>CM060908.1:729581027-730831027 GCA_030737815.1 Allium fistulosum
GAAACTACCAGAATCCTTGCAGTCGCATATTTCTCACATGCAGCATACAAACTTACCCAAAAACTTAACTAGCCACAGCTTATTTTTCTTCTAACTTGCCCAATTTCCTTTTATAGTAGCATATAAGATTATTTTGGATTATGTCTGGTTGCTTGACATTTTAATGGGTTGTATGCACTCTAAACTCACATCGAGATACAACGATCCCGATGTTTTTACTTTTGAGATATCATGTAGGTCTCTATTAACTTAAATTTACTTTTTGCACATTATATTCATCTAAGTGCAGTTATTGTAAGTGAAGTAGCAAATTTATATAAACTATTTAAAAAAAATCAACCACTCAACAATAACATGCAGACTTATTCACAAGGTATTGCATCTATTAGGTGTTACCAAATTCTTAATTAGAAACAGATGCTTCTTCTAAAGTTTTTTTCTTTTCTATGTAGGAGGAGTTTCTACTTGCCCTTTTCAGAAATAACAAAAAGAGAAATCTTTTCATGGACAGAACTTGTTTCAAATCTTTGTTTCTTCATAGATATGAAAGCAAGGACATTTTCAAATAAGAAGAAAGTAGAGCATAACTCATCCGTTTAACAGTCTAAGATGCTTTGGGTAGACAATCTAGAGGATTCGTTGGTCGATATTCTAGAAAAAAAATTAAAAAAATTGAAAAAATAGAGGTGGTATGAATATGAAAAACATAAATATAAAGAAATTTACCTCAAAAGAATGAAGTTGTAGCCATTAAAAATGCTTGAATTTTCGGATTGAAGTAGCGTAGAGGAGATTGGGTATGGAAGAATAGTGGGAAGGGGTTAACTATATAGTCGGGTAAATGGTGTGATCGTCCTGAATGGGTGGTGTCCAACGTGTCATATGCCAACGGATCAGTTCCAAGGGTTCACCCCAACAAACAATTTGTGTAGGTCCCACGATCGATGCGTCGAATGCATCTAACGCGATGCCTACTTGATCGGAGCATTTTTTCCTTGCGAACACCCCCTAAATTTTCCGTGATAAGTCTCCCCTAGGACAAATGCACTTTTAATATATGATAACAAAAGGGCATTATTATTCATACATAGTTTTACACTAAAAAAATCGCAATGTTCAAAAGGTTAATTGGTTGAAAAAGCTGGTGAATTCACAAACAACAAGCATGAAAACCAGAAATGAAACACAAGGATATTGGACAACCCGTATCTCCAAACACATCGAAGCCTAAAGTGACTTTTAAACTCACGTCATGCTAAAAAAGTACAAATCATCGAGGGTTTTGAACATTACATTATACAGAGACTAATATTTAAAGCATTCTACACTTTCAAATCTCACTCACAATGGAAGAAAATAAAATAAAAATACTAAAAATTAGTATATCAGATAATACATTCAGCAATACGAAGTCCATACAATGCTATCTTAAAATGATAACATAAAGTCTGACTAATAGAATAATATAGAAAGAGTATATGGAGAATAACTATAAGTAATAAAATTTTGAGCACTTGGTCTCCTCCTCAATGCACCGTGTCCTGGCCAAATCACATACCGGTTTGTCCTCTTGTAATGGGTGTAAAAGGGGAAGAAAAGGAGAGGATCATACAAAGTCTGGTGAATGGATTGTATTACTAGAGTGCGAAGTTCACAAGAAATTAACTTCATCTATAATCTATACAACCTAGGGTGTCTATTTGTATTCGTTTATTACATATAAGGGATTGGTTACTTTACAAATCATGGGTATAATTCTTATTACACGTACATAAATAAACAACTTACGAAGGTTTCCAACCGAGGGTTGAACAACCAACTAATAACTCTATGCCAATTTTTAGCATATCGTCCTGATAATTAACTTCCTAACCAACCTTGAGTTAACATTCTCAAAAATGAATCGTGTATATTGCACTTACACACTGAGCAAACATTGTAATGCCTGGGATGGCCCCGAGTATACCACCTCGATGATTTACGGCCTACCTAAGCATTCGTGTCATCGTCTCAATGTTAAACATGTCATATGCTCTTTATCATTCAACCTAAATCTAAAGAAATCACTATAGAGATTCCCCCGTAGGTCTAGTTCATGGTCCGTTCATATAGCCCTACTATTATGGATGTCTCTGTCTCCCTTCCTTGGTTCCTACATGTTTAACATATGACCGGGCATGCCTTGGTAACAATAAGAGCTTCTAGTTGCATTATCATCACACTTCTTGTCGAGTTCCATGTTATGCCCACCATAAAGTGTAAACCTAGATACGTCATCCAGTGTAATACTCCCTATTGCACCTACTCTGTGAAGCTACATGAACTCCTAAAAGTCGATAAAGTGGGGACAAGTCTCTATATTCACCCTACTTGGCCTATAGTAGATCTAGGTTCAACTTGGACTTGCTGAAGCAATTCAAACATCTAAAAATTATGTCAAACGACCGACCCTCTTTTTAAAAATTACTTTCTAAGCATCCAGACATTTGGCTTTGATTCCAAACGTCTAAAAAAGATCAGGACGTTTGAACTGAGTCGAATTTGAACAAATTGCTCTCGGGTTAAGATTGTATGACATCCATATGTCTGAATAGGAAATCAAACGTCTGATCTCCTATTCAAATGTTTGGTTTAATGTTTTCAGATTTAATGATGTTTGGTTATTTTGTTTATTTTGTTTGTCTTCTTCTCTGATTCGAGCATGGATTCAAGGTTCATTTTTAACTGTATCATATGATAGTCTCAATCTTTGTTTATACGAATTCACCAGTTAATTTCAACGGCTATATATATTATACACACACACATACATACACAATTTTTAAATAAACTACCTATACATCTTCAAAAAAAAGATATACATATGCATATATATATGTATGTATGTATATATGTATGTATGATATGTACATTCCAAGTTATATGATCAATTCAAAGGAGGAAAAAGAGATATTCGATTACTTTGTTCATCAGATCAAACCAAACTTTATCAGTAAAGATTTACCTTCATAGGATTTAATATGAATTTCACTAATCTATCCTTTTCTCTTTTTCAATAATTATCCTTATTAAATTAACACCTAAGGTTTTACCGTCATTGCTATTCCTTTTTATTTATAGTTGAAATTGTAGATTAAAAAAACTCTAGGTTGAAATTATTCTTCCAACTTTATATTTTTATTTAGGTAGAATATAAAGGGATTTAATTACTTATGAATCATCATAACATCGTAATCAATTAACTCACCTCGAAGGAATCCCTCTTCTAGTTCGATTTGATCCACTACTTCCCTTCTTTGTTCCTCCTTCTTTCAATTTGAATCTTCTACTTCTTCAATTCTTTGCTTCTCTTTCCTCTCTTATTTGATTTAATTTTTGTTTTGTTTTAATTTTAGAAATTGAAGAAGAGATTTGAGAAATTGGGGTTTTTAAGGAAGAGGAAGAATAAGAAAAAGAACGTATAGAAAAGAGGAGGCAGCGGCTAGGGTTTAGCGTGAAAAAGGGAGAGCGTTAGGGTCAAATTTATAGTTGAAAACTAGGGTTATCTGATCTAAACCCAAAATTAATACTTGCGAAAATGTCATTGATTATAATTTTTGACCTATTTTATCAAATTCAACAAGTTGTATATGTTTTCTAACAGTAAATGACATTCTGACACAATGGAATAAGTCCTTAGGCCTAATTCCAACGTTTGTGAAAATTTAACATTTTGTCCTTTTATGTAAAATTACGTTTTTATCCTTATTAATGATAGAGTTAGGGGTATGCCCTTGGGGAAATTCTGTTATTTATTGTAAATTGTTAACTCTATAATCAAATCACATTTGTAATAAAAAGTGTTATTTTCTATTATACAATTGTTGAAATATGTTATAATTATTTAATTTAAGTATATTTAACTAAAAATCCATAAATGGTGTGTTCTATGATAGTAATTACAAATGCTGTATTATGAGTATTTTATCATAATTTAATAAAAACGTCATTTTAAATATTCCTAGTCAAGTTGTCTCGAGATTGGATATCGATGCATCCGTTGAGACTAGAGTACGTAACGCTCTCTAAGTATTGGATAGTGTATTGCTCATGACTGGTGGGGACACCAAGGGTTTGCATACTGATAGTTACTGGATAACTATGGAATGACTCACTCTATTGTTTTCTATTGGTTAATATAACCAAGTCAAACAAAAATATCGATGTGACAATATTACATTGTTCTCTCAACTTGAGAATACTTTTGATCTTCAATGTGGAAACCCCGCTTTGATTATAGTTAAATCGTGGCACGACTGTAGTTGCATCAAGTGGAGGCATTAGAAGTGAAACACTATTCAATAGAAGATCCATCTCCTCAATTATATGAGGTTAGTATCACGGTCAACTGAAGTCAATTAAAAGTAAAAATCTCCGGCCAGATAAGTTTGGTTAGTAATAGTTGTTATTATTGAACCAAAGAGTTTGTGTTTGGACTATAAAGTTAAATATGAATGATATTGGAGTTTTGACCATTACCAAATTCCATAAGTCCTAATATGATATAGTTTTGACGAAGAGAATTAGTACAAATAATTGTCACTAATAAGTAATGCTCAAATAAGTAAAATTGGATTTTATTGAAGCTATGTAATAAATAAATTTGGCCATAATGTAATACAATCTGCTAAGTAACGTGTGAATGTTAATATTCGAATTGTTTGATATTAATCGTTTATCGAATTTACACCTAAGAGTCACACAACCAAAATGTTGAATACTCCTACTATTACTTGATTTAATTAATTATAATTATTATAAATTAATTAATATTTATGAAATATTTATTATACAATTTTATTTGATTTGTGTTAATCAATATTAAATAGTGTGTATTTAATGGTTATAAACACATATATATCGATATATGATATTGATGTGCATTTGAATTAGATTTAAATACAATTTTATTGATCGGGCTGAAGTAGTTTTGAGGCCCATATAGGAGCCTATAGCGGTAGACCATATCAGGGAATGTGGGGTAGAATTTGATTCAAAAAGAGGTGAATTGGTAAGGGTCTAAGGTGGATCTGGATCCCTTTTTAGCTCTATATCCATCTCCAGCCCCACTTTATTTCCACTTTCTTTTTGCTCCTTCTAAGACCAATTCAGTGAACAATCCACCCCGGAACAGGCTTAAATTCCTAGAAAAGGCCCATCGAAATTTAGATCCATTCTTAGGTAAGGTGTTGGTAGTAAAAGGAAATAACATTTCAGAGCCATAACTTAATTTTCAGAACTCACAGCGGATGGAGCAAAATATAATAGTAAAGTGTATCCATTTATTTCAAAAACCATAAAATGTCATAACACAAAATCCCATAAAAACCGAAATATAATATCCATTACAACAATTGTTTAAATCCATAGGTACACATGAAAGTAAATAATAATAAATACCACCACTTGCCAAGCTTCTTCACCTTTAAGCATCGTCACCGCCACCACTCCGTCCTTAACATGTGTTGTAATGAGGAAGGAGTCAGAACAACAAGTGTCTGGTGAATAAAAGCCTCGAGTCTTACATTTTCAGTACTTAGGCAGTATATTTCAAAATAAGAATATGTCTACGAGTATAGAATCATTAAAATCATTTAATACTTCTTTGTAAGGAAAGGAGGCGGGTCCAACCACTTAATACCTTCCATTCTAGAAGTATATCCCATATCTCAATCATACGTCATAAATAGCTAATAATGTAAGAGACGGTACCATACCACTCAATACTTCCTAGTGGAAATAGGCAGACCCCATCATATAAGGCCTAATTCCAGAAGTGTGCCTCTCAATGGTACTATCTAGCTGATATCATATGGAATCTCATAGGAAACTTAGTACTTCCAAGTGGAAAATAGGCAGACCCCATCATTTAAGGTCTAATTCCAAAAGCGGACCCCTGTAGAGATACCACCTAACGCAACCCCATAGCCATTTAATACTTCATCTGGGAAAACGGGCTGGTCCAACCACTTAATACCTCAAATCCCGAAGCTGGCCCTTCGTCTTATGGCCCATACCTAGAATGACGTCTCACATTAATCCATTATTCGTAGGAACTGGTAGCTAGATTAGCTGGGCAGATTTCCCCTACTAGATTTGGAACCAACCTCGCGTCATTACAAATATTTATCATAAGGATATCTCACATCAATAAAAGTATACACAACTGCTGTGGCCTGAAAGTGAAGGGTAGACTTCTGTCATGCAACTCTATTGACCTTGCATCCCTATGACTTAGCCATAAATTAATTACTCTCTATATATACACCTGCATCTCACCGTTTCATAAATAAGGCCTTGTAAGGAATCTTCCTTATTATGCCTTAAAATAGTAATTAGGCTATATAAGAGTTTCCTTTTATTTTCACTTCAAAATAAATTACCTTCCTAATGGGGGAAAATAAATATAAATAAATGCTTAATTAACTACGCCATATACGCAATAATTATACGTTAATTGCATAGATAGAAATAGATAAATATTCGTGCTTAATAATTTCTAACTGCACGGGTTTTATGCCCTAAACCAGCGTTTAGTGTCAATTCCTTAACCAATTATTATTACAAGTCCTTTTTCTTCAATTTCCCAAGATTTCATGGAATTCAAATGTCCAAAACAGGGAATAAATATTCGTAATTAAAACTGCAATAACAGACTTGTAAATAAAACAGAAACTCAGTTTATTACACCAATTAAATGGAATATCTTAAACACTAAGGTTTGCAATCTAAATCCCATATTCTATTCAACTCCTCTTTTACAAAGAAACAGATAATAATAAGTTGTGTAAACTACAAATAGAATTCGAAATCTAAACCCCTTATTATACTAAAGAATCACAATTTAACTCAAAGAAGAAAGAAAAGTGAAATAGACTATGAAATTATCAAAAATTTCATAAACTAAACAAATTTCATCAAATTAATGTAAAGAATTGAGAATCTCAACATAGAATTGACATTTCGAAATAAAAAGGAATTTTGGGGGATTTTATCTATCATGTTTTCAAATTCCAAAATCCCTAAGGCATATTCAAATCTAAAAGAAATACATTAAACAATTGTTGGAAAAAAATACTAAGGTTTCCACTTTTAGATTAGCCTTAGCTTTACTCAAATGGATTTGCAGCCTTTTGGCCTCTTCCATAATCTCTTTTTTTTATATACACACACACAATATGGAATGGATACATATATTCATAAGATTTGGAATAATTGAAGAAGAATAAGATAAGAATAGATTGGAGGAAGAAGTAAGTAAAATCCTTACCTGAATTTTCTACGGAGTTTCTGAATCTTATTAGAGAGATAGCAATGGCGGAGTTTCGTCGTATTCCCTAAAATAATACGAATAAAAGTGTAGAGGATAAGGTCCTATTTATAGGAGTTGAAACGCACTAGACGTAGGATGGAAGTAGGTAGGAAACGAGTAAATCTGGAACGCACAACCGTAAAGAACATAGCATAAAACCCTAGCCGCCACTGGCAACTTTCGTTGCCAAGCGGTCGACCGCCCTTGGGCGACCGATTGATCGGTTGACCTATTTAGACCGACCGCTATCCTATTTAGGAGCGTATATTTTACTTTCCGTGCCGAATTATTATATTCCCTAATTAATTTTTAACGTTAAACGTTAATTACACGTTTACTTGGCCCCCAAGCTAATTTTTGAAATTTAAACCCTAAATTTTATTTCTTATTTGAATTTGAATTAAAACTAAATTAATTTAATTCTAAAAACTTCAAACACTCATAACTTCTTTGTTTGAGCTCCGCTTTTAGCATATTATATATGGAAAGAGATCAGAATTTCGCCACTAATGTTGGGAATAACTTTCGTGGTCGAATTCCAACTTTTATAAAATTCGCATATCCAACCTCTACCATATTTAATTCAATTTACTTTATTTATTTAATGGTTCATTTTATGGGGTGTTAAATTCTCCCCCCTAAAAAGGATTTCGTTCTAAAATCTTCCAAGGGGCGAACAATGTAATTCGCAATACATCCATGTTATACAACCAAGTCCTCTACACAACCATCTACTCAACCATTATTGCAATGTGATTATGTACTGTAGACATTCTAAAATGAGCTCAATCCTAGCGAGAGTGTGTAATCGTGTCATGTAAGTATGTATGCAAATATCCTAAACATCCATAAATTTTCTATATGAGTGCAAAGTGATTGTGAAAAAGTGTAACAACCATTTCCTACCATCCAATCTAGCAACCACGTTGCAACCAAAATCCTAATTTTGGAGAGAAAAATTACCAGTGAAAAGCTCTGGGTGAGTGTTCTTCATCTTCCCCTCTGTTTCCCATGTGCTTTCCGCTAGATTGTCCCTCCATTGTACTCAAACCAATTTAATTATTTTATTGCGGAGTCTCCTAGTGTCGTGCTCCACAATGCGTGCGGTGTGATAGGGCACTGTCAGCTCCATCTCAAAATCCCCCAATTGATCAGGCTCTACTCTTATAGCGAAGTCATTAAGGTATTTCCTAAGGTGAGAAATGTGGAAAACATTGTGGACTCCTACTAACTTGTCAGGAAGCTCCACATGATACGCCAATTTTCCTATTCTTTCTAGAATTCTAAATGGCCCAATAAATCTAGGTGCCACTTTTCCAAACTTTCCAAATCTAACAACTTTCCTAAGAGGGGAGATTTTAACAAATACCATATCTCTAACCTCAAATTCAAGCTCTTTCCTTCTTTTATCCACATAAGATTTCTGAAGGTCTTGCACTACCTTCATCCTTTGCCTGATCAACTCTACTTTTTCCATAGTATCACGGATCAAATCGAGTCCGAGCAACACTTTGTTGCTGGTTTCCCACCAACAACTATGCGATTTGCATGGCCGCCCATAAAGTGCTTCAAAAAGGGCCATACCAATCGTAGTCTGATAGCTATTATTATACGCAAACTCAACCAAAGGTAGATGTTGCTTCCAATGTCCTCCAAAATCCAAAACACAAGCTCTCAACAAGTCTTCCAAAATTCTATTCACCCTCTCTATTTGTCCATCGTTTTGAGAGTGATATGTTGTGCTAAGGTTCAAAGAAGTTCCCAAAGCTGACTATAGGCTCCTCCAAATTTCGCTAGTGAACAAGGGATTTCTATCACTGACTATGTTTACTAGAATTCCATGTAGACGAACTACCTCTTTAATATAAATCTGGGCAAGAGGCGCTAGTCCTATATCTTCTAACCGGAAAAAAAATGAGCACTCTTGGTGAGTTTATCAACAAAAACCAAAATAGTCTCATTGCCCTTCTGACTTTTAGGCAATCCTTCCATAAAAATCCATTGAAATATGCCCCCACTTTCAAGTCGAAATTTCCAAAGGTAATAGTAATCCACCAGGCTTTCCTTGTTCAACTTTATCTTTTGGCAGGTCAAACACTTAGCAACAAACTCAGCTACGCTCCTCTTCATTCCATTCCAAAAGAAAATTCTCTTCATGTCCTTGTACATCTTATCTCCTCCGGGATGAATGGTCATCCTTGAGTGGTGACACTGCATAAACACATCTCTCATCAAGTCATCAATCATTGGGATGCAAAGGCATCCATCTCTTCTTAAATATCCCTTCTCATCAACTGAGTGCCTCTTAGCATGGGGAAAATGCTCTCCTTTCCTTTATTTTTCCAAACTCTCTACTAACTCCTTGTCTTTTACTTGCTCATGCCCTATACGATCCATCAAGGCTGGTCTAACCTCCATGACTGATAGAAAACTTTGATGGGTTCTATTGACGGTTGGAGATTAAAATTCGAGAGAAACTCCAACTGTCTCCATTCATATATAGCACCTAGAGTAGCGTGTATCCTACTAAGGGCGTCAGCGAATACGTTCCCTTTTCTGGGGGCATATCGAATACCAAAGTCGAAGGATGCTATATACTCCATCCACCTCTGCTGCATAAGATTCAATCTTTTTGGGAAAATAGGTATTTGAGTGATTTATGATCAGTGAATAGCTCAAACCTTTCACCTAAGAGATAATGTCTCCACATCTTCAAGGGAAAAACAATGGCTGCCAATTTCAAATCATGCACTGGATACCTCTTCTCATGATCCTTTAGTTGTTTACTAGCATAGGCAACTACCTTCCCTTCTTGCATAACAACTGCTCCTAACCCTGTGCCACATGCATCCGTGAAAACCATAAATGGCTTGGCTCCATCTGCAATAGTGAGCACGGGTGCACTAGTCAATGACTCCTTAAGCTTCTCAAATGCCTTGGTGCACTTATCATCCCAAACAAAGACTAGATTCTTCTTAGTCAATTGAGTTAAAGGGGATGATATTTGTGCAAAGCTCTTGATGAACTTCCTATAGTAGCCTGTTAACCCTAGAAAGCTTCTAACCTCCGATGCATTACTAGGAACCTTCCATCCTTAGATAGTTTCCACTTTAGTAGGGTCCATCGCCAATCCTTCCTCCAAAACAGTATGCCCAAGGAACCTAACTTCATTTTTCCTAAAGTCGCATTTAGAAAACTTGACTTTGAGTTGGTTCCTTCTCAAGGTCTCCAATACCTTCCTAAGATGGTCCTCATGCTCCTTCTTGCCTTTGGATAAAACCAAGATATCATCAACAAACACCATGATAATTTTATTAAGTTGCCCTCTAAATATTATACTCATTAAATCCATAAAGTATGCTAGAGCATTTGTCAGTCCAAAAGGCATTACTTTCCACTAATAAAGTCCATCTGGCGTATGGAATGCGGTCTTCGACTTGCTTTCCTCTGCAATCCATAACTGATGGAATCCCGTTGCTAAGTCTAATTGGGAAAAGACTATATCTCCTACAAGTTGGTCGAACAAGTCATCTATTCTAGGTAGAGAGTACCTATTTTTCCTTGTTAACTTGTTCAACTCCCTATAATTGACGCAAAGTTTTAAAGAACCATTTGCCTTTAGTAGCAAAAACGACAGGGGCTCCCCACTCAGAAGTATTCCTGTAGATGAATCCTTTCTTTAATAGCTTTGAGATTTACTTATCCAATTCCCTTCTTTCTTTGTGGGCCATATGTCTCAAAGGCAAAGCGATGGGTCTTGCATCTTTCTCCAGATCGATTCGGAACTCAATCTCCCTATAGGGTGGGAGAGACCCGAGATCTCCTCGAAGGCATCAATAAATTCACAAACTACAGGTACAGATAATGGTTCTCGATCAACAGATAGACTTAGTGAGTATAAGTGGCTTAACTCAACTAAAGTTTTGGGTGTACAAAGAACATCTAGGTCACGACCTCGATGACTTCTTAATCGTACCACCCTTTTGTCACAGTTAAGAATGGCTCCGTAATATGATAACCAATCCATACCTCAGATAAGTCCATATCCCTCGAAATTAGAACGTAACGCAGTACATATGAAATCAATGTCGCATATGTCTAACACTATGTCTTTGCAAATAAGAGAAAGATGGGTCGAAACCCCAATGAGATTGGAAACCTCTATTGGGTTATTGACCCTCTGGGTTTTCAAGTTTAAGGAATTTCTACATCCCTAGATATAAAGGAATATGATGCCTCCAAATCAAATAAGGTGCGAATAGTAATCCCAAAAATAAGAGTTATACCTTCTAGAGCTGCTTTCCCATGGTCCCTTGGTGGGTTACTAAACAATAGGGACAACTTCAATAGCATAGGCCTATCCGCCTGGTCCTTCCCTAGCCATCTTGGGACATTGATTCTTGTGATGCCCTTCCTCGTGGCAGTTAAATAACTTTCCTTTAAAGGCTTCCTTCATCAGACTCACCCTACAATTTTTGGGCTCGTGGCCCCTCCTTTGGCATCTCTTGCACACCATTACTTCCTTCTTAAACTTCCCTTTTGACTTCTTATTGACCCAAAAGTTCCCCTTCTTAGACCCTCCTTGTGTTTGGGGTATGTGCAGACTTCTCTTTTTCTCTCTTATCTTCCTCATTAGCCATATGCAGCATTGACGTTTCTACCAACATCTCATACGTGGCCCCCATAGTTAATTAGGTCAACAACATTTCTCTTAGCGGGGAATTTAAGCCATTCATGAACTTCATGGCCTTTTTCATAGGTGTTTCTATCAGGTTCATCATGAATTTAGCCAATTCATTAAACTTAGCTATGTACTCCTTAAGGGTAGATACTCCTTGTCTCGGCTGAATGAACTTTTCCAATTGCAAGCTAACCTCTGCTCTAGACATGAATGTCATCTCAAATCGGTCCTTGAATTCATCCTAAGAGAATATTCTGCCCAGGTTCTCATGAGTCACAAGGTTCCACCAATTTAAAGCTTCTTCTCTAAGGTGCCATGTTGTTATTCTTCTTCTTAGCTGATCATCCCAACCTATTTCTCTAAATATCTTCTCATGGTTGCCAATCCATGCTTTAGCCTACGAATATCCTTCAATTCCAAAGTATGTATTTCCTTCCATATTAAGAAAGTCCTTACACATCTTAGGAAAGTCGGTAGGACATGGTGGTGCATCAACGACCGAGGCATTGGGTGCTACCGATGCAGCTGGAGGAATAGGAATCTGCTCGATAGTCCTAAAATATTATTTAAACCATTCGAGCATTCCTCGAGGTGGTCTTCTACGGGCAGGGTTCCCTTGTTTGAAAGAAGATTGATTATCAACCACATCAACTATCTATAGGTTAAACTTTTAGTGATGATTTCCTAAGATAGTATTTACATAGTGAAAGAAAAGAAAAGTTCGCCTAGTGTATGTGCATATGTTCAAGAAGAGGGGGTATAGGTATATATGAAATGTATATATATAGTAAGAATTCTTTTGAAAATTCTTTTTGAAAAAAACTTTTTAAAATAACAAATATGTCTCTCATACGTATAGTTTTTCCCCTTTGATCGGGTAACCTAGAGATTTGATACCAAAAGTAACAACCAACCCCGGAATAGGCCTAAATTTCGACCTAGAAGAAACCCATTGTAACATAGATCCATTCTAAGGTAAGTTGTTGGTAGTAAAAAGAAATAACATTGCAAAGCCATAACTAAACTTCTAGAACTCACAGCGGATGGAACAAAATATAATAGTAAAGTGTACCCATTTATTTCAAAAACCATAAAATATCATAACACAAAACCCCATAAAAACCAAAATATAATATCCATTACAACTATTATTAAATCCATGGGTACACATGAAAGAAAATAATAAAAAATACTGCCACTTGGCAAGCTTCTTCACTTTTAAGCATCGTCACCGCCATCACACCATCCTTAACCTATGTTGTAATGAGGAGGGAGTTAGAACAACAAGTGTATGGTGAATAAAAACCTCGAGTCTTACCTTTTTGGTACTTAGGTAGTATATTTTAAAATAAGAACATGTCTACGAATATAGAATCATTAAAATCATTTAATACTTCTTTATCGGGAAAGGAGGCGGGTCAACCACTCAATACCTTCCATTTCAGAAGTATATCATATATCCTAGTCATACATCATATATAGCTAATAATGTAAGAGACGGTACCCAAGCCACTTAATACTACCCAGTGGAAAATAGGCAGACCACGTCATTTGAGGCCGAATTCCAAAAGCGTGCTCCTCAATGGTACTATCTAGTTGACATAATATGGAATCTCATAGGCCAATTAATACTTCTAAGTGGAAAATAGGTAGACCCCGTCATTTTAGGCCTAATTCCAGAAGCGGACCCCTGTAGAAATACCACCTAGCGTAACCCTATGGCCATTTAATACTTCATCTAGGGAAAAAGGCGGGTCCAACCACTTAAAACCTCAAATCCTGAAGCATGCCCTTCATCTTGTGGTCCATACCTATAACGACGTCTCACATTAGTCCACTATTCGTAGGAACGGGTAGCCAGATTAGTTGGGCATATTTTCCATACTGGATTTGGAACTAACCTCGCATCATTACAAATATTTATCATAAGGATATCTTACATCAATAAAAGTATACATTACTGCTGGAAGCTCAAAGTGAAGGGCAGACTTCTGTCATGCAACTCTATTGACCTCGCATCCCTATGACTTAGCCATAAATTAATTACTATATATATATATATATATATCCACATCTCACCGTTTTATAAATATGGCCTTATAAGGAATCTTCCTTATTACGCCTTAAAATGGTAATTAGGCTACATAAGAGTTTCCTCTTATTTTTAAGTCAAAATCAATTACCTTCCTAATGAAGGAAAATAAATATAAATAAACGCCTAATTAACTATGCCATATATGCAATAGTAATACATTAATTACATAGATAGAAATAGATAAATATTTGTGCTTAATAATTTCTAACCACACGGGTTTTACGCCCTAAACTAGCGTTTAATGTCAATTCCTTAACCAATTATTATTACAAGTCCTTTTCTTCAATTTCCCAAGATTTCATGGAATTCAAATGTCTAAAACAGGGAATAAATATTCATAATCAAAAGCTGCAATAATAGACTTGTAAATAAAATAGAAACTCAATTTATTACACCAATTTAATGGAATATCTTAAATAATAAGACTTGCAATCTAAATTCCATATTCTATTCGACTCCTCCTTTACAAAGAAACAGATAAGAATAAGTGGTGTAAACTACGAATAGAATTCATAATCTAAACCCCTTGTAATACTAAAGAATTACAATTTAACCCAAAGAAGAAGGAGAAGTGGAATAGACTATGAAATTATCAAAAATGGCATAAACGAAACAAATTTCATCAAATTAATGTAAAGAATTGGGAATCTCAACATAGAATCGACATTACGAAGTAAAAAGGAATTTTGGAGGATTTTATCTATCATGTTTTCAAATTTCCAAAATACCTAAGGCATATTCAAATCCAAAAGAAATATACTAAACAATTGCCGAAAAGAAATACTAAGGTTTCCACTTACAGATTAGACTTAGCTTTACTCAAATGGATTTGTAGCCTTTTGGTCTATCTAGAATCTCTTTATTTTGATATATACACGTGCGCACACACAATAGGGATAGGGTATATATATTCATTAGATTCAGAACAATTGAAGAAGAATAGGATAAGAATAGATTGGAGGAAGAAATAAGTTAAATCCTTACCTCAATTTTCTACAGATTTTCTGAATCTTATTAGAGAGATAGCAATGACAGAGTTTCATCGTATTCCCTAAAATAATATGAATAAAAGTGGATAGGATGGGGTCCTGTTTATAGGAGTTGAAACGCACCAGAATCGTAGGATGGAAGTAGGTAGGAAACTGGTAAATCTAGAGCGCACAACCGAATAGAACATAGCATAAAACCCTAGCTGCCACTGGCAACTTTCGTTGCCAAGCGGTCGACTGCCCTTGGGCGACCAGTCGACCACTACGGTTGACCTATTCAGGTCGACCGCTATCCTATTTAGGGCGTATATTTTACTTTCCATTGTCGAATTATTTTATTCTCTAATTAACTTTTTAACTTTAAACTTTAATTAAACGTTTACTTGGCTCCCAAGCTATTTTTTGAAATTTAAATCCTAAATTTTATTTCTTATTTGAATTTGAATTCAAACAAAAATAATTTAATTATGAAAACTTCAAACACTCATAACTTCTTTATTTGAGTTCCATTTTCAGCATATTATATATAGAAACAGATCAGAATTTCACCACGAACGCAACAAAATAACTTTCACAGTTGAATTTCAAATTTTATAAAATTCCCATATACAACCTCTATCATATTTAATTCAGTTTACTTTATTTGTTTATGGTTCATTTTATAGGGTATTACATTTAGCCGACCCCTACTCTAGGCCTCCTCCTAATTTCAAGTTTTCAAATACACAAATTAAATATAAGTCAGAGATTTGTGGTTGCTGCTTTCAATATGGTAGCTCTTTCTGAAGGCTTGGATACTAATTCAAGTAGTGAACGGATTCAACATCTCAAGGTGTTTCATCTAGACTTTGGATAAGGTAATAATCTAGTTTATATCATTTATATATATATATATCATTTATCTAATCATCATGCAGCTTTTATTTATATGCATATTATCATGAATTCATAAAGGTTTGTGTCGTTAACAGGGGATGGATATGGTTTTTTTTATGTAGATTTCTCTGTGTGTGTGTTAAATTTTTTGTATATATAATTGTATATATATCATTCAATAATTTAAAAAAATTAACATCCAAAAATAATATAAAACATTTAATAATATTTAAACTAGTTTTATTTTAAAATACATACATATATATATATATTATATAAATTATACACATAAATTTCATCAATATATATACTTAATAAGCTTACAATTTTTTAATAAACTATATATATATATTACATAATTTATTTAAAATATAAAATCTAAATTTCACAACATATATAGATATATATAATATGTAATATGTAAATTTGTATTTATTAAAATTTTGTATATGGTTTTACTTTCAAAAAAAAACTATTTTTATTTGTTTAATGATTTTCGTCCGAAATTAAAAATAAAACAATATTTTTTAAACTGCAATATTTAAATAAAATAAAATATAAAAAATATATTATTTTTAGCCGAATTTGTATGTATATTTATAATTATTTATGTACATCAATATATATACATATTATATAGTGGAAATTAGCCACAAGGGCCTCTTTAGCAAGTGGAATTAGTTTCTAGGACACACAACTAAAATAATTACTTTCAAGGACAAAATGTAAAATAATTAGTTTCTAGGGCCTAAAAACCTATGAAATTATGCCTTTGAAAGTAATTGGACTGCTGACTTTGTTCTTGAAAGTAATTATTCTGTTGACTTTGGCCTTGAAAGTAATTTCTTTGAATGTGTGTCCTAGAAACTAATTGGACTGCAAAGTTTGTCCTTCTGCTGAAATACCCCTATTATATATATATAATATTCTTAAATATTTATTCAATATGCATGTATATTATTACATATGTATATATATAGGGCAATGATCGGGTACACCTCATTTTTGCTACACCTCAAACCCCCTTCGATTTCAGCTACATGTTCTGACTTAAATAATATACCTTCTCTCTCATTTCACTTCACGACAGAGAATGTATATTATTTAATTCAGAACATGTGGTTGAAATCAAGGGGGGTTTGAGGTGTAGAAAAATTCTGACGTATCCTATCCTAGCCTATATATATCATATAAATAGTTTTGAAATATATTATATATATATAATTAATACATTAATTTAAAATTGAATTTACTAAATATTTGCTATGTAAATCTAGATCTAAGATTTAGGATTTGAATTTTAAATTTAAATCTAACTTGTATTTATTATTATTAAGTTTAAAATTACTTTATATTATAATATTAACTATATATATTTATATATTTATACAAATAAATAAATATATATAAGTATACATACATACATACATATATGTATGTATGTATGTATGTATGTATGTATACTTACATATTAGACGGGACATATGTATATGGATGGGCGAATATGTCTGATGCGGTGTAAATCTCAACATCTATACATGAGCATGTTAAACCGTATACACCTATTAGGTTGCACGTGCACGTACACACATATGTGTAGATGATACACATATCATACTATATATTAAACATAACATTAATATAATAAAAATTTATTATAAATAAAATAAAATATTGATTTTTTTTAAAATAAATTTTAGATAAGATCCAAACAAATTTAGACTTCATAGGCCAACTAAGATCCAAAATGGAATAGAAGTTTTAAAATTTACACATTTACGCCACTGCGTGCTGCCCAAATTCAATAATGGTATCAGAGCCCAATAGCCTATGTGGTCTAAATTAGTCATGTTAGGGTTAACTAATTAAGCCTACCAATTTAGCAGAGTGTCTAAAAAATTAGTGTTTAGGCTGGGTTTAGGTAATCGAGTATCTTGTCCTACCTGGCTGCCGGCCCGACCCGAAAGGTAAAGTGAGCGCAAAGGTTATCCCTAGTAGAAAAATCCCAATTTGAATTGTCCCTTGAGATAATTTACAAAAACTTTTAGAAACTAAAAATAAAACTTTAATGTAAAAGTTAAATTTAAAATAAGATATATATATATATAGTAAATGTTATAATATAATTTACAAAATTGTTTCGATGATATAATAAATAAATTTCAATTTTTTAATATTAATTAAATTAATAAAATAAATAAATTAATTAAATAGTTAACTAATTAAATATATATAAGATATATTATAATATATGTTATATTGATTTGAATTGTTTAAGACAATGTAAGTGTGTGTGTATTTATAAAAGAATTTTTAAACTTGATAATATTTAATTAAAATTGATTAATTTAAATAAATAAATTAAAATTTAATTAATAAATAATAAAATACATATATATAAAGATATATGTGTATAAAATAAGTGTTATAACATGCGTATTCCGTATAAAATGTTATAACTGAATGATATAAAATTAGTTAAGATGTTAATGAATTAAATTAATTAAATGAGATTTAATTAATATAATGTTATATATAAGACTATTATATAAGTAAATTAAATTATAAAAGTTATATAATAAAACTTATATAATATGAATGTATAAATTAAAGGTGGAACATTAAGAAATCCTAAATAGACTTAAGGGCTAAATACATCTGTATAGTACGACTACCGTGATTTCTGATGCGTCCGACACTTAAATCACTAGGGTATTTCATAAAAAATACGTTATTCCATAAGCCGAGTTTACTGAATATAATATATTAAATATTACGATTCTTTAATATAAAGTTGTCATCTACCATATATATATGTGCGTGTGTATATATATATATATATGTTAATAGGTTACTTGCATACTCCTTAGTTATTGAAATTCCTCAAGCTAAGGATGTTATGTGTGGTACTATTAATATAGTGAATATACGAGGTAAGATATGTATGTTCGTTGACATTCGTCAAGGTATGTGCGTTTATACTTAGGCCGTCACGAAATGGTAGGTACGAGTGAATAATCCCTTTCGATTTGTTGATATTCCTCAAGGTTGAAATGAGATTAGGATAAGGAACCATGGATTAGGAGTTGTATGTGATATCTACCAGTAAGGAGTTATCCATCGTTTATGGGAATATGATTTATTGATATTTCTCAAGTCAGAGTTCCAAGGAAGATGAGTTCTAACACCCACTAGTGAAGTCGAAAGACTTCTATGTTTCATCTTAGGACTTGGAGAAACATAAAAGACTAGTGTGAGCTTATTAGTAAAATGAAACATAAAGTTTAACCTTTCTAATATTATAAAAACAACTACTTTGAAATTGTCCTAATCTACCGATTATAAAACTTGTAGAAAAATGTATACACCTAAATTATTTTCTGAAAGTGACAAACTTACCAAACCCAACTATGTTGATTGGTTAAGAGCGATTAAGATAGCGTTGGCTTATGAGTATCTTTAGTCGTCGATAATTGCACCTCCAAAAGAGCAACCGGCTGATGATACGGAGCCCGAACTAAGACTTGCTTATGATAAATGGATTTTGGACCTAGAGATCGCCCAGGTTTTCATGCTGTCTACGTTAGACAAGCCAGTGAAAAGACAACAAGAAAACATGTCTTTTCATGATATTTTTGATAGTCTCAAAGCTCTTTTAGGTGAGTAATCCTATTCTGTAAGGTACGTACTTTTGAAAAAAAACGTTCAATACCAAAATAACCAAGGGATAAAAAGTGGACGATTACATTCTAATGTTGAAAGGCTATATTGATGGACTTGCATAGTTGGACGTAGCGATAAGCAACGAGATGCAAGTAGACTTGATTCTTCTTGGGTATGTTAGTACCCAGTATAAGCCGTTCATATTAAACTATAATATGAACCAGTTGAATATAAGCCTCGTGGAGCTCCTCAATATGTTGAGGTCGGCCGAGCCTTTATCTAAGGATCGACGGGTCGTACTTACTGTTAAGGGGAACACGTCATCTTCGAAAGGTTCAAAGAAGCGAAAAAGGTTTAACAAGAAAAATAAGAAGACTACTGCTACGAATAAGGGTGAATGTCATCATTGTCACAAGAAGGGTCATTGGAAACAGAATAGTCCAAAGTACTTGAATACCGTTAAAGAGAAGAAGCATAATGGTTCCGCCACTCCATAATGTATATTTATGATTCAAAATTATTTTACAATCAATAAATTAACTTGGGGTTTCAGATGCTGGATCTGGAACTCATATGTGTAATTTGCTACAAGGGCTTAGAAACTAGCGTCGTGTAGCAAAGGGAGAAACGAGGCTTCAAGTTTATTATGGGTCTATTGTAGATGCAATGACGGTTGGAGATTTTCATTTGTGTTTGCTGAGTGGATTTGTTTTGATATTAAATAATAATTATTATGTAAAAGACTTTATTTGTGGAATTATTTATGTATTTAGGTTGTATGAGATTGGTTTTGTTTTTCACTGTGCTAATAATGTTATGAACATTATTTTAGATGGTAATAAAGTCTGTGATGATATTTAGGTAATGGCATTTTGTGATCAATAAAAATTATGTATGTTCTATGAGAAATTCTTTGAATAACGATATAAACAAAAATTATTTTGGTAGTGTAGGCTAGGTTACATAAGTGAAAAATGACTACACAAATTGAAAACCAAAGGTTTTCTCCTATCATTTGATTCTATATCATTTGTCGTGTATGAGTCATGTCTCAAAGGTTAGGTGACCAAGCACCCTTTTAGTGGGAGTAATGAAAGAGTTGATGAACTATTGGGGCTTGTACATACTGATGTATATGGTCCAATGTCTGTAATTACTAAAGATGACCTTTCATATTATGTAACCTTTACTGATGATTTCTTGAGATTAGGATATGTGTATCTTATGATGAATATGTTCGATGTCTATAAGAAATTTATTGAATATAAGAATGAGGTTGAAAATCAGACAAACTGAAAGATTAAATTACTTAGATCCGACCGAAGAGGCGAGTACATTATACAGGAATTCTGACAATATTTAAAAGATAATGGTATTATCTCTTAGGTTACTCTATCATATACTCTGCAACATAATGGTGTTTCAGAGTGAAAGAATTGAGCCTTATTAGATATGCTTCATTCCATGACGAGTAAGGTCGAGTTACCTCTGTCCTATTTTGGGATATGCGCTAGAAACTGCAACGCATATGTTGAATTTGCTACCCACTAAGTCCGTGCCTAAGACGTCATATGAGATGTGGCATGGGAAGAAACCTTACCTTAATTACTAGAAGGTTTGGAGTTGTCCAACCTACCTTAAGAACATCAGCCTCAATAAGTTTGAGGCAAGATTGGTCTTGTGTAAAATCATTGGATATCCTAAGAACTCCATAGGATATATTTTCTACAACACCGAGGAACAAAAAGTCATTGTTTCCCAACATGCTTTCTTTTTGGGAAAGGAATTTCTATAGAAAGAAACTAACCATGAAGTTGTTGAATTGGATGAGATCCGAGAGTCGAACATAGTAACTGAACCAGTTAGAGAACCAAGTTCACACTTATACGAAAATACGTAATCTATTAGAAGGTCTACTAGGGAATTTCATGCACCAAATAGATACTAAGGTTTACTCGTGGATGGCAACATGGAGGACCGTGTCTTAGGTGACGACACTCCTCTATCATTCCAACAAGCACTACAAAGTAAAGACTCTACACTTTGGCTTGGAGCAATGAAATCCAAGATGGATTCCATGTATGAATACAAAGTGTGGACTTTGTCCGACATACCCGATGGGATAAAATCCATCGACTACAAATGGATTTATAAGAAAAGCTAAATGCAGATGGATTAGTAGAGACTTATAAAGCTGGCTAGTTGCGAAAGGATTTTGTCAAATTCAAAGTGTTGGTTATGATGAGACCATTTTACATATAGCCATGCTTAAGTCCATTTAGACTATGCTGGCTATTACTACATTCTATGACTAAGAAATATGGCAAATGGATGTAAAGTTGACATTTCTAAATGGTGATTTAGAAGAGACCGTCCATATGTCACAACCAGAGGTTTTTGAGGTTAGTGGGAATGAGGGAAAAGAATGCAAGTTGTTAAAGTTCATTTATGGATATAAATAAGCTTCAAGGAGCCGGAATAAGTGTTTTGATAAGGTGATCAAATAGTTTGGTTTTTATCATAACATAAAGGAAGCGTGCGTATACCGAAAATTATAGGGAAATACTATCGTATTCTTAGTACTATACATTGACGATCTTCTATTGATTAGAAATGATGTTTTATTATTGCAATCAGTGAAATCTTGGCTTTTCAAGAATTTCCCCATGATGGATGCGATGTTAAAGTCTCGAACCGCATCCTTCATTTTGGGGTTAAGCCTTCGTTGCGCATCACGAAAAGGCTTGGCTTCGTCAACTAAGTGGATGCGATGTTGAACAAGATCGGGACTAATTCCCTTAATATCGGTAATTGACCATCCAACTGCCTCTTTTTTTGACAGAATTGAAAGAATGGAAGCTTTTTGATCAAGATAAAGATTGGAAGAGATTATGATAAGAAACGTTTCGTTGTTACCTAAGTATGCGTACTTAAGGTGATCAGGAAGAGGTTTGAGTTCCAATCTAGGAGGTTGCTCAGTCAAAGAATTCGGTTGAAGGTCTAACTCAACCATGAGGGGTTCAAACAGAAGTGCATTTTCAATCTCATTAGGCTCGTCTCAAAACAAATGTTAGTATTCGGTCTCGCGTTCATTGTTAAGATCAACTGTTTCATTGTCAAAATTTCCTTGAATGGAGCTAACTTCCAACGTTTTGTCACGTGGTTCGTTCGATTGATTTTCAAGATTGAAGATGTTTAAGATCCAAATCTATGTTGGCAAAATAAATTTTCATTGAACCATTTTACAATTGATTGAGGCATTCGAAGTGGCTAAGAAAGGTCATCCTAGAATCAATGGAATTTGACTCATCGGATTATTCACAGGTTGTGTCTCTAGGATGAAGAAATCAACTAGCAATATGAATAGACCAACTTTGATGACTACATCCTCGATATCTCCCACGGGTTTCTTTATTGAACAATCGACAAATTGAAGAGTTACTTTCATCGGTTTTAGTTCACCTAAGCCAAGTTGTTGGTAAACTGAATAAGGAATCAAATTAACACTCGCACCCAAGTCTAGTAGGCACTTATTAATCGTCTTGTCTCCTATCATGCATGATATTATCAGACATCCAGGATCTTTGTATTTTACGAGAATTGATTGGGACAAGACTCTGCTAAGATGGGCAGCTAAGAAAACTTTCTTGGGTGCATGAGTGTGTCATTTTTGAGTACATAAGTCTTTCTAGAATTTAGCGTAAGTTGGGACTTGTTAAACGATATTAAGAAGAGAGATGTTCACTTTGACTTGTTTGAAAATTTCCAACATCTTTTCCATTTGATCGGAATGTTTCTTAGGTTGAAGTTAATGTGGAAATGGAATTTGATACTCAGTAGATCAGTCTACTTGAGTGGAAGAAGAATTTGGATTGGAATTTGATTTAATATTTGACTCGATGTTTTGTTCAGAATTGCTTGCATTTTCGAAGTGTCAATAGGAGCTTTCAGTAAATCGTTTGGATTGACAACTTGGTTATCGATTAGTTTACGGGAACACAAAGTCGTGATAACATTCATTTGGTTCACATTGACATCTTATACAACATGAGCTTGATTCGAATTTGTGTTTTGATTTCTAGGGTTCAGAACTGGCTGACTTGGGAATGTGCCTCGTTCACATTCACTCATAGAAGTGGCTAATTGACTCATTTGCATTTTGAGTTTAGCAATTGATTGACTCTTATTTTGCATGTACAAGGTTAACAAATTTTGCAAATTGCTATTTGATTGGAGGTTTTGAGTGGTCGCTTTAGCCAAAGTTTCAAGACTTTTCTCAAGTAAAGTTATTTGTTTATCGTCTTGGGGAGCGAAAGATTGTTGCGGTTGAATTTGAGATGAAGGCACAAAATTTTGTTGAAAGTGGTTGGGCTAAAAGGGAGGATTCGAAGCATTCTTCGGAAATGCTTGAAAATTAGGGCGAACCAAATTTGTATTAGAGTTATTCTGGTTTCATGCAAAATTAGGATGATTTCTCCAACCGAGATTGTACGTTGGAGAAAATGGGTCATTCTTAACCTTGTAAAAAACATTGAGTTGTTCTACCGAATTTGGACACTGATCGGCGATGTGATTCGGATCATTACATTTATATCACAGTGGTTGGGAAGCTTTTTTCATTTGATTGGATGATAAAACATTGTCAAATATATTGATCAATGCATTGATTTTAGCTTCCAAAGCTAACGATTATCCTATCGAGTGTGTGCTTGATCGTGAATAAATGGATTTCTTGTTAGAACATTCCCATTAAGATGATTTTTTGGCCAAGTTTTCAAGAAGTTGCCGAGCAACATCGTGATGTTAGGCGAAGAAATTTCCTTGGCACATCGATTCAAGCATGGTTCGTGAACTATTTTCAAGTCCATCGTATTAAATTTGGCAATGAGTCCCTTTTTCAAAATTATGGTGTGGACATTTTATCAAAAGCTCTTTAAATCTTTCAAAATATTTTCCGAAAGGTTCACCCCTGAATTGATGAAAATTTACAATTTCGTTTCGTATTTTGGTTGTTTTTTCCAAGGGGTAGAATTTTTTTCAGAAAACTTTAATGAATTCGTCCCAAGTTTTGATTGAGTTCGAACTTCGAAGGTAAGCTGTACAACCATATTTCAGCATAATCGATAAGGGCGAATGGAATTAACTTAAGTTTTATTCCATCGTCACATAATTGTTGAAGTTTAATTGTTGCACATACTTCTACGAATTTCGTTAAGAAGATGTTTGGGTCATCGTGTTCAAAATTGCCAAATTTCGGGAGTGTGGCAATATGATTTGAATGAATTTCGAAGTGATTACCCGTTAGGGCGAGTAATGTGAAACAAGAAGAGATAGAAACTCTATTGAGAAAGATTCTATCCGTGAGAGTTCGGGGAGCGTTTTCATTAGCCATCGTTGGAGGATCATTCGTTCGAGTTAAAAGATTTGTCATTGTGGCACGAGGCTAGACACTCATGCACAACTGAAAAGATCAAGGAGAGAAAGACGTGAGAATCAAGGTTCAGAGAATGAAACAAGGTTTAGACAATGAAATGAAGTGAAAATTCTTTTATTTTATTTTTTTAAAGGAAAATAGTTACCAAAAAGAATTTATTTTTCAAAAGGGAGACTTGATTGTTTTGTTTTTTGTTTAGAATGTTTTTTTAGTTTTTGTTATTGAAAATATATTTTTTGAATTTTATTTTTTAAAAAAACTAAATTAAGCAAAATGCATGTTTTTGGATTTTGTTTGATTTTTTTTTCAAAGGAAAATATTTGTTTTTTTTTTGGATTTTTGTTTAAAACTAAGTTAAGGAAAATGAGATTTTTTTACTTTTGGATTTTTGTTTGTTTGTTTATATATGCATGAACTAATGCAACTAAATGAATGCAAGGACTTAACTACAAATTTTCTATCCTTAGTAGCTCCTAACCTAAAATTGTATAATCACACTCTGACTTAATCTAATAAAATAGTTCTTAGCCAAGTAACGGGCATGAGCTATCGGTGCACCACGAACCGCCGTAGCAATGCAGCCGAAGGTTTAAGTACCTTCAGAGAAACAATCAATATAATATTTACGAATCACCATAATATTTATAAATTATTATTACTCCACCGTAGGCTAGACACCATGAAATTAATTGTTACAAGAAGACAATTTGTCAAGGTATAATTAAGCCCTAGATGTGCCCGTGACTCCCTTAAGTCCAACGCCTAACCATTATTATAAGTCAAATTCTAAGACCATATGCAATTTGTGGGCCAAGGAAGGGGTGATGAAATCCTCCACCTCATGGTAAGTTGGGTATTGCCCTTAGAAAAGAAAATAAGATGAAATGAATGAAAAATAGAAATTAAACGTGTATTAACAACGCAACTACAAATAAAATTTAATTATTTTTATTTTTGGAGTTTTTTAAATGTAAGCAACCAATAATGTAAAGAAAAAAACAAGAGATAAGAGCACGATACCAGAACACGCAGAATTATTAGCATTTTTTTAAGAAGCGGTTTTTTTAGCGCAATTAGCAAGCAAAGCAAAGCAGTTTTTAGCAAGCAATTCCTTCCGTTCTAGTTTCCTCCAATTTGCAACCTGTAAAAGTGCTGAAAACTATTTTTTTTACAAGTATAGAATGAAAACTAAAGCAATTTTTTTATTTCAAAGACAAGTGATTTTTTTAAGAAACAATACAAAAGAAAACTTAAAACGAAGGTACAAACCCCTTTTTTCAAAGAAGAAGAAAGGAGAAAAGGAAAAAAACAAAATAAAAAAAACAAAAAAATTAAATATTTTCTCAAAACGAGAATCTAAAAAAACAAAAGCTAAACAAAAAGAAAATTTTAAAACACATAAAATAAACTAGAATCTAAAAAAAAGTTAAGAAAACACTTCCCGCAAGCCCATAAACAAGCTTCTTAAAGCCCATTGCAAAAAAAGAAAATTTATTCCCCGGTCCCTTCTCTATGTTAACAAAGCAAAGAAGAAACCAAAAATAATTAAATAAAATAAGTCGTCAGTCGCAAAATTAAAAAGGAAAACTACAGAAATACAAACGTGAATTTAAAAAAATGATCGGTCGTGGAAGGTATTTGGTCAGTGATTGTTTGAAGCTGGCGGTTGTGTGTTTGAGAATTTTGGGTTCGAATTGGGGATTTATTTGATTAGGGGGTAGTGCGGAATTGGTATTCAGGTGAGGTTGTGAATCGGTGCTGGCCTTGGTTGGTGATTGAGGTCGCGGCGAGTTTGAGGGGGGTGATTTCTGATGGTTCGGTTGGTTATGAAGGATTTGGGAGGTATGGCAGGAGTAGTGTACCAGGCTGATTGCAAGAGTTTGTGTGAAGTATGCAGTGAGTTGAATGAGATGGTCGTGGGTAATTGGGTAAGTGTAAAGGTTGATGTGCTGTGGTGGCTGAGGCGAGAGAATGGAAAAGGGATGAGGTAGTTCAGGTAGTGTGGTTGTTGTTATTGAAAGTGGTTTGGGAGTTTGTTGATGATGGAGGACCGTTTGTGAATGTGGATGCAGGCAGTGAGGAAGAGTGGTGATGTGTAGGTTGGAAGTTGAAGGAAGCAGTTATGGTTTGGGGTTAATTGTAGTTTTGTGATGATGTGTGGTTTGGAGAGATGTTGGTTTGATGAGGTGGTGCTCGAAGCAATGTAATGATTGTAACAGTTTGAAGTGGGGGTGGTGGGATGTTGTTGATTGTGAAGCAGAAGTGGTTTGTTGATTGAGTTGTAGATGATGTTGAGAGTTCAGTGGGATTAATGATGGTGAATGGTGAGGGCACAGGTCGGTGATTCACTATGTTGTGTTTGGGCAATGTAGAAGTATGCAGGATGGTTAAAGAGGGTGATGGTTGTGTGGTCGAGATTTGAACTTGGTGTGGTGATGGAGTGGTTCGAAGGTTGATGTAAGGAGGAGCGGTTGTGGGTTTGAGGGTATGAAGTGAGGTTGAATGTTTGTGGGAAAAGATGGTAACTAGTTGAATGTTTGGTTAAGGAAGTGTTGAGGTGTTGATGAGGTTTGAGGTGGAAATTGGTGAGGCGGTGGGTGAACTTTCCAGAGGAGTTTGTATTGGCTTCAGGAAGGTAATGGGTAGGAACTAGGGAAGTTTCTGAAGTTGCTGTAATGCAGGGGAAGCGTTGTGCAGATTGTAATGGATGAACTTTCCAGAGGAGTTTGTATTGGCTTCAGGAAGGTAATGGGTAGGAACTAGGGAAGTTTCTGAAGTTGCTGTAATGCAGGGGAAGTGTTGTGCAGATTGTAATGGAGGGAAAGGTAGTGAATGGGGTTGTTTGAGGAGATGAAGTTTTGTGGATTGGAGAGATATTATAAGAAGGTGATGGTTCAGAATTGAGTGGTTTGGGTGGTGAATTAGGTGGTGGCAGTGCTGTTGTGATTGGGTTTGGTTGCAGTGAGGTTGGCAGGTGATGTTTTGGTCGGTGAAGGGTTGCGGTGTATTGCGTTGATAAGGAATAACATTTTGATGTTTAGTTGCAAGGTGGAAATGTGAAGTTGGGTGAAGTTTGGGATGGCGATGGATGTGCTGTAGGTTGAGTTATGGCAAAGGGATGTAACAGGAGGAATGTGGTAGTTGCATGAGCTTGGCAGAGAAGTTCATTGATGTTTTAATAGTTTGGGGATGAAGGGGAAGGATGGTAGGCAGTGGTTTGGGTGCTTGTTTGTAGTCGCAAGAGTGAGATTGATTGTAGGATGGTATGCTGATGGACTGAGTGTGTGTAATTGACAAGTAGTTGAAAGTAGTAAGGGAGGCAATGCACTTTTTTTTCTTATCCAAATGCTTGTAATATAAAAATGTAATAGAACAGAGATCAAATGCTGTACCAATGCAATGTAAATAAGAAATGAAATGAAATGTGATTTTCCAGAAATGAAATGAAAAAGGAAGAATATGAAATGTACTAAGAATATTTTTTAACTTTAAACTAAAGAGAATGTAGAATAAGCTAAAGAAGAGAATGCAAAGTGATGTGGAATGCAAGTGAAGTGTGCAAATGAGAACAGGGAACCAAGAACAACTAGTAACACAGAACAAACTTGTAATAAAGAACAAATTGTATTCAAATGCACAACTGAAACACACAATATTTTTTTCTTTTTTTAACTAAAGATGAAAATGCAAATAAATAAAAATTAATTCGAAGAGTAAAATTAAAATTAAATTGCTATCCCCGGCAACGAAGCTAAAAGCTTGTTTAACGACAGATTTTCTATGGATTAGAAAACCGTCAAAAATATATCATTATAAAACTGAAAGCGCAGGCGTACAATCGTAGTAGGTATGAGAGTACTGGTCGATCCACAGGGAAAAAATTAAATTCTAATAGTACTCAATCAAACTAGCCCAAGGTTTTGAAATTGTTTTAAACTAAGAAAATTGTAGAAAACAAACTAGAGCAAAAGTGAATAAAATTATGAGATTAAGGAGCAATTTAGAGGTAAATTCACTTTCAATCATTCATATAAATCAAACAAAAAATGTATCCATAGCATCTCATTTATATTTTAAGTAGAAATGAACTATGTGTTTATTATAAACATGACTTATTTATGCTATTAATTAGCACAACTTAAACCATCAAACTCTAACACAGTATTCAAACCCACTTCTAAAGTCTCATGAGAATGATCATGAAATTAGAAATAAAATATATTTTAAGCATGATCTATTTACTATGAACTAGTAACATTGATCATCAAATTTTGATTCTAGTTTGACTTTCATCATCAAAATCACTTAGGCAAATGATCAAATAGTTTATGTTAATATTGGATTATGCATAGCCTATTTGAGATGTCAACATAAACTATCAAATTCACTAAAAAAGAAACATAAACTACAGTCATTCGTAATTTCCATTAAGCACAAAAGAGAGACTAAAAATGCAACCATGTTTTGTTGATTTAGTATGATTCATGAGAGCTTCATTACCCCTACATTGAAATGGTTTAGCTTCTTATAATTGAATTCATATAAACACAAAATGGTTTTAGCATGAAAAACAAAGAAAATAAAAGTTAATCAAAGGAAAAGAGAACTAGCTACTTGCATAAAATAAATCTAAACTAATTGCATGAATTAAATCTATGCTATTAACATAAAATAAAAGAGACATAAACTAACATAAAAGAGCATGAAATAAGATAGCATAAGAGAAAACTGCGTGTAAACAAAAGCAAATAAGAAGAACGTTAAGAAGCCAATAAAAAGACATTTTATTTATCATTGACTTTGTGGCAACAATATGCATAAAAAGAGAGCTCATTACATAAAACATAAGGAGTATTCACACGTGCTTAAAACCCTAATTCCATTTTTAGGGGACTACCAAAAATGCCCTTGAGATTGTGTAACTTTCAAGTAATCATTAGAGAATTAATTAATCCCCACTAACATGCCTTCAAGCCTCCATTAACATGTGCATGTGCTTTTAATTATTGTCCATTAGTTAGTGGGCATGTAGGCTCCTCCATGTTGCATGAATTCTTTTATTTCCTTTCTTCATTTGCTTTCAACATATGTGCATGCATACATCCATGAAGCTCCATCCAATTTACACTCAATTTCCTACAAATAAAAATAAAAATGTGCAAATAAATTTTCTTAAAATTAATCCATACACAAAATTACCATTTCACTCCCAAATGAGGATGAGTGAATGATGATTTGAAAATAATTTAGATTTTTGTTTAAACATGTAAAATATCATAATATGCTTATTTATTTTAATAAAAAAGATTAAACATGGGAGTAAAAATATACAGTTTTACATGCACATCAAATACCCCCACTTATCTTTTTATTCATCCTCGAATAAATTAAAACTAGGATAAATCCATTTTTGTAGGAAAATGATTGCATTGAGCGTATGCAATAAGCGGTTAAACCTCTAGGTGTCCCTAGTAGGACGAGTGTTATCTTCTGAGGATTTTCAACGGATACTATCCACAAAATCCAAATGTAATATGCAAATTCTAATGCGACTACATGATGCAAGTTTTCAAAAATATTTACAAATGAAGAATTTACTTTTAAATTGACACGAGTAAGTTAGATATAAGTTTTGGTTATTATCAAGAAATTTTTGTCTTTTTACTCATCAAAACTTCCAACAAAAATTAAGTTATCATCACAATTAGACTCTAGTTTGAGTAGTTGTTTCAGTTGATAACATTGTGCAACTATGAAATGAATCCTTTAGTTGATTATCAAAGTTCTGCAAAGTGGCATTTTTATTTCTTTTGAATAACAAGTCAAATCAAATAAGTGAAGATAGTGTTTGGATTTCAATTGCTTGATCTCTCTATTTTAAAAATATAAACATTATTATTTACACACCTAACTCAGATAAACTGAGGCCAGATATACCGATCATGCACTGCCTTTCGGGCTTACGTGAAAAAAGTACAGAGCGTGGCGAGTGTACACACTTGCGTATGAACACATGACTCTAGGTGTTTATTATTATTATTTTAATTCCATTTACATATACCTAACTCGGAAAAACTGAGGCCAGATATACCGATCATGCACTGCCTTTCGAGCTTACGCGAGAAGGGTACAGAGCGTGGCGAGTGTACGCACTTACATGTGAACACATGATTCTACGTGTTTCTTATTTTTATGAAATATATTTTTTCTTTTTTTTTTGAAAAAAGAGAAAGTCATGTAAAATCATCTTAGCACCACTTAACTTAGAAGATCAAAAATGCTATCGCCTTTACTTTAAATCAGCCACTCTTTTGAACAAAGATTACAATTAGGATATGCTTCATAATTATCACATATGAACCTTCCTATATACTAGTTACACAATTGTTACTTGTAATCAAAATTTTATTTTTATTTTTGTTAAAACAAGTAAATTTTCAAAAATTTCAATTCAATAACCAAAAACGTATACTTATTCCGTCATGTTTCTTTAAAAGTAAATCAATATGCTAAAAAATTTGTTATGGGATTTTTTTCTTTTTCTTTGGAAAGAAAATGCAAAAAATAAACCATGAAAAATCAAAATAAACGTGAGACTTCCCCCACCCTTGATTTTGACTGTGTCTCCACTTTCAATGCATGATATAATGAGTGTAACGAAGAAAAATATGTACATATTTACAAGAGAGGGTTAAAATTTCTTACTAGACGTAGTGTGGCTCATGAAGAATCATGAGCTCCTCCTCTTGATCACTTGCCAACTCCAAGTAAGGTTTTGAACGATGACCATTGACTTTAAAAATTGATCCATCCCTAGAGTTTTCTATTTCTATGGCATCATGTGGAAAAACATTACGTACCGTATATGGTTCTGACCACCTTGATTTTAATTTCCCAGGGAAAAAAATGAAGTTGAGAGCCATATAAAAGAACTTTTTGGTTTAGTAAAAATGTTCCCCTTAGGGTTGACTTGTCTTGAAAAACATTTTTTTTCTTTGTAAATTTTCTTATTTTCATACGCATCGTTCCTAATCTCCTCTAATTCATTGAGTTGCAATTTTCTGTTTTCGCCAGCTTTTTCAAGATCAAAATTTATGTTCTTAATCGCCCACAACGCTTTATATTCAAGTTCAATAGGTAAGTGACATGCTTTACCATATACTAACCTAAAAGGAGACATCCCAAGATTAGTTTTATACGCAGTTATGTAAGCCCAAAGCGCATCTGTTAATTTTTGTGACCAATCTTTTCGATTTTCATTTACAATTTTCTCCAAAATTTTCTTGATATGGCGATTTGAAACTTCAACTTGACCACAAGTTTGAGGATGATATGGAGTGGATAAATTGTAGGTTACGAGTATTTCTTCATTAGAGTTTCAAATGATCGATTACAAAAATGGGTCCCATTATAGCTTATTATTGTGCGAGGTGTTCCAAACCTCGAAAAGATGTTTTCTTTGATGAATTTCATAATGATTTTGTGGTCATTTGTTTTACATGGAATGGCTTCAACCCATCTAGAGACGTATCAACAACAAGAAGAATGTACAGATTTCCAAAAGAGTTAGGAAACAGTCCCATAAGTCAATACCCCAAACGTCAAATATTTCGATCGTAAGAATGAGGTTTAAAGGCATCATGTTTTGTCGAGAGATTTTTCCTAACATTTGACAGCGATCACAAGTTTTGCAGAACTTGATTGCATCTATGAAAAGTGTAGACCAGCAAAAACCACATTGGAGCACCTTTTCCACTGTTTTCTTAGGACCGACGTGACCACCACAAGCTTGGTCATGACAAAACGAAAGAACACTCTTAATTTCGCAATCTGGGACGCAACGTCGAATGATTTGGTCGAAACAATACTTAAACAAGTATGGATCATCCCAATATAAATATTTCACTTAGGAAAGAAATTTGTATTTATTTTGTTTCGACCAAAATGAAGGAGTTTCCTTAGTGACTAAATAGTTCACTATATCAACATACCTTGGATAGACGAAAATGGAAAGGAGTTGTTCATCAAGAAAGTTCTCGTTGATCGGAAAAGAAGGTGGTGTGTTTGGAAGATGAAATAGATGATTGGTAATAAGGTTATTAGATCCTTTTTTGTCTTTGATCGTAAGGTCAAATTCTTGGAGTAACAAGATCCAATGGATCAAATGAGACTTAGCATCCTTTTTAGCGAAAATGTACCTAAGAGCGGATTGGTCAGTGTAAACCATAATGTGTGAGCTAATCAAATAAGGTTGGAACTTTTCGAGCGCAAAGAGTACTGCTAGAAGCTCTTTTTCGATGGTTGTGTAATTGAGTTGAGCATCATTAAGAGTCATACTACCATAGTAGATTCCATGAAGAATTTTGTTGATGCGTTGTCCTAAGACAACACCAACTGCGAAGTTAGAGGCGTTACACATTATTTCAAAAGGAAGATACCAACTGGGTGATCAAATAATGGGAGCGGAAATGAGTTCATTTTTAAGACATTCGAAAGCTGAAACACAATCAAAATTAAAGTCAAATGGAACGTCTTTTCCAAGAAGAGTCGTTAGAGGTCGAGCAATTTTACTAAAGTCTTTCACAAAGCGTCGATAAAAACCAGCGAGTCCTTGAAATGAATGAATGTCCTTGACAGATTTGGGAATGGGTAGATTTGAAATTACGTCCACTTTCGCTTTATCTATCTCTATCCCTTTGTTTGGAATGATATTCCCAACGAAAATGCCATGTTTGACCAAAAAATGGCAATTTCCCAATTTAACGTTAAGTGTTTGTCCTTGCATCGATTCAGAACCATCTCGAGATGGTGTAAGCACTCGGAAAAAGAGTTTCCAAAGATGGAAAAATCGTTAATAAACACTTCCAGAAAGCGTTCGATCATGTCAGAAAAGTTGCTAACCATGCATCTTTGGAAAGTAGCAGGAGCGTTGCAAAGGCCAAATGACATACATCGATATGCAAAGGTGCCAAAAGGACATATGAGTCATTTTCTCTTGATCTTCGAAAGCGATCGGAATTTGGTTATAATCGGAATAACCATCAAGAAAGTAATAGAATTCATGGCCGGCTAATCATTCAAGCATTTGGTCGATGAAAGGAAGAGGGAAGTGATCTTTACATGTTGCAACATTTAATTTTCGATAATCAACGCAAACACGCCAACCCGTTTGAGTATGAGTTGGAATGAGTTCGTTAGCGTCATTCGTGATAACAGTAAGTACAGACGTTTTAGGCACGACATGAATTGGGCTAACCCACGAACTATCAGAAATGGGGTGTATGATTCCGTTACCATGGAGTTTAAGAATTTCGTCTCAAACCGCATCCTTCATTTTGGGGTTAAGCCTTCGTTGCATGTCACGAAAAGGTTTGGCTTCGTCAACTAAGTGAATGCGATTTTGAATAAGAGCGGGACTAATTTCCTTAATATTGGTAATTGACCATCCAATTGCCTCTTTGTTTTCGACAGAATTGAAAGAAGGGAAGCTTCTTGATCAAGAGAAAGATTTGAAGAGATTATGGCAGAAAATGTTTCATTGTTACCTACGTATGCGTACTTAAGGTGATCAAGAAGAGGTTTGAGTTCCAACCTAGGAGGTTGCTCAATCAAAGAATTCGGTTGAAGGTCTGACTCAACCGTGAGGGGTTCAAACGGAAGTGCATTTTCAATTTCGTTAGGCTCGTCTCGAAACAGTTGTTCGTATTTGGTCTCACGTTCGTTGTTAAGGTCAACAGTTTCGTTGTCAAAATTTTCTTGAATGGAGCTAACTTCCAATGTTTGGTCAAGTGGTTCGTTCGATTGATTTTCGAGATTGAAGATGTTAAGATCCAAAGTCATGTTGCCAAAAGAAAAATTCATCGAACCATTTCAACAATTGATTAGGGCATTCGAAGTGGCTAAAAAAGGTCATCCTAGAATCAATGGAATTTGACTCATCGGATTATTCATAGGCTGTGTCTCTAGGACGATGAAATCAACTCGGAATATGAAATGACAGATTTTCATGAGTACATCCTCGATTTCACCCACGAGTTTCTTTATGAACTATTGGAAAATTAACGAGTTACTTTCATCGGTTTTAGTTCACCCAAGCCAAGTTGCTGGTAAACTGAATAAGGATTCAAATTGACACCCGCACCCAAGTCTAGTAAGCACTTATTAATCATCTTGTTTCCTATCATGCACGATATCGTCAGACATCTAGGATCTTTGTATTTTATGGGAATTGATTGAGACAAGACTTCGCTAAGACCGGCAGCTAAGAAAACTTTCTTGGGTACATGAGTGTGTCGTTTTTGAGTACATAAGTCTTTCAAGAATTTAGCGTAAGTTAAGACTTGTTGAACGATATCAAGAACAGGGATGTTCACTTTGACTTGTTTGAAAATTTCCAGCATCTTTTCCAGTTGATCAAAATGTTTCTTAGGTCGAAGTCAATGTGGAAATGGACTTCGATACTCAGTAGATCGATCTACTTAAGTAGAAGAAGAATTTGGATTGGAATTTGATTCGATATTTGACTCGATTTTTTGTTCATAATTGGTTGTCGTTTTCGAAGTGTCAAGAGGAGCTTTCAGTAAATCGTTTGGATTGACAACTTGGTTATCAATTGTTTATCGGAACGCAAAGTCATTATAGCATTCATTTGGTTCATATTGGTATCTTAAACAACAAGTGCTTGATTCGAGTTCGTGTTTTGAATTCTAGGGTTCGGAATTGGCAGAGTTGGGAATGTGCCTCGTTCACGTTCACTCACAGAAGTTGCTAATTGACTCATTTGCATTTTGAGTTTAGAATTGATTGACTCGTATTTTGCATGTACGAGGTTAACAAATTTTGCAAATTGCTATTTGATTGGAGGTTTTGAGTGGTCGCTTTAGCCAAAGTTTCAAGACTTTTATCAAGTGAAGTTATTCGTTTAACGTCTTAGGGAGTAAAAGATTTTTGTGGTTGAATTTAAGATGGAGGCGTAAAACTTTGTTGAAAGTGGTTGGGCTGAAAGGGAGGATTCGAAGCATTGTTCGAAAATGCTTGAAAATTGGGACAGACCAAATTCGTATTAGAGTTATTTTGGTTCCATGTAAAATTAGGATAATTTCTCCAACCGGGATTGTACATTAGAGAAAATGGGTCATTCTTAACCTTGTTAAAAGCATTGAGTTGTTCTACTGAATGAGGACACTGATCGGCGATGTGATTTAGATCGTTACATTTATAACATAATGGTTGGGAAGCTTGGTTCATTTGATTGGATGAGAAAACGTTGTCGAATTTATTGATCATTGCATCGATTTTAGCTTCCAAAACCAACGATGATCCTATCGAGTGTGCGCTCGATTGTGAATAAATGGATTTCTCGTTAGAACGTTCCCATTTGGGATGATTTTTTGGCCAAGTTTTCAAGGAATTATCAAGCATCCTCATGATGCTGGGAGAGAAAATTGCCTTGGCACATCGATTCAAGCATGGTTCATGAACTATTTTCAAGTCCGTCGTAGAAGATTTGGCAAAGAGTCTATTTTTCAAAATTATGGTGTGGACATTTTATTGAAAGCTCTTTAAATCTTTCAAAATATTTTTCGAAAGGTTCACCCTTGAATTGATGAAAATCCATAATTTCATTTAGTATTTTGATTGTTTTTTCCAAGGGGTATAATTTTTTTAAGAAAACTTTAATGAATTCATCCCAAGTTTCGATCGAGTTTGAAGGTAAGCTGTACAACATTTTTTAGCGTAATCAGTAATGGCAAATGGAATTAACCTATGTTTGATTCCCTCATCACATAATTATTGACGTTTAATGGTTGCACATATTTGTTTGAATTTCGTTAAGAAGATGTATGGGTCATCGTGTTAAAAATTGCCAAATTTCGGGAGTGTGGCAATATGATTTGAATGAATTTAGAAGTGATTACACGTTGGGGCGGGTAATGTGATACAAGAAGGTATAGAAACTCTGTCGAGAAAGATCGTATCCATTAGAGTTCGGGTAGCATTTTTATTAGCCATCGTTGGAGGATCATTCGTTCGAGTTAAACGATTTGTCAATGTATCACGAGTCCAGGCACTCATGCACAAGTGAAAAGATCAAGGAGAGAAATACGTGAGAATCAAGGTTAAGAGAATTAAACAAGGTTTAGAGAATGAAATGAAGTGAAAAATTCTTTTTTTTGTTCTTTTTTTTAAAGAAAAATATTTACCAACAAGAATTTATTTTTCAAAGAGGAGATTTTTTTTTTGGATTTTTAAATTGTTTCTCTTTTTTTTTAAATGTTTTTATTTTTTTTTAGTTTTTGTTTTTGAAAAGATTTTTTTTGGACTTTTGTTTTTTTAAAACTAAATTAAATAAAATGCTTGTTTTTTGATTTTGTTTGATTTTTTTTCAAAGGAAAATATTTTTTTTTGTTTTTTTTCTTGGATTTATGTTTAAAAACTAAGTTAAGGAAAATAAGATTTTTTTTTTACTTTTGGATTTTTTTTATATATGCATGAATTAATGCAACTAAATGAATGCAAGGACTTAACTACAAATTTTCTGTTCTTAGTAGCTCCTAACCCAAAATTGTATAATCACACTCCGACTTAATCCAACAAAATAGTTCTTAACTAGGTAACGGGCAGGAGTTATCGGTGCACCACAAATCACTATAGCAATGCAGCCGAAGGTTTAAGTACCTTCAGAGAAACAATCACTATAATATTTACAAATCACCGTAATATTTATAAATGATTAGTGCTCTGCCGTTGCCTAGACACCAAGAAATAAATTTTTAAAAGAAGACAACTTGTCAAAATATAATTAAGCCCTAGATGAGCCTATGAATCTCTTAAGTCCAATGTCTAACCGTTATTATTAGTCAAATTCTAAGATGATATGCAATTTGTAGGCCAAGGAAGGGGTGATGAAATCCCCCACCTTATGTGAAGTTGGGTATTGCCCTTAAAAAAAGATGAAATGAATGTAAAATAGAAATTAAACGTGTATTTATAACACAGCTACAAATGATTTTTTTTGGATTTTTTTAAATGCAAGCAACCAACAATGCAAAGAAAAAAAACAAGAGATAAGGGCACGATACCAGAGCCTGTAGAATTATTAGCATTTTTTAAGCAACGATTTTTTCTAGCACAATTAGCAAGCAAAGCAAAGCAGTTTTTAGCAAGAAATTCCTTCCGTTCTAGTTTCCTCCAATTTGCAACCTGTAAAACTATTGAAAACCATTTTTTTATAAGTATAGAACGAAAACAAAAGTGTAACGATCCGGAAATTTTAACGGTTTTATTTACGTAAGTAACTTAATTTTTTGTGAAAAATAAAACAATAAAATTTAACATTGGAAATTTGATATTTGGAATATGTCTATTTTAACATAGCAAATGGTAGATTTTCACTGGTAAATATGAATGTTAGTTCTATTGTGTAATTTCCAATTTCAATTTAAATTAGTTAAATTTGAAGAAAATAAAATATTTTCGAAATCTGACTATTTTTATATGAGAAAAATGTTAAATATTTTCTGAGTGAGACGTCATCCTTCGTTTCATCAAATTTGAACTTCTCTAGCTTCGTTTATCTTATTTTCGGCGTTCCAGCAGCAGTTTGGCAAACGAAAATCGACTTTTAATAGGATAGTTGTATCGCTCATATCTATGTACCATTCTGTTCGTCTCATCGTGCTGATCTCTGCAGTATATTCATTTGTGTGTTTCGATGTCCGATACGTGGTGGAACCCACGTAACGGTTAATCGTATCGGTACCCGTTTTTGAGTCTTTTCGTTTCCTTTGTCTATTCATTTTTCACCATGTAATACGAATAGCCATAAGCTTTTATTCTTCCCAGAAATCCAACTGTTAACTTTTTCTATTTCCATTGCATAATATTTATCTCTGGTTCGTCTTCTGTGTCATGTCTCTTCATTGTCCTCGATCATGCTTTTAAAAAAATAAAATAAGTTATGTATACCAGATCTAAACCCTTTCGTATTGCCTGAAGCCTTTCACCTTCTTGAAATTATAAATGTATGAGTTATTATATAATAAAGTTATATTGAAGCCATCTTTTTCTTTCCACCTTTGCCTGTGCATTACTCATGCATGTCCTTCTCCACCTAGAATCCCACCAGCCACCCTTGCTTCCTTCGTCTGTCCCCCTCTATCAAATCTACACCCCTCCATAGCCTCAACAGGCTGAACAACCGAGCCTCCCCCTTGTCGAAACCCAAACACAGATAGCCGCACAACCCCACCACCAATGCCTGCCACCATTCCCCTAAATTGCCCGCACACCTTCCCTCCTCCTCCCGGATCCATCGACCGCCTGTCAACCTACCCTTTCACGTGTAGCCGTACCACACATCACAGCCTCCACGTGGCCGAACTCCATCACATCTTCACTTACACAACCCCGATGCCATAGCCTGTCACCACACGTCTCTTCACACATTCCCATGTTTGCACAACCGCTGTCACCAACTCAAGCCCAACCACGCATCACCCTCCTTCCTCCGACACAGCCGTACAACCATCTCCGCCACAGCCAAGGTTTTAAATCTCGCTCATCTCGGCCGAGTCTCGTTTTCAAGCCCATGCGATTCGAAACAGGCTATTTCGTTTGAATCTCATCTGACCCAAATCTCGGGCGATATTTCGATATCTCGTCCGGTATCTCGGACGAGATTTAACAGCGAGATATCGGCCGAATTTTTGAATTTTAGAAAAAATCAACTCTTTTTCTATATTGGGCTGGCTCATCCTTTACCTTAATTTAAGTCTTCTTAATTGTACTTTTTTAACCCTTATTTCTTATATAAATCTCATTTAATCTTCGTCTCTTATTTTACGGCAGTGACGAGTGTAAGAAGATGATAAAATCTACATCGATTATGGTAAGTATTTCACTTTATGATTTCCATTTAGGTTTCTGATCCAAATTATTTACATTCAATTTCATTTTTCTTTTTCCAACACTTTCTTGAGTTTTTTTCCTAACCCTATTTTTTGCGGCTATAAATTTTGGGCTTCACTTATTTAACTTTATGTTCCAAATGGATTCCCAATTTGATTTCATTTAGTCTTTGCTGCTATAATTTTTTCCTCAAGGCTTATTTTTAAGCAATAAAGGAATTCTCTTTCATCTATTAATTTCATTTGATGATTATATGTTCATTCGTACATCATTTTTTTGCATTTCTTATAATATTACTAAATGTTTGAAAATTGTTTGTACTATGTATGCTATTTTCTACGTTTGTTTGAAATATCTATGCTATTAGTTTCTTAATGAAATTTTGTTTGCTAATAATTAAATACTATAATCAGTCATAGAATATCTTAATTCTACTTGTAGACTTTTGTATTTGAAGTTATAAAATTAAGATTTCCCTTGTGGCACTATAAATCATAAAAGGTAGAAATGAGACATTATATTTTGTAGGAAAGTTAAGTGAATGATCAAACAAAGTAAAGGTGCATATGTTATGGTTTGTTTCTTGTCTACTTTATCTCATATGATATTATATTGAACATTATTCATAAAATCTAGTTATTTGTTTATTTTACATGATACAAGTGATATTTTTCGATACTAAATTACTAATGATAAGCATGTGATACATTCAAGGTAAGTGCATAGTGTTTTCCTTAAGGTAGTGACTGACTAGTATTATAAATTTAGGTGTATGAAAACTAATTTTCGACATGACATATACTCCGAGATAACTCCGAAATGAATTTTAGAAACCGAGATGTAAATCCAAGATGGATGACCGAGATGCACTCATCTCGTTCGAGATCTCACCCGATTCGAGATAAGCTATCTAAATTCTTCGAGACGAGACGTGACCGAAATCCGAGATTTAAAACCTTGGCCACAACACCCCGACCAATGCGCAGTAGCCCCACACAGTCATGCCACACCCCACCTTGCTTTTCTTTCCTTCCTCCTCTCTTTTGTTTGCTGTGACTATTTTATATTTTAAATATATATATATATATATATATATATATATATAGTTCAAACATAGTTTGTTTCAAACTATCTCAGTTATGATACAGGTCAGAGGTTGCTTGTTTTATTTTGTTATATTATAAATATATATACTGCATACATATATATTTGCTTATATATATATTTACATGATGACTGTTCCAGTTGCAAACCATCTGACCACCTTGGCTTTGTGCTCCACCCACTTACCCTGTTGTACTTGCATTTAAGCAAATAATGCAGCCTCCTCTTGTTTTATAAATATATATATGTGAGTTTAAAATTATAGTATTAGTGTAAGTATTGATTTAAGTTATAATATAATATATACACACTCTGGTTTTTAAATATATATGTTTTAAGAAATAATGTTTCGAGATACAATGTATAAAGACTTTATTTTAATAGGTGTTAAAAAAATAATTTAATATTGAAAAATTATTGTATATATATTTATAATAATACCGATTTTTAAAAGTATATATGTATATATGTTAAAGTAGTATTGATTTTAAAGTATGTTTAATAATATTGATTTTTAAGTGTATATAAATATTATTTTGATATGGGTTTTAAATTGAATATTGAATTTTTAATTATAATATATATATTGTTTTTCCATTGAATTCAAGATCTTGCTTTACCGCTGTCCAGTTTATTATTTTGTTCGTCTCTGTCCAGAAATCTCAACAGCTTTTGATTTGCTTTGCTCGTGCCCGTATCCGTGTCCGTATCATCTTCTTGTTCTTGTTTTCTCTCTAGCCTCGAAAGGTGAGCAATCACTCACGATTAATGACCTTATATTCAATAAATTTAATTCACATGAAATGACAATTGAAATATGTTGTTAAATTTGAACTGTTAATTATATAATTGTTATATATGATATGCCATTATTTGTAACTGTTCACCTGTGACATATGAAACCATAACATCTTATTTATATTATGATTAAATTTGTTATTGATGATATATGCCTATCGTTGATATGTTATATTATTATCATATTTGTTCCCACTCTGCAAGTTCCCTGTTAGTTTAGAAATCACTATGGGTTGAAATGATACATACCCGAACGATCTTGTAGATTAAGGGAAAATCGTTATGGGTTGAAATGATAAACCCAAGCGATTTTCATTGATTTTGAATTTTGGGATTGCGAGTTGAAATAATATATACCCGTAAATATTTAAATTGCGGATTGAAATGATAAATATCCGTATCACTTGACCATATGATAGAAAATTATATACAGACACCGTTGGTCTATTTTAAAAAAATAATGATTTTATTTAGTTTGGAAGGAAATATATGGATTTTAATAAATATTTATTTAATATAATGTAAAGATGTTTTATTTTGTAAAATTTAGATTTTTAAATTATATGTTTGGAAATTTTAAATTTATAAGTTAGTTTTAAAAATATAAATTATTAAAATTTTACTTAAATTTTATTATTTTCAAATATGTATAAAATAAGATTTAAAATAGATTTAATTGAATAAAGTTAATTTATTTAATATATATATAATATGTTTAAAATATTTAATTAAATTTATATTAATATTTAAAAAAATAGATTTTTATAACTTTAATAATAAAGGTTGGGAAGATAAATTAATGTTGACTTGGAATTTAAATTGGTTAATAATTGAATTTAAATAAGAATTGATTTGAACTTATTGATTTTGAGATTTTGAAAGATATGATTTTATAACTTGATTTTTGATTTAAGGTGATTAAATGAATATTTTCAAATTCAAATAAATTGAAATGGGATATTTAGTTTTATTTAAATTTGTAATTTGAGATTTTATTTAAATGATTATTGGATTGATTAAGTGAATATTTCAAAACTAAATAATAGTAAAGTTAAATGTTGAAATATAAATGAAACTTATATTGAAAATGTTTGAATATTTAAACTTTGAATCTTATTGCAATTGAATAGATAGTTCAAACCTGGATTTGAAATTGATAAAGATTGAAATGGTTTATTTAGAATTTGAATTGAATCTTTAACCCTTTAAATTGAATTTTGGAATATAAGCCGATTTGAATCGATTTGTGAAATTGGAGGAAACTATTTTGGTTATATAAAGTATTTTCAATATATATATATATATAAACTATTTTAATAAATAAATTATTTTAATATAACTATTTTAATTTATAACTATTTTAATATATATACTATTTTCAATATCTAAACTGTTTAAGTCGAAAGTATTATGATTTCCAAAGTGTTATGATTTCAAAAGTATTAGATTTCAAAAGTGTTATGATTTCCAAAGTGTTATGATTTCAAAAGTGTTATGATTTCGAAAGGGTTATGATTTTGAAAGTGTTACGATTCTGGAAATGAATATTTTTTAAAGTGAATAATGATATCAAATTGATATGGTTTCGAAATGAATATGATATTTCGATATGAAGTATCAACTATTTGAAATGAAATGACCACCGTGTGAAATAAGCGTTTGGTTGTTAAAGAGACCGGGATCAGATATTGTCATACTCTTTGCCAATACCAAAAACCACTTTAACAACTGTATACGTGGTGGAGATTCCAGAACAAAGTAGCATGGTTTGGCGACGATTCTATATGAGGTTTTAGCACAGCCCTAACTCCCGTGAGTCTGCTTGATGTGGCTAAAACAGGAGCTATACCGGGTCATTGGGGTCATTCCTCCAATCGGGCACATTTCTTCGATACCATTCTATTACTTTGTGATTTGATTGGGTGCAACTTTGATTTGGGAGTGTGTCTCAAGGTGGGCGGTAGTAGTTGCTATGTGTTACCACCAGTCCGGGAGTGCAAACGGTATTTCTACCCTGGCATTGCCTCGCGTGCCTTGTCACGTGCCATATCGCGCCTTCTATGAGTTTTATTTGTGTTGTACCTATGGAGTGCTCCTTGATAGCCCACATGCGGGTGGAGTTTACAGTATTTGTATAAACTACGGCATTATATAAAATGTGTTAAGGGGGATATGGGTAACGACTTAACGCTATTTTAATACTTTACTTTACTAATAGACATGTTATAATAGCGTATATTACTACATAGTAGATAGTTCCACGGATCCTTAGAGGATGGATATCCCAAACATCCTTTAAGTTATTTGTATTTCAGTTGAAATTTCACTTGAGTTGAATTTACTGATATAAGAATGTTAATCCTGACTCGAATATTTTGTGTTTTGCTTTATGCTCGGGTCAGACTGAGTGTCACAGCATTTGAGACTCACCTTCGGAGATTGGAGCTTTGTTTGAAGATCTATCAATCCAGCTTTCAGTTATTTCGGTTTATTCCAGTCATTTATATTCAGACTCGTCAGGTGCTTATGTGTTAGAGATTCATTTGTATTTGAGATTCTGTTGTATTTTGTTTCAGACTTTGATGTTTTATAGTAGCTTCATGAACTACTATATATCTATTCCGCTGCATATTATTGTAATACTCTGTGTCTGTGATTCTATGATTGATTTATTTACTGTATATGCTAAGTTTTTCCAAATATAAATTAACAATATGTTGTTTTGAGCAATTCAAGTCTGACATGAGTGGATGATTGTCGATTTGAACAGTTCGAAACAACAGGTCGTTACAAAAAGCAAATTTTTTTATTTCAATAACAAGTGTTTTTTTAAAATTAAACAAAAGAAAACTTAAAAAGAAGGAATAAACCCCTTTTTTCAAAGAAGAGAAAGAAAGAAAAGGGAAAAAACAAAACAAAAAAACACGAAAAATAAAAAATTTCTCAAAGCGAGAATCTAAAAAAACGAAAATTTTAAAACTCATAAACTAAACTAGAATCTAAAAAAAGTTGAGAAAACACTTCTCACAAGCCCGCAAACAAGCTTCCTAAAGCCCATTACAAAAAAAATGTATTCCCCCAGTCCCTTCTCTATGTTAACAAAGCAAAAACAAAAAATAAATAAATAAAATAAGTCGTCAATTGCAAAATTAAAAATGAAAACTACAGAATACAAATGTGAATTTAAAAAAAATGGTCGGTCGTAGAAGGTGTCTGGTCAGCGATTGTTTGAAGATGGCGGTTGTGTGTTTGAGAATTTTTGGTTCGAATTGGGGATTTATTTGATTTGGGGGTAGTGCAGAATTGGTGTTCGAGTGAGGTTGTGAATCGGTGCTGGCCTTGTTTGGTGACTGAGGTCACGGCGAGTTTGAGGGGGGTGATTTCTGGTGGTTCTGAGGTTGATGTAAGGAGGAGCAGTTGTGTGTTTGAGGGTATGAACTGAGGTTGAATGTTTGTGGGAAAAGATGGTGACTGGTTGAATGTTTGGTTAAGGAAGTATTGAGGTGCTGATGAGGCTTGAGGAGGAAATTGGTGAGGCAGTGGGTGAACTTTCAGGAGGAGTTTGTATTGGCTTCGGGAAGGTAATGGGTAGGAACTGGGGAAGTTTCTGAAGTTGTTGTAATGTAGGGGAAGTGTCGTGCAGATTGTAATGCAGGGGAAGGTAGTGAATGGGGTTTTTTGAGGAGATGAAGTCTTGTGGATTGGAGAGATGCTATAGGAAGGTGTTGGTTTATAATTGGGTGGTTTGGGTGGTGAATTGGGTGGTGGTAGTGCTGTTGTGATTTGGTTTGGTTGTGGTGAGGTTCGCAGGTGATGTTTTGTTCGGTGATGGGTTGCAGTGTATTGTGTTGATGAGGAGTAGTAGTTTGGTGTTTGGTTGCATGGTAGAAATATGAAGTTGGGTGAAATTTGGGATGGTGACGGATGTGTTGTAGGTTGAGTTATGGCGTGGGGATGTAACAGGAGGAATGTGGCAGTTGCATGAGCTTGGCAGAGGAGTTTGTTGATGTTCTAATAGTTTAGGGATGAAGGGGAAGGGTGGTAGGCAATTGTTTGGGTGCTTGTTTGTAGTCGTAAGAGTGAGATGGATTATAGGATGGTATGTTGAAGGACTGAGTGTCTGTGATTTTCAAGTAGTTGAAAGTAGCGAGGGATGCAATGTACTTTTTTTCTTATCCAAATGCCTGTAATATAAAAATGTATTAGAAAAGAGATCAAATGCTGTAACAATGCATTGTAAATAAGCAATGAAATGCAAATGAAATGTGATTTGTCTAAAATGAAATGCAAAAGGAAGAAAATGAAATGTACTAAGATTTTTTTTTAACTTTAACTAAAGAGAATGCAGAATGAACTAAAGAAGAGAATGTAAAGTGATGTGGAATGCAAGTGAAGTATGCAAATGAGAACAGGGAACCAAGAACAACCAGTAAAACAGAACAAACTTGAAATAAAGAACAAATTGTATTCTTATGGACAACCAAAAAACACAATATTTTTCTTTTTTTTCCTTTTTTAACTAAAGATGAAAATGCAAATAAAAAAAAATTCGAAGAGTAAAATTAAAATTAAATTGCTATCCCCGGCAATGTTGCCAAAAACTTGTTTAATGATGGATTTTCTATCGATTAAAAACCATCAAAAATATATCGTTATAAACCGAAAGCGCACGGCATACAATCGTAGTACGTATGCGAGTACGGGATGATCCACAAGGAAAGAATTAAATTCTAATATTACTTAATCAAATTTGCCCAAGGTTTTGCAATTGTTTTAAATTAAGAAAATTGTAGAAAACAAATTAGAGCAAAAGGGAATAAAACTTTGAGATTAATGAGTAATTTAGAGGTAAATTCACTTTCAATCATTCATATAAATCAAACACAAAATGTATCCATAACCTCTCATTTATATTTTAAGTAGAAATGAACTATGTGTTTATTATAAGCTGGCTTATTTATGCTATTAATTAGCACAACTTAAACTATCAAACTCTAACACACTATTCAAACCCACTTCTAAAATCTCATGAGAATGATTATGAAATTAAAAATAAAATCTATTTTAAACATGATCTATTTATTATGAACTAGTAACATAGATCATTAAATTCTGATTCTAGTTTAACTTTCATCATCAAAATCACTTAGGCAAATGATCAAATAGTTTATGTTTATATTGGATTAATCATAACCTATTTGAGATGTCAACATAGACTATCAAAGTCACTAAAAAGGAAACATAAACTACCATCATTCATAGTTTCCATTAAGCACAAAATGAAGACTACAAATGCAACCATTGTTAGTCCATGAGATGATGAGATGATGGTTTTGATGACAACAACCTTAGAATAGATTATAAAATATATAAATACTAACATTACAAGTTTAGATATATATGTATATGCAGGATCTAACCATGCAGGTATCAAGAATGAATACTGTACAATATAGAGATTCAAGATATAGAGATAGAAGACTCATGAGTATCAAGAATTTCAAGAGTTCAAGTTTCCAAGATAAGTTATATAGTTAGGAATATTGTTAAAACTCATAGAAAAGCACTGACATCTTAATATCTATTTTATTCGTGGAATGGAATCCACTTCAAGCCCGTTAAAGGGATGGAACCCTAAGTAGGATGGAACCTACGAAAATCTAGTGGGACATTGTTTTGTATCCACTAATTTTTAATTCAAATGATTTTACAAAATTATCTTGTTTTCAAAATGATTTCAAAACTTTCCTTTTAAAAGATTCAAAACTCTCTATCCTGATTTTAAATAATTTTAGCCTCAAAAACATCTTTAATTTCAAAGTCAAAATTACTCTTGATTTTAAACTATCTTTTCAAATAATATATTTAACTTTTAAATTATTTATACTTTGATTTAAACTATAGTTAAATTATATGTATATATTGGTCTTTATATTTGCTTATGTATTTTAACTATAGTTAAGTATATTTATAAAGTTTAAAATAATTTTTATATAAGATAGAGGTTATTTTCAAAGAAAATCAAAACACCAAAAATCCCTTTGGGATGTCGACATGCCCAAGTACCCCATGTCGACATAGTGTCAGTTGGTTTCAAAATTCAAATTTCAAAAGAAGTGTCTATTCGCCATAACTCTTCATGAATGGTCATGGCTATTTTTCTTCTATAAATATGTGTGATTGTAGCCTTGGAAATCAATTGGGTGAACTTGTTGCCCCGGAAATCAAGTATCTCTACCCAAAGGATTGTTATTTTGGAGGGTGTACCTCGTAGCCTTGAAACCGAGGGTTGTAATTGTTGAATTGGTTTTGAAAGGAAATCCGTACTTAGTTGTGCGGGACTGGATGTAGGGTAACTCCGAACCAGTATAAAATCCGGTGTGTTCTTTCCTTTACTGCTTTTACTTTATATTTGCATCTGTGTTTGATTCTGTGTTCATATCTGTGTCTGATTAGTGTATACATTGTTAACAAAGTAAGATAAATTCAAAAAGATTAACAAATTTCTTAAAACACTATTCACCCCCCCTCTAGTGTTAATTCTAGCCTTAAGATCCTTAATCCGCATTTCTCATAACCATGTTATGTTGATTTAGTATGATTCATGAGGGCTTCATTATCCCTAAATTGAAGTGGTTTAGCTTCTCATAATTGAATTCATCTCAACACAAAATGGTTTTAGCATGAAAAACAAGGAAAATAAAAGCTAATCAAAGGAAAAGAGAACTAGCTACTTGTAACGACCCTGAATTTCACTACTTTGATTTGCGAATATTTAATTTAATTTTAAATATTCAAATAAATGGTCTTATAATGAAAATAAAACTCTTTTTAATAATAAATAATGACGGTAAAATAGTTTTTAAAATTTGTTTACAAAAATATATAGTTCGATGAAAAACAGAAAATGTGACCGGAAACTATTTTCCGAATTTTCGACGTTTCATCGTGTAAAAGTTGTTTGAAATATTGTGCACATCTTCTTATATATATGCACGCATAGACTAATTATATAATATGGTTTAAGATAGTATAATTAGTGTTAATTGAGTTAATTAAGTTAAGATAATCATGATGTGACACTTTGGCAACTAAATAAAAAAATAAAGAGAAAATAATCACATCAGGGGAGACACGATTAGACTTAATGGCAACTAAAGAATTTTACCATATTTTCATGTTTTTCATGATAAATTAGAAATTTAGAAAGGGGGAGACAAGGAGACATAACATGGTGAGGTGGCGCAAAGTTATGGAGGACATGGTACAAGGGTAGTTAGGTAATTCGACTTGTTCACATAATATATATACTCATTTTCTCATTTTATTTTCATTTCTATTTTTTCCAACTCTCTTCTTCTTCATTTTAGACTTTAATGGCTTCCTTAGCATTCAAAAGTTTTATATTTTCAAGTTTAAACTTTTTATGACATTTTAAACTTAGCTTCAAAACTCCTTCTTTTCCATTCAAAATTTTCTATTTTACCCGAAATGGTTTTGGCCATAACTTCTTACAAATTACACCAAAACCATATTTTAGTTTTATCAAACCATGTATATTTCTAGTGTCTACAACTTTTTAGTTTATCACTTTTATTGATTTCGAGCTTAGATGCTCCAAAATTTCATATTTTGCAAGAGTGTTTTTGAACCTAGATTTTAATGTCCGAAAATACCCCTCACTGTTTTTGCCATAACTTCCTCAAAATTTAACTTTTTTGAGTAATTATTATTTATATAATAGAGGAAATAATAATATGAAACTTTCCTTTTGACTACTTTTCCAAAATCCAAGAGGAATGGGTCCAAAAGTCGAGTTCAAAATGACCCATTTTCAAGAAGAATTTGTGGCCTTCCAAGCTTTCCGCACGCTAAAGTATTTCAGGTTTTCAAAACCTTTGGTGAGTAAACTTGTTAACTTTTTGGGAAGAATTTACTTATATATATGTGTGTTGGTTATGCTGTTATATATATGTATGTATGTGTGTATATATATAATTGTTTGGTTTGAATTGTGATATTGTTTATATATGTTGGTTATAAAAAGGTGGTGATTGTGGTTATGTTTGGTGATGATATGATTTGTTATAGTTAAACTTGGGTATGTCGTATGTGTTAATCTTGTCTTGAAACTAAAGCAAGTTAGCATGTAAACTAGTTTGTAAAGTGAAATTACGGGTATCCATAGCGATAGTCGCTATGGATGCAGTTCGCTTAAAATTTCGATTTTTGCAAAGTTTAGTTTTAATACTTCAAATTGTTTTGTGAATAGTTATAAACTAAATAATAATGTTTTTAAAAGTTTAAGGATGTAATAACTAATTGATAATTAATTAAATGTTAACAAGGTTATTAACTTTAATTAAATAAAGATTAGTTCTTAATTAATTATCTTTTAAAGTTAAGATTTATTTTAATTATTAATTAAGTTAATTAAGTATGGGTTAAGTAAATTATTTATATTTAATTTATAAGTAATTAAATATAGGATTAATTATTAATCAAGGGTTTAATTATTTGATTAAAGATTTAATTTATAATAAATTATTTATTAAAGGTTCAATTTATTGTTTAAGTTTAATTAGATATTATTTAATTAATTAATTGAGATTAATTAACATTTAATTATAAATGAAGAATTAATTAATTATTTAATAGTTAATAAAGGATTAATTTGGGTTTAATTAATAGTTAATTATTGTTTAACTATTTATTTAAATTAAGTTAAGATTCAATTAAAATTAATTATGATTTAAGTAAGGATTTAACTTTTACTATTTTTAAAAGGGTTTAAAAGTTTTAAATCCTTTGGTTTTCAAAAGTAAAATTGTTCAAAGGTACTTCTTTTTCAAAGATGGTTTTGAATACAAGTGATTCAAGTGTTGATACCATTAAGAAACTATATAAATGTGAATGAGTTATAATGTAAATTATTGGGTTGTTTGGACATGTATTAGCAGAATAAATCCCCGTTCTTGCTATAAATTGGTTATTTGTTGGTTTGTTTGTGTGGACATGTATTAGAAGTATAATTTCTCGTTCTGCTATAAATTGGTTGTTTGTTGGTTTGTTGTGTGGACATGTGTTAGTAGAATACATCCCCGTTCTGCTATGAATTGGTTGAATTGTTTGGACATTTTTTAGCAGGACAAATCACCACCCTGCTATTATATTATTCGGATATGTATATGATAATTAGTTCATATTGACATATTATTCCCTGATTTGGATATGAGTTGCATTTACATATATGTTGACCTATGTAAATAACTGTTAAGTGAATTGAAATTGAATGGTAACTTAAATTAGTACCATTGGGATTGCTAAGCCTCTTTTCGAATTTACTAAAGTATGTTTTTGAATTAGCTTTAATTCTTTAATCAATTTAGGTTAAAAGGTTATAAATGATTTTTGAATTTTATTATTATTTTATAAAGTTATTTTTAAATAATATCCTATTTTTAAAAAGGGGTTTATTAAATAAAAGGTTTTACCTAAAGTGATTTACAAATGATAACGTGAAAATGATATTTTATAAAGAAGATTCTATAAAGGAACAATGAAGGAAGATTTTTAAATAGCTGCAAAAATAGAAAGAGATTTTATAATCATTTTAGATATTTTTGAAAGACGTTTTAAATCAAGTTTGAAAAATTGTAAAGAGGTTTGAAATGTGAAGTGAACTTATAAAAGAATTTTTGTAAGGAATAAGTGAATGAGTTTATAAAGTGAACGAGTTTATAGTAAGTGATGTTTTGAAAAGGAATGGTTGGCCATTTAATATGGAATTTGAGAAGAGAGAATTTTCCAAATGTTTTTGGTAAATGTTTATATTGTTTTCCAAGTAAAAGGGATGTAAGTGGTTTGGGAAAAGTGTTTTAGAAAAGATCCTTTGATAAAGTTTTATAAAGTGATATTATTAATTAAAGATTAATTAATAAAGGCTTGGAGGATCCATATGGAATTTAATCAATGTTTGATTGTTTGTTTATGTGATAGTTAAATAACCGACTATCAAATCTGGACCAATTCATAACTTTGGAAATATCTAGGAGAAACATGGAAATCATATGGTACGTTTACCATCGGTGGTGTTATACTGTACGTATAAATTCGTTTCGTTCTTCTAGGATAAATGATAAGAAAATCTATCCACTAATGGTTAGGAGGTGAACTTGGCTCTTATCTTTTATCTGCTTATTTCCTAAAGAACCGGGGTTGGGTTTACCGGAAATTATCGAAAGTTGTTTCGAAGAGACCGGGATCAGATCTGTTATCCGAAAACCACTTTGATCCAACTCAAGCATTTGGAACTGAAGACATCCTGAAGAATATGGAATCGAAGATGGAGCATTGAAGTGCAAGGGCTGCTTTCTATTAGTCCTGAGGGTGATTCCAAAATGGATGTAGTAGAAGTAGTGCCTTCAGTTTGTCCTTATCCTGGACAACTTGTATGGATGAATGCTAGCATTACATTGATGCCCGCAGGGCAGTGTTAGCATTCCAAGTAGGATTGCTATTCAAAAAGGTAAAATGTAGCCTTAAGCCTCATCAACTGGGAAATGACTAAAACAGGGCATGCAGTAGGCAAAGTGGGTCGCTCCCATTAGGGTATGTCATTATCTTTCTAGATTACCCTATTTTTATGGATTTGGTTGTGCATGAGAGATCTCTATTAAGGTTGAAAGAACAAGATGACGACATATTTAGTACTACTAGTCAAGTGGTAGGCCAGTTCTGTGTGGTAGGGTACAAGATGTTCTTGTCAGATCTGGGTGCATTGTTTTAGAGATGTACCCATCAGAGGTAGTTCCTTACCTGGTTATGGTATGGAATCCATTCTCTAATACATGCCTTTACGGTTTTGATTGTAGAACCTAGTATGCTGGAATTTAATTAATTTAATAATTTCGGCTATTTAAATAAGTATTTGTACTTAGACATTATTAATAATATCACTGAATTTTCTATAAAAGTGTTTTGGTTATCGTAAGGTAAAAACCCGTCCATGTTTATATGCGGTGTGGTCATACGAGATACCTTTGATTTTAAAAGGGTTTTAAACATAATAATTAAGTTGTTGAATTTACTTACACCAAACCCATGTCTGACCCGAAGTTTTATTTTCTTTCCCTAAAACTCTTAGGTGCTCAAATTTTTACGAGCAGCCAAGTAGTTCAGGATTCCTACGGATGCATTTTGGAAGAGCTTGGAGCATGAGGCTTTACCGATAGTTAGTTTTTTTTTCCACTGTATTATATGTTTCTTGTATCAATTATGTAAGGAAAGGTTGTTATAACTCTCCTAGGTTAGAAATTGTTTAGTATAACTCAGATGTATCATTTTTGAAATGACTTTGTAAAGAATTATGTTGATTAATATATTTTATTCTGTTGCGCTGTGAGATTCCGTGTTTTCTTTTAGTTTCTTCTATCTTCTATCTTTTCCCCTAACGAACGGGTTTTCCGGCACTTGAATGTTCGGCACGTGATACGGTGAACATATTATTGTCAATATTCGAGGGATGAAAATCCGGTTCATTACACTGCTTCCGTAAAATAAATCTAAACTAATTGCATGAATTAAATCTATGCTATTAACTTGAAATAAAAAAGACATAAACTAACATAAAAGAGCATGAAATAAGATAGCATAAGAGAAAAGAGCATGTAAACAAAAGCAAATAAGATAAAGGCTAAGAAGCCATTAAAAAGACATTTTATTTATTATTGATTTTGTGGTTACAATATGCATAAAAGAGAGCTCATTACATGAAACATAAGGGGTATTTATACATGCTTAAAATCCTAATTTCATTTTTAGGGGACTACCAAAAATGCCCTTGAGATTGTGTAACCTCAAAGTAATCATTAGAGAATTAATTAATCCCCACTAACATGTCTTTAAGTCTTCATTAACATGTGCATGTGCTTTTAATTATGGTCTATTAGTTAGTGGCATGTGGGCTCCTCCATGTTGCGTAAATTCTTTTATTTCCTTTATTCATTTTCTTTCAACATATGTGCAGGAATACATCCATGAAGCTCCATCCAATTTGCACTTAATTTCCTACAAATGAAAATAAAAATGTGCAAATAAATTTTCTCAAAATTAATTCATACACAAGATTGCCATTTTGCCCCAAAATGAAGACGAATGAATGATGATTTGAAAACAATTCAGATTTTGGTTTAAACATGTAAAATACCATACCATACTCATTTATTTTATTACAAGAAGATTAAATATGGGAGTAAAAATATACACTTTTACATGCACATCAGATACTGATATTCTTCGGTGATCGATACCATAATGCACGCTATGCTATGTACTAGATCGGATGTGGAATATGCATTAGGATGCTTAAGTCGATTATAGTCTAATCCTAGAGAAAAGCATTAGACGGATGTAAAATGTATACTAAAGTATTTAAGAAATACTCGGGACTTATTCCTAATATACAGGAATGGAGACCTTCTTATGAAGGGGTATACTGACTCTATCTTTTAAAGTAATATCGATATAGTAAGTCAGTATTGGGCTATATATTTACTCTTAATGGTGGGGTTGTCAGTTGGAAGAGTTCCAAACAAGAAATAGTAGCCAATTCCATGATGTAGGCCGAGTACATCACCCTCAATGAAGCAGCTAAGGAATCAGTATGGATGTGCAAGTTTTTAAGTGAGCTCGGAGTGATTCCCGATATAGAGAATCCAATAGCATTGTTCTATGACAACAATGCAACGATATACTTTGTAAAGGAGCCCAGAGCATATTGGAAATCATGGCATATTCTTCAAAAGTTCCACCTCGTCGGAGAATTCGTTGAGAAGAAAGAGGTTGTGATAAAAAGGGAGATACCAAGGATAACATAGCAGATCCATTCACGAAGGATATAATTCGGTTGGTTCTTGTCAAGCTGATGGAAGGGATGGGAATGAGATTCCATAATTGGTCCTAAATGCAAGTGGAAGATAGATAGATTTAAGGTTATGCCCTTGAGGCAATTCTGTAATTTGTTGTAAATTATTAACTTTGTAATCAAATCTTGTTCGTAACAAAAGGTGTTTTCTTTCTATTATATACTTGTTGTACTGTGTTATAATTAATTAACTATTTAATTAAGTATATTTAACAGAAAATCCATTAGTGCGTCTTGTTATTGTAATTGCAAATGTGTTAATCATGAATATTTTATCACAATTTAATAAACACATCATTTTAAATATGCCTAGTCAAGATGTGTTTTGACTGGATATCGATGCTTCCATTGAGACTAGAGTACGTAATACTCCTTAAATGTTGGATAGTGTGTTATACATGACCGCTAGAGGCACCAATGGGTTATGTACTGATAATTATTGGATAACTATGGAATGACTCACTCGATAGTTTTTTGTTGGTTAATATAACTAAGGTCATACAGAAAATATCGATGTGAAAATATTATACATTTCTCTTGAATTGAGAATATTATTAATCTTCAATGTGGAAACTCCGCTTTAATTATAGTTAAATCATGGCACGGCGTTCATCGAACGACTATAGTTGGGTCAAGTGGAAGCATTGGAAGTGAAACACTATTCAATAGAGGATTCATTTTCCTCGGTTATATAAGGTTAGTAGCATGGTCAATTGAAGTCAACTTAGAGTAAAAATTCTCTGGCTAGAGTATTTCATTAATAATAATTGTTAATATTGAATCAATGATTTTGTGTTTGGACCATAAAGTTGAATATGGATGACTTTGGAATTCTGACTATTACTAAATTCCATATGTCTTAATGTGATATAGTTTTGACGAAGAGAATTGGTGTAAATAATTGTCACCAACGGGTAATGCTTAAATAAATAAAACTGGATTTTACCAAAACTATGTAAGTGATAAATTTAGCAATAATGTCACACCCCTACTAAGTTATGTGTGAACATTAATATTCGAATTGTTCGACATTAATTGCAGACTAAATTTACACCTTAGAGTCACATAACTGAAATGTTGAATACGTCTACTACCACATAATTTAATTAATTATAATTACTGAAAATTAATTAAGTTAAATAATATTTATGAATATTGATTATAAAATTTTATTTTATTTGTGTTGATAAATATTAAATATTGTGTATTCAATAGTTATAAACACAGGTTTTGATATACAATATCGATGTGTATTTGAACTAGATTTAAATGCAATTTTCATTGATCAGACTTGAAGCTGTTTTGACTATATAGGAGCCTAGGGTGATCGGCTATATTAGTGAATGTTGGGTGGAATTTGATTCAAAAAATAGGTGAATTAATAAGAGCAAAATGTGGATACGGATCCCCTTTTTGCTCCTTAGGGTCCTTTTATATATTCATCTCCAGCCCCACTTTATTTCAAATTTCTTTTTGCTCCTTCTAAGACCAGTTTAGGCCGACCCCTACTCCAGCCCTCCTCCTCATTTTCAAGCTTCCAAATACATATTAAATTAATTAATATTTATGAAATATTGATTATTAAACGTATGCAATTTCCTATAGTTGCAATTATAAATGAATGAGAAACCATTCAATACATATGCAAAAATGTAACAGCCATCATGTATATAACTGATATAATAAAATAGATAATGTGATGTGTGTCGTAATCCAATATATCAGCCCATATGTGCGATACTAACTAATAAAATTCATCCATTAGAAACCATCATCCAAAAATATCCTAGAGATTGGTTTGCAACCATGTGAAGCATCCAAACACTCCTACCTATGTAATATACTAAGCTAAATACTACGTGCACTATTAATTATACTACCTTAAATGGAAATTTACCATAAAAGAGATCTGGATGGATAGCTCATATTTCTTCTCGGGGCCCACTCTATGAGCAAACTTCCATACTCTCTTCATGATCGAAAAAGGCCCTATAGACCTTAATGCTAATTTCCCAAAATACCAAACCTCATAATGTATCCAAGCAGTGAGACATTCACAAAGTCCATGTCGCCCACTGCGAACACCAACTCTGTATGCCTCCTGCCAGTATATGATTTCCACCTACCTTGGGCAGTCGTCATCCTTCTACAGATCAAGTCTACTTTCTCCGAAGTCTCCAATATCATATCTAGTCCATGAATGATTTTATCTGTAGTGTCTCACCAATAAGATGGTGATCTATAAGGCCTCCTGTACAACGCCTCAAAAGGTGTCATCCCAATACTTGCCTGAAAGCTATTATTATATGCAAACTCTACTGGTGGCAAGTGATCCACTCAAGACCCTCCAAAATCAAAAATACACATCCGAAGTAAGTCATTTGATACTCTATCCACCCTCGCAGTCTGTGCATCTATCCATAGGCGATAACCACTACTCAAATTTAGTTCAATTCCCAAGGCCTCCTAAAGACTCCTCTAATACTCACTGGTGAAAAGCGGATCTCGGTCATTGACAATGCTAGAAGGAACTCCATGCAACTGAACGATCTCTCTCACGTATAAGGTGCTAAATATGCAGCCATCCTCGTACTCCTGACTAGAATAAAAGGAGCATGTTTGGTTAGTAAATTGACTATGACCTAAATACTCTCTCCCCCTTCTACTCCTAGATAGCCCATCAACAAAGTCTATAGTTTATAGAATATCCAATGGCTATACCGATCCAACAGCTTCTTCTGCTCTGCCTTTCCCCTCTGACAAGTCACACACCTAGAAACAAACTTTGTTATATGACTCTTAATCCTAGGCCAGTAAAATATTGTCTTCATATCACGATACATTTTGTCACCACCGACATGAATAATCATCCTAGAACGATGGGACTCTACTAGTACCATGTCTACCAACTCCATAATGAGAGGGACGCAAAACTTACCATCTCTTTGCAATTATCCTTTCGAATCAGTGGAATAACGATCCAAATGACTCGATTTTTCTCCTCAATCAAGCTTTTGGAAAATATCCAACTACTCCTTTTGTTGCCTCTGACATGAACCAATATGGTCCTTAAGTGAAGGCTGAACATCCAAGGCTACCAACAATCCTACTGTAATATCCGATAAAGGTCGAAAATTAAATGTAGAAATGAACTCCAAGTGCTTCAATTCGAAGAAACATCGCATGCTTCCTACTCAAGGCATCGACTACAACATTGCCCTTGCCTGGAGTGTATGAGATACCGAAATCATACTATGCCAAGAACTTCATCTACCTTTGTTGATATTTTTGGAAGAATAAACACTTTAGAGACTTATGATCCATGAATAGCTCAAATCGCTATTCGAATCTTTTTGGATTTTGGGTAGTTTATCTTGTGTACCTTCAATTGTCGACTAGCATAACCAACAACTATACTCTCCTACATCAACACTGCCCCCAGTCCTGTACCACAAGCATCGGTAAATATTGTGAATGCCTTCATACCATTAGGAAGTACTAAAATAGGTGCGCTAGTCAACAACTCCTTTAGCTTAAGAAAATCATCTTCGCATTAAGAGTTTTACGAGAAAGCTAAATTTTTCTTGGAAAGGCGTATCAACGGTGTAGATATTTTAGCGAAGTCCTTAATGAACTTTCTATAGTAGCCAGTCGAACCAAGGAAACTTCTCGTCTCCATGGCCTTCTTTAGTATGTGTCAATCTTGAACTACAACAACTTTACTAGGATCAACCGCTAGTCCATGGTCATAGACAACATGTCCTAGAAAGCAAACCTACTTTTGCCAAAAGTGATATTCGGCAAATTTCACCTTTAGCTTATGCCTGCAATGATTATTGCGCACTTCTCCTAAATGCAACACATTCTCTTCCTCACTTTTGAATAAACAAGCATGTCATTAATGAATACCACCATAAATTTATTTAGCAACTCTCTAAAGACTCAACTCATGAGGTCGACGAAATATGCTGATGCATTGGTTAGTTCAAATGGCATGACTAACCACTCGTAAAGTCAGTATGGTGTGCGAAAAGTGGTTTTCTGAATACCATCCTTGACTGCACACAACTGATGGAATCTGGTAGACAAGTCAAACCAAGAGAATACTTTTGCTCCAACCAACTAATCAAAGAGGGGCAGTGGATAATGATTCTTCTTTGTCAGGTTATTTAGCTCACAATAATTAACATAAACCCTTAAAGAGATATTTGGTTTAGTGAAAAAGACAACTGGTGCTCCCCACTCCAAATACTTCTTCGATAAATCCATTCTTCGATAGTTCATTTAGTTGCTTATTTAGGTTGCGTCTTTCTCTAGGAGCCATATATCTAAGGGGTAAGGCGGCAGGTCAAGCACTCTCTCCAAGATAAATTCAAAATTCGATCTCCATATGGGGTGGAAGATGTGAAACTTCGAAAAAGACATCTGGGTAGTCACGAACTACGGGCACTGAAGCTAACTCATCATGTGATAGGTCTACAGAATATAGGTAACTCAACGTAAATGAACTTTTGGCATCATAGTAAACCTTAACGCTATGTGCACTACAAGTACCTAACCGAAACACTTTCCTATCACAGTCTAGCACTGCTCCATACATAGTCATCTAGTCTATTCCCAATATTAAACCAAACCCAAAGAATCCAAAAAAAAACATCGCAATAGAGATGGACACCCAAAATATATAACAACAAATCCTTACAAATTATCGATAATTGAATCGATTGTCCAATAGGGTTTGATACTATTACAGGGTCAGTAACTATACTAGTTTCTAAATGCAACTCACCTACTGGCCTACTCAAAATAAATGAGAATGATGCTCCGATGTCAAATAAAGTACGAATATATAAATAAAAAAGAGTTAAGACGCTTTCTATGACAACCTTCTTTCCTTTATCCATAGCTGGAGCAGCACTCGAGCTAGGAATAACATCTGGTGCATATGCTAGAACTACTTGGGTAGAAGTCTTAGGTGCATTCAAACACTTTCTCTTCATGTTTCCAAATTAGTTGAAGTTGTAGCATTTGATCTTTGCAGTGCCCGTCCTACAATCCCTTCTCAGATGCCCCTTGCCTAGGCACTTCTTACACTTATAATTTGGTTTTTATATCTTGCCTTAAGCTCCATTCCACTTCTGCGATGGTCTTGCTGAATTAGCTCCACCTCTACATTCTTAGGTTCCTCCATCCCAATTGAATTCAGCAACGCCATCTCAACCAAACCCTCAAAAGTAGCTCTAGTAGGTACATGACTCAAAATAATACCCCTCAAAGACAGATTCAACTACTTAGCAAACTTCATCGCCTTATTGACAAAGTCCAAGCCATACTTAGCCAATTGATTAAATTATTCACATACTCCTTGACACTGTGATCGCCTTGCTCCAAATGATTGTACTTATCTAACTCTACTCCTCATTTTACCTCAAAAATAAACTTAGTCTCAAAGCGCCTCTTCAAATCAGTCTAGGCTATCCCAGTCTCACCCATCTCCACAAATGACAATCTCCCACCACTTCAAGTTCTCCTTGCAAATGACACAAAACCAACCGTATCTTCACTACATCCTCCACACCCATCATAGAAAAAATTCTTTCACAATTCCTCAGTCATGCCCGAATCTTCATAAATGATTCAATTCCATAATAATTCTATCCACCCAAAACACTAGAAATCCTGACACGGCTTGAGAAAGTCCGAAGCAAGCAGAGGAGCTGGGGCTGCAAATTGCACTTGTACTATAGGTTCTTCATTGGGGTTGAATTAATTATAGGCCATTGCCTGAAGATACCAGTGGAATACAATAGGAACGTTCACGTCGAAACCTCAATTGTATCATTGGAACTATTTTCAGTCTGATTACTCATTCTCACCATCTGTAGATAAGAATTATTAGCAACTTTCCTTAGATAGTGTTAAGAATTAATGGAATACGAGGGTGTGCTTGCGTTATACTTATACACATATATAATAACTTGTGAAAATAAACAAGTTCACTCTCTCAATATGCACCTAATCCCTAAATAATCCTAAACCTAAGTTCGCATGCCAACTGTGACAACTCGCATCTTCGGATACACTGATTCAAAGGCTAAAGTGACTTTCAAACTTGCATCGTGCCAAGACGTTTGGCTGTTGGGGTTTTTGAACATTAATGATATATATACTGATATAAAATTTAAAGCATTCTAAACTTTTAGATCTCACAACGGAAGGAAATAGACTATAAATAATGATAATAAGAAAATCAGATAATAGTCTCAACAATACGTAGTCCATACAATGATGTCTCAAAATAACAACAAAAGTTTGACTAATAAAATAATATAGCATAGAGTACAGGAGAATAACTGCAAGTAATATAATTATGGGCGCTTGGTCTCCTCCTCCATGCAGTGTGCCCTGGCCAAATTACTTTCTTGTCCGTCCTCTTGTAATGAGTATAAATGGGGAAGAAAATGAGTGGATTAGACAAAGTCTGGTAAATGAATCGTATTACTAGTGTATGGTGTTCACAGGCAATTAACTTCATCTATAATCTACAACAACCCGGGGTTCTATTTGTGTTCGTGTATTACATATAAGGGATTGGTTACTTTACAAACCATGGGTATGATTCTTACTACACCTATATAAATAAACAATTTATGAAGGTTTTAAATCGAGGGTTGAACAACCAACAACTAATAACTCTAGTTTAATTTCTATTATATAGTCTCGATAGTTAAATTCTTAACCAACCTTGAGTTAACATTTTTGATGACGAATCACGTATATTGCACTTACAAACTTAATGAACAATGTAATGCCTAGGCTCATGCTAAGTGTACTACCTTGATGATTTATGGCCTACCTAAGCATTCGTGTCACCTTCTGAACGATAAATGTGTCTTATGCTCTTTATCCTTCAACCTGAAGCTATAGAAATCAATATAGTGATTCCCATATAGGTCTAGTCGCTGCCCAACTATATAGCCTTACTATTGTAGACATCTATTGGTTCCCACAAGTTTAACATGTGACCGGGCGTTCCCCAGTAACAATAAGAGATTCAAGTTGCGCTGCCATTGCACGCCTTGTCAAATTCCACGTTACGCCTACCATGAAGTGTGAACCTAGGTACTTCATCCAGTGTAGAACTGATACTACCTATTGCACCTACTCCATGAAGCTATGTGAACTCATAAAAAATGAAAAGTGGGGACAAGTCCCCTTGTTCACCCAACTTGGCCTGCATAAGGTTTAGATTCAACTTGGGCTTGCTGAAACAATTCAGACATCCGACTCTCCTTTTTAAAAATAATACTTTTCAGGCATCCAGATGTATGACTTCCTTTCTCAGACTTCCAATTTCGATTCAAGAAATCAGGAAAAGGATCCAGACATTTGGATCGATTCGAATTTGAGCTAATTACTTTTAGGTTAAGATCTTTTGAAATCCAGATGTTTGAATATTAAATCAGACGTTTGATTTACTATTTAGATGTTTGGTTTGATGTTTTCCAGATTTTATAATGTTTGTTTATTTCATTTTTCTTTTTCGTTGATTCGAGTATGAATTTATTGTTCATTTTTAATACTTTGTGATAGTCTCTATCTTTATTTGCACAAATTCACTAGTTAATTTCAATGGTTATATATATATATATAACATTTTTACATAAACTACATACATACCTTCAAACAAAGATATATATGTATATATATTCCTAGTTATATAATCAATTCAAAGTAAAGAAAAAGAGATTTGATTTCTTTGTTCAATAGATCAAATCAAATGTTATCAATAAAGGTTTACCTTCATATATTTGATACGAATTTCCCTAGTCTATCCTTTTCCCTTTTTCAATAATTACTTATGAAATTAATGCCTAGTGTTTTCTTATCATTACTATCCTTTTTGATTTATAGTTGAGTTTGTAAACCAAATAAACTCAACGTTGAAATTATTCTTCCAAATTAAAAACTTTATACTTATATTTGGATACAATATAAAGGAATTTGACCACTTATGAATCATCATAACATCGTAATAAGTTAACACACCATGAAGAAATCCCTCTTCTAGTTAGATTTGAATCCACTTCTTCCCTTCTTTGTTGGTTTATTCCTCCTTTCAATTTGAATCTTATACTTCCTCGATTCTTCACTTCTCACTCCCTCACTTATTTGATTTAATTTTTGTTTTGTTTCAATTTCAGAAATTAGAGAAGATTTGAGAAATTGGAGTTTTTGAGGAAGAAGAATAAGAAAAGGAAAGTATAGAAACGAGGACGTGGTAATTAGGGTTTAGAGTGAAAAGGAGTGAGGGTTAGGGTATAATTTGTAGTTGAAAACTAGGGTTATCTAGTCTGAACCTGAAATTAATAATTAGAAAAATGCCATTGGTTATAGTTTTGCTAATTTTGACTCGTTTATCAAATTTAACAAGTTATATATATTTTATAATTATAAACTACATTCCTGGCACAATGGAATAGGTCTCGATGCCTAATTCAAACATCTACGAAACTTTACTATTTTGTCCTTTTATGTAAAATTACATTTTTACCCTTATTAATATTTTAGTTTATTATTAAAAAATTTGGTATGTTATAGATATCCTGTCCATGTCCAACAAAACGAGGAGAAATGGATCATTGAGACATGATGCGTCAGACGCGTTAGACCTCGATGGCTATTTCCCAAAGATTAGTTGGCTTTCTTTCTTCTCCCCCACCTCTCTATCTCCATCTTTTCCTTCTTTCTCTTAGTACGTCCCAAATTCCATAATCAAACCCAAAATCCAACTTCACCCAATCCACTTTTGAGTTTTTTTAGAATTACATTTATTTTGTTGCTCTTTGTAACTTGTATTTTTTTCTGAATCCTTTTAACAATTTTTAGAATCTTCCTCCATCGATTCTTCGATGTAAATTGTCATCGACTGGAATTTGTAGAGAACTCTTGCTTTTATTGACAGTTGCTCTACTAGGCTTTCTACTCGTGACAAACAAGCTGGATTCGGTATTGAAAAAAATTGCAGTTGAGTTCAACTAATGCCTATAACTTGATTTCACCACCACCCATATGAAAAATAAATGATACAGTTTGAAACATATTTGGTTTCCATGTAACCAACTACTATAAATAAAGGGTAATGTATGGTCATCTGAACTCGATTATGTTCAAGGAGACGACAAATGGTGTCAGAAAACTACATAACGATTACTTAGATTCAAACACCATGCTCCCCCTCACCCAATTTATAGGAGTTGGATCACATGTACGATGTTAGAATAAAGAAAGCATGTTCACAACTTTCCCCTATCTCCTCCAACCCACTTCGATGCCCGATTTACTCCTATTTAACATCTCACTTCGCTTCTTCTTTATTATCATTATTCTAGTTATCTCAAAACAAATTAAAAGCCTTAAAAGAATATTAATGACTTCCCTATAATTTTTGGTTGGAACCAAGTGAAGAAGAAGAAAACAAGAAACTTTATGAATGCAATAGAAAAGTGAGCTTAGGGAAACCTTCATATTTGTGTTTAGGTGAGTAATATTACCTCAATGCAAATTTAAATCTAAAATAATTTAGTTTTGATCCTGAATGGTGATTACAAGTATTTTCTATAATGGTTATGTGAATTATAATGTCACCATAAGAGGCTAAACCTGGTTTTGAGCTTAAAAATGCTTGAGCTAAAATTTTAAATGGTGAGCGTTTATTTTCGAAAGTGGATTCCATGAGAAAATGAGTGTAAATGAGTTTTAATAATTTATTTGAGTTTTAACAGGTGAGAAATGATTTTTTAATTGAAGGAAATGTCATTTTTTTCAATACCGTTTTTTTGGAGAGAAATAATTTTGTGAATTTATTGTAATATTTAGGTATTTTCAAAAATTAAATTGATTCATGGAGAGAAAAGAGTGAATGATGATATACACTTATGTGAATGATGACAACCTTTGTGTGAGCAATCTACCTTGTTGGACAAGAACATTGTCCGTTAAAAACTAGAGTGGATGATGTTAACCTTCGTAGGGAAATTTACCAAGACGACAAGGGGTAAGCACCAAGATTACTTATTATAACCATCATGAGAGAAATTTACCAAGATAGTGCTGGTAGACGCCAGGGGTGAATAATGGTAACCTTTATGGGAGCAATCTATCAAAATGATGAGGGAAGACACTAAGAGGATACTAGCCTCCGTGAGAGAAAATTCTAAGATAATTAGACACCTAGGTGAACAATAGTACCTTTATGAGAGAAATCTACTAGAATGATGAACACTAAGAGGGTGGTAATGACCTCCATGAGAGAAATTTGCCAAAATAAACCAAAACTTATGTGAAAGTTAGTAACCTACATAAGGGTCAAGAGAAGATATTACCAAGATAACATGTGTTATACCTAGGTGAATGAATTTAACCTTAATTAGTACCAACACTGTATTAAGCAAATATTATACCTATGTGAATGATAGTAACCTTTGTAAGTAAGTGTCTTATACGATGGTGAAAGCTAAGTAACTTTAGGACAAGTAAACCGTCAAAATGTGTGGACAAGAAATGAATACATCAATGTTATATAAAGGTAGAATTTAATTTGGGTGGTTATGACACGATGGTTTATACTAAAACTCGAGAGCAATACCAGGTTATATAAAAATTTACTTGTATAAAAATGTAAGTATCCCGACAAGGGGAAAACATGTTCCACTTTGTGGCATGGTATCACTATGTATGGTCTATTTTATGAGTTATTGGGTGTTAACGGTAAAAAGTGAACGCTAACACCCGGTGTGTGTAATAGAATTGTGAAAGCACCACCCGTTGGTACGGGAACAGAATATAAGCTGAAAATAGCAGAAAAGCAGTAAATGAACAACAGATTTATAGTGGTTCGGCCCGTAATTGAGCCTACGTCCACTTTATAGTCTTTTATTGCTGATTCGGTTACAATTTGATACAATATCCTTCAAAATACAATACAACTTGATCATGAAAACACTTTTGACTACTAGCTCGATCTTTGATGATGAAACTCGACGAATCCGTGTTGGATGTAAGGAGCTCTTCTCGAAGATTGTTGTAGTGTCTCGAATGCTTGAAGATCTTTGATTGCTGAATGAGAGGAGACTTTGACAGCGTAACGGCGCTTGGAGAAATGAATGGCCAAAGACCCTCTTCATGTTGGAAGTGGTGGCCTATTTATAGGAGCAGATTTCTGAGCTCTCGGTTTGGCCAAGTCATGAGTCGTGACCGACTCATGGTAAGTGTTAACTCGTATTCGACTTAAGATGTCTCGTGGGCGCCATATTTGGTCCATCTTGTGGCCTAGTTGGAAGACAAGTGCTAAGTCGTAGTCGACTCATCAGATCAAAGTAGCGCAGGCAAGGGCTTTGGATTCCAGCTTGATAGCCTTTAAGTCGTAAGTCTGATGAGTCGTAAGACCTCATGAATCGTAAATCTCCATGAGTCGTAAATCTGATGAGTCGTACAGACCTTGTGAGTCGTAAGACCTCATGAGTCGTAAGTTTTCATAAGCCATAAGCCTGATGAGTCGTACAGACCTTGTGAGTCGTAAGACCTCATGAGTCGTAAGTAGCTTGTCTCGTTGAGTCATGAAGCTCTTAAGTCGTAGGCCACTTATAGCAAATCATGAGTCGTAGACGACTTATAGCAAATCATGAGTCGTAGACGACTTATAGCAAACCATGAGTCGTAGACGACTTATAGCAAACCATGAGTCGTAGACGACTTATAGCAAACCATGAGTCGTAGACGACTTATAGCAAACCATGAGTCGTAGACGACTTATAGCAAACCATGAGTCGTAGACGACTTATAGCAAACCATGAGTCGTAGACAACTTATAGCAAACCATGAGTCGTAGACGACTTAAGGCCTTCCAGATAGTTAGGTCGCTATGCAAGTTAAGTCGCTGAGTCTCTTAAGTCGTAGAAGAGTTAACTTGATGAGTCGTAAAGCTCCTAAGTCGTAGGCGGCTAAGCTTGATGAGTCGTACAGACCTTGTGAGTTGTAAGATCCTTTTGAGTCGTAGAGACTTTAACTCGTTGAGTAGTTAAGTCGCGAAGTTTCTTTAGGTCGCAAGCTGCTTAACCCGGTAGGTCGTAAGTCGTTCAAGCCGTAGATTCCTTCTTAGCAACTAAGTCATGAGTCGTTGAGTACACAGGCTTTAAGCTTTTTAACTCGTAAGTCGTTGCTAAAAGGGAGTTAACATTTGCCCCTCGAAGTATACGTCTTAAGTCGTAAGTCGTGTGCTTCGATTTCCTTAGCTCGCTTCTTGATGAGTGTGCTAGATTTCAATCGACTTAAGATGAGTCGTAGGTCGTGAACGACTTAGTATAAGTCGTAAGCCGGATGTGTCGATTCACCTTTCACTGTCCTAGGGCATAAATAGCTTAGGTCGTTCCTTCTTCTCCTTCACCTGTCATTCCGTCATTTGCAAGCATTCAAGTTCTTCTCAGACAAACTCAATTACTCGACCGCCAGACATCTTCGATTTCGTATTGCGTAAGTGGATTCGATTGCTATTCATTCCTCGATTATCACCCAATTACGAATCCCATTTTCACCATTGACCCCCCTTTTATCATGCCGTAATTCTCTGCAATCCTTGTTTCAATTGACTACTGATGGGTTTGAGACGATTTGTCCTAGTTTTGGGTAGTCGGTTAGAACAAGACGATGGACAGTAGCATTTCAGTTCGATTGATTCGTGGTTTGAGATGGAATGACATTAGACCGGGTTTATGGTGATTTCGGGATGATTAAATGTGCTGAGGGAACGAGAGTCTTGGTTGGAGGAAAAGCTAATGGGTTAACAGGTTAAGGAGTTAGCGAATTGATGTATTGGGGAGAAGACGAACGACTTAAGGCCTTCGCGTTCTGAATAGAAATCTTGAGACCTAAGTCCTAAATCACATACGACCTAAAGTAGGTCGTAGGTCGGTAACGACCTAAGACTTGACAATTTTTCATTGCCTTGAGACCTTTCTTATGCAGCACTCCTTAATAGACTGATGGTTTAACCTAACTCGTAGCTTGCCCTTAGGTCGTGGACGAGTTAGCACTTAAGGACTTAACTTGCGAGCATATCTGAATGACTAGGTCGTGGATGAGAGCTCTTAACTCGTAACTCGCGAACCCATCCGAACGACTTAATAACTTGACTCCATGACTTCGAATTCTTGGACTTGAATGATCTGACTTAAGAGAACATGCCTTGAACAACTTGATTCGCCTAATACGACCTAAAAGCCCCGACTCATGATAGGTCGTTTAACGACTTAAGACTTAGATGATTTTGCACAGAAGTTGGCTGAACTCTTGAATTTGAACTGTGTTGTGTTACCTCTCACACTGTCTTGACTTTAATGCTAATAACCTGCTTAATACAACATTCACATAATACTGGGACGAATATACTGCCACTGACTGCCCACATCGAATGACAGATTAGTTGATAAAGAGAAGATTAAATTAAATGAACTGTATGAGTGAAATGCTACACAATAACCAACTCAAGTGAAGTATTAAAGCAAAATCGTAATGGTTAACTAAAACTGATTTGTCTGCATTAACACTGCACTTGAGCATTAACAAGTTCTGAAATCTCGTAATCGACTGATTGTTAGTTAGTTTAATTCCAGTTATACTTGCTTTTTTCTTATTTTCATTAGTTTTGCACAGCACTTCACACTTTTAGGAAACGTGCACCTTCACTTTTGAACATTCGGCTGATTGTGTAGAATGGCATCTCATCAAGAAGACTTGGAATCAGCTGGAGAAGCTTTTCCAATTGCTATTCCGCTGAATGATCCCCCGGAAAGGATTCCTACCACTCTGAGTCATAAAGTCTTCCGTCAACTATGCACCCAGTTTGGCATCGCTGAATCTGACGCTTTGCTCCCTGGAGTAAATGACACTGCTGATAGGCCGCCCCACGGCTTTATCGCAGTGAACCGCCAAATGTGCTTGAGTGGAGCGATTCCCCCGTTTAATGACTGTCTCCGAGAACTTCTCCTTCGATTATCTATCTCCCCTTTTCAACTTCATCCTAATGGCTACGCCATCCTGCTGGGACTGTGTGTGCTTTTTAGGAGAATGCTGGACCGTTTTCCCAGTTTTGGAGAAATTTGCTTTCTATGCTCATTCACAAAGACCAAAGACCATCCCTCTATCACAGTTGTAAGGAGTGCCAGGAATCGTAAACTGATTATTGGTCTTCCCGAAAGCGTTCCTGGGTTTCTGAGCCAGTTTTTCTTTGTTCGTTGTCCCCCGGGATTTTACGCCATTTGGAGAGTGGGAAGTACGATTATCTATCTTTTCCCTGTGTTTTTCTAAATTCTTTGAAGTCCAAATTGTCAAGTGTTAACTTCTTTTTCTACTGTTTCAGCGCTTCCTCCCCCCTCTAGGGAACCTCGTCACAAGACTACCTTTGAGAGGCTTATGGTCGTGCCGGTTGAGGAGAGGAGTGTTCAATTTCTATTGAGAGATGAGTTCCTCCACGAATTTGGACTCTTACATCCTTCCCATTCCACTCAGCCACATGAAGTCCCTGATTCTCCTGCTGAGGAGTCAGATGCCCCTGTTCCTGCTAAAGAACTTTTACCGCAAGATCTTACCGCTGAGACTTCATTGGTAAAGTGTTCTACTTCTACCTACATTGCTGGACCGTCTAGTAAGTTAGCACTTGCTCCGGTTGTTGAAGAGGAGGAAAATCTTCACACTCTTGAAAAGACGGCTGAGGTGGAAGTTGAAAAAGAGAATTCTCCCATGCACCATGGCGATGATACTTTTGACAGTCTGAGCGACATCATGATAACCTCTCAGGAGCTTTTTAAAGATGATGTTTCTAAAGTGGTCCCTCCTGTTGTCGAAGCAACTTCTTCTTTGCAACAAACCACAACGCCTTCCACACAACTTATTGCCATTTCTACACCCAAAAGTGGTTTGTAGTCTGATGCGCGTAGTTTGCACATCACACACACTTAGAATTTTGGCACTTATATGCACTTAGCTTCTTCAACTTGAGGATTTCTAAAACTGGTCTTTTTCTTCAATTTCAGGTTCTCTGATGGGGCGAAGCGGCTCTTACTACAACAAATTCCAGCATTACGGAAGCCGTGAGGCTTATGACTTTAGGAGTTATATTGGTGCTGTGAAGGAAACTGATGAGGAGAGGGCTGCCAGAAAGGCTCATGAAGAGCGTCGCCGGAGAGAAGATGAGGAATACTATGGGAGTAGGGACGAGCGACGTGACTCTTCCCGCAGAAGCGACGATCCTTACAAGAGGAAATCTTACGATGACAAGGGGAAGAGTCATACTTCCGATGATTCCAGCAAACGGATCAGACTTGGTGAGAAAGATACATCTAATATCTCGGAAAAGACTACCGCTTCTATTCCTCCTAATACATCTTCCGGTTCTCCCGCCCTTAAGGAGTCTGACATCCAGACAATCATTAATAGGCCACAGTACCAAGCTGGAGATGGTCCTCCCACACTCCAGAGCCAATTTCCGAATTGGTGTCTGAAAGGAGTGCGTTTTGATTTGGATTTGGTCCCCATTGATAAGCAGGCGATGCTGAAAAATGTCGATGCTGTAAAACTTGACATCGAAAGAATGTCTGGATGGCAGAAGCTGGTTGATGAACTTCAAAGGGTCAACCATATGAACCTTGAGGCGATGATGACCATGGAGAATGATAAATCTGAGTGGGATAAATGGCGTAAGCAGCATGACGCGGAGATGAAAAGCATTAGTGATGGTTATGGGAAGCTCGAAGCTGAAGTTGAAAGATTTAAAAAAGAGCTTGCTACTTCTTCCACTTCTTATTCTCAGAAAGAAGAAATGCTTCAAAAACAAGTTCGAGACGCCCATGCAGCTCAGAGAGATATTGAGGTGAAACTCGAAGCAGAACAGCAGGTTACGAGAAAATACCGCGATGATGCTGTTCAGCTTCGAGAGAAAGTCAACTCTCAAGATTTAGAAATTATAAGACTGCAATCTCAACTACTGAAGGCCGAAAGAGAACGTGATGAAGTTCTCTCTGGTAAAGCTGCAGCCGAAGAATCCCATAAGGCGACCATAGCCACCATTGACGCGACTCTGTTCGACTTTTATATGCATTGTGTCCTGGGGCGTGGGAGCCTTTCATTTTTGGGACCAGAATATGAAGTCACCTTAGCGGAAGTATGGGAGGCAATCATTGACTTATTTGGTGGTGCCGGATATTCTGAAACAGATCTTCAAGCTACCAACTTAGGTGAGAGCGATCGCGCTGCCCTAGCCAAAGGAAAAGAGCAGCTTATCCGAGTGCGGGCCGAGGCGACGGGAGAGAAGCTTCTTGAGAAAGAAACACCTCCTATTGCTCCTGCTTATACTTCGGCTTTAGCTTATGCGGATATTACTGGCTCCAGTTCTCATTCCACGCCTCCCGCTAAGGTTGACAAAGAAACTGTAACCACCCCTACAGAGGAAGAGGCAATGAAGGACTTCCAAGCTCGGGAATTTGAGATTGATCTCGCTAAACCGGCTTCTCCAGGTAACTTTGACGATTCACGGTCTTCTTTTTTCTCGGAGAATACTGATTTTGATTTCTTTTATTATGCAGCAGTCGTGCCGGAAACTGCACTAATTCTTCCTTCTTCAGCTGTCGTTCCTCCTCCTTCTCAAGTTATACCTCTTTCAGCTTCTCAACCAGGTTCACAGGAAGAACCAATAGCAGCCCTTCAAGGTTTAGACGAACCACCTGCTTCCGAAGAACAGAAGGCAGAAGGTCTGGAAGATAGCGAGAAGACCCCGGAGCGGTCTTTTGACTATGACACAAAGCTTTCTACATTTCTTGCTCCGGGGAGAGCGAGTCTTCTTCCAAGAAGAAGGGAAAGCGTGCGGTTTCGAAGAAAGGAAAGAAGAGTTCTTCTGCTGCTGGGGATGAAGCAGAGATTGATCCGGCTGAGTCTCTTTCTCCTTCTTCTCCGATACGGCCTACGAAGCTAATTACCAGGCCGGGTAAAAGCTCCAAGGGTGGGAAGAAGGGGAAATGAGTTTGATTTTGTCTTTTCTGCTTTTTGTATTGACCGGGGATTGTGCGGATACCGGTCTCCGCTTCTTTTTGTAACCTGTACAATGTAAAAAATTTCTCATAGTGTTGAAATAAATAGATATTTTTCTTGTACAAATCCTTGTGTATGTAGGAATACATCTGTTTTTCATTTGAAGTGTAGAGTAAACGATTCTTTCTATTTGTACAAACTTTTTGTTTGTGTTTCAAGAACGCATTTACTCCACATCTTTATTACGTGATATTGCAATGAACTTGTGGTATGTCGCTTGTATATTACTTTTATTATTGTAACTGAATTGTATAATGCTGCCCCCATACCACAAGTATATTGTAATATTTCTTGCTTTCACAAGACCGATACTCTTATTTTAGAGAATAACTTTCCACTTTTTCAGGGAAGAATTATTCTGCTTTTTAATAGAGTATATCTTGTCTTTGGAGAAATTTTTATTTTTCTTTTTCTTCCTGAAGAACATTTTGACTTCTGGGAATGATCACTTTTATTTGTTTGAAAGTGAATTTTCCTGTACAATGAAATGAGCTTCTGAAGAAGGTTTTGATTTTATGCCCCAGTAAAGGGTTTATTTTTGATACTTCAAGCAAGGTGAAGTACGCCTCTGAAGAGGTCTTTCGGTCTCTGAAGAGAAGCAATTTTGGTCTCCGAAGAAAAGCAATTTTGGTCTCCGAAGAGAAGCAATTTTGGTCTCCGAAGAGAAGCAATTTTGGTCTCCGAAGAGAAGCAATTTGCACTTCTACACGGGTGAAATGTGCCTCCGAAAAGGGCTTTTGCCTCCGAAGATGGCTTGTGCCTCCGAAGAGGGCTTGTGCCTCCGAAGAGGGCTTGTGATTGCCTGGAAGTTACTTTCTCATGGTCGAAGGGGTCCACGGGACAGGCGCAAGTTGCTTGATTGGATGTTTGTTTGTACAAACGATCGCAATCAATTAACGAGGTGCCCCTTCGGTGGTCCTACCAATCTTTTTGATTGAGGAAAGCACTCCCATTTATTGGCGTGCCTCGCTAGAGGGCTTTTTAGTATTTCATCACTGGTGAAGTGGGTCTCCGAAGAGAAGCATTTTGCACTTCTACACGGGTGAAATGTGCCTCCAAAAAGGGCTTTTGCCTTCGAAGATGGCTTGTGCCTCCGAAGAGGGCTTGTGATTGCCTGGAAGTAACTTTCTCATGGTCGGAGGGGTCCACGGAATAGGCGCAAGTTGCTTGATTGGATGTTTGTTTGTACAAACGATCGCAATCAATTAACGAGGTGCCCCTTCGGCGGTCCTACCAATCTTTTTGATTGAGGAAAGCACTCCCATTTATTGGCGTGCCTCGCTAGAGGGCTTTGGTTGGTGTGCCAGGAAGGTTGCGTCTTAGGGGCAAGTAGATCCATGGGATGGACACAGGCTGCCTGATCGGATGCATCACAATCAGTTAGCGAGGGTCTTATTCCTTCTGCTTGGGAAGGTATCCCTTTAGTGGATGTACCGGCTTTCCTGTTGAGAGGCATACCTCCCTTTGGCTACTTCCATGCTTGTCCGCTTATATTGTATCATCATCCGCCAATCTGCAATCCTTTATCATCGTTTCCAAGCGCGTCTTCCTTTCTTTTGCAAGTAAATTGCTTTATCCGAAGAAGTAGACTTCACTGTTGAATGACTCCATAGAGTAAACGCAAGTTATTTGGTTGGATGCCTTTTTTATATCAACGATCGCAACCAGTTAACGAGGGCTTGACACAGTGGAGCCGTCAACTTTTTATGTGAAGTTCCTCTTGTATGGGATTTGAGTTTGGATTTTTTGTTGCTTGAAATTTGCTTTAATAAATGATTTGTAAGGCTCGCTTAGCTTTGCGATGGGTGAGCTTTGCTTTAATGACCTGCAGTATTAGATCGACATTTTAGCAATACATTTAGAGTATTTACACATCGAAATATAACAGGCATTTTATAATAGAAAACACAGAATGCATAGTTTTCATTATTGAGTCACGCTGATTTCTCAGCGGTTTACAATGCAGAAGTTACACATCCATCATTATTTTTACAAATTCAAGCAATGCTGTTAAGTAAAAAATGAATGCTAGTTATTGTTGTTTCAGAATCTCCAAGCTGGATTTCCATTTGTGCTTGATTCATAGCTTTTGGATTTTTATGCTAGAGAAAGTGAGAGATGCCCCAGCCGCAGTTTTGTGGGTAATTAGTAGTCATCCCAACTTCTGCTTGCTGGGTATGGTTCCCCTATGATAGCATTAATGACAAGTTTTTCTGAATCTTGCACTGCAGTGTTGTTGTGAGAATCGGATTGATGGGTAGGGTGTTGTTGATCCCGAGTGGATGAGGTTGGATCGACTCCGCTTCTCTTAACGTATTGTTGGAGTTTACCTTGTTCCAGCAATTCTTCAATCACTTTCTTTAACTGGCGACATTGGTCAGTGTCATGGCCAGGTTGATTGTGAAATTGGCAGAATTTTCCATTACTCTTTGCACCTTTCGTCATCTCAGGTGGCTTAGGATACCGGACAACGTCTTTTGTTGCAAAAAAGATATTTCTTGGTGTATCAGTTAAAGGAGTATAATCCGAAGAATTAAAGCGGCGAGGTTTCTTTTCATTTCCCTGGTTCTTTCCTCCTTCATTCTCCCTTTTCTGACTTTCAGATTCTCTTTTCTTAGATGGGACACTGTTGTTATTAGTTTGGGCAGCAACCACCTTCGACGTCGTAGAAAGGCTTTCAAGGCGAATGAACTCGTCGGCCTTTTTATAAAATTTATCAAGTGAGTTCGGTTCCTTCATCTTTAGCCATATTCCAAATTTACTCGATTTATCAATGGCTCGCATCAAATAGGTCAGGATCATGCGTGGTTCCGCATTTTCTACTTCGGCTAAAGCTATATTGAAACGGCTCAAGAAAGATTTGATTGATTCTCCGGGCGCTTGTTCAAGGTTAGACAGTGACATTATATCCTTAGCTTTTGAAGCATACAATCTGAACTGTTCTTTAAACTTTTGCGTTAAGTCGGAGAACTTATCTACAGACCGAACTGGAAGCTTTGTGAACCAAAGTAAAGCCACGCCTTCGAGGTATACCGGAAAGTATCGACACTTGACCTCGTCTGATGCTCTTGCACCGGTCATATGCCAATCGTATTTGTATAGGAAATGATTAGGGTCAGTGGTTCCCCTATAGGCTTGGATAGTAGGAGGTGCAAATTTCCTTGGAAATTCCGCTCTCAGGATCCTTTCAGTAAATGGAGTTCTGCTTGGCGCGAATCCCCAGTCAGCCGCATCCTCTTCCCTTTGCATGCTCTCTTTCATGATGCGGCCAACCATTTCAGACAGGTACTCTTTATTGTTCAAAGACACCTCCGGGCAAGCACCAGTTCTTCCCTCGGAATTTTGCCCTGGCATATGTTCATGACAAGTTGGTTGCGGCATAGAACCATCAGCTTGGAAAGGTGGCATTTCAGGAAGGGTGGTTTGATGGTTTTCTGGTTGACGATTTGCCCCGAGCAGGGCAGTTATTCTATCCATCATCAAAGCATTTTGAGTTTCAATTTGTTGGTATAATCCAGAAACTGCGTCATCCAATTCAGCCCTGGTGACTCCAACGGTTGGAGTTGCTTGGTCTGTTGTTGGGGAAGCGGAAGTCCCTTCGTGAGCATTTCCGGATTTGATAGGTCTACCTCTTCTTCCAGGAGCCATTATTTCGGATCTGGTTTTTAAGAGAGGTTCTTTTTATGAGTCTTTGCGAAGCAACGGTGGATGATCGCCTGAGTTGGGTTCTCAGTGAAAGCACCAAAATGTTAACGGTAAAAAGTGAACGCTAACACCCGGTGTATGTAATAGAATTGTGAAAGCACCACCCGTTGGTACGGGAACAGAATATAAGCTGAAAATAGCAGAAAAGCAGTAAATGAACAACATATTTATAGTGGTTCGGCCCGTAATTGAGCCTACGTCCACTTTATAGTCTTTTATTGCTGATTCGGTTACAATTTGATACAATATCCTTCAAAATACAATACAACTTGATCATGAAAACACTTTTGACTACTAGCTCGATCTTTGATGATGAAACTCGACGAATCCGTGTTGGATGTAAGGAGCTCTTCTCGAAGATTGTTGTAGTGTCTCGAATGCTTGAAGATCTTTGATTGCTGAATGAGAGGAGACTTTGACAGCGTAACGGCGCTTGGAGAAATGAATGGCCAAAGACTCTCTTCATGTTGGAAGTGGTGGCCTATTTATAGGAGCAGATTTCTGAGCTCTCGGTTTGGCCAAGTCATGAGTCGTGACCGACTCATGGTAAGTGTTAACTCGTATTCGACTTAAGATGTCTCGTGGGCTCCATATTTGGTCCATCTTGTGGCCCAGTTGGAAGACAAGTGCTAAGTCGTAGTCGACTCATCAGATCAAAGTAGCGCAGGCAAGGGCTTTGGATTCCAGCTTGATAGCCTTTAAGTCGTAAGTCTGATGAGTCGTAAGACCTCATGAATCGTAAATCTCCATGAGTCGTAAATCTGATGAGTCGTACAGACCTTGTGAGTCGTAAGACCTCATGAGTCGTAAGTTTTCATAAGCCATAAGCCTGATGAGTCGTACAGACCTTGTGCGTCGTAAGACCTCATGAGTCGTAAGTAGCTTGTCTCGTTGAGTCATGAAGCTCTTAAGTCGTAGGCCACTTATAGCAAACCATGAGTCGTAGACGACTTATAGCAAACCATGAGTCGTAGACGACTTATAGCAAACCATGAGTCGTAGACGACTTATAGCAAACCATGAGTCGTAGACGACTTATAGCAAACCATGAGTCGTAGACGACTTATAGCAAACCATGAGTCGTAGACGACTTATAGCAAACCATGAGTCATAGACAACTTATAGCAAACCATGAGTCGTAGACGACTTAAGGCCTTCCAGATAGTTAGGTCGCTATGCAAGTTAAGTCGCTGAGTCTCTTAAGTCGTAGAAGAGTTAACTTGATGAGTCGTAAAGCTCCTAAGTCGTAGGCGGCTTAGCTTGATGAGTCGTACATACCTTGTGAGTTGTAAGATCCTTTTGAGTCGTAGAGACTTTAACTCGTTGAGTAGTTAAGTCGCGAAGTTCCTTTAGGTCGCAAGCTGCTTAACCCGGTAGGTCGTAAGTCGTTCAAGCCGTAGATTCTTTCTTAGCAACTAAGTCATGAGTCGTTGAGTACACAGGCTTTAAGCTTTTTAACTCGTAAGTCGTTGCTAAAAGGGAGTTAACATTGGGGAAAGTATTATTCGTACCAAGCTTATGTTTGAATCAAAGTCTATGTTTTTCCTTAAACCCTTGGATATTTATTTGAGTAACTTGGGGATCAAAGGTTTAGTAGTTTTTTACTAAATGACCGAAGAAGATGACCAAAGGAAGTAGATTTATTATGTTGTTTATTTTGTTATGTAAAAATAAATGTAATATACTTTCATGGTGGTATCGTTATATACCAAACATTTAATGTTAGAAATATTTCTCCAAACAATGGCAGAAAACCCTAACCCTAGATCCTAATCTCCCAAACCCACCATCTTCCCAAGCCCCCGATTCTCCAAATCTAAAACAAAATGCATCATTTAGTGCTTAAAAGGATGATGAATTCATCACAATCATCTCCAGGCGGACCCAGAAACTCAACTGGGTGTAACTACAAGCTACAAAAGCTTTATCATGAAGTAGGCACATAATGTTGGAACTGGACTAGTCTGCAGCGGAAGATGGGTGAATTTCAATTTTTTACCCTATTGGATCTTTACTGGACGTATGAAGCTAATTTATTTAGAACATCTCTAAATTTAGTTTAAATAAAATCATGCATTTTATTTAAATTCATAAATTATTGTTTGAAATTTAATTTATTTACTTTCACTTATTATATATAAGTATACATATGTATTATATACATATGTAAATGTGTGTGCATGTGTAATATGATATTCCATGCAAGGTATAACATGTCCGTACATAGATGTTAGGATTTACATCGCAACGGACGCATTAACTCATTCTATATGTATTGCATGTTGTCCAAATATATGCATATACTTATAGTATAGATATCCAAGTAATTATATATGAATATATGTATATATATTTCTTATGAAAAACTATTATAAATACACACACACACATTATAAATAACGATTAAACATATACATATACATACATACATACATACATATATATATAAAATTATAAATTTAAGAAAATAAATTATTTTATTTATTTATATATATACATATGAATTAAAGCAAATAATTATGATACATGTATAAATATAAATATAAATATAAATACAATAATTAAATGCAAGTTTGTATTATAATAAATAAATATATATATATATATAAATGTATAAAAAAATTAATTTTTGTTTTATTTTAATATTCTAGTTCAAAATCGTTACAAATCCAATTTTTTATAATTTTAATATATTAATATATATTTATTATGAATTAATTAGTTAAACTGTCATAAATAATCAATATAAAATAATTATATAATAAAATATCAAAATTTAAATTTTTAAAAAATCAAAAATAATATTTTAAGTATTTCAAAATGTTTCCAAATTTTTTTGAGCAAAAATTATATTTTAATTAATTAAATACCAATCAACTGATTTTTAAGTTAATTTTCAAAAATATAAAAACTTATTCAAAAAATCTAAAAAATTTCCGAGATCTTCTGAGATGATAAAATAATTCTAAAAAAATTGAAATTAATTTTTTGAAACAATATTTATTTTATATGAATTTATCAATTCTTATAGTGATTAAATAATGATTAAAATATCTAATAACAATAGACAAATTATTTTCGACTGTTAAAATTCATAATTAATATAAAAATATATTAGAAAATATTAGATCAAATTTAAATAATATATATATGCTTTGATATAAATTATGTAAATATATATGTATGTGTGTGTATTAATTAAAGTAATATTAAAATAAAATACATTTATTTGATATAGAACATTAGATTATTAATAATAATATATGTATGTATGAGCACATTAAACTTATGTAGATAACCAATCATTATTGTGACAGCAACATTACCTATAGAAATCTCACCTAACTAACTAAGCAATAATAACATATATACATAGATGTACTAAAGCAATGAATTATTATACCATAATCATATACCTTATTATGTAAATAAATAGTTACCCATAACTGATGTCCTCAAGTTCACGTTGAAAAGATGGATCCTCTTCCTTTGGAAATTTCCTCAATTCGTCGGATTACTAGTCTTTAATCGTAGACATTTTGCTATCAAATAGATGTCGATTAGAGTTGATTTGATTTGAGATTTTTCTAGTTTTTGATGAAGTATTTCGACCACAATAATGATGAAGGAGGCAGCTAAAAATTGAGGTGAAGTTAGGTTTAAAGACGATTTTATATCGGTTGAATGAGAGAGAAAATAGGATAGTATCTCATAATTTTTCTCACCAAATCTCAACCACGCATTTCAAAACCAACTTGCAACATCTTTTTCCGCCCCTATGCTTTATTATTACTGCTGAATCATGCCTCAAACAACATGGGCCAATAGCCCATTTAACCCTAATTAAATATTTTTAATTAAATCCAATTTAATTCGTTATCGATATCTCATATCTCATATCGATCGAAATATCTTTCATTACAAACTTTGACCATTTACCAAAGAATACTTAAATGTGATATTATATTGCAACGAACCGGGATTTTCGACCCTCGAAAATCGACATCTCTATGTTCACTATATAACATGCCGAATATTCAAGTGCCGGAAATACCGATTTGTTAGGGGTGAAGAAGAAAAAGGTAGAAGAAAATAGAAACAACAACACAGAATCTCACAATCGCAGCGGAACAAAATATAATATATAAGAACGGATTTTTATACAAAGGAATCTATAACTGTTTAGTACTTACAATCATCAGAGTACAACAATCAATTCATCAATTTGAACAGTTATAGTAACTTGTCCTCGTACAGTGGAAATATAAATCAAATACGGAAATACTTCTTTGTCATCCAGCTCGTCTCCTAAGCTCCATAGCATCATATCCTGAATCGATAATACTCGGTTTGACCCGAGCATTATAATAAAATAACATCCGAGTCGGTCTGGAAAACCAGCGTGAGAAAACACACTCAATTTGAATTATTAACTTTTATCAAAATTCTTTGAAAACAAAGGTATCTCGTAGGACCACATCACACATAAACACGACGGGTTTTTACCTTACGATAACCAAAACAATTTTTATCAAAATCATTTGATATTATAATAGTGTCTAATCAAAGTAAATAGAAAATAGCTGAAATGCTTGCATCTCACGATTCAGCATAGTTGGGCACAATCAAAACCGTACGGCACTTATTGGAGAATGGATTCCATACAACGACAATGTTGAATATGCGTCTATATGATTTTTGTTTGATGATAATAAACATATATACATTTATTTAAATGTATTTGATATTGTACTATTTTATTTTTCACAGATAAAATAAATATTTGCTGAATAAAATAAATAACACAGAATTGAAATTCAAAACGAATATTTTATTCAAACAAATATTTATTACAATTTTGATAGTACAATTTTAAGCTCTCACTATAACTATACAATTTCTGAATACATCACAATTCATTTTTACACTAATAACCTCACTACATATCACTCACACTCGTATTTTGTCTTCAACTGCATTCCAGTCTGATTCCAGCATCCGAGTAATCTGCAAAAATATTTTCAAACGCAGTAAAATTGAAAGAGAAATATTTTTGAAATCTGAAATAAAAGAGGATTTTGAAAATATTATTTGCCTCAGTTATTTGGGTTGTTCGTCATCATTTATATGTGAATTCATCACACACGAACATTGTGACATGCACAGTGTATCACTGTACATGCCACAAGGCCGTGCACACCGATATATATACACTTGATAAATTTACAGGGACAGGTGATCACAGGTCAAACCCAGATTATCGGATTCAACACAGGTGCAAATCAAATGAAATGGTCAAGACACATAAATCACAGCCTCAATCAAAATTCAAATGTACAAATGCAATAACAGTCGAAAGCAAATCAGACTCGACAGTAGTATCAAAACAGTGTCAACCAGAAATCAAGCACACACTTGAGTACACATGAACAAAACTGCCCAGGCCCAAGTGAAGCAGCTCGACTACATGAATCAGACATGTACTCAATGCAGCAACCAAAACAAGTGCACAAATGTACACAATCCAGGCAAAGCAGGATGGCTACAAACTCAACAGCATATGTACTGCATGTACAAGACTCAAAGACACAAATACAATGCAAATGGACACATGTGAAACAAGTTCAAGTGAAGTGCACAAGTTCAATGCAGACAAGCTACATGATCACTGACCGCATATAAAGCATCAACATAGTGAACTCAACAGATATAAGCTTCAACTGAACTCAAAGCAAAACTCAAACAATGCCAACATGATCAAGTTCAAAGCAATCAGGTCTCAAACAAGTTCAAATGCACAACTGGTCAAGTAAATAACAATGCTCAAGGCAAAAACAAAAATCGGTCACTGTAACATGAACAAGTAACCAAGCTTCAGACCAGAAAACATGATATTCAATGCTCAGTTCAAAATGTTTGAACAAAATCAGGTGATGTTCAGAATCAAATAAAGTCACAGGGGAGTTCAATATCGTTGTCAAAGCCGAGTATTTTAAAACCGAAGTCAGGTGATGATAAATGATCGAAGCCGTGACTTGAACAAGTCAAAACAAGAAATTCACGGAGCAGTAAATTCAAGCCTAGGCAATCACGAAATAATACAAAGCCGTGCAAACCAAGAAATCAAGTATATACGCAAATACATGTCTGTCTAAAATGAAACAGTGGCAACAAAATTAATCAAGTATGATTTTTTTAAAGCAGCAGTTTTCAAATAATCAATGTCAACAGCCGTGTCCAAATCTCAAAATCACAAGTTCAAGCATACAACCAGATAATATAAGTTGTGACCAAGTCAAGGCAAAAATCGAACAGTAAGAACAAGTCAAGCCCGAAGTCACAAAGAAAAATCAACATCGTCAAACCAGAATCGAAACCGTGGTCATCACGAAATCGATCAATGACGTGTGAATCGAATATACGTGCATGAACAAGTCAGTGCATATCATCATCATTCAAGTAAAATCGAACGGCAAGCAAGAGTGATTGACGAAATCAAATAACTATCAGACGAACGAAAAACAAGGAGATGGAATCCTATATAAATACCCTATACATCATCGGCAAAGCGGCATCGAGTTCAGGCAATAAAACCAGAAAGCAAAAGGAACAAATTACATACCAGAACAAATTCGAATTCGATCGAATTGAAGCTGCCGTAGCAAGCTACACGAAGACGCAAGTGGAGTAAGCATCGGTCGACAAAGCTAAGGAGCAAACAATCATCATTCGATCGAGATAAATATAGTCGGCGGCTTCAACAATCAAAAGCCCTAATTTCAGAAGCTAAAAGAAGAGGAACGAACGAAGAAAAACAAACGGGCCATCATTTTTCACAAGTTATAATACAAAGAAAAGAGGCCGGCTTGTTTTTTATTAAGGGAGTTTATTTTAGGGTTTTATTTTATAATTGTTTCATTTTAATCTATGTTTTAAATTTAAAATCTTTTCAAACCGTTGTATTTTCTAGTCGTGTGACTAGGGGACAATCTACGTGGCGTAGATTGAGAATTCGCAACTCAGTGGCTGAGTTGTGGTAGGGTTTTGAGCGTAGAGTTAGGATTAGTCGGTAGCGGGTGTCGCGAGTTTACGTGTGTAAGCGTCTGACTATCTAATTTCTAGTAGAAACCTTGGGGGCAGCACGTAGGCAGGGTTTTGCCGAAGCTGGGTAAAATCTGTGTTGTTCTGTTTCTGTTATTTATATTCTGCAATATCTGTGCTGTTTTTATTCTGCTGTGTTCTGTGATATAACTTCCGCAATAATTTTAATATTTGTTAGTATCACCCTATTCACCCCCCTCTAGGGTGAAATCGATCCTACAGACAAGGCACTGGGGTACCACCTATCACGGTACACATCTAGAAAAATGTACCGAGGACCTCGCCGAGATCCCCTACAACACAAGACCGACACTATCCCTAACCTAGATAGAACCGAATATGTTATCACCCCGGGTGTTCCCACCCTTATCGAGTTCTTCTGTGCACCGTAGTAATAATATCCGAGGGTATCTAGAAAGGTGATAACATACCCTAATTAGGTGCGACCCACTTAGCCTTGCTACATCTCCCCTGATTTTCAGTCATTCCGGTTGATGAGGCTTGAGGCTACGATTATCTTTTAGGAACAATTTGACTTAGAATGCTGATCGTCCTCCAATGACGATGTTCTGATAACATCCGTCCATACAAGTTGTCCTAGGTCTGGACAAACCAAATCACCGTCTTCATTATCTTCACGATATCCATTCGTAACGCTCAAATCAGATCGAAGTGGTTTTCGGATAATTAAATCTGATCCTGGTCTCTTCGAACGATCAACGAATTTGGCCAAAATTGATAGTCGGTTATTTAACTATCAATAAACATCCATAAGCAGACATCAGGCCCTATCATAAATTTTCCAAAATTTATTTCAAAATATCTTTATAAGATATATATATATATATATATATTCAAATCCTTTCCAATATTTCCAACATTAGAAACGATTTCAAATCCTTATATTTTCAACGGAATATTCCCAAACTTTTCCAATACTTAGAATATATTTTTTTCAACTCCATTTTTATGTTCAACAATTAGGAAGCATTCCATTTATTTCCTATTTTCTCAAAAAAATCATTTACAAATTTATTTGTAAATTCCTTAACTCGTTTAGAACGAATTATATAAGCTCTGGTTTCCTTAATTAATTTCCTATAATATTTTCCTAGTCAAACACTTGTCTAAAATTCCAAACATCCATTTCTAACTTCTTTTATGAATTCTAATTCATTTTTTTTCAAAGTTCACTTTTATTTAACTATTTCGGAAATTTTCTTACTTCTTCCCAAATTCCATTTTTGAGAATTTCTCCTATAAATCTCATCTACTGAATAAACCCCGTTTCCAGATTCTTGGGAAGATTATAATTAGATTTCAATTATCACAAAACTATATATATATATATAATAAGTATTTTAAATAATAATAATAATTTATTTTTAAGACATGTTCAAGTACTAAAATATCGAAATGCGTTTTATAACATCACTTTTCAAAGCCGATTTCAAAGTTTAGGATTTATTAAAATAAATGTTAAATATTTGAAAAATCCACTTACCGAATTATTTCAATCCTAACTAGTTTTAAATTTCATAGTTCCATAAATAAAATTTTCCTTTTAAAAACAAACCTAACTTCTTAATTTTAAAAATATATTTTGAAAATCTCACTAACTAATTCAATTCATAAATTCCTCCTGATTTCCTTCACATTGTTTCCATTCCGATCTCCTTAACCATTTCCACTTTAAAAAATAGCATCCATTATTTTTCTCTCATCCTATTTCGATATTCCAATATAAATTCTCCCTGTAAATTTATATTTCCAATTTATCATCTGATATCAATTTCCTTTATTTATAAACATCGTTTATAAATTTTTAACTCCTTTGAGTTTCACCTTTTTATAAAACTAATCTCATTTACAAAATTCCATTTTATATGTCCATTCTCTTATAAATTCTATATTTTTATTTTTAATATCGATTTCAACTTTTTTCCATATTTCCAAAAAATATCGTTTATATATCCATCGTTAAAAAAAAATTCTTTATACAAATTATTTTAAAATCTCTATTTAATATATTTTTACGAATAGTTAAATACACACCAAAATCAATTATTGTTTTTATCCAATCAATTTCTTAAAAATAATCCAATTTCTATATAAATATTTTTATATTCAAAATCTCCTTTTAAATTCCTTCAAACTCCAAAAATAATATTTATGGTATTTAGAATTCCAAAAGTTAGGCCAGTGCTACTATAGCATCCAATAATTCACATCATAATAATAATCTATAACAGATTATTCTAACACATCATATATTATTATATATGAAAAACATTCAATATTTTTGAGGAATCCAGTTGGATCCCTCTAATCTGTTTCTCTGCATCCATAGATGTTAGACAATAATAAAAATACCAATCCTACTTCGAGGGGGATATCGCGATATATATGGTCATCCGCTATTATGCAGGACACATATGGTCTCATCCGCTAAAATATGCGGAAATATCAATCCAACTACCAATATATATACTACTATATATATAACATCCAATAGATAATAATTTATAAATCCAACCAGCATTCAATAATTTATTTTAATTATTATAAATTAAATCTAGCAATCCAAAAAGAGTGAGATTTACTCACCTTGATTTTTATTTTTCCGAACATCCAGATTTTAAACTAAGTCGAAAACCGTTCGATTTAATTTAAAACTTCAGCGGACTTCGAAAAAGCCCAAACCAGTTCATAGCATGATATTCTCCGATACGATTTCTGGTGCTGCTTGTTTTTGAAAATTTTGACCTCGAATGAATAGATTATAAAAAATTTAAACACTCGAATAACAATATTTTATGATATATATATATATAATTTACAATGAATTAAATTACAGTCATTACCTTACGTTTAATACCTTAATCGTCCTCTCCATCCTCGTCACTGCGCACTACCGCGACCCCCTAGCTTCAATCGAACCCTTCGGCCAACACGTACGCACCCTCCACCTGACAGCTACGAGATCCCCACGCACGCGCGTATGCCCAACGATGAACTCCACCGAACCTAAACAGCAGTGCCTCGAACGCCAAGCCCTCGCCTTCAACTGCCACCACGGCTCGCGACCGATCTGCTGCCTCATTCTGCCCCCTTTCCTCGCGCGCGTATGAAGAGCAGCGAACTTCGATTCCAAGCGCTCGCCCGCCATTTTTTCTCTCGATTCGTTCGATTTAGTTTCGAACGATTTTTTTTCTTTTTGTATATATATAATTTCGGTTTTGATCTGAATGAAGAAAAGGGATTTGCGATTTTGAGTTAAAGCGGGAAGAGGGAAAAGGGCTCGCGATTTTAAATTTGACATGATTCATTCGTTTACTTTTTTTCGTTCTGTTTTAAAAAAAAACAATGAGAGGAAACACATACAAAAAAGAAGGGGGTGCGTAGATCCTAGGTAGGTGGCGTGTTTGAAAAGGAAGGGCTACCGTGACTGAGTGAAAGGAGGAGACAGCCGAGTCCAAATCAAGAAAATAAATTATTTTATTTTTTTCAAAATATCTCGATTTAAGTGACTCAAAATTTCGAACCCCTACCGAGGCATGCCGCTAGGCGTTTACAATGTGATACCCCTATTCCGAACGCAATGGAACAAGCCTCGTCTCCCCATTCGATCGTATGTGGAAGATAGCTTTTTAAATCGACTATTTAAATTAAATTCAATTAAATTATCTCTAGGCGTTTTCAGATCGTACGACCAAATGGTAAATCCAAACGCTATGAAATTTGAAATCCGATAATAATACAATATTACAGATTCAATGGAACTGGTTTCGTCGAATTCTGAGACTGTGCCTCGGATCGCTATTTTAATGCGCCGATTGAATCGACGATTTCAAAAATTAACGAAATTACTTGTAATCCTAATTTTAAAAACCTTACTAACTAAATTAAATTCCAAATCCAATATTTAAACCATTTAAATATTCAAAATCAATCGACGAAAAATCTGGGTCGTTACATATATAGATCAAATATCCATAGTCTTGTATTTCTTTTAGAGTTCGAAAATCATAGAATGCAATACATGGCCTCGACCGAATAAACACGAAAGCGGCCAAATTACGAATGTAATAAGAAATTGTAAAATTAGGCACTTGCATAGGTTTAAAAAACGTTAACATGCAATAAGCATTTATTAGTAAGTATATATTATATTTATATTTGTCAACCTTTGATTCAAATCATTTGTATATCTTAATTGATAAACGTTTTATCAATCGTATTAAATGCACAAATTTATCATTATAGATTATTATACCATTACATAGCATGTGTTCTATCAATATTAGAAAGGTTAAATGTTCTTATTTCATTTTTCTAATAAGGCCCTACTATTCTTTTATGTTTCACCAAACCCTAAGCGAAACAAAGAAGTCTTTCGACTTCACTAGTGGGTGTTAAGACTCGTTTGTGTAGGGATTCCGACCTTGAGTCTACTCAACAAATCATAGCCCCACAAATGATGGATAACTCCATATCGGTTGTATCACATACAACTCCTAACCTTTGGTACCTTGTCCTAATTTCGCTTCGATCTTGAGTCTTCTCAATAAATCGAAACAAAATTATTCACTCGTACCTACCTTATTGTGACGGCTTAAGTATAGTGTATGTACCTTGAGTCTGCTCAACAAATACATATAGTTATCTTACCTTGTCTATTCAATATATTAATAATACTACACATAACATCCCTTACTTGAGTCTGCTCAACAACTAAGGAGTATGCAAGTAATTTATTAGTGTGTGTATATATATATGGTAGAGGACAACATTTTATTGAAGATTCATAATCTTCAATAAATTATATTGAGTGATATCGACTTATGGAAAAATGTATTTCTTATGAAATACTCTCGTGATTCAAGAGTCGGACATATCAAAAATCACAATATACGTACAATACGCATGTATTTATTCCTTAAGTTTATTTAGGTTTCTTTAATGTTTCACATTTAGTTTGTCCATTCATATTATATAATTTTTATTATTATATAACTTTTATATTTTATATTGCATATATAATATTCCTATATATAACATTATATTATTTAAATCTTATTTAATTAATTTTAATTAACTAAAAATTAATTAACTTTATATTATTTTAATATAACATTTATATTAAACATTTATTACATACTATAACCTTTATAGTATTACACTTATATCATATACATGTGTAGATTCATTTGATTAAATAACCTTTCATTAATTAATTAACTTAATTAATTAACCTTTAATTAAATAATTTTAATTAAATTATATTAATTTAAAAATTCAATTCATATATATACATGTATAATTATGTTATTTTAAACATTTTAAAACAACATAACATATATCATAATATATAATACATGTATATATTTATTTATTAATTAACTTTTTTAATTAATATATTTAATTAATCTTATTAATAAATTTTATAAATTTCGAAATCAATTTATACTAATTTTCAAACATTAAAAAAAATTATTTTACAATAACATTTATAATATGTATATACTATAATTTAAATTTAGAAAACTTACATTTTCAATTTTCAAAACTATTTGAAAATTTATATTATAACATTTATAATATATTTCTTATATTAAATTTAACTTTTTAAATTTAAAGCTTTTATTTCAAATTTCAGAGCAATTTTGAAATTAGCCTAAATCCCAATTCAAATTGGGCCTTTTCTGTTAGGGAAAACCTTTTGGGCTTACCTTATCATTACGGTCTAGGCTAGTAGCCAGGTGGGTAGAGTACTTGATTACCCAAATCCAACCTTGAACACTACTTTTCTAGACACCCTACTATATAGGTAAGCCTTAATTAGTTAACTCTAGCATGACTAATTAGACCGCATAGGCTACTGGACTCTGATACAATTGTTGGAACTGGGCCAGCTCACAGTGGGAGTTGTGGGTGAATTTCAAATTTTTTTACCCTATTGGATCTTTATTGGGCCTAAGAAGTCTAATTTCTTTAGAACATTTCTAAATTTGGTTTAAATAAAATCATGTATTTTTATTTAAATTTATAAATTGTTGTTTGATTGAAATTTAATTGATTTATTTTCACTTATCATATAAGTATACATATATATATATATATATACATATGTAAATGTGTGTGCATGTGTGACATGATTTTCTGTGCATGGTATAACATACCCGTATATAGATGTTGAGATTACATCTCAACGGACATATTAGCTCATTCTATATGTATTTTATGTTGTCCAAACATGTGCATATACTTATAGTTATAAATATCCAAGTAATTATATATGAATATATATATATATAATGAAAAACTATTATAAATATTTATACATATGTGTATTTATATATTGTATTATAAATAAAAATAAAACATATATATATGTATGTACATATAAAATTATAAATTTAAGAAAATAAATTATTTTATTTATTTATATATATACATACGAATTAAAGTAAATAATTATGATATATATATATATATATATATATAAATGTAATAATTAAACGTAAGTTTGTATTATAATAAATATGAGTATATAAAAAATTAATTTCTTATTATATATTAATATACCAGTTCGAAATCATTATAGATCCAATTTTTTTATAATATTAATATATTAATATATATTTATTATGAATTAATTTGTCAAACTGCCATAAATAAATAATAGAAAATAATTATATAATAAAATATCAAAATTTAAATTTTCCAAAAATCAAGCATAATATTTTAAGTGTTGCAAAAATTTTCCTGATATTTTGAAGTAAAAATTATGTTTTTAATTAATTAAATACCAATCGACCGATTTTTGAGTTAATTTTTAAAAATATAAAAACTTATTCAGAAAACCTGATATTTCTACCGATATCTTCTAAGATGATAAAATAATTTTAACAACTTTAAAATTGAAATTTTGAAATAATATTTATTTTATATGAATTTATTAAATCTTGTAATGATTAAATAATGATAAAAAATATAAAATATTAGTAGAAAATTATTTTCGGCTGTTAAAATTCATAATTAATACAAAAATATATTATAAAATTATTAAATCAAATTTTATGTAATACACACACACACGCTTTGATATGAATAGTGCAAATAAATTGATTTACATATATATATATATGTATGTATGTATGTATGCATTAAAATAAAATACATTTATTTGGCGTAGAACATTAGATTATTAATAATATATGTGTATATATGAGTTCATTAAACTTATGCACATTGCCAATCATTATTGTGACAACGACATTACCTATAGAAATCTCACCTAACTACCTAAGCGATAATAACATATATACATAGATGCCCTCAATGCCCATAATGTCCATGTTGAAAAATGAATCCTCTTCCTTTGGAAATTTTCTCGATTCGTTAGATTGCTAGTCTTGAATTGCAGACCTTGTGTTGTCAAATAGCTATCGATTTGAGTTGATTTGATTTGAGATTTTTCTAGGGTTTTGAGGAAGTATTTCGACCATAATAATGAAGGAGGCAACCAAAATGTGAGACGAAGTTAGGTTCAGAGATGATTTTATATTGGTTGAATGAGAGAGAAAATAGGGGAGTATCTCATACGTTTTCCCACCTAATCTCAACCATGTATTTCAAAACCAACTTGCAATATCTTTTTCCACCCCTATGCTTTGTTATTGCTGCCGAACCATGCCTCAAACAATATAAGCCAGTAGCCCATTAACCATAATTAAATATGTTTAGTTAAATCAGATTTAATTCATCATCGATATTTCATATTGATCGATATATTTATAACTATTATATATATATGACAATATTTCAATAGTTATTTCTCAAATCATATTAAATTTTATAATTAATATTTCATAAATATTAATTAATTTAATTAATTTATAATAATTATAAAGTAATTAAATCGTTTGGTTTAAAGAGAATGCATTATTTCGGTTGTGTAACTCTTGAATTTATCGGTCAACAATTAACATCGAACTATTCAAATGTTAATGTTCACATGTCAATTAATAGGTGGTGTGAAATTTTGGCTAAATTTATTGCTTACAAGGTTTCAATAAAATCCAATTTCACTTTATTCAGCGTTACCCGATTGTGACATTTATTTACACCAATTCTCTTCGTCAAAACTATATCAATTTGGACTTATGGAATTTGGTAATGGTTAAAATTCCAATATCATCCAAACTCTATAGTCCAAACAAAAGTCCTTGGTTCAATAATAATAATTATTATTAACCAAAATGCTATAGCCAGAGACTTGACTTTGAGTTGACTGTGATAGTAACCTCGTATAACTGAGAAGACGAATCCTCTCTTGAATAGTGCTTCACTTTCAATACTTCCACTCGACCCAACTATAGTCACTCGATGGAATTCCATGCAATGATTTGAATATAATCAAAGCAGAGCTTTCATATTGAAAATCCATAATATTCTCAAGTCGAGAGAATTGCGTAAATTAGTCATATCGATATTTTTTGTTTGACGTTAGTTATATTAACCAACATAAAACTATCGACTGAGTCATTCCATAGTTATCCAATAACTATCAATACGTAACCTTTAGATACCCCAAACACCCATGAGTAACACACTGCCCAACATTTGAAGAGTATTACGTACTCTAGTCATACATCGATATCCAGTCTCAATGCATCTTGACTAGGAATATTTAAAATTGTGTATTTATTTTCACTGTGAGAAATTACTCACGTTACAACACTGTGTAACCACTATCACAAAATGTAGCATTTATGGATTTTCTATTAAATAGGAAAGAAGAGATAGCCGAGGAAGACATTTCAGTTTCCATGCCTCTAAAATTTCATATCCCTATTGATTTTAGTCAGAAGAGATGTGCTACAACGACCAATTCTAATTAACTCAACAAAAAAGTACTAGGACAATTCGATTGTTATTTATATGGTTGGATCCCACTCATATTACCATTATTTTAAAGCTTGTATTGAAAGAGTGTGGAAGCCTATAAGATAATTCTATATTCACACTAAAGAGAACAACTTTTATGTTATCAAATTTAATAACAAAGAAGATTGTGATAGAATATTGGAAAGAGGACCGTATTTCTACAATAGAAGACTTATGATGATGAAACGATAAGTCCCAGATCTCAAGCTAAATAAGGAATGTTACAATCCATACTAGTTTGGGTGCGCTTCCCAGGTTTAAAATTAGACTTCTAGTCAGAAGAAGGTAATGGTAGAATTTCATCTGTCTTAGGAACCCCTATTAAAATGGACCAGTTCATGAAAGGTACAATTAAAATTTCGTCTGGCCGAGTATTGGTAGAAATTAGCAATGACTTTAAGGTCCTAGATGAAGTGTTAGAACCTTAGTTTTGATGATGACAATGAAATAGTTGACTAACGTATTATTACATAAATAAGTATAATCAAAGCAAGGAACAAAATCAGAGCATGCCATCAAACAAAAGTACACTAACAACATGAAATCAAAGTGACCAAAGAAATAAACAATTGAGGAGCTCGGACGAAAATAAAGCAAGACAGCAACAGAAGCAAGCAAAGCAAGAAAGTGGAAAAAGAAAAGTGCACTGGAGCATTACAAGACAACCACCAGTCAACCGGTGGATGATATGTACGTGCTCCAGTACATTTTCTTTTTTGACCGTTTCCGCATCCCTTTCTCGCTCCTCTTCCAGATTGTTGCTCCCATTCAATGATGCCTCTTTGACTATTGGCGTCTTGGCGATAAGTCTTCCAACTGACGCTACTCTTCATTGCAACCTCCCAAGTCTATAAAAGGATAGGCAGACTATTGGTTTTCTAACCAATTCTCCGAATACATTTCCTACTGCTTACTCTCTACTGCATTCTGATTAATGAATCTCTGAGCATTCAACTAAACATCCTGATATTCAAACTCCAAAATCCCTGAACCTCTACTCATATTCATATCGAGTGATTACAGGAGTTGTTATAATTGAGTGACAAGAATCGTTTATTTGTAAACACAACTTTGTCAAACGACTTTTCTACTTATAAAGGAAAGTCAGTCTTGAGAGGTGCTCAGACAGTCTGTATTATAAACCTATTCCTTCGAGTCAAATGAGGTATTTACTACTGAATTCCTAAGAGGTGCATAGGGACTGACGTAGGAGAGGTGCTCCGAACCAGTATAAATTTCGGTGTGTTCTTTCTTGTATTCATTTATTACTCTACCAGTTATATTTCTGTTATTGCTAGTTAAGTTACCCATAATATTATCTATACGATCGACTAGTAACTTTCATGAAATCCTAATTGTAACTGAAGATAACGTTTATTTATACAACCGGTTGAGTATGAATGGGATGCAGTGTTCGCCAAAATTGCAACTGCTTTGGGCACCTGATGAAATTTTGTGTTTTGGAAAAAGTTTGGGTGCCCAAAGCAATGGCAACTCAAGGGATGGCAAATGACTTCATGGACACAGATAATCAGATAATTCACAACATTCAAATTCTTTAGCATATACAGAAAATGAAAACAGGTTATCTAAAAATAGTGCTTTAGACATTAACAATGCAAATGTAACACAATTATCAAACCGCAACTCAAATGCACAAAAACACATGCAAATAGAAGGTGATCACAATGAATAAAATGTAAATCAATATATGTGAAACAATGATATAACATGAACAACAAGAAAAAAATTGAATTTCCAAACATCATGAAGGCCTATTTGGATACATAAAACTAGCGTGCAACGTTAATTCAGAAAATGCAAACAAAGGATAGAATTGGAGCTGGAGTGCTCAAAGGCACCATTCAGTTCTGAAGAATCCAATCTATACCATTTAAACACAACTTAGTCGGCTCCAAATTACAACAGTTGTAACGACGTGCCATTTTGGATAGTTTAAAATAACAATAAACCAGACATGTCGATTCCAAACCATTCAAAAGGGAGGATTGTTATGTGGTAAATAAGAAAAGAAAAGAAAAGAATGAAAAAGAACACAAAATCTCACAGCGAAACGACAAAATATAATAATCAAATAACAGTTCATGAAGTTATTTTACAAATAACATCGATTACACTTTTACAATACAGATCAGAGTTATACATATAGTAGGAAAGAATAAATAATGCAGCGGAACAACATGATGTAGTGGAATATATATAAAATAAATAGCATATAAATCTCCATCTTCGTCCTCCAGAAATAAAGTCTTTAATACACTGAAAAGCTCAGACTGACCCGAGCCTAATGAAAATACAAAACACTCGAGTTAGAACTAAAAGATCTTATGTAAGTTAAATCTACAGTAAATAAATATGAGTGTAACGGCTTCAAAGATGTTTACAGGGTTTTTCATCTCCTATCCAGTGTCTAACATGCGTGCAATGACTTAAGAGATGTTCGGGATTACCATCACCTAAGGATCCATTAAACTATTTACTATGTAGCAATATATGTTATTATAATATGTCTATTAGTAAAGTAAAGTATTAAAACTGCGTTAAGGCGTTACCCATATCCCCGTTAATACATTTTTATATATTCCCATAGTCTATACGGTACTGTAATTCCTCCGTAAACTGGAGGGCTATCAGAGAGCACTCCATAGGTATGGTACAAACCAAACACGTAATGGGCTTGATAAGGCATGTGACAAGGCACGCGAGGCAATGCACAGGGTGGGATACTACCGTTTTGCGGATCCGGACTGGTGGTAACGCATAGCAGCTACTACCGCCCACCTCGAAACACACTCCCATAATCAAATCGAGGGGTGGCCACCAAATCAATCACAAAGTCATAAATATGTTATTGAAGAAGCATATCCGATCGGAGGTGCGACCTCTTTTGGCCCGGCGTGGCTCCTGTTTTAGTCACATCAAGCTGACTCGAGGGAGTCAGGGCTACGTTAATACCTTATATAGAATCATTCGCCAAACCATCCTACTTCATTCTAGAATCTCCACCACATGCACAGTTGTTAAAGTGGTTTTCGGTATTGGCAAAGAGTATGACAATATCTGATCCCTGTCTCTTTAACAACCAAACGCTTATTTCACACCGGATGGTTCTTTTACATTTCCAAAACCATTTCATATTGATATCAAAATATCATATTCAATTCAAACCATATCACTTTCGAAATCATATTCACTTTCGAAATCATATTTCCAAAATAGGTTAAACCCTCATTACAAAATCATCATATTACTCAAAATATGTCATTTCACTAGAAAATATCGTTTTAAATTACAACGGAGGTTATAGCATCATTTAACCATACCCGCTTTTAAATCAAGGATTGCAATATAAACAATTCAGCCTTGCACAGTTTGAATTTTTTTGAAAATAGTTTAGATAGTCATAATTAGTTTAACTAGTTTAAAATGGTTAAAATACTTTAAAATAGTTTAAATGGTTTAAAATAGTTTAAAATATATTAAAATAGTTTAAAATAGATTAAAATAGTTTAAATAGTTTAAAATAGATTAAAATAGTTTAAATAGTTTAAAATAGATTAAAAATAGATTAAAATAGATTAAATAGTTTAAAATAGATTAAAATAGTTTAAATAGTTTAAAATAGTTTAAATGGTTTAAAATAGTTTAAAATAGATTAAATAGTTTAAAATAGATTAAAATAGTTTAAATAGCTTAAAATAGTTTAAATGGTTTAAAATAGTTTAAAATAGATTAAAATAGTTTAAAATAGATTAAAATAGTTTAAATTGTTAAATCTAAAATGGTTTATATAGTAAATATTTTGAAAATCTAAATAAATGTGAATTTAAAATAATATATCTTTAAACAGTTTATATTAAAGTAATTAATTTGGAAATGATATCAAATCAACTGTTTCTTCCATTTCAACAAATCTGGACCATATCCAGATTTCAAATCAACAAACTCAATTTAAATCTTTCCATTCAATTTCTTAAATAAACCATTTAAATCTATATCGATTTCAAATTCATATTTGAACTATAAATTTAAACTATGTCAAATTTAATAGATTTCAAAGTTTAAATATTCAAACGTTTACAATAACTCAATTTCGATAAATTTCATTTGTATTTCAAAATTCAACTTTGAAATTTCAATTTGAATCTTTAAACAATTCATTTAACCTGATTTCAATTTCAACATTTTAAAGCTTGGATTTTTGAAAATAATTCAGTTTATATAAATCAAATTTTATTTCGAAATATCATTTAATTGGATTCAAAATTAAAGATTTAAAAATCATTTAATTTAACGAATTCGGTGTCCGTATATAAATTTCCACCCTATGGTCAAGTAATACAAATATCTATCATTTCAACCCGCACTAATTTAAATTTACGGATATATATCATTTCAACCCGCAATCCCGAATTAAAATTCAAAGTCCATAAAATTGCTCAAGTCTATCATTTCAACCCATAACGATTTTTCTCTAATCTAGAAGATCGTTTGGGTATGTTCATTTCAACCCATAGTGATTTTCCTAACAATAACTAAGGGAACTTGTAGTGTGATAACAATATATAAAATGAACATAACATCCAGTCATCCAATATCAATAATTAAACATCCATCAAAATCATCATTCAAATTAGCCAATATACAACAGCAATTAACTGGTTATCATTAAGAGATATTTAACTGGCAATTTAAAATTTAATATTAAATTAAATGGCGATTAAATTCAATAAAAGTCAGATTAACTGGAATGACAATTTAAATATACCAAATAGCAATCAATCAATTTCTAATCATATCATAAATTTAATTTAACTAACATAAATTAAAACACTCACCTTTGGTTTGTCGACGATTTAAAATACAAATAAAGGGCCAAATTTGAACAGTCTCAGAATTCATCCAAACCAGTTCCATAATGTCCAGAATTTCGATACGATCGTAACGGAGAAAACCGCGCGTGAGGCCGAGCTTGTATGAAAAAGATATGTAAGTTATAACATTTGAATTTTAACATATATTATAATTAAATAAATAAACAAGATTTTCCACGTCACCTTGCAAACGAAGTCGAACCCTGTAACGACCCGATATTTTGGACCATTCACATCCATTATAAGTGTATAGGTAGACACTCATGCCGGAATTGGATTGCTCAAAATACCGCGTTGTTAATTTAAATTTGGCAAAACTGAACATATACAGTAAATAAATAATCACAGATCACAGGCACAGAGTAATAAATGCAGCGGAAATAAAAGAGATAGTAGTTCATGAAGCTACTATATGAATATATAAGATACATCAGAGTTTACAACAGAAGAGTAATACGATACATCAGAGTTAAACCAGATACAACAAAAGAGTAATACGATACATTAGATACAAATCAGAATACATCACTGGAATCATCGAATACTGAAAGCAGAATAGATGGCTGGATCTTCAAGCAAGGCTCCAACTTCGAAGGTGAGTCTCGAATACTGGTACACTCAGTCTGACCCGAGCGTAAAGCAAAAACACAAGACACTCGAGTCAGGATTAACATTCTTATATTAATAAATCCAACTCAAGTGAAATAGCAATTGAAATATGAGTAACTCAAAGGATGTTTGGAATAACCATCCTTTAAGGATCCGTTAAACTATCTACTATGTAGTAGTGTACGATAAGTAGACAATGTCTATCAGTAATATAAAGATATCAAAATAGTGTTAAGTCATGGCCCATTCCACCCTTAACACATTTTTATTCCCAAAAGCATATACAAGACCATAGTTTCCCCAAAACCGGAAGTCACCAGAGGGCAATCCATATACTAAAGGTACAAACCAAAATCGTAGTGGTCGCGAATAAAGGGATACAAGTATGACAAGGCACATGAGGCAATACCCAAGGTAGTGATACTACCGTTTTCCTGATCCGGACTGGTGAGAACGCAACGCCGCAGCACCCGCAACACAGTGAAACAACACTCCCAAAATCAAGGGTGCACCAATCGACAACAAGTAATGAGTAGTTCGAAGAAGTGTGTTCACTTGAGGTAGCTGACCTCCATTGGCCCGGCACGGCTCCTGTTTTAGTCATTTCCAATTTGACACAAGTGTCAAGGCTATCCATTATCGTTCTCTTTCTTCAGTCATCACGAACATCATTCCAACCACTTCGTTCTGGATCAACACTCCGCGAATGTTAGTTATTAAAGTGGTTTTCGGTATCGATAGAGAGTATGTCCATATCCGATCCCGGTCTCTTTAATAACTTCCATAATTATTTCACCGATTGGTCGTTTAATATATTTCAAAACCAAATCAAATTCAATTTCAAATAGAATTTGTAAATCAACATTTCATTTCTCTTTCTAAATCAATTTCCACAATTTACGTTTCAAAACTACCAAATCATAATTTCAAAATCTTATAATTCAATTCCAATTTTTATTTAAAACACTTCAAATATTGATTCAAGTTCGTATATCAGTTTCATTCCGAAATCATTTAAATTAACTTAATTTAACATTCAAATCAATTTAACTTCATTTATCGATTTCATTTAATATTCGTTAAGTAAATTTATCATTCAAAACAATTTCTATTAAATTTCCAATTCACTAAATCAATTACTTAAGTTTAACTTCATTAAAACAAAACTTACAATTTTGAATTAAATTAAATTAAATTCGTCAAATCAATTCTTTCAATTACAAGTCTTACATTAATTCCAAAAATATCACATTTTCATTTCTTGTTAAAGAAAATTCAATTTCACTTATTTACTTACTTAAATAATTTTCCAAAACTTAATCACTAAAGAAAACTCAATTTCAATTATTTACGAAGTAAATTCACTTATTCAAAAGTTCAATTTTACTTATTAAAGAATTCAATTCAATTTGATCATTAAATCATTCAATCTCATTTAATTATTAAATTATTCAAAACTTAATTATTAAATAATTTCAAAGTTTAATAATTTCAAACTTAATTATAGTTTCAAACTTAATTCAATCATTTTTCAAATTAAACAACATTCTTTCATCAATTACATTGTTAATATTTTGTTTCATATCATTAAATAATAACATTTTCCTTTCATTAAAATTCAAATTTCAACTTCATTTCAAAACCATATTATTTATTCAAATAAAATCTTCGTTTTATTTTAAATCAAATTATTGACCAATCGGGTTTTATTTAATTCTCTATATCCAAGGTCAAAGTTCAATTTGGGTATTTATCATTTCAACCCGATTCCAATTCAATTCAAAAATCAAAGCATAACAAAGGGAACTTGCAGTGTGATAACTGGGATGGTGTCAAAGTAAATAAACAAGCAATAAAAACAATCAATAACAATCCAATAATCAATTCAAATAATCCCGGAATAACCGTATTAATTCGCATTGTTATTTGTATGAATTAATATAATTATTTCTAGAATCTACACTATCATTTCATGTAGATTAAAGATTATTACACTAATAATTATACAGTTCTTCACTTGTCATCTATTTACCATTTCATACATCATCAATTTAACAACATACATTGATGGTTCAAAGTGTAGTTAACACTATTTCTACGTGTCAATTTATTTAAAATTGAAAGGGGTCATATTATGCAAATGTCATATATCAAATTAACACATATATCAAATCTAACTATCTTACGTCAATTCCAATTTCAAATTATTTATCACTTACAATCATTAACAAATTTAACATCCAATTGTAAACATCCAACAATCAATCATTTAACAACCAAACTGGATTATCATTTCATATATAACAGATATCGGTGTCAGATGTCACAGGTGAACTGATACAGGTAATAGCATATAAAACAGTGTGAATAACTGACTGTAGTATATTTCAATTGTCGTTTCAATTGAAATCAAATTTAATTAAATAAAAGAACATTAATCGTGAGTGATTGCTCACCTTTCGAGGCTAGAGACCAGAAGATGACACAGACACAGAAATTGAGTTACGAATCTAAGCACAAGTTCGATGATCAAAGTTGATAACAAGGAATAGATGAAATCAAATCAGAATTTGATCAATGAAGATAAATGGGTATAAGTGAACTTACATATGACTATAAATATAACTATATATATATATATATATCATATTTTAAATCCAAACACATTTATATTGAATATATATATGTATTTCAAATTATATTGTTCAAATTAAAACGCATATACATACATTATTATTATATAAAAATCAAAATTATAAAACCCACATTACAACAAGTATCATCATTTTACATTTAAACTCAATATTTAATAACAATTATATTATTTTCAAAACTTTCATATAATTATATGCACACAACTCACATATGAAAATAAATGTTCGATTATTCATATATGACACAAATGTACGTACATATACAAAAATGCAGACTGCCTTCACTATTCTTCACGTTTCAACAAAATATGCAGACCGGGTATATATGAATTTCTCCTCAGAAAAACAAAAATGATGACGCTGGTGAGACTAAACAACAGCATACGACTCATATATACGCATATATATTTACTAATATCTAAACCAATATACGACCATATATATATATATATAAGTAACAAAACATATATTCATAATAAAATTTGAAATAATACTTACACCAACGTATGAACTAATATATATGAACATATATTTTAAGTTCAATAATGAGGTTATTCACAGATTTGCAAAAAGATTTGAAGAACAGAGCTATCACAGCAAATTGAAATTTAGGGTTTTCCTCAGCCATGGGGGAAAATCTCTCCCCTCACAGAAATCTCCCTCATCTTTCTTCCTCAAATCTTCTAAACAGACCATCTGAATCTCACATCATAGAATCAAGCAATGGAATCATCATAGATAAAGATGGGTTTCAGTTGGTTCAATCAAGATCACAGAAGAAACGTCAGCCCATGTTGAATGAGTATCAGAGAAATTCGCGGGGCAGTTATTCTCAAACAAAGAAGACAAATGGTCAGAATTCAACCATTCCTCCTCCAAATTCAAGAAATCAATCGTACCAACCAAAGAAACCCACAAATTTTTCTCTGAACAAGACGCAAGGGCAAAGATCTTGGGCTGAAATCGTTTCTGAGCAATCTAAAGAACCTAACAATGATGAATGCAATCTTGAAACTATTGCTCCGATCAAAATCAACAGTAAGAAATTCGGTTTGATAAAAGAATCTGTTTGCAAAAGAGCAATTGATTGCTGGAGTAATTCGATTTTAGTTTATGTTGTCGGTACCAAACCATATTATACATATTTCCAAGCTTACATTCAACGTGTTTGGAAACCTGTTGGAGAATTTGAAATTTTTACCAGAGAAAATGGATTTTTTATTGTTAAATTCAAAGATATTCAAGATTGCGATTCGATCATTCAGAATGACCCATACTTTTATAATGGAAAGCTCATCATAATGAGAAGATGGTCTGAGTCCCTTAACATGGATAGGGATCTCCTTAGTACGATGCCGATATGGGTTAAGCTACCCAATGTTAATCTCAAACTTTGGGATCGCGAAGCCTTCAGCGTAATGGCCAGCATTATTGGAAAACTCATTAAGATGGATGCAGCTACAACCTTGAAAACGAGATTGAATTATGCTCGTCTTCTGGTGGAGGTTTCTGCAAATGATGAACTTCCTCAAGAAATAAATCTTACGTTATACAATGGAGAAAACATCACCCAAAAGATTGAGTATGAATGGGTTCCACCGAAGTGTAGCATCTGTAAATGTTTTGGACACATCAGAGAGCAATGTGTCACTGAAAAAAGATGGATACCCAAAGCTCTCAATCAAAATAAGGAAATAGTCATTGACCGAGAAAATGATGCAGATTCAACTCTTCTAAATTCGCATCTCAACAAAGAGATACCAAAAGAATCAAATATTCAAAAGAATAAAGATCGAATCAACCAGAATGGTATCATACTCGATCAAAAAACAACATCTCTTTTGCTCACTGATCAAGATGACCAGATCCTTGCTGAGGAAGTTCATCATATAGGGAAAATAATGGAAAATTCAAAAGACAATTCTCAATGCAGATCAGAGGAGGGAATATATAGTAAAGAGGTCTTTAACTCCGAAATCCCCCCAATTCCAGAGTTATGTTTAATTACAAACAATCATGAGACTATCACAAACAATGTCCAGCCTTTGTACGCCAACCAAAGTCCTGAAGTTATAATGGAGAGCGAACCACCACCAGATATCGCTGCAGAAGTTGAGGACAATGGTGGAATCCACTCAACCTTGCCTCGCAATACTGAGGAGTTTGACATCTCTCGCATTATAATCCCAGAAAGTTACATTGCATCTACATCTGATAATGTTATGGAGGAACCTGAAAAGCAATTGATATATCAGAACTTCATATTCATAAGACTAAAGCTATTGGTAAATACAAAAGCATGGGTAAAGAGAAGAAAGCTTTTGGGCAGAAATACATATCAATCAATCCAGACTGGAATGAAATGACCACTAGGCTAAAAGCTAAGAGATCAGACAAAAAGAGAAAAGGTAAGGGTAGCAGTGTTTCAGGTTCGATCTGAAACTCTGTTTCTTTTTGTTCAACCTTTTATTATTTTATATGACTATCATGGCCTGGAATGTTAGGGGTATGAATTCCCCTGCTAAACAAACTAATATTTTAAATATGGTTAGAATTTACAAACCATCTGTTGTTGCCCTTATTGAAAACAAAATGGATAATAACAACACTGAGAAATTCTGTTTTAAGCTTTCTAATAACTGGAAATCTATTAACAATAATGACTGTGGTAGTAAAGGTAGAATCCTTGTCATTTGGGATTCTAATATTTGGAATTTAGTTAATGTTAATAAAGATACTCAATTTATTGATTGCAATTTCAAAAATGTTGGTGGGTTTTCCCTTCAGATTACCAATATATATGGTAGTAATTTCGAAAACGAAAGAAACAGTCTTTGGTATAGATTAAAAGCCCTTAGTCATAGCTATGATTTCCCTTGGATTATCTTGGGTGACTTCAATACTGTTTTTCATGTTAATGAAAAATTTGGTGGTAATAAAATTCCCCACAGTAAGCTTGATAAAATTAATAAATTTTTACTTGAATCTGGGCTTATTGAGCCCAATGTGATTGGCAATAAATATACTTGGAAATCTGGAAAGGAGAAAAATATTCATTGCAAGCTTGATAGAGTGTTAATTAATGACAAATTTTGTTTTTCTTTTCCAAATTTCTGTTGCTACTCTATTGAGCAAAATACTAGTGATCATACTCCTTTAATGATAAACTTTTTCCAAAACCAATCTATTAATAATAATAATCCTAAAGCTGCTCCTTTCAGATTTAAAAATGGTTGGGTCTTAAACAGTGATTATAATGATATAGTAAAAGATTGTTTTACTTTTTCCAATATTGGCTCCTATCAGGCCCAGTTTAGCAAATTTCTTAAAAATACAAAAACCATTATCAAAAACTGGAATAAGGCTAACTCTACTAATAATGACTGTTTAAATAATTTAAGGGAGGATGGGAAAATTTTACAAAAGCTTGCTGATGATAATCCTGGTAACACTGACATTATTGATAAATTCTTTTCTAATCAAGCTAAGCTTTCTCATGAACTTTATATTAACACTATTAATCACAAGCAGAAAGCTAAAGTTGATTGGCTTACTATGGGAGATGAGTGCACCAAATTTTTTCATGCTAAAATGAGTTGCAGAAAGCATGTCAACAGTATTGGTAAAATCATTGACAGTAAAGGGGAGTGCATTAATAGCATTGAAAAAATTATCAATGAAGCTATTAATTACTATTCGCATTTATTTTCTTCTGACCATATTGAAACTAGCTTTCCCAATATAGTATGTAAAAATGTGTTAAAGGATAATGCTTCTGACATTTTACTTGCTCCTGTTAACATTGATGAAATCAAAGCTATCATTTTTAATGCAGGTGACAATAAAAGTCCTGGCCCAGATGGGTTCAATGCTAAAATTTTCAAAGCTCACTGGGATAATATTAAAGATTTTATTTCTAGTGTTGTTAATGAATTTATAAATGATGGTAAATTGCTCAGAAGTTTTAATCATACTTTCATTACCTTAATTCCTAAAAACAAAAATCCAACTTGCATTGAAGATTATAGACCTATATCTTGTTGCAATTTTATTTACAAAATCATTGCTACTATTTTAAGTAATAGAATTAAGCTTTTTCTCCCCTTTTTAATTTCTGAAAATCAATGTGCTTATATTCCTGGCAGATTAATTTATGAAAACTCTTTGCTTGCCCATGAAATGGTCAGGAATTTCAATTATAAAAAAGGGGATAACATGTGTCTTAAAGTGGATCTTCAAAAAGCTTATGATAAAGTTAACAGAAATTTTATTATCCATATCATGAAATGCATGAATTTTCCTGATAAATTTTGTAAGTTAATTTTTGAATGCATAAATACTCCCACCTTCTCGATTTTATTTCAAGGTAAACCTGAGGGTTTTATTAAGAGCAACAGGGGTATTAGACAGGGAGACCCTCTTTCTCCCTATCTTTTTACTTTAGCAATGGAATATTTTTCTATTCTTATTGATATTGAAACTATCAAAAACAATATATCTCCTATCAATAAAGTTCAGCCTTCCATTACTCACCTGATTTATGCTGATGATCTTATGTTGTTCTCTAAAGCTAACAAAGATAATGGAGAGGCCATTAGTGAGATTTTTGAAAAAATGTATAATTATGCTGGACTTAAAATTAATGAATTTAAAACTAAAGCATACTTTAGTAAACACTGCAGACACAAAAATGATGTTCTAGAAGTTCTTAAAGTTAATGAAGGTAATCTTCCTATCAAATATCTAGGACTTCCTTTATCTGCTAATCAAATTAAAGATAGTGATTGTTCATATCTGATTGATAATATTCAAAGCAAAATGGAAACTTGGTCATGCAAGCTTCTATCCATTGCTGGCAGGATTGAATTAATCAAAACTGTTGTCTATGCTATCATTTTATATTGGTTTCAAACTCACCACATCCCTATTGCTACAATTAAAAAAATTGAGAGCAGATGTGCTGAATTTCTTTGGGGTGGTAAATACCATAAAATCAGTTGGGACAATGTCTGCAAACCCAAAAATGAAGGTGGGCTTGGTATCAGAAATCTTAATGATCTCAGTTTAACTTGTAAGTTAAAGCTTTTTTGGAGATTTATTAGTGGAGATTCTTTATGGACCAAATGGATGACTTGTAAATATCTCAAAAATGGTAACTTTTGGACAATTTTACCAAAAAATAATCAATCAAATGCTTGGAATCAAATTTTAAAATGCAGAGATTTGGGAAAATCTCTTATTCAAAGAAAATTCAAATCTGGTTGTGAAACTAGTCTTTGGTTTGATCCGTGGTTTCAAAATGACTCTTTTATTAATAGAGTGGGTTGGGATAATCTTGTCATTTATGGTGAAGCTAAAGCTAATGTTAATGTCATAATTAAAAATAATCAATGGCAGCCTCACCTGCACCCAATTACTAATCCTCATAAAAACATTATAACTAATATCCCATTAGACCCTAATGCAGAGAGTGATTATTGGGAATGGTTAGCTAGCATCAATGGTAAGTTCTCCTTTAAGAAAACTTGGGAGCATATTAGAAACAAGCAGCCTACTGTTGAGTGGTATAAGTGCATTTGGAACAAAGTGAATAATCCTAAGATGGCTATCTGTACTTATTTTGCTATCAAAAACAGATTGCCAACTCTGGATATAATCAATAAATGGGGGAGGAATAATCTTTCACTTTGTTCCTTATGCAACTTAGAGAATGAAACTGTTTCTCACTTATTTCTTGAATGCAATTTCAGTTATTACATATGGAGCCAGATAAAAACTAAGATGAGCATAAGCAATGTTAGTAGCATGGATCTAAAGCAGATTATCATGGATATCTCCAAACATTTTAAAGGAAAATCTCTTGAAAGAGATCTTGCTCATGTTCTAATTACCACAGCAGTTTATCATATTTGGAAGGAGAGAAATAATCGTACTCATAACAAACTTAAAATGTCCAAAGAACAAAGATGGCTGATTATTGATAATGATAGCAGAATCATTCTTCAGAAATCAAACAAAAAAGTTAAAGACCAAACCAATTTTGACTTTCTTGCGGATCTGTGGAGCAAAGGCACTGGTTGCAAGTATATAGAACATTATCTCCTCAATCCGAAGGCTCATCAAAATGACTTAAACTTTCATAAGCAGTCTACTCAAAGCGACAAAGAGCTCCACAGCAACAGGCATCTTAGAGATGATTATAATAGCTACAGATTTACAGATCTGGGTCGCGATGACACCAGATCTGCAAATCTTAGCACGAGAAATCAAATTGCTGGCTTAAACAACTATACAAAATCTAGCAAAGCTGATAGTAACATGAGAAATAAGCTCAATCAAGGGCTTTCTTATTGGGAGAGGGGTGAAAGCAGCGGCAAGGGGAAAACAAAGGAGATTTAATCTCTCGCGATCGAGAATTTCTCGTCGCCATTTCTAGTTTTTGTTTTTGCTTCGATGCTGTGGTTTGAATTGTGTCGGCAACCCTAGGTAGGGTTTGTGTGTATCTGGGTGTTTGAGGTTTCGGGTTTAGTTGTGTATACCCGAGTTTTGTTGTAATTTTGGGCCGGGCCCTTCTACCTTCCTTCAAAAAAAATAATATATATGAACATATATACAAGCTGATCTGTTAAAAACCTTAAATGGACTTTATATTTAAAATCAACACGTAATATATAACCAATATGAAGTCTTGTACTTTCGTACCATTCAAAATGACCCAAATCCAATACGAAAATTTGTAACTCATGCACATGTATAACAGTTTAAAACAATATTAAATAATCAAATACATACGCTACATTTCAACTATCAACAGAGAACACAAACTTACTATATATACATTATACACGAATCCAAAATCTATAACGTATAAAAGAATCAACCCATGTTATATATATTTAAACTTACCCAACTTCTATATATATAACAAAATAGCTCATATACATAAACAGAAAAATATTTATAAAAGGAATCAGGTTAACTCATATATACTGACATACAAAACTAACATATTCCATAACTAATGTAAACATAAACTACCTTCTCATAATTTATTATATAAGTTCTTATGTAAACCTTTACATATATTCATTATAAATTATACAATCAGACTATGAGTCAAAAGGTCCAAACGAAAAATAAAACAGTGCTTTACATAATATCTGGTATTAACAGTGCTACACGTAAGTATTATATCTACATACCATACTATAATATAATATATATAACTCTCTTCCAAAATCCAATATATAGACTTATATATTATAACCGCATATCCTTTTTAACAAGCTATCTATGTAGTTATACAGAATCACACGCTGTCAAAATTTAAAATGTAAATATAAGCACCTGCTATAAAACAGAACGAAGCAAGGTAGTGAGGTCGGGAAAACGAGGCTGGAAGTACGGTGCAGAGGTGAGGAGATGATGGGATAGGTTCGGAGGTGACTGTCGGAGCATGTGCGGCTGAGGGGAAGAGGAGTGGGTGCGCGTGCGTTTGCTGTTCGGGGAAGGAGTTTGGAAACGGTGGTTTGGGAAGATGCGGGTGTTGTGTTGTTTTGATGGAGGCTACAGGAGGGAGATAAGAGAGAAAAAAAAGAAGTCATAGGCAATAGAGAGGTGAAAGGAAAGAAATAGCAACAGGCAAAATGGATTGAGTGGAGAAACGTAGGCAAGGCATGAAGAGGGTAGGTGGAAACTTTTCAAAATGAATCGGTAGAAAATAAATCAAATTTTAGGAATAGTAATGGTCATGCAAGTGGAATTCACGCGAAAATAAATGTTAATGACTGTAGGTTATCACGGGTCGACAAACGAAACGTCCCCGGAAACCCAATAGTTTTTTTTTCTTTTAAAAAAAAAAACGTGTACCGGTTCGGTTAGCCGTTCCACGGGTTTGTCGTGTACCGAACTCCAAAACTCAGAAATGAATATACTGCAAAGATCAGCACGACAAGACGGTCAAAACGGTATACAAGTATCAGTGGCACGATCGAATTATAAAAATTCGAATTTTCTAATAGCGAAAAATGCAAGAAAAACGCTGAAAAATAAGATCGACGGAGCCAAAGATGTCCGAATTTGGAAAAACGACAAACTGACATCTTGCTCAGAAGATGGTTTAGAATTTTTCTATGTAAAAATATTTAGGTTTCGGAAATATTTTATTTTCATTGCTTTTTAAACTGATTAAATTAAAGTAAATTTACGCACGAAATAAACTTTTATATTTTCGGACGAAAATTTACCAGTTGCTATGTTTAACTAGACGTATTTCAAATATTAAATTTTTATTTCAAAATTTTATCGTATAAAATTTCGCAAAATTTCAATTAATAACGTTATTAAAACAGTTGAAATTTACGGGTCGTTACAAACCCAGCAGCTAAACACACACACGAACATTAACCCTAGATGCCTCGTCCAGCCGCCACCATCTCCATGCAAAAATCGCCGCTGACGCAAGGGCTATCACCTCGATCGGACTGCGCCTATGGAAGAGCCTTGGCCATGCGCCCCTCTGGGCTTCACCTCAATGGTCGCGTTGCCTCCCCCCATGCCCCATGTCGAGCTCGAAACCAACCAAAAAACGTTAGTTTTTGGCGAACTTAGTCGATTATAAGATGGTGCAGCTGTATGGATCGAAAGCCCTCAGCCTCCTCTACACGCCCATACTTCCCGATCGAACCATCGTCGTAGATCCACCGTCCAATCCAAAAACCTAATATGAACGACCAGGGATAAATTGCCAATTTCTGGCAAAACCATGATCCGAATCAAAAAACGAATCGCTTCAGCAGATTGCGCTCGTCGAGAGCTTTCCAATGATATATAATATGACAGTTTTGAGGAGTTTGATTTTCGATTTGAATTTGAAATTGAATTAGGGTTTTGGATCTGCAGCCATTGAAGAATAAAGAAGTAGCAGATAATTGAATAAACGGATATGTACAGAAATAAGAAATGAGAAACAACTAGGGTTTATAACAGCTATATATAGGCAGAGTTGAAGTAGAAAAGGATGGACCAGATCGATTTGGATTGAAACGATAACAATGACCGGAAAAGCCCGTTCCGTTCCCGAAATGAAAGTGGATCATCCAATATATCGAAATATAGGTTTTCAATATTTTTAAACTCAATGGAGCTAGTTTCAATCCCAAATTCAAAAGTATATAGAAGTTAGCTTTTAAAATCATATTATTTTAATTGAATTCATTAAATTGATTTCTATGCGTTTCAAGCTCGCACGGCCAAACGTCAAGTCCGATCGCTACGAAACTTGAAATCCTACAATAATTCACTGTTACGGGTCCGATGAAACTGGTTTCGTCATAATCCGAGACAGTGGCCAAAATGACTAATTTTCACGTTAATTAAATAAATTATTATTAAATGGATTTTATCAATTTTAAATTCAAATTTAATAATTAACAATTTCCATCATTTTGATTACCTAGAAATTAATAACCTTTTAAAAATAAATTTTCCAAGTTAATCAAATATTTGAATATGACACTAATTACAGCGTTTAATTACCACTGTAATAAATTCATTAGTTGTAATTTAAATTCCAATAAATTCAATTATTTCGATTTACATCTTATTATTCAATCAACTATCACCTTATGGATATAATTAACATTGGTTTTCCATTTATTACATCAACATTCTACAGTTATCATCTTAATTCATATTAGCTACAATATTTAATTAGATTAATTTCAATTGATTTACAATTTAATTTCAACGGATTAAATAGTGAAATGATAATTTAAACAATTGTTACAACTTACAATTTCAAACACATTTCTATGTTTATTGTTTACAAACCAAGTTAATAAATTCACATACTGATTAATCATTTTATATTAACCAATTTCAATTAATTACATACAATTTCACTATTTAATACAACATTTGGTTTATTTCCTTATTTACAAATTATAACCAAATTTAACTTCGCAATCATTTCAATTTATTGAAATTACATTAAAATAGTTATCAGTTTCCTTAAATTAACATTATTAAATTTCATTCTAGTTATTTTTCTCATTAATAAATCACAAATTTTAATTTCTCTCAAAATTAAATTCCAAAATCTTATTAAATTTAATAATTTAAATTATCAAAATTTACAGGTTGTTACAACAGTTCATCATATGCATAGAATAGTCCGATTTACCTATGTTCGATCAACCCAATATCAATATAATACTTACATCAAAAACACATGAAGAAAATGATATCACGACGGTGCAAACTAATCCTCCACTAAAGCTTTCCGGAACTAGAAAGACAGTGCAAATGATATGCAAGAAGTTGAAGCCTCACAAGATTATAATGATACTCCCATAGGTGACAATGTGGACTCTCGTACGAGGTCGAAAAATCGAATGAAGCAACTTCAAGAAGATACCCCATTTGAGTTCTTAGCAATGAAGACTGCAGATGTGATAGACAACCATGCATGGCATAACATGGTTTCACATTTAAAATCGAAAGGTAAAAAAGAAACGTTCTAAGTCAAACTTGAGCGCTCCTTCTCAAATAGAATTAGGGATAAACCTTACCAATTTGGCTTAATGAATATGATGGTATGGAATGTCAGGGGTCTCAATTCCACTACTAAACAATTACATGTTTTATATACGCTAAAACAAAAACAAGCATATGTAATAGGTCTTTTGGAAAAAAAAAACTTGTAGAAGACAAAATTAATGAAATAGCTCATTTTCTTCATAAAGATTGGGACTATACATACAATAATGAACGACAAAGCAAGAGCAAAATCTTGGTCCCGTGGGATAAAAAAACATAGGATGTATCAGTTATTCACAAAGTGAAGAGTATATTACTTGTTGCATCGGAAACAAACTAGGCATGATATTCTTTTGTACTTTTGTGTACGCTCACAATCAAGCAAAAAAGAGGTCTTGGTTGTGGGAATAAATAAATGAGAAAGCCAATGTGATCAACCTATCCTGGGTGATTGTAGGAGATTATAATGCTATTCTGTATTGTCATGACAGAATCAATAATGGAAAGTACAGCTCATATCCAGATGAAGATTTCATGGAATGTGTAGGATATGCTAATCATTTTGAACCTCCATGTATGGGTAACTATTACACATGCAACATTTATTCTTCGCTGGTTCCACAGCCAGATCTTGCTGGAACTTCTTCGGAAATTTGGTAGGTGTCCGAGGAATTACCAGATCTGTTAACGATCTACCTTCATCTTGGTGGTCTGGGAACTCCAGGAAATCTCTTCGTTCGATCATTCAATGCTTGATTCCTTGTCTCCTTTGCTGGCACATTTGGTGTGCTCGGAACAAGGCTATCTTCGACAGTACTCCTATGGAACCCGTGACCATTATTAGGCGAGTCAAGAATGACGTATTCCTTGCTTTTCGCGGTCGGCCTTTCAGGGGACGCATAAGTCCCGGTATCCATCCTCTTGTGGGTCTTCTTTCTATTACTTGTGCGATGAGTTCCGCTAGAACTGGCGTCGGTTGAGTGATCCTGTCGGGGCGTTGGTCTACATCCGACGGTCTTGACTCTCCCTCCCCCCCGTTTTGTTTGTTTTGATGTGGTCGCTATTTTTTCAGGTCCAGGTTTTGTAGGGAGTTTTCGTCTTTATCTTCTCTTGGGATTGATTCCATTGGTTGCACTTCAGCTTTCCGTTCTTCTAGTCGGATGTTGGTATTCAGAGCTCATCTGGTATTGCTGTTTGGCTGGTTGGGTTTGTTTGAGGCCGGCTTTTATGGAACTCTATGATTAGCGTGTGTTGGCTTGCGGTTCTCTGTGGGTTCTAGCTCCCTCTGTCGGTGGGTGGTTTTCTTTCTGGTGGACTGGCCTACACCTTTAGGTGTAGCGGGGTTGATGGTTGAGCGGCTGTTTATTACTTCTTTTTAGCTTTGTATTATGTTGCTACTGTCAGCTTAGCTTTTTCTTCTCTTTGGCTTTTTCTGTTTCTTTGTTTATCGGGTTTGTGGGTCGCATACTTTGTCTGTCTTGCCATATTTTGTGAGCCGTTGGAGAAAGGCTTGTTTCTCCTTTTTTTTATAAAATTCTGGTTTTTGGAAAAAAAAAATATTACACATGCAAGGGAGGAGAAAATTTGTCCATCCTTAGCAAAATCAATAGGCTTTTCATCAACATGGAATGTTATGACAAGTTATGCCACTTCTCTGTCCACTTTACTAGCCATTCCACAAGTGACCACATCCCAATTATTTTTACCTTTGGTCCTAATAGACAGCACAACAAGAAATATCCTCTCAAATACAATAATGCCTGGCAATTCTACACCTACTATCATGATCTTATTAGTAGAGAATGGGATAGTTCATTTGCAGGTAATCCATGTTTTCAACCACTTTCAAAGCTGAAAATATAAAGGAAAGTCTTAAAAATTTGAGTAGAGTTCTTTCTTCTAAGCAAAACACTACCGACGCATTTGGGAAGGAACTAGCGATGGCCTAATCATATTTGATCAATTAGCCAAATGAGGCACTGGTTGTGGATTCATATAGAAATAAAGTGGAACAACCTTTAGAGATACTACACAAAAAAGCTATGGAAAATTTATAGCGATTAAAAATTAAGTGGCTAGCAAAAGGATATAAACAACTCACTTTTTTTATGCTAAATTTGTGGACTCTAAAACTAATTCAACAAACAAAATGAGGATGGATCCTCGGGCGAACTAGATTGACGTTAATGAAAGCTTAAACAAGGAAGCAATATAGTATCTTACTTCTTACTAATTTATTTAATGCTCCCACTATTACAAATAATTTCTCACACGTTACTTGTAAAAAAATTCTTCCAAAAATTCCAGGAAAGCTTTGGATGGACCTTTTGAATTAAACGAAGTTTAAAGGCAGTTTTTCAAATAGATGACGATGCTCTCCAGGTCTAGACAGATTCAACGCAAAAAATTTCAAACTTCACTGGGACCTCATTAAAAATATTATGTCTAAAGCAATAGTGGGTATATAACTGTCAGGTAAAATCATTAAAAAGATCAACCATACTTTTATTCGTCTAATTCCTTGTAGATTATAGACTAAAACTGTGGACCCACAGACCCTTGTAGATTATAGACTAATTTCTTTATGCAACCCGATCTATAAAATTTTGGCAAACTTCCTGTGTAATATAATAAAGCATTTTTTAAACAATCTAATTTTAATCAACCAGAACGCCTTCATTCCAAGTAGACTCATCATAGAAAATTCTCTACTTGCATACGAAATGATGAGAGGGTTCAATAGAAAGACATCAACTAACCTATGCATGAAGGTGGACTTACACAAAGCATACTATAAAATTAGTAAGGAATTCATATACCGTATGTTGCTTTGTATGGAATTTTTGGAAAAATCCATGCATATGATATGTGAATGCATTTTTACTACCACCTTCTCAGTTTTATTGAATGGCAACTCATCTGGCTTCTTCAATAGTAAGGTGTATAAGGCAGGAAGATCCTTTACCTCATTTTTTATTTACAATTGCGATGTAATATTTCACGATACCACTAGACATTGAATTCTATAAAGGAAATATTCTGTAACGACCCGATATTTTGGACCATTCGCATCCATTATAAGTGTATAGGTAGACACTCATGCCGGAATTGAATTGCTCAAAATACCGCGTTGTTAATTTAAATTTGGCAAAACTGAACATATACAGTAAATAAATAATCACAGATCACAGACACAGAGTAATAAGTGCAGCGGAAATAAAAGAGATAGTAGTTCATGAAGCTACTATATAAATACAACAAGGTCACAAGCAGATAGTGAAAGAAATACATAGATGTCCGATACAATAACAAAATAGAATGGAGCAATACTGATAAAGATAAAAGATAGTCTTCAAGTCTTCATCTCTAAGTAAGCAGCAACAGCAATCCTCAGTCTGATCCGAGCATATGCACAAACAAACACTCGAATCAGGACATATATTCTTATACAGATAATATGGTTCAAAATTTGAAATAACAATAACTCAAAGATGGATGGAATAAACATCTTTCAGGATCCGATAAACTATCTATACATAGTAGAGTACGATAAATAGATAATGTCTATCGGTAATATAAAGATATCAAAATAGTGTTAAGTCATGGCCCATTCCACCCTTAACACATTTTTATTCCCAAGAGCATATACAAGACCGTAGTTTCCCCAAAACCGGAAGTCACCAGAGGGCAATCCATATACTAAAAGTACAAACCAAAATCGTAGTGGTCGCGTATAAAGGAATACAAGTATGACAAGGCACATGAGGCAATACCCAAGGTAGTGACACTACCGTTCGCCTGATCCGGACTGGTGAGAACGCAACGCCGCAGCGCCCGCAACACCGTGAAACAACACTCCCAAATCAAGGGTGCGCACCAATCAATCACAAAGTAAAAGAATAGTTTACGAAGAAGTGTGTCCACTTGAGGTAGCTAATCCTCCATTGGCCCGGCACGGCTCCTGTTTTAGTCATTTCCAATTTGACACAAGTGTCAAGGCTATCCATTATCGTTCACTTTCTTCAGTCATCGCGTTCGTCTATCCAACCACTTCATTCTGGATCATCACTTCGCATATAGTTATTAAAGTGGTTTCCGGTTTAGACAGTGAGTATGTCCCAAACCGATTCCGGTTCCTTTAATAACCTTCGTGATTATAACACCGATTGGTCGTTACTATATTTCAAAACCAAATCAATTTCAATTTCAATTGGAATACGTAATCGACAATTCGTTAGTCTTTCTAAATCAATTTCCAAAATTACGTCTCATAACTTTCAAATTTCAATTTCAACATTTCTATAATTCAATTTCAAAGTTTCAATTAAAACAATTCAAATATTCATTGCATTTCGTATATAAGTTCATTCCAAAATCATTTAACTAAATTTAACGTTCAAATCGATTTAAATCTATTATCGCTTTCATTCGATATTCATTAAATTAATTTATCATTAATCAATTTCAATTCAATTTCCAATTCATTACGTTACGTCTTAAGTTCGATTTCATTATCAAAGTTTACAACTTATTTACAATTACACTTGTCAAATCCAATTCTTTAAATTACAAGTCTTTCATTTGTTTCGATAAAGCGCATTCTATTTCTTATCAAAGAAATTCCTTTCAAATTACAAAACTTAGTTAAAGAAACTTAGTTTCACTTATTCAATAATTCAGTTTCTCTTAATAAAGATATTCAATTTAATTATAATTCGATCTCATCAAATAATTTCAAATATTAATTATTAATTATTTCAAACTCATTCATTAATAATTCCAAACTTAATTGTTAATAAATTCAAAATTTAATTTTTAATTATTTCAAACTTTGTTATTAAAAATCTCACCACTTAACTATTAATAATTTCAAAAGTTAATTATTAATAATCTCAAAACTTAAATATTTATAATTTAAAAAAATTAATTATCAAATAATTCTAAGTTTAATTATTAAATAATTAAATTTTAAACAATATTCATTTGTCAATTACTACGTTAAATATTTGTTCCAAATTCAAATATTCACCTTTACATTCATTCGAATTTAAATTCCAAATTATTCAAAACCTTGATATTAGTTAAATAAAACTTTATTTTATTTAAATCAAAACATTGACCAATCGGGTTTAATTTAATTTTCTATCCTAAGTCAAAGTTATTTGGGTATTTATCATTTCAACCCGATTCCATTTCAATTCAAAATTAAAGCATACAAAGGGAACTTGCAGTGTGATAGCTGGGATGGTGTCAAAGTAAATAAACAAGCAATAGCATCCATTCACAACAATTTATAAATTTTCAAATAATCCCGAAATAATCGTATTAATTCGCGTTTTTTTATTTACGCAAATTAATATAACTATTTCTAGAATCTACCCTATCATTTCAAGTAGATTAAAGATTATAACATTACGGTTTCACTTGTCGTTCAATTTCAACTACAACAGTTAATTTGATATACGTTCAAAGGTCCAAAGTGAAATTTATCAAATTCTACGTGTCAATTAACTTACAATTTAAAGGGTCAATTTAACTAATCGAATTTACATATGAAGGGTCAGGTTTATCAAATCAAAATTTAACATATATAATCCAAATTTAATTCGTTAACTATCCTACATCAAATTCACTTGAAAATTATTTTATCACTTAACAATACAATTAACATCCAATTCAACGTCACATAGCAATCATTCATCATCCAACTTGTATAAGAATATAGTCGTAAAAATTAATTCACCTTTCGTGGATAAAGAAATTTGACGATGAAGCGGAAGAAGCACGAAAGAAGTCGGTCCGCTACGAACAAACGATCACTGTAAATATCGACAAAAAGAAAGACGATATTAATTCAAGTAACCGTTCATATATAATTTATAAATTTATATAAATACGCTTACCTAAAACGAAGAAAAGAACGAAGCTGAAAATTTGCTGTTGCGAAAGAAGCTCAGTCGGTCGCTGCAACAACAAGCAAAGAAAAGTCGGTTACTAACAACACAACAAATCGATACCGTTCAGTTTCATTTTTTTTTCTTTTCCTTTTCTTTTCTCTCTTTTTTTTAACACACGCACACATTTACACAAACACATCTCACGCCCACTTTTCTTCATCTCTGCTTGCAGCCAATCACGCATGCAAGGAACATGCATGCACAACATAATTTCTTTGCTAAACCAAACCTGAGAATTCCCATCCAACTCTATGCCTTATCAAACTCCACCACTCACGTACATCATTCCACACTTCATTCTTTTTTTTATAACAAACACACGCACACCACATCACACATGAAAAACAACATACGCACTCAACATACACGCACACACGCTCTCAACATACACGCACACACGCCAACAGCAACACGAAGGCAGGTCTCGGCTCAGGTCAGTGGACCGGCGGTGTGACTGGGTGGTGGGATGAAGTGAACTGGTGACGTAGGCTGGGTGGTGCGAAGGGAGGCGGAGGGTGGTGATCGCGCATGCACGCGCGGAGGGCAGTGGAGGGGTGAGATGACGTGCGTGTTCCGGTGGTGGGGCGATGTGGCAGTGGAAGTGGTTGGCTAGGGAAGGCCGGTTGGTGGCACGGCGGCTGGTAGGGCGCGTGGGTGGTGGTGGCGTGAGTGGGGAGAGGGCAGGTTGATGTTATCTTTTGGCCTTGTTTATTTTCAGAAAGGAGATAGGGAAAGAATAGAAAGAGGGAGAGATGAAAGAATGCTACCTGATGTTTGCAATGAAGAAGAAGGCAATTTTTTGAATGAACAGTGAACTGGTTTCTTAGCCTTTGAAATATAGCAGCCGTAAATACTTCTCAAAATTCCAAACGTTCCACATATTCCCAAACTTCTCACCTAATTCCAAACGTTCACCCTATTTCCAAGGTAACCCCTTAGCTTCCAACTACCCAATTAAATACATCAGCTGAGATTAGATTGTTTTTAAATTTTAGTGAGTACGGGTTAAAGATGTGGGCTGGAATTTGTTAGCCGGTCCGTCCGGAACGGTCAATTTTAACACGACGCTTTGCGACTGATTCCGATTAACACGAATAAGTATACCGTTTTGATCAGCGCGACGACGCGCTTACAACGGTACACAGATTATAGTGATACGATTTTTTTTTTATAAAATTTCGAATTTTATATTATCGGAAAAATGCAAGAAAACGCCGAAAAATAAGATCGACGGAGCTAAAGAAATCCGAATTTGGAAAAACGACAAACTGACATCTTTCTCAGAAGATGGTTTAGAATTTTTCTATGTAAAAATATTTAGGTTCCGAAAACATTTTATTTTCATCGCTTTTTAACCGATTAAATTAAAGTAAATTTACGCGCGAAATAAACTTTCGTATTTTCGGATGAAAATTTACCAGTTGCTATGTTTAACTAGACGCATTTCAAATATCAAATTTATATTTCAAAATTTTGTCGTTTAAAATTTCACAAAATTTTAATTAATTACGTTATTAAAACAGTTGAAATTTACGGGTCGTTACACTCTCCCCCACTCAAAACTTTTCGTCCTCGAAAAGGAACGAGGTAGGAGAATAGAAACAACTAGAAAGAAAACAGATTTGAAATACAAAATAACAATTAATTTAAACCATATAAATTCAAATTTTAATTAATTGATATTCAATAATTGATTTAATCCATTTGATTTCACTAAAATCAATCTCAACTATTTCTAAATTTATTATCCTATTATCCAATTATCTACAATTTACAATTTTTAAAACCATAAATTTGAATAGTCTTTTATTATAATCATATTTTCTTCAAAAATTTTAAATTCTTCTTTATTCCAAATTACTGTTAAATTTTATTCTACTTAATATATCTAATCACATATATTTAACCCATATAAATTAATTTAAACCATATAAATTTCAATTTAAATTAATTTATATTCATTAATTGATTTTTAAATTCAATGTATTTCCATAAGTTGATCTAATTTCAATTTATTAATTAACCTTCAAAACAAAATTTATTTTCAATTATCTTATTGTTCTATTTATCTCTATTAGCATAATTAAAATTCAAGTGTATAACAATTGTTATAACCACTCAAATTTTTATTTATAAATTCAATTTATATTATATATATTATCTAATTACATATTCAACTCTGAATGATTTAGGTAAGTTGTATTAGAATGCAGTTGAACAATATACAAATAAAAATTTCCCAATTCAATTATTCAAGATTAAATATTTATTCCAAATTTTGGTTTTATTTATAATTAAAATCATCTTTTAACAAAATTTAAGAATTAGATTTCCGATTAACTTTAAACAATTTAGAGATATATATATAATATCTTTATATCAAATCAAATTAAATTTTAAAATAAGATACCTATATATATATATATAAATCAAATTATACTGAAGAAATTCAAATCAAAATATATTTTTTTTCAAAACAAAATGTAGCAAAGCTACAAAATGGTTTCTCCACTTCGAAACTCGAAAATGACTGTCGATGATGCGACCGCCATCACCGAAATTATTTTCCAGCGACAAAGAGAAGAGCACTGATTTAATCATTTAAAATTCTTTGAAAACCATTTCTATTCGAAAATCTTTTATATAATATGCATTTAAAATTTAAACCCAAAGTTGGAAATCACCGGAAATTAAATTCTCAAATTCTAGTTTAAATCCATTTCAATTCCTAATTAAAATTTAAACTATGTTCTATACTTCATTTATTTATCATATTGGAATAGTCTATGGTTTACAAAACAATAAATGAAAATCAAATATTATCATTTTTTTTAACAACAAATTTATTAACAATTAAATTTCCGAAAAGTTTATACTTATATATAATATAATCGTTCAAAAATTTATTTTGTTTACCAAATTTGAAAACGATATTGTGTCGGTTTGCTCTGTTAAAGTGTTTGGAAATCCTATCGATAGCGTTGATCAGACGAATCGATCGAAAATCCAAATCAACATCAACAACTCAAACAACACAATATATATTTAAACCATTTATATATTAGTTTACAAATACATTTCTTTGCTCGACGATACAGGAATGAAATTTCAAAATAAGGATAGGGTTTCAAATTTGATGGACTTAAATCAAAGAGAAATTTGATTCGAAGATAAGTTCGAAACAAGATATGATGATTAATAGCAAAGTAGGAAGATTGATAAGTTTATATAAATCGCGGGCAACCTTAACCGGGTCGACCGTGACTTCAAGAATAAGATCGTTGTAGAATTCCGAGGTAAATCGACATTCGATCTCAAGAAATAAAATTCAGGTATAGCAGGAGATAGATAGCATCGTAAACCGAGGATACAGAAATCTCCGGTAAATCAATGCCTATTGTAAAGGAGTTTCACCCCTTTACAAATCATTCGAAGATTGGCGAGACCGCCGATCTATTATAGATATAAATCAAAATGGAGTTATGGGGTGCTCCAGAATTGAAAGAAGACGAATAGTGAGGGACACGAATGAATTTTGAAACCGCAGAGAACGTTCCAAAATTCAAAGGAATCGAGTCAAAAGGAAGAGATTGAAACTCGAATGAGAGTGATTCTGTAAATACATTTACCCTATATGTTAAGTTTTGCCTAGAACTACCAAAGCTCTGATACCAACTGTAACGACCCGATATTTTGGACCATTCGCATCCATTATAAGTGTATAGGTAGACACTCATGCCGGAATTGAATTGCTCAAAATACCACGTTGTTAATTTAAATTTGGCAAAACTGAACATATACAGTAAATAAATAATCACAGATCACAGACACAGAGTAATAAGTGCAGCGGAAATAAAAGAGATAGTAGTTCATGAAGCTACTATATAAATACAACAAGGTCACAAGCAGATAGTGAAAGAAATACATAGATGTCCGATACAATAACAAAATAGAATGGAGCAATACTGATAAAGATAAAAGATAGTCTTCAAGTCTTCATCTCTAAGTAAGCAGCAACAGCAATCCTCAGTCTGATCCGAGCATATGCACAAACAAACACTCGAATCAGGACATATATTCTTATACAGATAATATGGTTCAAAATTTGAAATAACAATAACTCAAAGATGGATGGAATAAACATCTTTCAGGATCCGATAAACTATCTATACATAGTAGAGTACGATAAATAGATAATGTCTATCAGTAATATAAAGATATCAAAATAGTGTTAAGTCATGGCCCATTCCACCCTTAACACATTTTTATTCCCAAGAGCATATACAAGACCGTAGTTTCCCCAAAACCGGAAGTCACCAGAGGGCAATCCATATACTAAAGGTACAAACCAAAATCGTAGTGGTCGCGTATAAAGGAATACAAGTATGACAAGGCACATGAGGCAATACCCAAGGTAGTGACACTACCGTTCGCCTGATCCGGACTGGTGAGAACGCAACGCCGCAGCGCCCGCAACACCGTGAAACAACACTCCCAAATCAAGGGTGCGCACCAATCAATCACAAAGTAAAAGAATAGTTTACGAAGAAGTGTGTCCACTTGAGGTAGCTAATCCTCCATTGGCCCGGCACGGCTCCTGTTTTAGTCATTTCCAATTTGACACAAGTGTCAAGGCTATCCATTATCGTTCACTTTCTTCAGTCATCGCGTTCGTCTATCCAACCACTTCATTCTGGATCATCACTTCGCGTATAGTTATTAAAGTGGTTTCCGGTTTAGACAGTGAGTATGTCCCAAACCGATTCCGGTTCCTTTAATAACCTTCGTGATTATAACACCGATTGGTCGTTACTATATTTCAAAACCAAATCAATTTCAATTTCAATTGGAATACGTAATCGACAATTCGTTAGTCTTTCTAAATCAATTTCCAAAATTACGTCTCATAACTTTCAAATTTCAATTTCAACATTTCTATAATTCAATTTCAAAGTTTCAATTAAAACAATTCGAATATTCATTGCATTTCGTATATAAGTTCATTCCAAAATCATTTAACTAAATTTAACGTTCAAATCGATTTAAATCTATTATCGCTTTCATTCGATATTCATTAAATTAATTTATCATTAATCAATTTCAATTCAATTTCCAATTCATTACGTTACGTCTTAAGTTCGATTTCATTATCAAAGTTTACAACTTATTTACAATTACACTTGTCAAATCCAATTCTTTAAATTACAAGTCTTTCATTTGTTTCGATAAAGCGCATTCTATTTCTTATCAAAGAAATTCCTTTCAAATTACAAAACTTAGTTAAAGAAACTTAGTTTCACTTATTCAATAATTCAGTTTCTCTTAATAAAGATATTCAATTCAATTTAATTATAATTCGATCTCATCAAATAATTTCAAATCTTAATTATTAATTATTTCAAACTCATTCATTAATAATTCCAAACTTAATTGTTAATAAATTCAAAATTTAATATTTAATTATTTCAAACTTTGTTATTAAAAATCTCACCACTTAACTATTAATAATTTCAAAAGTTAATTATTAATAATCTCAAAACTTAAATATTTATAATTTAAAAAAATTAATTATCAAATAATTCTAAGTTTAATTATTAAATAATTAAATTTTAAACAATATTCATTTGTCAATTACTACGTTAAATATTTGTTCCAAATTCAAATATTCACCTTTACATTCATTCGAATTTAAATTCCAAATTATTCAAAACCTTGATATTAGTTAAATAAAACTTTATTTTATTTAAATCAAAACATTGACCAATCGGGTTTAATTTAATTTTCTATCCTAAGTCAAAGTTATTTGGGTATTTATCATTTCAACCCGATTCCATTTCAATTCAAAATTAAAGCATACAAAGGGAACTTGCAGTGTGATAGCTGGGATGGTGTCAAAGTAAATAAACAAGCAATAGCATCCATTCACAACAATTTATAAATTTTCAAATAATCCCGAAATAATCGTATTAATTCGCGTTTTTTTATTTACGCAAATTAATATAACTATTTCTAGAATCTACCCTATCATTTCAAGTAGATTAAAGATTATAACATTACGGTTTCACTTGTCGTTCAATTTCAACTACAACAGTTAATTTGATATACGTTCAAAGGTCCAAAGTGAAATTTATCAAATTCTACGTGTCAATTAACTTACAATTTAAAGGGTCAATTTAACTAATCGAATTTACATATGAAGGGTCAGGTTTATCAAATCAAAATTTAACATATATAATCCAAATTTAATTCGTTAACTATCCTACATCAAATTCACTTGCAAATTATTTTATCACTTAACAATACAATTAACATCCAATTCAACGTCACATAGAAATCATTCATCATCCAACTTGTATAAGAATATAGTCGTGAAAATTAATTCACCTTTCGTGGATAAAGAAATTTGACGGCGAAGCGGAAGAAGCACGAAAGAAGTCGGTCCGCTACGAACAAACGGTCACTGTAAATATCGACAAAAAGAAAGACGATATTAATTCAAGTAACCGTTCATATATAATTTATAAATTTATATAAATACGCTTACCTAAAACGGAGAAAAGAACGAAGCTGAAAATTTGCTGTTGCGAAAGAAGCTCAGTCGGTCGCTGCAACAACAAGCAAAGAAAAGTCGGTTACTAACAACACAACAAATCGATACCGTTCAGTTTCATTTTTTTTTCTTTTCCTTTTCTTTTCTCTCTTTTTGTTAACACACGCACACATTTACACGAACACATCTCACGCCCACTTTTCTTCATCTCTGCTTGCAGCCACTCACGCATGCAAGGAACATGCATGCACAACATAATTTATTTGCTAAACCAAACCTGAGAATTCCCATCCAACTCTATGCCTTATCAAACTCCACCACTCACGTACATCATTCCACACTTCATTCTTTCTTTTTTTTTATAACAAACACACGCACACCACATCACACATGAAAAACAACATACGCACTCAACATACACGCACACACGCTCTCAACATACACGCACACACGCCAACAGCAACACGAAGGCAGGTCTCGGCTCAGGTCAGTGGACCGGCAGTGTGACTGGGTGGTGGGATGAAGTGAACTGGTGACGTTGGCTGGGTGGTGCGAAGGGAGGCGGAGGGTGGTGATCGCGCATGCACGCACGGAGGGCAGTGGAGGGGTGAGATGACGTGCGTGTTCCGGTGGTGGGGCAATGTGGCAGTGGAAGTGGTTGGCTGGGGAAGGCCGGTTGGTGGCACGGCGGTTGGTAGGGCGCGTGGGTGGTGGTGGCGTGAGTGGGGAGAGGGCAGGTTGATGTTATCTTTTGGCCTTGTTTATTTTCAGAAAGGAGATAGGGAAAGAATAGAAAGAGGGAGAGATGAAAGAATGCTACCTGATGTTTGCAATGAAGAAGAAGGCAATTTTTTGAATGAACAGTGAACTGGTTTCTTAGCCTTTGAAATATAGCAGCCGTAAATACTTCTCAAAATTCCAAACGTTCCACATATTCCCAAACTTCTCACCTAATTCCAAACGTTCACCCTATTTCCAAGGTAACCCCTTAGCTTCCAACTACCCAATTAAATACATCAGCTGAGATTAGATTGTTTTTAAATTTTAGTGAGTACGGGTTAAAGATGTGGGCTGGAATTTGTTAACCGGTCCGTCCGGAACGGTCAATTTTAACACGACGCTTTGCGACTGATTCCGATTAACACGAATAAGTATACCGTTTTGATCAGCGCGACGACGCGCTTACAATGGTACACAGATTATGGTGATACGATTTTTTTTTATAAAATTTCGAATTTTATATTATCGGAAAAATGCAAGAAAACGCCAAAAAATTAGATCGACGGAGCTAAAGAAATCCGAATTTGGAAAAACGACAAACTGACATCTTTCTCAGAAGATGGTTTAGAATTTTTCTATGTAAAAATATTTAGGTTCCGAAAACATTTTATTTTCATCGCTTTTTAACCGATTAAATTAAAGTAAATTTACGCACGAAATAAACTTTCGTATTTTCGGATGAAAATTTACCAGTTGCTATGTTTAACTAGACGCATTTCAAATATCAAATTTATATTTCAAAATTTTGTCGTTTAAAATTTCACAAAATTTCAATTAATTACGTTATTAAAACAGTTGAAATTTACGGGTCGTTACACTCTCCCCCACTCAAAACTTTCGTCCTCGAAAAGGAACGAGGTAGGAGAATAGAAACAACCAGAAAGAAAACAGATTTGAAATACAAAATAACAATTAATTTAAACCATATAAATTCAAATTTTAATTAATTGATATTCAATAATTGATTTAATCCATTTGATTTCACTAAAATCAATCTCAACTATTTCTAAATTTATTATCCTATTATCCAATTATCTACAATTTACAATTTTTAAAACCATAAATTTGAATAGTCTTTTATTATAATCATATTTTCTTCAAAAATTTTAGATTCTTCTTTATTCCAAATTACTGTTAAATTTTATTCTACTTAATATATCTAATCACATATATTTAACCCATATAAATTAATTTAAACCATATAAATTTCAATTTAAATTAATTTATATTCATTAATTGATTTTTAAATTCAATGTATTTCCATAAGTTGATCTAATTTCAATTTATTAATTAACCTTCAAAACAAAATTTATTTTCAATTATCTTATTGTTCTATTTATCTCTATTAGCATAATTAAAATTCAAGTGTATAACAATTGTTATAACCACTCAAATTTTTATTTATAAATTCAATTTATATTATATATATTATCTAATTACATATTCAACTCTGAATGATTTAGGTAAGTTGTATTAGAATGCAGTTGAACAATATACAAATAAAAATTTCCCAATTCAATTATTCAAGATTAAATATTTATTCCAAATTTTGGTTTTATTTATAATTAAAATCATCTTTTAACAAAATTTAAGAATTAGATTTCCGATTAACTTTAAACAATTTAAAGATATATATATAATATCTTTATATCAAATCAAATTAAATTTTAAAATAAGATACCTATATATGTATAAATCAAATTATACTGAAGAAATTCAAATCAAAATATATATTTTTTCAAAACAAAACCGTAGCAAAGCTACAGAATGGTTTCTCCACTTCGAAACTCGAAAATGACTGTCGATGATGCGGCCGCCATCACCGAAATTATTTTCCAGCGACAAAGAGAAGAGCACTGATTTAATCATTTAAAATTCTTTGAAAACCATTTCTATTCGAAAATCTTTTATATAATATGCATTTAAAATTTAAACCCAAAGTTGGAAATCACCGGAAATTAAATTATCAAATTCTAGTTTAAATCCATTTCAATTCCTAATTAAAATTTAAACTATGTTCTATACTTCATTTATTTATCATATTGGAATAGTCTATGGTTTACAAAACAATAAATGAAAATCAAATATTATCATTTTTTTAACAACAAATTTATTAACAATTAAATTTCCGAAAAGTTTATACTTATATATAATATAATCGTTCAAAAATTTATTTTGTTTACCAAATTTGAAAACGATATTGTGTCGGTTTGCTCTGTTAAAGTGTTTGGAAATCCTATCGATAGCGTTGATCAGACGAATCGATCGAAAATCCAAATCAACATCAACAACTCAAACAACACAATATATATTTAAACCATTTATATATTAGTTTACAAATACATTTCTTTGCTCGACGATACAGGAATGAAATTTCAAAATAAGGATAGGGTTTCAAATTTGATGGACTTAAATCAAAGAGAAATTTGATTCGAAGATAAGTTCGAAACAAGATATGATGATTAATAGCAAAGTAGGAAGATTGATAAGTTTATATGAATCGCGGGCAACCTTAACCGGGTCGACCGTGACTTCAAGAATAAGATCGTTGTAGAATTCCGAGGTAAATCGACATTCGATCTCAAGAAATAAAATTCAGGTATAGCAGGAGATAGATAGCATCGTAAACCGAGGATACAGAAATCTCCGGTAAATCAATGCCTATTGTAAAGGAGTTTCACCCCTTTACAAATCATTCGAAGATTGGCGAGACCGCCGATCTATTATAGATATAAATCAAAATGGAGTTATGGGGTGCTCCAGAATTGAAAGAAGACGAATAGTGAGGGACACGAATGAATTTTGAAACCGCAGAGAACGTTCCAAAATTCAAAGGAATCGAGTCAAAAGGAAGAGATTGAAACTCGAATGAGAGTGATTCTGTAAATACATTTACCCTATATGTTAAGTTTTGCCTAGAACTACCAAAGCTCTGATACCAACTGTAACGACCCGATATTTTGGACCATTCGCATCCATTATAAGTGTATAGGTAGACACTCATGCCGGAATTGAATTGCTCAAAATACCGCATTGTTAATTTAAATTTGGCAAAACTGAACATATACAGTAAATAAATAATCACAGATCACAGACACAGAGTAATAAGTGCAGCGGAAATAAAAGAGATAGTAGTTCATGAAGCTACTATATAAATACAACAAGGTCACAAGCAGATAGTGAAAGAAATACATAGATGTCCGATACAATAACAAAATAGAATGGAGCAATACTGATAAAGATAAAAGATAGTCTTCAAGTCTTCATCTCTAAGTAAGCAGCAACAGCAATCCTCAGTCTGATCCGAGCATATGCACAAACAAACACTCGAATCAGGACATATATTCTTATACAGATAATATGGTTCAAAATTTGAAATAACAATAACTCAAAGATGGATGGAATAAACATCTTTCAGGATCCGATAAACTATCTATACATAGTAGAGTACGATAAATAGATAATGTCTATCAGTAATATAAAGATATCAAAATAGTGTTAAGTCATGGCCCATTCCACCCTTAACACATTTTTATTCCCAAGAGCATATACAAGACCGTAGTTTCCCCAAAACCGGAAGTCACCAGAGGGCAATCCATATACTAAAGGTACAAACCAAAATCGTAGTGGTCGCGTATAAAGGAATACAAGTATGACAAGGCACATGAGGCAATACCCAAGGTAGTGACACTACCGTTCGCCTGATCCGGACTGGTGAGAACGCAACGCCGCAGCGCCCGCAACACCGTGAAACAACACTCCCAAATCAAGGGTGCGCACCAATCAATCACAAAGTAAAAGAATAGTTTACGAAGAAGTGTGTCCACTTGAGGTAGCTAATCCTCCATTGGCCCGGCACGGCTCCTGTTTTAGTCATTTCCAATTTGACACAAGTGTCAAGGCTATCCATTATCGTTCACTTTCTTCAGTCATCGCGTTCGTCTATCCAACCACTTCATTCTGGATCATCACTTCGCGTATAGTTATTAAAGTGGTTTCCGGTTTAGACAGTGAGTATGTCCCAAACCGATTCCGGTTCCTTTAATAACCTTCGTGATTATAACACCGATTGGTCGTTACTATATTTCAAAACCAAATCAATTTCAATTTCAATTGGAATACGTAATCGACAATTCGTTAGTCTTTCTAAATCAATTTCCAAAATTACGTCTCATAACTTTCAAATTTCAATTTCAACATTTCTATAATTCAATTTCAAAGTTTCAATTAAAACAATTCGAATATTCATTGCATTTCGTATATAAGTTCATTCCAAAATCATTTAACTAAATTTAACGTTCAAATCGATTTAAATCTATTATCGCTTTCATTCGATATTCATTAAATTAATTTATCATTAATCAATTTCAATTCAATTTCCAATTCATTACGTTACGTCTTAAGTTCGATTTCATTATCAAAGTTTACAACTTATTTACAATTACACTTGTCAAATCCAATTCTTTAAATTACAAGTCTTTCATTTGTTTCGATAAAGCGCATTCTATTTCTTATCAAAGAAATTCCTTTCAAATTACAAAACTTAGTTAAAGAAACTTAGTTTCACTTATTCAATAATTCAGTTTCTCTTAATAAAGATATTCAATTCAATTTAATTATAATTCGATCTCATCAAATAATTTCAAATCTTAATTATTAATTATTTCAAACTCATTCATTAATAATTCCAAACTTAATTGTTAATAAATTCAAAATTTAATTTTTAATTATTTCAAACTTTGTTATTAAAAATCTCACCACTTAACTATTAATAATTTCAAAATTTAATTATTAATAATCTCAAAACTTAAATATTTATAATTTAAAAAAATTAATTATCAAATAATTCTAAGTTTAATTATTAAATAATTAAATTTTAAACAATATTCATTTGTCAATTACTACGTTAAATATTTGTTCCAAATTCAAATATTCACCTTTACATTCATTCGAATTTAAATTCCAAATTATTCAAAACCTTGATATTAGTTAAATAAAACTTTATTTTATTTAAATCAAAACATTGACCAATCGGGTTTAATTTAATTTTCTATCCTAAGTCAAAGTTATTTGGGTATTTATCATTTCAACCCGATTCCATTTCAATTCAAAATTAAAGCATACAAAGGGAACTTGCAGTGTGATAGCTGGGATGGTGTCAAAGTAAATAAACAAGAAATAGCATCCATTCACAACAATTTATAAATTTTCAAATAATCCCGAAATAATCGTATTAATTCGCGTTTTTTTATTTACGCAAATTAATATAACTATTTCTAGAATCTACCCTATCATTTCAAGTAGATTAAAGATTATAACATTACGATTTCACTTGTCGTTCAATTTCAACTACAACAGTTAATTTGGTATACGTTCAAAGGTCCAAAGTGAAATTTATCAAATTCTACGTGTCAATTAACTTACAATTTAAAGGGTCAATTTAACTAATCGAATTTACATATGAAGGGTCAGGTTTATCAAATCAAAATTTAACATATATAATCCAAATTTAATTCGTTAACTATCCTACATCAAATTCACTTGCAAATTATTTTATCACTTAACAATACAATTAACATCCAATTCAACGTCACATAGCAATCATTCATCATCCAACTTGTATAAGAATATAGTCGTGAAAATTAATTTACCTTTCGTGGATAAAGAAATTTGACGGCGAAGCGGAAGAAGCACGAAAGAAGTCAGTCCGCTACGAACAAACGGTCACTGTAAATATCGACAAAAAGAAAGACGATATTAATTCAAGTAACCATTCATATATAATTTATAAATTTATATAAATACGCTTACCTAAAACGGAGAAAAGAACGAAGCTGAAAATTTGCTGTTGCGAAAGAAGCTCAGTCGGTCGCTGCAACAACAAGCAAAGAAAAGTCGGTTACTAACAACACAACAAATCGATACCGTTCAGTTTCATTTTTTTTTCTTTTCCTTTTCTTTTCTCTCTTTTTTTTAACACACACACACATTTACACGAACACATCTCACGCCCACTTTTCTTCATCTCTACTTGCAGCCACTCACGCATGCAAGGAACATGCATGCACAACATAATTTCTTTGCTAAACCAAACCTGAGAATTCCCATCCAACTCAATGCCTTATCAAACTCCACCACTCACGTACATCATTCCACACTTCATTCTTTCTTTTTTTTATAACAAACACACGAACACCACATCACACATGAAAAACAACATACGCACTCTACATACACGCACGCACGCTCTCAACATACACGCACACACGCCAACAGCAACACGAAGGCAGGTCTCGGCTCAGGTCAGTGGACCGGCGGTGTGACTGGGTGGTGGGATGAAGTGAACTGGTGACGTAGGCTGGGTGGTGCGAAGGGAGGCGGAGGGTGGTGATCGCGCATGCACGCGCGGAGGGCAGTGGAGGGGTGAGATGACGTGCGTGTTCCGGTGGTGGGGCGATGTGGCAGTGGAAGTGGTTGGCTGGGGAAGGCCGGTTGGTGGCACGGCGGCTGGTAGGGCGCGTGGGTAGTGGTGGCGTGAGTGGGGAGAGGGCAGGTTGATGTTATCTTTTGGCCTTGTTTATTTTCAGAAAGGAGATAGGGAAAGAATAGAAAGAGGGAGAGATGAAAGAATGCTACCTGATGTTTGCAATGAAGAAGAAGGCAATTTTTTGAATGAACAGTGAACTGGTTTCTTAGCATTTGAAATATAGCAGCCGTAAATACTTCTCAAAATTCCAAACGTTCCACATATTCCCAAACTTCTCACCTAATTCCAAACGTTCACCCTATTTCCAAGGTAACCCCTTAGCTTCCAACTACCCAATTAAATACATCAGCTGAGATTAGATTGTTTTTAAATTTTAGTGAGTACGGGTTAAAGATGTGGGCTGGAATTTGTTAACCGGTCCGTCCGGAACGGTCAATTTTAACACGACGCTTTGCGACTGATTCCGATTAAAACGAATAAGTATACCGTTTTGATCAGTGCGATGACGCGCTTACAACGGTACACAGATTATGGTGATACGATTTTTTTAATAAAATTTCGAATTTTATATTATCGGAAAAATGCAAGAAAACGCCGAAAAATAAGATCGACGGAGCTAAAGAAATCCGAATTTGGAAAAACGACAAACTGACATCTTGCTCAGAAGGTGGTTTAGAATTTTTCTATGTAAAAATATTTAGGTTCCGAAAACATTTTATTTTCATCGCTTTTTAACCGATTAAATTGAAGTAAATTTACGAGCGAAATAAACTTTCGTATTTTCGGACGAAAATTTACTAGTTGCTATGTTTAACTAGACGCATTTCAAATATCAAATTTATATTTCAAAATTTTGTCGTTTAAAATTTCACAAAATTTCAATTAATTACGTTATTAAAATAGTTGAAATTTACGGGTCGTTACATATTCCATATTCTCTCTATTGAATTTGCTCTCACTTATTTATTATATGTTGACGGCATTTTAGTGTTCTCGAAAGCTAGGTCTAGAAACACAGAAAGCATTATCGAAGTTATTCATATCATTAAGGAGATCGTGGGTCTAGAAATGAATAAACATAAAGCCACCTTGTTTTTTGCCAAAGGGATTAAACAAAGGGACCAAATCATGAATGCTTTAACAGAATTGATCGATCAAGAGGCTATGGCAATAGCCATTGCCGAACTTTTATTTCAGAATGAAAGGGAAAATTACAGAATGCTAAAAAAATAGAACGAAAAGAGTATTTATATCAAATACAAAACAGCGAAAAATAAAAAAGAGAATTCCCGCCAAAGAAGTGAAGAAAGCATCTCGTGACTTCACGTGACACCATTCTGTAACACCCCCCCGCAAGCTGGAGCAGGTGATTCAATTGACATGCCCAGCTTGGACAGAAGTTGCCGAAAACGATCTGAAGGAAGAACCTTAGTCAATATATCATCCAATTGATGTCGAGTAGGAAGGTAGGACAATTGTAACAATCCCTCCATCACTTTTTCACGAGTAAAATGACAATCAACTTCTATGTGCTTAGTCCGTTCATGAAAAACTGGATTTTTTGCAATATGAATGGCTGACTTATTGTCACAATGGAGAGTAACAGGAGTGATTGATTTAACACCAATTTCATCGAGTAATCCAACCAACCATGTTACTTCTGATGCAGCATGAGACATTGCTCTATACTCAGCTTCGGAAGAACTCCTTGAAACAGTTGCTTGTTTCTTTGATCGCCAACAAATAGGACTTTCTCCAAACAGTAGAACATATCCTGTTACTGATCTACGACTCATTGGACAAGTTGCCCAATCGGAATCTGAAAAGGCTTGCAGTGTAAGATTTTCACCTGGTTTAAACATTACACCATAAGAAACCGTTCCCTGAACATATCTCAGGACATGAATTAAAGCTTGTAAATGAGTCTCCTTAGGATTCTGTAAGAACTGACTTAAAACTTGCACTGAATAAGATAAATCTGGCCGTGTGTTGGTGAGATAATTGAGTTTTCCCACAAGACTTCTGTAATACACTGGATTCCTTATTTGAGCACTTGAATCATCGGTAGATAATTTGAAGTTTAAAGGTAAAGGAGTGACACAAAAAGAAGTTGAATTCAAATTTGCATCACGTATTATTTTAGAAGCAAATTTCTGTTGTGTTAACAACAACTTATCATCCAAATACACCACCTCCATTCCTAGAAAATAATTCAATTTTCCCAAATCCTTGATACTAAACAAAGAATGAAGAGTATCTTTCAGATATTGAATCATCTGATTATCAGTTCCTGTCACCAATATATCATCAACGTATACAGCAATAAGAACAATATCATTTCCAGCAGTCTTGAGAAATAAAGAAGAATCAAATTTTGATTGAACAAAACCAATATTATTAAGTGTAGAAGTCAACTTTTGGTACCATTGTCTCGAAGCTTGTTTGAGACCATATAATGATTTCTTAAGTCTGCAAACACAATTCATGGGATTAGATATACCTTCAGGTACTGTCATATACACTTATTCAATTAAATCTCCATGAAGAAAGGCATTATTCACATCCAATTGAAAAATAGTCCATTTCTTTGTGACAGCCACAGCTAGCAATGTCCTGATTGTTGTCATTCTCACCACTGAAGAAAAAGTCTATTCATAATCCACTCCATGTTTTTGTGTATATCCCTTAGCCACAAGTCGTGCTTTAAATCTTTCAACAGTACCATCTGATTTAAGCTTGACTTTATAAACCCATCTACATCCTATAGCCTTCTTTGTTGCTGGCAGAGAAACTAACTCCCAAGTGTTATTGTCTTGCAATGCTTGTATCTCCTTTTGCATAGCTTCAACCCATTGTTTCTGTTTAGAGGCTTCCAAATAACTTTTTGGTTCAACAACAGACTGTTGTTTATTGATGATTGGATCAACATATTTTGAAGAGGTAACTAACGAAGAAGCAAAGCCAGAAATAAGGGGAAACTGTTCAATTGGTAAGGCACAGTTGCACACATAATCTTGCAAATATTTAGGTAACTGATGATCTCTTGTTGATCTTCTAACATGCTCAGCTGCAGGTGATGTATTATTATTTGGTTCCAAAGGGATTGTAGATGTTGTATCATTGTTAGAAATGATTGGTGTAACTTCATCATCCTGTGTTGGAAATATGGTTGAAGATGAGGGTGTTGAACCCATGATGTTATCAAAATCAGTAGGTATGGAGATAAAATCTTCTTCTGATTGATTGTGTGAATGAATAATAGGTAACATAGAATCATTATGATCTCCCATCATTTTCAGCTGTAAAGGAAATATCATTTCATGGAAAATAACATCTCTACTAATAAAAACTTTACTTGTTTCGAGATTTAGCACCCTGTATCCTTTAATTCCTGATGAATATCCAAGAAAAATGCATGGTTGACTTCTTGGATCAAATTTCAATCTGTGCACCTGAGTTGTACTAGCATAACAAAGATAGCCAAAAGGCTTTAAATCTGTGTAATTTGGCACTTTGTGATACAACATTTCAAAAGGTGTTTTAAACTTTAAGGATGACAAGGGAAATCTGTTAATCAAATATGTAGCATGTAAAATTGATTCTCCCCAATAAGTATGTGGCAATTTGGACTGAAATAATAGTGCTCTAGCTGTCTCCAACAAATGTTGATGTTTCCTTTCCACAACACCATTTTGTTGTGGTGTTGTTACACAAGTCAGTTGATGCAAAATTCCTTTTCTATCATAAAATTCTTTAGCCGAATTACTGCAAAATTCTCCCCCATTATCACTCCTTATAATTTTTACTGCTACATCAAACTGTTTCTCAACAAAATTAACAAAAGCTTGCAACACATGAAAAGCATTACTTTTATGTGATAACAAATGTGTCCAAGTAGTTCTTGTGTAATCATCTACCACTGTCAAGAAAAATCTGTATCCATTATATGTAGTAATAGAGTATGGACCCCAAATATCAACATGCAACATTTGAAAAGCAAAAGTACTCTTAATAGAACTTACAGGAAATGATTTTCTTTGCTGTCTAGCTTGTGGACAGATACTACATATAGGAATTTTATTAGAATCTAACACCTTCATAAAAGACAACCTATGCATTTGACTATATGGAATGTGTCCTAGTCTAAAATGCCATAGTTGTAAATCTTTACTACAAGTATTAGCAACTGGTTCAAAAAAGTGCTTCTTTAGTCTCATGTCAGTATGGAAAGAAGTGAGATAAAGTCCCTTTTGTTGTTCACCAAGAACCTGAGATATGTTCATTAAAGGGCCTTGAAGAATAAAACATTGTGTTGACGTGAATAATAATTTGACATTGAGAGTTTTTGTAAGAAGTGAAGCTGACAACAGATTATAAGCAAATTCTGGAACATGTAGAACATCTTCAAGTATTAAGTCATCATGTAATTGCACTCTTCCTACATGTTTAATTTCTCTTTTACTTCCATCAGGCAAAGTTATATACTCTGTCTTATATATTTCATTATAACTCTCGAACAATGACAAATGTGGAGTTATATGATGTGTTGCTCCTGTATCTATCACCCAGTTGTGTGAATTGATGTGTGCAACAAAACTGTAATTCATACCTGCCATCATGCTTGCTTTATCTGGTGTGGATTCTGAAACATCTCCTTTGTTGAGAAGAGCAATCAACTTATTGTATTGTTCCTTGGTCAGAACTGGTTCAAAAACTGATGAGGAGTTATGAGAATCAGATTGAATATCATCCTTTATTGCTGATCCATTAGCATTAAAAACTGAACCTCTCTGTTGATCTTTTCTCAAGTTTTGTGCCTTTTCCTTATCATTTCGTGGAGGATATCCATGAATTTTGAAACATCTTTCTATAGTGTGACCTAGTATTTTGCAGTTCTCACAGAAATACATAGATCTTCTGTCATTACCTCTGCCTCCTCCTCTATTATTCGATTGTCCTCCTCTATTATTCCATGAACTACCTCTACCAGCAACAGATCCAATTTTATGGTATACATTTAAAGCTGTAGAATCACTTCCAACATCAGAAAATGACTTAAGTTCTTTCTGTTTTTCATCTTGTAAAACAAGCTGATATACCTCATTAATTTTAGGAGTTGGCTTCATCATTAATATATTGGATCTGACAAGACTATAATCATCATTTAGGCCAACTAAAAACTGTACAACTTGTTGATTATATAAAAATTTAGGCATAGTTCCAATTTTTCCACACGAGTCACATGTTAGCATCTCAACAAGCACTATATATTCATCCCATAATTTCTTAAATTTGGTAAAATATGCAGTGATACTAAGATTTCCTTGAGAAACTGTGAATAACTCTTTTTGTACCTGAAAAATTCGAGCACAGCTTGGAATTCAAAAACGCATCTGAATTTCATTCCACACTTGATTAGCAGTATCGAAATACACCAGAGTTTCCTCGATGTATTTATCCATGGAGTGAAATAACCATGCCATCACCATATTGTTACACCTCTCCCATTGCTGAAATAAAGGTGAAGATTCATCTGGCTTCTGATATTTTCCTTTGACGAAGTTTAATTTGTTCTTAGCTCCAAGAGAGATTTCCACCGATCTCTTCCAATGGTAATAGTTTCGATCTGTCAATTTCTGTGTTGTTAAGACATGATTAGGATTATCCGAGTGATGTAAGTAAAAAACATGATTCGGATCTAGGGTTTGTGAATTTTGATCTACGGTTTGAGAATTTAATTCTTCGGATGTCGCCATGTGAGGAGAAGAAGAGAAAGATCAATCAGTTCTGTTTAATGTTGCTCTGATACCATAACAGAATTGATCGATCAAGAGGCTATGGAAATAGCCATTGTCGAACTTTTATTTCAGAATGAAAGGGAAAATTACAGAATGCTAAAAAAACAGAACGAAAAGAGTATTTATATCAAATACAAAATAGTGAAAAATAAAAAAGAGAATTCCCGCCAAAGAAGTGAAGAAAGCATCTCGTGACTTCACGTGACACCATTCTGTAACATGCTTTGAAGGTTCAACCTGGTAATCTTCCAATCACCTATTTGGGTATTCTACTATCTCATAGTAAACTAAAATCTAAAGATTTTGATATACCATTAGATAAAATAAAATAAAACTCAATAATTGGAAAAATAGGATGTTGAATGTAGCTGGCAAAATTTAACTTATCAAAATGGTGATTTATCCATTGATCATGTTTTGGGTTCGATTCTTTCAAATTCCAACATCTATCATCAAAAAATAAATTCATTATGTTTCAAATTTGTATGGAGAAATAAGCACCACAATATAAGCTGGAGTGATATGTGTCATACGAAGTTTGAAGGAGGTGAGGGTTTAAGGAAAATAGAAGATATCTTGAAGGCTGTTTCTTTAAAGCTTACATGGCGATATCTACAAAATGGTTGCTTATAGGCTAAATGGATGCACAACAGATACTGCAAGACAAATTTTTCTGCACAATCACTAAAGATAATAACTCTTCGTAAATATGGAAATTACTCCTTAAGACCAGAACACAATCAAAAGAAATAATAGAGAAAATAATAATAAATGAACATAACGTAAGTTTATGGTTTGATCCATTGATCAATGGTCAGTTTATGAAAGATGTGATGGGATGGCAAGCTATCTTAATCATCGATGGCCCTAATAGGAAGGTATCTTGTAACGACCCAGAATTTTGAACAAATTAAATTGAAAATATTTAATTAATTTTAAATATTTGAACGATGATTTAATTTGAATTCCCGATATAACTTTGAAATTTGCGATTAAACTATAAAATTTAATCTAGTGAATGTTGAATAAAAATTTGAATCTTCAATTTTAAGCTGAAGAAAAATATTTCAAAAGCTTTTAAAATTCATATTGATAACACTGAAGATAATAGAAGTTTCAGAATTGAATTTTACATTGATTTGTTCAGTTTTGAAAATCATATCGTTTAAATTGAATTTAAAAATAGCCGTCCGAGGCACAGTCTCGGAATCCGACGAAACCAGTCCTATTGGGTCTGAAATATTGAATTATTGTCGGATTTCAAATTTCGTATTTTTCGGTGTTAATACGTAAGCACACGGTGAGAGAACGCATTGGAATTTAATCAAATTCAAATTAAAATTAAATTTAAATTTTTGGTCAAAGACAGCACATTCCTCTCCTTCAAACCCGCCCCTTTGTTTCAGCCGAGAATCACGAATATAATCGTGCAAACCATACTCCTCTCAGATAAACCTCGTTTCCTCTCTCCCTCATTCCTCAGTTCAAACGAAAAGCTTTCGTTCAAAAATCAAGTAATGGCCGAGTTCTTTTCATTCGAAAATCAATTCAAATCAAATGCCTTTCCCAACAGAGCCTACTTTCTTTTTCAAATCAAAACTGGATCGCGCAGTTCAAAATCCTCGAATCAGTTCGTCTCAAAATATAATGACCGAAGCCCTCTTTCTCGTTCTAAAAACAAAAACAAAAAAATCAAAGAAGTTAATGGCCGCTCCCTCTCAGCTCGCGAATCATCGCGATTTTAAATTGAATCAAATCGAGCGACAAACTTTGCGAGGTCGGAACGGCGACGCGCGCGCATAGGCCGAGGTGGCAGCTAGGGGTTGGTGGATGGAGTCGCGATTGGTCGCGGCGTGAGGTCGAGGGCGAAGTAGCAACGTGAGGCGACGTGGTCGCGAGAGGAGGGAAGCGCTGTGATTCCAGAGTCGCGATTTTTGGTTCGTCGAAGTGAAGGCAGCGGCGACGAGGTTGGATTGTTGGGGGTCTCGCGACATTTGTGATGGGTTCGAGCTTCTCAGGGGATCGCGAGGTGGAAGTATCAGCTGGGTTCGCGGGAAGGCGACTCGCGAGTGTTTCTGTAGCGGTGAGGTAGTTTATTTTGAGAAAATTTAGTTTTATGTTTCAAAGTTTAAAACTGGCAAAACTGTTGTTTGAATAGAAGTTGCTATAAAACAGAGAGAATTTTATCAAGTTAAATTTTACATTTACAGTTAAAAATATATACATATGTAAAACAGTAAATTTATATACATATGGGGATAAGCTTTTGAAATTGGATAATTTTAAAATGTTAGGTTTACTGAAAATATAGAGATTTTTAAATGCTGTAGAATTTATAAAAGAAAATTTAGTTTTAAACTAAAATTTTTAGCTAAATGAATTTATTAATGGAAATTGATTGGTTTGATAAGTCTATTTGATTCGTTTAAACACTAGAAATGAATTTATAAAAGGAAATTTAGTTTTGAATTTAATTAATAGTAAAAATATTTATTTAAAAGGAACTTAGTTTTAATTGAACTTTTTGTTAATTTAAATTATCAAATAAAAGTCTGTTTAAAATTAAAAGTGTTATTTTAAAATAAAATCACGAGTTAATTTTAAGTATTCAAATATTAATAATTTGTATAATATTTATACAAGGTATAAATCAAGTCAAGATAATTGGGTCGAGATTGGAAGCAGATTGCAAAATAAAAAGCTAAGGTGAGATCTTCTCACTCAAATGTAAAATTGATGTTTGCAGTTATTTATTGACTGATTGATTGACTGTTTGGATGTGATATTAGATATAGTAGGATATATCTATATATATAGCAATATATACATATTGGCATATGTATATATTGGATTGATTGATTTCCCGCCTCGTATAGCGGATGAGACCCTATTGCGCCGTTAGTAAGCGGATTATTTTTATAAAACCCATATACCGCGATATTCCACCTCGAAGTGGAATTGGTATTGTGCTAACATCTGTGGATGCAGAGAAACAGGTTGGAGGGATCCAACTGGATTCCTCAACAGTATTTATTTATTTACAGATATTGATGTATATTCTGTTTTCATATGTTGATATATGATGTTGTTGTTGTGATTGACTAATTGGTGCTGTTGCATCATCGGATTCAAGTTTTAAAAATAACGACTTTTAATTTAAAAGGATTTTTAAAGCGATTTTTGAAATTATACGTTTTATTAAATTTTTGAAGTGATTTATTTTAAATAAATAAACGTTCAAATTTTAAAGTTATAAAAGTTAAGATCTTTGTGAAATATAATCGAAAAGTGATTTTTGGAATAAATAGTTGATTGAATTATAAAATGTTTTAAATTGAGATTTTTAAAATATTATAAACGGTTTACTTAAAAGGTTTATAAAGTTGACATTTTATAAATTAAAATGTTGGTATTATAAAACGAGTTTTTATAAGCGTTAAAATGAATTTTTAAGAATTTATAAATAAATGGAATTTATAAATTGTGAACTTATAAATGGAAACGATTTTGTAAAATAAAGGAATTATAAGTATTTAACTTATAATATGGATTGTTGGTATAAGATTTGAGTTATGAATCGAATTGTTAATAAAGGAGATTTATTAAATTGAAGTTTTTATAAATAGAAATAGAATTTATAAACGTTGTTTTATAAATTCAAAATCAATTGAATTTGATAAATTAAATATAGAAGGTTATTAAAGAAGATATATTCGCGACTTTGGATAGCGAATTTTTATTGAAATAAAATGTGTAGAAAATAGTGAAATGTGGTTAGTGAAGTATATTCACGATTTTGGACAGTGAATATATTATTAAGTGAAATGGATTTATTTTTGAAGAAGTGATATTAAAAATGAAGTTAAACATTTTAAAGATGTTTTAGAATGTGTTAAATATCGAAATCATAGATTTCAACATTTATTGTTGAAATAGACGTTTTCGAGAAATAAGGAAATAGTGGACTATAACACTGTTGTTATAGTAAATGATTTCCGAAAGGAAATGTTTTATATAGTATTGAGATTTATATATCTATCTAAATTCCGAATCCCTATACTAGTGATTTTGAGTCGTCGTAACGATGTTTTACGTAACATTCGTTTTGACTCAAATAGATGTTATAATAAATGATTTCCTTAAAGGTTGAGATTTATACTTAATATTGATTTAAGTATATCGAATATTTTCAAATGTTGAAAATAAATGATTTGTGAATGACTTATTTTTAAATAAGTATGGAATTACTTTTCCAATATGATATGAAATGTTTGTTAAGAATTTATCTTTGTAAAGATAAATTGAAAGTGAATATTGAAATCGATTTGAAAATCGTATATCAGAAGATATTTTGAAATATAAATTCAATAGGGAATTTATAAAAGAAAGGGAAGTTGTTAAAAAAAAATAAACGTTGATTTATTTTTGAAGTGGAAATTTTATATCTAGTAAAGATATTTTTGAAGATGAAATAATTTGGAAAATTATTTGGAATCTGATGATGTTGCGCATCTTTATTGATAGTTAAATAACCGACTATCAATAATTACCTTGAATGATATTTGTTGTGATTTGGATGAATTTGAATGCCACACTTATTTTTGAATAAGCGCTCACTATTCGGGTTAGCCGGGAAAGGACTATGGGGTCGTATAACCCATTCCGAATATGTGATACGTCGTTATGAATTGCATTCGAAGACCGGTGTTGAAGACCGGATATTTTTGAAAACGGAAGGATTACCATCGAGTTACTCTACATCGGCTGATCTCCGATTTAGAGGTTTTATCACCCTTAGTGACGGGAAGTCCGAACGTGATTAGAAAATTATCCGGATATGCAAGGGCTTCGTGAGAAGTGCCTTCGGTTCTGTTCGATCCCGGAACAGACTTGTATGGATTGTGTGTCTGACGTTACAAATTGAGATATAAAGCTGATTTCTTTCAAATACATTTCTGTTGGTGGCGGAGAATTTATTCTCTTAGCTTAACACCCTTCTCTGAGACGTACAAGCTCAGAGGTTATGTAGTTGAAATTTATCAGCGATATACTCCCAATTTGGTAACGTGGCATACTGAGTGTTGCTGTGTAATGATCAGTGTTTGATCATTTGTGATATGATCATTTGTTTGATCTTATATCTTTGTGATCATAGGTTGATCATTTGTTTGACCCGAAGCAGGGCTTTGTAGAAAGCGTAGCTTTGTGGACGAGACTTCGTCGAGCCTCACACCCCGGAAATGGTCAAAACAGGAAGGATGCGGCAAGATTCTAGGGAGTAGCGCCCCTTAGTGTATGTCATTCCTTCTGGATAAAGGTGGTATCATGGTATGGAGCCCAGATACTTAACCTCTGTGGTTGCTGCAAATTTATTACTTTGTGGTTGTTGCGAATCGGGGATCCTCGGGAAGATCGGTGACGATTGGGGGATGGCATACGCGTGTCAGTAGTTACCTATTTTTACAGAGGTAACCCGGCCTTGTGTTGGCAGAGATCTAACCGTAACGTTAGGTTCTCGGGTCGCCTATTCCAGGGGCGTACCCATCGTGGAATAGGAAGTTCCTTAGCCTGACCATTTGTTGGAAATCCAAAGAAACAATACGAGCCTTGTACGGTTTTAGTTGTAGAACCTATCATTCACTTATGGTGGCGCCCCACTGTTTGGATGGTAGCTATAGTAGGCATAGTTCGAAATGTCTATGCTGGCTAAGATTTATATTATACTTTCGAAATGATTTCTACACTATGCACTAATAATAATATTAAAAAGAATTTGATTTTGCATAGTAAGCATCTTTGACTATCATAAGAAGAAATCTCCTCCAATTCTGCGTTTGCATTGTGTGTGTGGTGGGAGGTCTTATGGTAGTTTCATTTTCCAAAAGCATTGCGAATTTGTTTTATTTTCTTTGTGAAAAATAACTGTTTTACGATCTCACACCAGTCACCATGACTGACCCGGAGTTTATTGTTCCCTTCTAAACTCTGGGTGCCCACTAATTTCCACACGGGCAGCCTAGAGTTATGTAATCAGGATATTCTGGATATTCTGGAGCTTTGGAAGCAAGCTGGATGGCGCAACGTAGTATTTGTATCTGATATTATTTATTCTGCTGTGTATTCTGTATGAGGACAAGTTTATATAACTGTCCATTGTTGTATATTGACTCTGATTGATGTATGTATAAACTGATATAGTTCTTTCTTTTAAAAGACTAGTAATTATCTATTATATATTGTTCCGCTGCGATGTGTAAGATTCTGATATTGTTTTCTGTTTCTATTGTTGTTCTGTTGTTCTTCTCTTCTTCTTCTACTCTTTTCTTCTTCTTCTACCTTTTTATTCTTATTAAAACCATAACTTTTCGGGTTTCCGGCATTCGATGGCTCGGCAGTCGATAAAGTGAGTATCGATGTCGAATTTTCGAAAGTCGAAAATTTCGGGATGTTACATATCTTCTCTCATATCAAATGGACAGTACAGAGAAGATCTCCTCAGTTTTCCCCCTCATATAACCCAACAAATCAATTGAATCCCCCTAATCATCATCACAGTGAAGATTATTGGATTTAGAAGGCACAAAAAATGGAGAGTTTTTGTTTAGATCAACATGAAATCAAACCAAGGACAAACCAAATGAAATGTAGTGGCGTAAACACATCCGAGTAGTGTCCGTTCACCTAACATGTCTATCTTTTCATTAATGGAAAAAATGGATAAACTACTCACCAAAGGAAAGATTTTCAAGTCGAAAACAAATACAGATACCAAACGCAAACTGTGCAATCAACTAAATGAATCAAGAAAACACTTATTCTTTCAATGCCAGTATTCCAGATTATTATTACACAAGGTTATGTCCAAACTGCTAGCAAAAATAATGAGATTGATAATATTTTTGATAAGATGCTATGTTCTAACAATGACAACAAGGCATTTTAAAAACTTAAAAATGTCTTTGTTACTGTTTTGATATGGCCATTGTGGCTGGAATGAAATTCCAGGGAGTTTCGAAACATTGAAAACTCCTATAAAAATTCTATTTGAATTAATTATCACTGATAGCAAGAAACTATTGAAGCAAGAAAATATCAAGAGAGAGGAGATAGGAAAAGAACTTATATATCTTTTCTATGTTTGGAGTTGGCCCATAGCTTACCAGTAGTAGCGCCACTGGATCAGACATTCTAACATTTCATTCAACACCGAAAGCGCTCCCTGCTACTAGAAATGGGCAATGACATCACAATGGAGGTAGATGATTTGATATTATGATAACTCTAGTTATTATGGTAGGGCATTGATAGATCTTTCAAAAGAGGAGGGAGAAGATTAGCGTAAACCACCATTTCTAGATTGGACTTGTGAGATGTAATTAAAGGAAGCATAATAATGGTTTCAATGCATGGAATAAGGGAAAGGAAAGTAACGCATTATGAAAAGTTGTATTTTTGCTGTTTCCTTTATGGTTTCGCATTGCTATATTAACCTTTGATGACAAAGGTAATAATTGAGATCTTATGGTAGTTTTTGAGTTCAACTCTAATAAAACACGTGATTAAATTAGCAATATCAGTATTGCGGGAGAACCGCTTGTAAATCCATTTCAAAATTGACGAGTACTTAAGTTAACACGTCAAAATCTCATCAAAATAACTGGCATCAAAATATAATGCCAAATGAATTTTCATTCATCAAAAATGTCACAAGAATCTTCTCAAAGATAGAAAGGGATATCATACCCTAAACTTGTATTCATAACAAGTTAATAACACATGAATTCACCAATACACAAAAATTGACAAAACTTGTCAATAGAAATCACGAAAATTGGTGAAGCACAAATTCTAGAAATCATCACAAGAAATCCAGAAATCACAAATAGAGGGGAAGGCCTAGCATAAAAACGGGAGTATGAAAACTCCAAAACACGTGTATCACAAACAATTTGGAACATTGACGCAGTGCAAACGGTACGTCCAATGAACCGGAAAGTCGAGACATCGATGTAGTACAAACGGTACATCAGATGAATCGAAACACATGAAAATTTGGAACATTGACGCAGTGCAAACGGTACGTCCAATGAATCGGAAAGATAGAGACATCGATGTAGTACAAACGGTACATCAGATGAATCGAACATTGACGTAGTGCAAACGGTACGTCCAATGAATCAAAAAGACAGAGACATCGATGTAGTACAAACGGTACATCAGATGAATCGAACATTGACGCAGTGCAAACGGTACGTCCAATGAATCAGAAAGACAGAGACATCGATGTAGTACAAACGGTACATCAGATGAATCGAACATTGACGCAGTGCAAACGGTACGTCCAATGAATCAGAAAGACAGAGACATCGATGTAGTACAAACGGTACATCAAATGAATCGAACATTGACGCAGTGCAAACGGTACGTCCAATGAATCGGAAAGACAGAGACATCGATGTAGTACAAACGGTACATCAGATGAATCGAACATTGACGTAGTGCAAACGGTACGTCCAATGAATCGGAAAGGCAGAGACATCGATGTAGTACAAACGGTACATCAGATGAATCGAACATTGACGCAGTGCAAACGGTACGTCCAATGAATCGGAAAGTCAGAGACATCGATGTAGTACAAACGGTACATCAGATGAATCGAAACACATTAAAAGTACTTGGGTTGCCAGCCCACAAAGAAATGAGACGAAGCTCAATAAAATGAAGTACAGTCCTTCATACGGACAAAGAGACATCGCACAATTGCTAGTCTAAATCATAAAATGATCATCATCGATCATAAGGAAGTGTCGATTACACTAAGCTAGTAAATATATGAGTTTAGCTTCATGTCCCATAACCACTTGCTTAACTCAAATATTTACGAACAGATTGTAGATCTGCACTAGAAAATTTGTCACAAGAGGGTTCAATCGAACAAGTCCAAGAGCTAACCGACAAAGTGAACGCAAGCGTTTCATACCACTCGTTTTACTAAGTCGTTTAAGTCGATTTCTCATTCGAGTGAAGTAAAGGTTTGTATATACTAATAGATTGGAAAACGGTTTAAGAAAAAGAGCTTTGTAGTAAAATAGTTTTGAAATCGTTTGGAGAAAAAGGATTTTAATATTTACTACTAGTATAGAAAACCTTTATATTTTTAAAGTGACAAATCACAAAAATGATTGTAGAAACAATCAATCACAAGAATTCACGTACGAAGATGTGAATGGAATCCAAAGAAATCGATACTGAATCCATCAGAAAGTATGTTCACAAAAATCCCGAAGAAAATGTCATCAAAGTTGCTAATAAATGATAGCAACAAATCGGGGAAATGATCAAGAATCGATTAAATTAGAAAACCAAGTCAGTTCACTAAAATTTCACATTCGAAGACGTGAATAAAATCCAAAGAATTCGATTCCAAATTCATCAAAGTAGGAATACCCAAAAATTCCAGAAATAGAAGTTATCAAAATCGACAAAGGTGATAACAACTAATTAGAAATGAAGAATCGATTATCAACTGGAAAAACAAAGCAAAACGAGCAGAAATGCATAAATGACTTCAACAAAAGTAAGAATCAAGTCAATGTCGAAGTCAACAATTAATAGCCGTAGTCGAGTACAAAATGATTCAATCATCATTATCAAAGAAACCAACGGCAAACAAAATCAGAGTCTTAAAAATCAAGAAATTAGCAATTTCTCAAAAACAAAGTGACCGAAGTCGAATGGAATTCAAGATGAGGAAAACACAAAATATCAAGTTCAAAATCGCTGAGATTCAAACTAGATGTGAATGAGAAATCAAAATTACTCAATTTGCAACTAGTTCAGCTATTTTTCATCACAGTGTAACAGGTACACAATGACACTCATAGCATAGAACAAAAGTGGAACAAAGTCCAAAAGTCAAAATGGCTTTAATTTGCCAAATTAAAACAAAATCAACATCGGCTAAATCAATTCAAAGCCGAAAACACAAGAATAAGCGTTAGGAATTCATACCTAACAGTAAAAAATAATCATATGTAAAGATGAGAGATAAACATCGACAAATAGTTATAACACAAGCTCCATCTAAGTTATGTTTTATAATTGTCCTAAACCCCAGGCTCTGATACCAAGCTGTGACGCCCCACCTCTATACCCATGCTAGCCAAGAACACTACGGTGTAGTGTTGTCAACTAGCACGGAGAATAAGGCTGTTGAGGAGCGACCATCTATGTAATTGCTTTGTGCGAGCAATGATATGTCAGATAATAAAACATTGCATTTCATTTTTAGAGGAAACCCGACATACCGATACAAACTCAAAGCTACTACACAGTGGCTATAATAGTTTAGGACAATAGATATAAAAATAACATAGAAAACATAAATGCGGAATACAGATGGAACGAAAAGTCTCATATATACAATAACTGATATCAGTTACAATACATTTGACACAATACCAATGATACAACTACAATTGTCGACTCAAGAAGTTATATATACAAGTACATTATCGACTAATATACATGAATACATTATCATCTTAAAACAGACACACTGACTACTACAACAAGACGAAGACCACTTCAAATGATATAAAAAGTCTTCATAGCTCTAGCAGCAACCCAAAGCTAAAAATCTACAACCTGTAAATACTCGGTCTGACCCGAGTATTACATTCAAAAGAAAATAATACCCGGATCAGTCTAATTCAAACTCAGTTATTAGTCTCAATATAGATGACAGTCACAGAAATCTCGTATATCCAACTCTCGATACGAGAATTGGATAACGGCAGATATAACACTAAACAGTGTTAATCCACAAAACAGAAATCCAAAGCAGTTTAAGCAATTGAAATGTCAATTTAAAAATATCAATGCTAATTGGCTGCAGTACACGCTAACGTGTTCTGCCTCGCCAATACAGCCTACGAATTACGCAACAGGTCGATGAATCAAGAACAAAAGAAATATCGATTAAAATCTGTCAATTCGGTGTGGCTGCAGTGCACGCACGCGTGCACTGCCTCGCCACGACAGAATATAAAGTCACCACAAGGGACAAGGGTAAAACTGCTACGAAAATGCAGCAGGTCAGCAAGTGCTCAGGGATGAACAGATGCAAGTGAAAATGACACATGGATATGCAGATTCAAGACTGTCACAAACGAACATGGACAGTGACACAGTGAAGTACCAACATCATAAACAAGTGCTATCGGCTACGGCACATCAGTTATGCAAACCAAAGTTGCAGTAGAACAACAAAAGGCTCCAGTCAATATATATACAGTCCAAATTTGCAACAAAAATGGGACTGCGACCACAACAAAATACAAGGCAAACTGCACAAAAACTCAGATGCAAGCCCAAACGCGAAATGATCTGAGCATAAGCAAGAAGGCTCAAAGTTGTGCAGTGGAACCAAAAGAATAAATGAGACAGAGAAGGCACATGGATGTGCAGATCAAAAGATGTAACTAAAACATTGTATCAATGGTGAACGACACATACAAGTGTAGCAATAACATGAAAATATCATGAAGGAGCTCAAATGACATCAAGTAAAGAACTCGAGTCACAGGTGATAGAATTACAGTGGTATGCAAATGCAAACAGTGAAGAACACTATAATGTTGCTTTTATGGCAAAAGTAAATAACAGAGACATGTTAAACTCTGCTGTACTACTGAACAAGATGAAGCCAGTGAGATGTAGACACAACCACAACTTAATGCAATTCAGTTCAAAATCGAAACAGTGAATCAAAGTATAAACCAGGAGGCACTACAATGAATGCAGAGGCGAGGAATGAACGGAAATGGTCAAGTATAACAGAGTTCGACAATATGGACCAAGGCAAAGCAGAAAATCATCACAACAACAATTCAAGTAAAGTGCCTCAGGTCAGAAAAATAATTTGACAAGTTCAAATAATATTATTCGAACGAATATACAGGGATTCAAAATGTATCCAATCATGGCCAGAGATAAAACAACATCGAAACAACATCAAGTATGCTAAGTCCAAATGCACAGTTCGAACAATACCAAAGACAAAGAGAAAATCTTGGAAACAAAATTGTCGACAGCAGTATCATCGAATCTCAAGTCGAGATATAGGCAAAACACTACCGTGTCAATCAAGCAATCCAATACATACACATATGAATTAGGCATAGAAATCACGAGCATCTAATTGAATATCGAGTGGAATTAGATGTGAGCGATAAGGAATCACTCACCTTAATTACGTATTGGAGACGAGCAGCTCCGAGACGAAGTCGAGGCGATCGGAGAATCGAGCAACAGCGAACGAGTGCGAGCAACTCAGAGAATCGACCATCAAAGGACGAGCGCACCCAGGGCCGAAGCTCTAATTCGAGAAAGAAGAACGCTGCCGAAGCCCTACTTCTTCAGATCGAAGAGAAATAGTCGCCCCCATTTTTATTCTTTTCGTCTGTTTGTTTTTGATTAGGGTTGTGAGTGAAAAAAAATGGAAAGGGTCGGTTATCACACGAATAGCACGGTACAAAAGGAACCCCATGGGCCAATAAAATTTATAAAGCCCGCAATACTTAACAATTTTTATCAAAAGAATTTCAAATTGATTTTTAATTTCAATAAAAATTTACGAACGATTTAATCACCTAATGGCGATAATTAATTGCTACGAATTTGCGGGTTGTTACAGACTCCCCTCCTTAAAGAAATTGCGTCCTCGCAATCATAAGGAATAAATGGACAAAAGGTAACAACCATAAGAACAAGGCAATGTCGAATGCATAAGCAAAGCAAAGGTCAACATGGAAGTATTGGAATTATGGAAGTATCAGATATAGAATCAAAAGGTTCAACTGATTCAAATCAAAAGAATCAACATCGTGGGGATCAAGGAATCAAAATCAGACGACTATCAAAAGCAAGAATCAATCGAGTTCCGGCATTTAAAAGAAAAGGGAAGACAGAGCAGAATTCACATACTGCACGAATTGAATGTGAGTAAATCAAATTACTCACCTGAATCGTCAGAGAAAAAGACGAAGCTCGAATCTCAAAATCGCAAATATTCAATCATCTAAAACGATAATCGAATTTTCACAAATATCTAATTATCAAAAACAATAATCAGAAATCACAAAGATTCGATTATCAAATCGAAAAATATTTAATTATCTCAAACGATAATCAAATTTCACAAATATCTGATTATCAAAAACGATAATCAAAAATCATAAATATTCGATTATCAAATCGAAAAATATTTAATTATCTCAAACGATAATCAAATTTCACTAATATCTGATTATAAAAAACGATAATCAGAAATCACAAATATTCGATTATCAAATCGAAAAATATTTAATTATCTCAAACGATAATCAAATTTCACAAATATCTGATTATCAAAAACGATAATCAGAAATCACAAATATTCGATTATCAAATCGAAAAATATTTAATTATCTCAAACGATAATCAAATTTCACAAATATCTGATTATCAAAAACGATAATCAGAAATCACAAAGATTCGATTATCAAATCGAAAAATATTTAATTATTTCAAACGATAATCAAATTTCACAAATATCTGATTATCAAAAACGGTAATCAGAAACACAAATATCTGATTATCAAAAACGATAATCAAAAACACAAACATCTAATTATCAAAAACGATAATCAGAAGTCATAAATATTCAATTAACGAGTCCGGAATTAACCGAAGTAGTAAAAGTATGGTTCCATACTCCTTACTTTTGCTAAATCGTTTAAATCTCTTTATCGTTTTCTTGAAAGTGCAGAATTGTGTGTTTTTAAAAATAACATTTCACATTCTCAAACGGACAAGTCCGGAATTAAGCGAATCAGTAAAAGAAAGGGGTCATAGTCCTCGATTTTTCTGAAAGGTTTAAATCGCTTCCTCGTTCTTTTGAAAATGTAAGCTGTAAAAATTTTGAAAACAATTTTAATTTATATTTTTGAAACAACTTTTTAAAAATAAAGAATTTTGAAAACACGTGATTAAATTAGCAATATCAGTATTGCGGGAGAACCGCTTGTAAATCCATTTCAAAATTGACGAGTACTGAAGTTAACACGTCAAAATCTCATCAAAATAACTGGCATCAAAATATAATGCCAAATGAATTTTCATTCATCAAAAATGTCACAAGAATCTTCTCAAAGATAGAAAGGGATATCATACCCTAAACTTGTATTCATAACAAGTTAATAACACATGAATTCACCAATACACAAAAATTGACAAAACTTGTCAATAGAAATCACGAAAATTGGTGAAGCACAAATTCTAGAAATCATCACAAGAAATCCAAAAATCACAAATAGAGGGGGAGGCCTAGCATAAAAACGGGAGTATGAAAACTCCAAAACACGTGTATCACAAACAATTTGGAACATTGACGCAGTGCAAACGGTACGTCCAATGAACCGGAAAGTCGAGACATCGATGTAGTACAAACGGTACATCAGATGAATCGAGACACATGAAAATTTGGAACATTGACGCAGTGCAAACGGTACATCCAATGAATCGGAAAGAAAGAGACATCGATGTAGTACAAACGGTACATCAGATGAATCGAACATTGACGTAGTGCAAACGGTACGTCCAATGAATCAAAAAGACAGAGACATCGATGTAGTACAAACGGTACATCAGATGAATCGAACATTGACGCAGTGCAAACGGTACGTCCAATGAATCAGAAAGACAGAGACATCGATGTAGTACAAACGGTACATCAGATGAATCGAACATTGACGCAGTGCAAACGGTACGTCCAATGAATCAGAAAGACAGAGACATCGATGTAGTACAAACGGTACATCAGATGAATCGAACATTGACGCAGTGCAAACGGTACGTCCAATGAATCGGAAAGACAGAGACATCGATGTAGTACAAACGGTACATCAGATGAATCGAACATTGACGCAGTGCAAACGGTACGTCCAATGAATCGGAAAGGCAGAGACATCGATGTAGTACAAACGGTACATCAGATGAATCGAACATTGATGCAGTGCAAACGGTACGTCCAATGAATCGGAAAGTCAGAGACATCGATGTAGTACAAACGGTACATCAGATGAATCGAAACACATTAAAAGTACTTGGGTTGCCAGCCCACAAAGAAATGAGACGAAGCTCAATAAAATGAAGTACAGTCCTTCATACGGACAAAGAGACATCGCACAATTGCTAGTCTAAATCATAAAATGATCATCATCGATCATAAGGAAGTGTTGATTACACTAAGCTAGTAAATATATGAGTTTAGCTTCATGTCCCATAACCACTTGCTTAACTCAAATATTTACGAACAGATTGTAGATCTGCACTAGAAAATTTGTCACAAGAGGGTTCAATCGAACAAGTCCAAGAGCTAACCGACAAAGTGAACGCAAGCGTTTCATACCACTCGTTTTACTAAGTCGTTTAAGTCGATTTCTCATTCGAGTGAAGTAAAGGTTTGTATATACTAATAGATTGGAAAACGGTTTAAGAAAAAGAGCTTTGTAGTAAAATAGTTTTGAAATCGTTTGGAGAAAAAGGATTTTAATATTTACTACTAGTATAGAAAACCTTTATATTTTTAAAGTGACAAATCACAAAAATGATTGTAGAAACAATCAATCACAAGAATTCACGTACGAAGATGTGAATGGAATCCAAAGAAATCGATACTGAATCCATCAGAAAGTATGTTCACAAAAATCCCGAAGAAAATGTCATCAAAGTTGCTAATAAATGATAGCAACAAATCGGGGAAATGATCAAGAATGGATTAAATTAGAAAACCAAGTCAGTTCACTAAAATTTCACATTCGAAGACGTGAATAAAATCCAAAGAATTCGATTCCAAATTCATCAAAGTAGGAATACCCAAAAATTCCAGAAATAGAAGTTATCAAAATCGACAAAGGTGATAACAACTAATTAGAAATGAAGAATCGATTATGAACTGGAAAAACAAAGCAAAACGAGCAGAAATGCATAAATGACTTCAAAAAAAGTAAGAATCAAGTCAATGTCGAAGTCAACAATTAATAGCCGCAGTCGAGTACAAAATGATTCAATCATCATTATCAAAGAAACCAACGGCAAACAAAATCAGAGTCTTAAAAATCAAGAAATTAGCAATTTCTCAAAAACAAAGTGACCGAAGTCGAATGGAATTCAAGATGAGGAAAACACAAAATATCAAGTTCAAAATCGCTGAGATTCAAACTAGATGTGAATGAGAAATCAAAATTACTCAATTTGCAACTAGTTCAGCTATTTTTCATCACAGTGTAACAGGTACACAATGACACTCATAGCATAGAACAAAAGTGGAACAAAGTCCAAAAGTCAAAATGGCTTTAATTTGCCAAATTAAAACAAAATCAACATCGGCTAAATCAATTCAAAGCCGAAAACACAAGAATAAGCGTTAGGAATTCATACCTAACAGTAAAAAATAATCATATGTAAAGATGAGAGATAAACATCGACAAATAGTTATAACACAAGCTCCATCTAAGTTATGTTTTATAATTGTCCTAAACCCCAGGCTCTGATACCAAGCTGTGACGCCCCACCTCTATACCCACGCTAGCCAAGAACACTACGGTGTAGTGTTGTCAACTAGCACGGAGAATAAGGCTGTTGAGGAGCGACCATCTATGTAATTTCTTTGTGCGAGCACCGATATGTCAGATAATAAAACATTGCATTTCATTTTTAGAGGAAACCCGACATACCGATACAAACTCAAAGCTACTACACAGTGGCTATAATAGTTTAGGACAATAGATATAAAAATAACAAAGAAAACATAAATGCGGAATACAGATGGAACGAAAAGTCTCATATATACAATAACTGATATCAGTTACAATACATTTGACACAATACCAATGATACAACTACAATTGTCGACTCAAGAAGTTATATATACAAGTACATTATCGACTAATATACATGAATACATTATCATCTTAAAACAGACACACTGACTACTACAACAAGACGAAGACCACTTCAAATGATATAAAAAGTCTTCATAGCTCTAGCAGCAACCCAAAGCTAAAAATCTACAACCTGTAAATACTCGGTCTGACCCGAGTATTACATTCAAAAGAAAATAATACCCGGATCAGTCTAATTCAAACTCAGTTATTAGTCTCAATATAGATGACAGTCACAGAAATCTCGTATATCCAACTCTCGATACGAGAATTGGATAACGGCAGATATAACACTAAACAGTGTTAATCCACAAAACAGAAATCCAAAGCAGTTTAAGCAATTGAAATGTCAATTTAAAAATATCAATGCTAATTGGCTGCAGTACACGCTAACGTGTTCTGCCTCGCCAATACAGCCTACGAATTACGCAACAGGTCGATGAATCAAGAACAAAAGAAATATCGATTAAAATCTGTCAATTCGGTGTGGCTGCAGTGCACGCACGCGTGCACTGCCTCGCCACGACAGAATATAAAGTCACCACAAGGGACAAGGGTAAAACTGCTACGAAAATGCAGCAGGTCAGCAAGTGCTCAGGGATGAACAGATGCAAGTGAAAATGACACATGGATATGCAGATTCAAGACTGTCACAAACGAACATGGACAGTGACACAGTGAAGTACCAACATCATAAACAAGTGCTATCGGCTACGGAACATCAGTTATGCAAACCAAAGTTGCAGTAGAACAACAAAAGGCTCCAGTCAATATATATACAGTCCAAATTTGCAACAAAAATGGGACTGCGACCACAACAAAATACAAGGCAAACTGCACAAAAACTCAGATGCAAGCCCAAACTCGAAATGATCTGAGCATAAGCAAGAAGGCTCAAAGTTGTGCAGTGGAACCAAAAGAATAAATGAGACAGAGAAGGCACATGGATGTGCAGATCAAAAGATGTAACTAAAACATTGTATCAATGGTGAACGACACATACAAGTGTAGCAATAACATGAAAATATCATGAAGGAGCTCAAATGACATCAAGTAAAGAACTCGAGTCACAGGTGATAGAATTACAGTGGTATGTAAATGCAAACAGTGAAGAACACTATAATGTTGCTTTTATGGCAAAAGTAAATAACAGAGACATGTTAAACTCTGCTGTACTACTGAACAAGATGAAGCCAGTGAGATGTAGACACAACCACAACTTAATGCAATTCAGTTCAAAATCGAAACAGTGAATCAAATTATAAACCAGGGGGCACTACAATGAATGCAGAGGTGAGGAATGAACGGAAATGGTCAAGTATAACAGAGTTCGACAATATGGACCAAGGCAAAGCAGAAAATCATCACAACAACAATTCAAGTAAAGTGCCTCAGGTCAGAAAAATAATTTGACAAGTTCAAATAATATTATTCGAACGAATATACAGGGATTCAAAATGTATCCAATCATGGCCAGAGATAAAACAACATCGAAACAACATCAAGTATGCTAAGTCCAAATGCACAGTTCGAACAATACCAAAGACAAAGAGAAAATCTTGGAAACAAAATTGTCGACAGCAGTATCATCGAATCTCAAGTCGAGATATAGGCAAAACACTACCGTGTCAATCAAGCAATCCAATACATACACATATGAATTAGGCATAGAAATCACGAGCATCTAATTGAAAATCGAGTGGAATTAGATGTGAGCGATAAGGAATCACTCACCTTAATTACGTATTGGAGACGAGCAGCTCCGAGACGAAGTCGAGGCGATCAGAGAATCGAGCAACAGCGAACGAGCACGAGCAACTCAGAGAATCGACCATCAAAGGACGAGCGCACCCAAGGCCGAAGCTCTAATTCGAGAAAGAAGAACGCTGCCGAAGCCCTACTTCTTCAGATCGAAGAGAAATAGTCGCCCCCATTTTTATTCTTTTCGTCTGTTTGTTTTTGATTAGGGTTGTGAGTGAAAAAAAATGGAAAGGGTCGGTTATCACACGAATAGCACGGTACAAAAGGAACCCCATGGGCCAATAAAATTTATAAAGCCCGCAATACTTAACAATTTTTATCAAAAGAATTTCAAATTGATTTTTAATTTCAATAAAAATTTACGAATGATTTAATCACCTAATGGCGATAATTAATTGCTACGAATTTGCGGGTTGTTACAGGTTCTTTAAGAGTGCTTCATCTAAGAATTGGCTAAAGAACTTATGTTTTGATAATTTAATGAAGTATGGGATGCAATTTATTAATCACTTCAATTCCCTAGCCAAGTAGGGGATGGATTTCAGTAATACTCCAAGGAAGAAAACTATGGAGTTCGTTAGAGTTTTGAGGTCAAGGTTTAGTGAGAAAGTTATTGCTCATGTCAGTAGCCAATATGATAAGATTTTTGGCATGGCTTGGATATATGAAGGGATGGAGAAGAAACGAATGGAAAACACTGTTTTGCTATCGAAGTTTCTACAAATGCTTATAAGCCTTTTGTAAATAATAAGAAGAGTAGAAAGGGATTCCATGGAAAGGGGAAGATGGTTTCGATGAATGCCGCTATTTGGAGCATGACAAGTCTCATGTGGTTTGCTACGGGTGTAATATGAAGGGGCATTATTCTAATGAATGTTGATACCTAAGCAGGGTGAAGTGCTACGATTGCAATAGGCTTGGGCTTGTGAAGAAGAATTTTCCAGGTATGGCCGGTGTGGGTAGGCTAAGGTATATTCTATAATGTCGTAGGCGCTAAGCTGTCGACAACGGAGAAAGGAAAGACTATTAGCAAAGGCACTTTTATCATTCATAATATAATATTTAGAATATTGTTCGATATTGGCCCTTCACATATTTTATACATGAACACCTAGTATATATGTTAAAACCAAACCATACATATCTTCTTACCTCCTTGGGAGTTGCAAACCTTATTATTAGTTAGGCTACTCTTAACCACTATTGTGACAGTGTAGAACAGATATTGCACGTTTTCATACTTACTTGTAGTTTGCATATATTTGAGTGTGTTGGTTTAGGAATTGTTTTGGGTATGGATTGGTTGGTTATGTATGAAGCTAGGTTGTTTCGCAAGGATATGATGGTTTGTAGAAGCGCCATAATATTTTTCAAAAGAATATTTTTAAGGCTATAAGAGATGAGGGCAGATGTTTGTGCTTCATCGTTTGCGTTATATAACGTGAATGTTGAAATAGACCAAGCGTTGATAGTAAGAGAGTTTGCTAATGTATTTGAACCTATAGTAGGATTACCTTAAAGAGAGCTATACAGTTTTGGATCGACTCAACGTCTAAAGCTAAAGAAGTAAATATATCCCTTTAGGGAATGATTCTCATAGAAATGAAAGAGATGAAGATTCAACTAGTGGGACCAAAAAACAAAAATATTATTTGACCGAGAAATTCACCATGGGAAGATTCTACGGTATTTGTTAAGAATTACTAAGGATCTCCAAGACAATGTACTGGTTATCAAAAGTTAAGTGGAAAGATTATAAAGAACCAGTATCTTCTTTCATGAATAGATGACTTATTTGATAAAGTACGTGAATCAAGTTATTTCCACATCTAGAATTGGCGACAGGCTTCCATTAGTTAAGAGTGGCCTCCTCATTAACTATCGCATTTCTGACCACATTTTCTCTATTGCATCTCCTTTTCATTCTTCACTATACCAGAAAAGAATTTTAACAACATTTCAAAAACACTATAATAGGCTTCAGTAGTGTTTTAAAGATTATCTCATCGAATTACGCGATCGACAAGTAGAGCATAATGTCTTCGAGAAAAATGAACTAGATAATGAGATATAATAGATCTAGAACTTATTAACACTTTTCAAAATGCTATTATATGTTTATATGTGATAGCATTTTATAAATGTTATTAAATATTATTATATAATAACATATTATAAACGCTAGCATACATAAATTTAAGATATCATTTTTTAAACGCTATAATACATCTATCATGGGCATTTATCAAACACTACATACAATCTATTAATATTGCTATCATATGTTAATAATAACTTTACATAACGGTATCTTAGAGTTTTTAGTATCTTTTATACATCAATTATAGCATCTAAAAGATGATGTGTTATATTTATAAAACAAGTAAAATAAAATAAATAGCCGTCATAAAACCACATTTCAAGCACTTTTGTTTTTCAGCTCAACATTCATGTTTTAGTTGCTCTTCAAGCCTAGCAGTCTCTTGTGCACAAACATTCATCTCTATAAGGCTGGTTCATGCTCTCTACTCAAGCACGTACACTGTCCAGAAGTACACGAATCAGTTTAGCTACCTCTGCCTATTCTTGGTCACTAATATTAACTCAGTACTTATGTGTGTAGCCTCCATTCATATGCCAGTTCCTATTCTCCAATGCACGCACAGCCTCACTCAAAATCCGATGGTTCGCATGCTCTTCGGTGCACATTCAACGGTACATAGCCTAGATTTCATGTCCAAAAGCACTGTGCTTAACCAATCTGAACCAGTGCGCAGCTCGCCAGTACACAGTTTCAGCTAATCTACATCGCTCTTCATACTATTTTTCCTAATAGCATCTATGTTTTACCCTTTAGCCAAGCAGCATCTTAACAACATTATTGTTGTATTAGTAGTTAGAACATTTACCTCTAAAGAGATCCTTCACTTCAACATATTAAGTCTAGCAACTATCACGTATATATACTTCACCCTTACAATTTAGCATGATCTTTGTTTAAGAACAACGCTTCAGTAGTTTCAACGCAGCAGATGCTCAGGCTACTCAAGTCAAAACTACAATCCTTCCAGTGCAAATTTACTGTAAGTTAGGGTGTTTGGTCTTACCTTGGGACTCAGAAGATTTTAGTTGTTCGTAACCCTCAAGTGCAAAGTTTACTGTAAGTTACATGACATGGTTTATTGTTGGTAACTTGAAACATGAAATATTCACTTAGCAACCGCATAGATAATATCAGTAACTATGATTACTTGATAAAATAAATTCCAATTACTAGGATATCATCCTTGGTGATTTCAGAATTATTGTATATTGATCCTTGCTGATGTTTTATTGATACAAATATTGACTATTCAGACAAAATAGGTGACAAAAGACACTAAATATTACCATGTCCTTTTTAAATATGTCATGATTAAGTGGTAAGATCGATTATAATTTAAATATCACTATGTGACTTTGGTAAGATCGACTATAGAAAAAACTTGCTTTCCTGTAATATGGTTATAAATATTAGCATATGACTTTGGTAAGATGGTTATGAAACTAAACCTGATATTTTGCATCCTGTATTATGAGAAGCTTTCCCATTTCTGATTTTCCCACTGCTTATGCTTAGCTGTGTAATGCGTACGAACCCCTTCCCGAACTTCAAAAAAAGAACTACGAGGTTTTGATTCAACTTTCATCCAATTAAGGAACAACGATAACAAATCAACTGAAAATGCATGCATATATGTAAAATTTGGCCTATATAAGTGGATACACGTTAATAAATACTTTCACAAATTTTATGTGTTGATGTGCACAGTTGTCAACGGCTATATTACAGCACCCCTCTTTTGTTGCATAGCACTTAATCATGGCATTTCCTATAACGTCCTATAATTTTACGACAATTAATTAAAAAGAATTGTTTAATAAATAATAATACCGGAAAATTGAATTTTTATAACCTCAGAATTTGCGTACGAAAATTATACCATGGGTTCGTGGTAATTTTTTGATCATTTTTATACATAAGTTTTTCTGATCGGAGTTCAAACGAAGAAGTTATCAACGTTTGAAGTTTTCGAATAAAAAATATTTATATATGTAATTATGGTAATAAAAAAATTAATCGACGTTGATTACTAACTTTAACGGATACTTGGACATTACGAAATGATAACATTAGATCAATTTGAAAAGTGGGAAGAAAATTATAGGGATAGTTTGACTCACATCCATGTTAAGTTTCAAAATAGAGAAAACATCATCCCAAAATAAACTTACGTTTCTAGTCTCTATTTTCAAATTCGTCTGCACCAAAAAACCCAAATACCCTTTACCTTTTTAGCATTTCAAACGCGCATAACTTTTTGTAGAAACATTGAATCAGCATACCGTTTTCACAAAAAAATCCTAAATTTTACAATCTTTAAAATGAGATCCATTGTTAATACCAAAAAATCATATTTGCAGTAAGGCTGCAATTATTCCATATATTTGCAGAGAATTCTACAATTTTTGAAAAACATCAATTTTTCTTCAAATGTCAGAAATTAGTCCATATAATTGCAGAATTTTATGCAATTATATGAAATAATTGCAGACTTTTATGCAATTATATGAAATAATTGCAGATTTTTATGCAATTATATGAAATAATTGTAGACTTCACTGCTATTATTCCATATATAATTGTAGACTTTTCTGTAATTATTCTGTATACTTGCCATTTTCTGCAATTATATAAAATAATCATCAATTTTTCTTCAAATGTCAGTAATTGTTCCATATAATTGCATATTTTTATGCAATTATATGGAATAATTGCAGACTTTTATGCAATTCAGTGGAATATTTGCAGACTTTTCTGCTATTATTTCATATAATTGCATACTTTTCTGCAATTAAATGGAATAATTGCAAACTTTTCTACAATTTCCATATAATTGCATACTTTTATGCGATTATATCGAATAATTGCAGAAATGTTTGCGATTATATCGAATAATCGCAGAAAAGTGCAACTATACCATATAATTTCAGACTTTTCTGCAATTATTGCATATAATTGCTGAATTGTCTGCAATCATACCATATAATTGCAGAAAATTTGAAAAACATATGCATAATACCACTCGTTAGAAAGATAATAAAATTTGTAATTTAATGGTGAAAATGGTTTGTTAATTCGTCGTTTCAACAAAAACTTACTGCATTTTAAAGATTGACAATTAGTGGGGCGCAAATTTTAATTATGGATGTGAGAATAACATCCACATATGAAGAATCAACGTTTAGCCATGAATTAGAGGGGTATTTTAGGAAAGAAAATTGTAGTATTTGAAAATAGGGATGTAATTTATATCTTTTTTTGGAGGATGTTTTGTGTATTAAGTTTGATTTTAGGGATGTGTCCCTTATTTTCATAAAATTATATCGATCGAGAATAAAATTAAACAAAATAATAATGCCATGATTAATCATGTTTAAAACAAGCCACAGGTCGACCCGAGATGCACCTAGGTCAACCGGCAGCAGTCAACCCAAGGCCAGGGGTGATCAACCGTTGCGAGTGTAAATTCGACAGTAAACAGTAGTCAAACAGTCTGGATTTAATATAGTTTAATCGAACGGCTGACATTGATTTGAACCCCTATAAATACAGACTTAGGCCCCCACTTCTAAACTCAAATTTTTGGAGCCACGCCGGAGCTCTACCATTTTCTCTTCTCCTCCAAAATTCTAAATTCTTAGAAATAGCTCTAGTTTATATGTATATACACTTAGAGAATGACAGAAGATGATTGATGTAACGACCCATAAATTTTGATAATTAAAACTATTAAATTAAATAAGATTTTGAAATTTAATATTGTGAGAAATTAAAATTTATGATTTATTATTGAGGAAATAATTAGAATATGATTTAATAATATTTTTTGAATGCTATTGATAACTATTTAATGTAATTTCCATCAATTGAAATAAATTTTTGGTTAATGTGGTTATAATTGTAAATAATGAAATGAATTAAATTACGTATATAATGGTGAGATTGTATGTAATTGATTGAAATTAGTTAATATAGAATATGAAATCAGTGATGTGGTAAGTAGTTATAATCTTTGTTGTAAACAATAAATTTATAAATGTGATAAATTACTTAAAAGTAACAATTATTCATTATCATCTCATTATTTAATACGTTTGGAATTAATTTGGAAATCAACGAAAATTTATGTAGTTAATTATTGCAGTTAATATGGTAAGAGATGTTAACGGTAAAATAATGAATGTAATAAAATGTAAACTTATGTTAATATAATTCATAAGGGATTGTTGATTGAATAATAAGAATGTAAATCAAAATAAATGAATTTATTTAAATTTAAATTATAATTAATGAATTTATTACAGTTGTAATTGAACGCTGTAATTAGTGCAATATTTGAATTTTGAATTTGACTTGAAAATTTAAATTTTGAAATTTAAAATTTAATTTTTTTTTGGATACTAGACTAAATTCTTGGAAGAATTCTACTTTTTGTTTCGTCAAAATCAAATTCTTATTGCTCTAAAAATATAAATTACCGTGAAAAATTGACATAAATTTGCAGTGTATATTTGTGTTCTTTTTTTAGTTAAGTCTTATTGGGTTTGTTTTAGACTAATGGGCTCCTTAGTAAACCAAGGGACCCTAGGAATCCTAAGAGACTTTGGACCCTTCATTTTCCCACCCATTGACCTTCTATTTCCTATCCGATTAAACAAGTATGTATATATATTTTTTTCATTGAGAAACTTTCTGCATATTCTTGTTCTTCCTCAAATCTACAAAACTCCAAAATTCCAAAACTCTAAAATCACAAATCCCTAAAGTCCATGCTTCCTCTCTTCAAAACCCTTCCATCCTCTCTCCCCTTGCCGCTGCCCTCTACCACCAATTCTGACCATCTCCTCCCTCCTCCTCTCGGCCATCTCCACCCTCTCCAAGGCCGAAAACCCCAAGCCCTCCCCTAGGCCATAGCCGAACCCCTAGCCTCTCCTCCTCTATTTTATAAAAAAACACAATTTGTTCGATTTGCGTTGTCGTGTTTTGCTTTGCTTTTGGATTGTTGCTTTGGATAGGATTGATTAGCTTGTCATGTTTGGATTTCAACTTGGATCTATCTATTTGTGTTGTCAAAAACTCTCTAACCTCGAAAGGTGAGCAATCACTCACGATTAACATTTTTATTGTTAGGTAAATAAACATCGATTGAAATGTTATGAGAAATGTTTGCTTTAGATAGGAATATGTGATATATGTTGTTATGTTCCCTTGAATTTATGTTATACTATTCACATGCACATGTTGTTTTATATGTTACAAATAGTATGTTATGTTGATTTGATTAACTGTCACATATGTCTGTTAAATATGTCTCATATGATATGTTAGAAAATGTGTTACATTAGGGAAAAAATTTATATATACTATGTTGAAATATGTCACATATGCTATGTTGAAAGAAAAAAAGGTTATGTTAATAAAATCATATGTTGCACATGCTATGTTAATAATATGTCACATATGCTATGTGGAAATAATGTGTTATGTTTGGGAAAAAAATGATATGCCATGTTATTTAATTGTAAATCACCTTGCAAGTTACTTGTATATATGTCATGTTATATATTTATATGTTATGTTAGTGTATGGCATGTTAGAATTTGAAATATTCACTTATGTTGTTTATGATATGTGACACATGTGATATGTTAGTTATGCATGTGTATATATTAAATTGTTAATTATGCACGCATGTTAGTCATTGACATGTTATGTTATTTATGTTATTGTTCTCACACTCCAAGTTCCCTTATAGTTAGGAAATTACTTTGGGTTGAAATGATATATACCCAATATAAAACCACTTTGGGTTTAAATAAATTAATTTTGAAATAAATTCTGAATATTGTAAGTTTAAATTTATGTTTGAACTTGAAATTATGAAATTGAAATTTAATTGATTTAATGAAAGTTTTAATTGGATTTTAGATTTAAACTTGTTTTTTAATTTTAACTTAATAGATTTTAATTGAAAGGTTTAAGTTAATCCTAAATTTGATTTGATTTTATCAATTAATTTAAAATTTATGTAGAGATAGGATGGATTCAATTTAATGATTTAGTTAACATAATGGTATAAAATTTCAAGTTAAACTTTAAAAGGTTAATTGATTTGTCAAAAAAATTAACATATGAAAGATATGAATTTGGAATTTCTAATTAATTGATTTTAAAGTAAATGTTGAAATTTAAAGAATTTGATTTGAATGATGAAACTGAATAATTTGGATTTAATTGAGGTAAATAGTTTAACTGAGAAATTTAAACCGTTAAACCTTAAGTTGATTTGAAAGTTGAAACTTGAATTTATTTAAGTCAGGAATGATATATGGTTCAGTTTGGATTATGGAATATGAAATAGCTTTAAGTGAAAAATTGAAATCTGAAGTTGAATTTAGTAATGAATCGATTGGAAACAAACATGGAAATCAGTATTTGAACTGAACCGATTTATAGTGTGAAAGATGACGTTTATTTAAACCTAAGCATTTCACTTATTTAGTTATATGTACATTTCACTTGAGTTGACTTACTTACATAAGAATGTTAGCCCTGACTTGAGTGTTTTTGTTTTACTTTACGCTCGGGTCATACTGAGTATTTCAGTTTAGCGAAGACACTTATTTCTAAAGACGAAGATGGAGTCGAGGACCGTATCTACTACTATTATAGCAATTGTCTATTCTGTCTGAAAAAAATGTAAATTATGATTTTGTTGAAAAATAGCTTCATGAACTATTTATGTATTTAATTTGTGTATTATATTTTATCCTTCCGCTGCGAGATTTTGTATTTTTTTCTTTTGAATCTTATTTCATTTGAACAATCCCATTAATAATTTGTCTTTTGAATAGTTTGAGTTAGACATGTGTGGTTTATTATCGACTTAAACTGTCCAAAAAGGCTGGTTGGTATCAGAGCTTTGGTTTAAAGATACCTTAGCCTGTTGGGGTTAACTCATTGGAGATAGGGTTAGTAATACCCTAGAATGAGTTTGAGTGTGTGTGTGTGTATATATATATATACGAGAGCGTGTATTTGTTAGTATTATAAAATGTTTTATATAGTTTTGAAATGAAATAATTTTTCCTAATATTATAGTTATAAAAAAAGTTATTCCTTTATATATAACATATAATATAGTTATTTGTAATGTGTTTGTTTTAGAAAATGATAATATTTAATTATTATCATTTATTGTTGATTAGTTGTATTTAGTAAGTTTACAAGCATTGGCTATTATTGTTGATTTGAATTTATGAAATAAACAATAGTTTAATAATGGTGTATTAAAGAAAATAAAGTGAATGATTATATAAACATGATTTCTAAGTTTAGCTTTAATAAAGAGAATTTAAACTGAAATTTTGAGAACTAAAATTCTGATGTTTTAGAAATTGGTTTTCTAATATTTTGTAAATAATAGCAGTATCATTCAAAAGTGAATAATTAGGATATTTTATGAAATTGAAATGTTTTGTTGTGAATCTGGTTGTTTTATTAATTGGTAGTTTCAACTATTGAAATAAAATGGAATGTTATGAAATTCCGGAAAGTCCAAAATTTTGAATTTAATTTTAGTGTTAAAACTTAGTAATTGTGTAAAATTATAGAAGTTGAATTTTATAACCTTAATTGGAAAAGGCAAAATGAGTAAAAAAAGATTTGAATTATTAAATTTATGTTAAGAGAATGATTCTAAAAGTTTGTATGTACTTTTAGGATGAAATATGGTACTATAAGTGTGAATTTAAGTATTGGAGTATTGAGTTGAAATTGGAAAAAAATTTGTTATAAATAAAGCTAAATGGTTGTAAAAGTGTTTATAAACTTAGTTAAAATTTATGAATTTCGTCATCACGAGTGTAACGCAAAAAGTTTCGTCTCGATCGGACCTCGTATGAAGGAGTTATCAATTTTATAAGATTTACAACATTAAATAATATAAAAAATATACTAATTACTTAATTATCATTTAATTACACTATACCCTCCTTCCTCCCGCTTATAACCAGGTTCGAGCACCCAGAAACACTTGACCGAAACCAAATCGCGACATCCACCACGTCGAACCACCGCCTCAGCCAGCTGCCACACGCTGCGTCGCCGCCCAAACACACCCCACTCATCCACCTTGCCTTTGCTGCTGCTATCACCCTCCAGGTCGACAAAAACCTAGCTCCCCCTTAATGATGAACACGACCAAAATGCACAACCACACTCGATTTCGTGCCTCCAAACTCGGGCTGTGCCTAGCCCTCGCCAACCCCTATAACTTCCCTTCAGGTCCCATCGCTAATCGAGCCACTAATTCGCCGTAATCGACGAGAAACAAAGACCCCTTTCATCTAAGATTCACCACCACCATGCGACGTTATAGCCCAATCCAACCGTCCATTCGCTTTGCCTCGACGTCGGCAATAAGTTCCTAGTTGGCGACTTTGCTTGAAAATCCTCGGATTGGTCCCGATGATCCTCGGCTATTGGATGAGGGGATTTTTAAATTTTTAAATTTTGAAATTTGCTAACCTTCCTTCTATGGTTTGAACTGTATTTAATGGAGAGGGTGGTATGGTTGAGGCATGGCTGAATAGTGTGGGTATGGCATGCATAGTGAAGAGCATGGGCTAGGATATGGGAATATATATATATATATATATATATATATATTAAATTTTAAAAACTATCAAGCTATAAAACGTCCGAAAATCTCCAACTCCAAATGAGACGTGCCGCTAGGCGTTCTATATGTCATACCCCTATTCCGAACGCAATGGAACTTGTTTCAAGACCTAATTCGATCGTATGTAGAAAATAGGTTTTTAGACCCAGTTATTATATAAATTCTCCAATATTAATTTCAAAGCATTTCGATCTCGCACGACCAAACGATACGTCCGATGGCCACTAAAATTGTCGGCATATAATAATTCACTACTATGGATCCAATGAAACTGGTTTCGTCGAAATCCGAGACAGTGCCCCCCGAAGGCTGTTTTTACCCGTTAATTAAACGAATTATTTTAAAAACCAAACAATTCACTTTTAAATCCACATTAAAAGTTTTACTATCTTCGTTCTTATTAAATAGAATTTTACTAATCTTTGAAATCATTTTATCCAACTTAAAATCCAAGATTCAATTATTTAAACAATTCGAAAATATTCAATTCAACAATTAGTTATTCCAGAAATGGCTATATTTGAAATTCAAGTTATTTAACCTATAAAATTAACTTTTCAATATTTAAAATCAACTAAATATCCCAATTTCAAATGACTAAAATTATGGGTCGTTGCGTGTGTTTAAGTATACTGTTGATGGTGATTTCACACCCCTATCCCTGTTAAGTTTACGCAATGAAACAAAAAATAATGCACCATCAAAGTAATCATTTTATTACTGTGTCATGCGTGATCTAACTGTAGAATCTAGATTAACCCTAGAGGGGAGGGGGGGTGAATAGGGTTATAGCAAATTATCTCGAATTTAAACAAACTGCAGAAAAATAAATCACACATACAAAATTTACCCAGCTTCGGCAACCCCTGCCTGCTGCTGCATTCCCAGATTTATATTAGAATTAAACAGTCTCCCGCTTACAAACACTATAACAGACTCGCAAACCCTGCTACCGCCTATAGAGTTTTGCAAACTCGCAAACCCTGCTTACTGAAATAATCCTAAGTAGACAATCTGACACAACCTAAACTCTAGGTGGTGATTTTCCAACGGTTTGATTTGGAAAAGTATAGAATTTTAAAAACAAATTAAAAAACAACTTAAAACAACCCTAATATACTAAAGCCACAATAAGTAAAATCGGCCCAAAACATTATCACTTAAAAATAAGAAAAAGCAGCCCTTTTTCTTTTATCTGATGTCGGCCCGTTCCCTTGTGAAAAATGGTGGCTTCTTCGATCGTTCGTTCCTCTCTATCCAAATTAGGGCTTCGGCTCGTTCGTTATTTCTGAAATTAGAGCTTCGGCTTCTCTGCTTCCAAAATTATGGCTTGATTGAAATTGAGGATGCCAACTTTATTACGATCGATCGAATTAGTGATTATCGTTCTTTGGCATGTCGATCGACTGTCTTCTTGAGCTTGGCTTCGGCTTCTCGTATGATCGAGTTTGATTCAAACACTCTGGTATGTAATTTGATTTTCTGCTTTACTGTTTACTCGTACTTGAACTCGATGATTTTATTGCCAGTGATGATTGGGCTTTTATATGGGATTCGATCCCTATATTTTCTTTCGTACGAATTCGTTTGAATTTTTCTTGGCCGATTGATGTTGCTTGGATGCTTGTGATTATTCCTGACTTGTTCAATTCACGTATATTTGGTTGACATGGTTTTGTAACTTGGTTATCACGGTATTGAGTTTGAATCGTACACTACATCTCTAACCTGTTCATCATATTCTTTGATTAACTTGGTTTCCACGGCATTGATTTCGAATTTGTAATTTGCGATATCTCTGACTTCGGCTTCGATCATATTTTGACTTTGTCCATTATTGATTTTGTGATTTTCTGGCATCCTGTTGCTCACGACTTTGACTCTCTGTAGCATACTCGACATGTACCATTTTATACCCTTGACCATTGCCTTTGTTAACCATTCACGTGTGATGATATTATATGGCTTCGATTTTCTGGCATGTCTGGCCTTTGTATATTTGTTTTGTTTGAGCTTTGGTCTCTGCTGCATTCATTGTTGTCTTGAGCTTTGATATAATATAACCTGTTTGGAGTACATTTTGATTTATGAGTTGCATATGCTAGTTTGAGTTCTATTGCCTCTTGTACATGCTTTTTGATACATGATTGAACTGATCGAGTTCATTGCTGTATTGTTGTTTTTAATGGTGCACTTGCTTGGCCATTTTGTACTTCTGGTCTGCTGTTGTATTATTTGTGTTCATCCTCATTTTCATTGTTGCAGTTGCTATTCTTCATACCTGAACTGGTCTTGTTGTACTTGATGTGCATGTGTGGGCTGCCTTTGTGTATCACCATACATGTGTGTCATAGTTGCAGTCTTTAACTTGTACCATTCGAGGCAGTTTGCTTATTTGTTGTGCACTGGCTTCACTTTGACATTTGAACTTGTGACTTGAAACTTGATTAACTTGTATTCAGTTACATTGCACTGTCCATGCATGATGATCATCACTTTTTCATTTTGAGTTGTTGTATGCATTTGTGTTGTATCCAGCTTGTCTTTTGGCTCGACTATGCACACGAGTTGGCGAGGCAGTGCACACGTGTATAAATGTACACGTGTGTATTGCAGCCACTCATAATTACCTGTCCCTGATAAGAATACTGATATGCACTGATATTACAAAAAAAATGATGACAATAACCCATATATCTGAGGCACCAATAAAAAACAAATTTATATTTTTGCGAATTCAAATTTGTTTATTTTCAGATTACTGCTGTAGTTGCTAATTATACAGGTGCACAGAAGACAGGACAAGAACTGGAGCTGGACAATGCAGATAGATGCAGATGTGCAGAAAAAGTAAAATAACTGAGTGTTGAGTGTTGTAGTGAGAAAGAAATGTAAATGTGAAATGTATGAAACCGATGTATGTATATAGAGAGAGCTAAAAACTTTGTATTGTTTAAGTGTTGAAATAAAATATTATTTTGAATAAAAATACTGATTGAATTATATAAATTCTGTGCAATAGTATTCTTATTCAATATGAATATTTATTCCTATATGTGTATAGTACAATCTGCAAACACATTGATATATTGATATATGTTTGTTATCATCAAACAAAAAATCACATCAAACAATCTCCCCCTTTTGATGATGACAAACATATATATTAAAGATTTTGAAATTCTGATAAATGTGTTTGAGCATGAAATATTTAGCTCCCCCTATATGAATGCTCCCCCTACAACTGAGACTACTCCCTATTCAGAAGATTTAGAAAATTACAGAAGAATAAAAGTACTAAAGAAAATTAACTAACAACATTTAACAAATTTGTTGAAGTATTCCAAAAATATTTACTTTCTTATCAAAATCTTGTTCTTCTCCCCCTTTTGTTATCATCTAAAGACTGACAACACTAATGGAACAGTAGTGGAAACAAAAAAAATTGTTTTTTTTAACTAAAAACAAATGCAAAACAAAGAAAAATCATAATATATCATAACGAGATAACAATTTCCATATTGTAGAGAATGGATCGATGATTCGGTTTTTATATAATGAGAAGAGAGAAATTTGAAAAATAATTTGACATTTAAGCAAAAATAAGCACTTACTAACCACACATAACCATAAGGACTTTTAAATGGGATTAGCAGTTACTTATTAGTCTAAGCATCCGGAAAATACTTAGCTATCATACTCCATCCATGCATAACCATAAGGACTTTTAAATGAGAATGGAATAATGATAAAATAATTCACTCACATGCTCCATCCATGCATAACCATAAGGACTTTTAAATGAGAATGGAGGCATGCAATATTTTTTTTAAAATTTTAAAAGAAATCACTCTTCTCATTTTTCAAAACCATTATGAATGATAGAAAGATGGTAGAAATAGAAATGATCGTGGAATAAGTTACCAAGTTAATTATATTATGAATTTTTTTTTTAATTTTGAAAAGAAATAAAACAAAACATATTTCCACTACTGAATACCATATTTGAATCAATCTTTGAATAATATTCAAAACTGGTTTGAATTCTAGAAATTGAAGTTGAAAACAAATATCCAAGAATATTTCAACCAAAAAAATGATTAGTCAATTTCTATAATCCCCAAATCCAAACGTAATCTGGAAAATCTGTCTTCGGGGAGAAGTTTTGTGAAAATATCAGTAAGTTGAATCTCAGTTGAAATATATTCAATGCAAATGACTTCCTTAGCAATGTGATCTCTAAGAAAATGGTGTCTCACATCAATGTGGTTTGTGCGTGAATGATGAACATGATTATTTGACAAATCTATTGCACTTTTACTATCACATTTTAATGGAACTTGTTTATAAACTATACCAAAATCAGAAAGAGTTTGCTTCATCCATAAAATTTGAGCATAACAACTTTCTAAAGCAATATATTCTGCTTCAGTGGTGGATAATGGAACACAATTTTGTTTTCGACTTGACCATGAAACTAATGAATGTCCTAGCATGAAACATGTCCCACTAGTGCTTTTTCTGTCAACCAATGAACCAACATAATCAGCATCAGAATAACCAACTAAATCAAAAATTTCACAAGAAGGGTACCATAGTCCAAATTTGTGTGTGTGTGAAAGATATCTCAAAATTCGTTTAGTGGCTTTCAAATGAGATTCTTTAGGATTAGATTGAAAACGTGAACACAAACACACAGAAAACATAATATCAGGTCTAGAAGCAGTAAGATAGAGAAGTGAACCAATTATCCCTCGATATTTCTTCTAATCAACAGCAACTCCTTTCTCGTCTTTGTCCAACTTTGTTGATGGGCTCATAGAAGTTCTCAATGGTTTGGAGTTCTCAACTCCAAATTTCTTCAACAGTTCCAACACATACTTGGACTGTGAAATGAAAATACCATCACTGCTTTGCTTGATTTGAAATCCAAGGAAAAATTTCAATTCTCCAACCAAGCTCATCTCGAATTTAGCCTGCATGACTTGTTCAAATTTCTCGCACAAGAGTTCATTAGTAGCACCATAAATGATATCATCCACATAAATATGAACAATCAAAAAATCACTTTCTTTATGTAATAGAAACAGTGTCGTGTCAGCACTCCCCTTTTTAAAACCATTTTCCAAAAGATATGTACAAAGGCAGTCATACCAAGCTCTAGGAGCTTGCTTAAGACCATATAATGCTTTTTCTAGTTTATACACATGATTTGGAAAATCATGATTTTCAAAACCGGGGGGTTGTTCAACAAAAACTTCTTCTTTCAAATCACCATTTAGAAAGGCACTTTTTACATCCATTTGTTTAAGTTTGAAACCCTTATAACATGCAAAACTTAGCAAAATCCTAATGGCTTCTAACCGAGCAACTGGAGCAAATGTTTCATCAAAATCTATGCCTTCTATTTGGTTATATCCTTTTGCGACCAACCTAGCTTTGTTTCTAATTACATTTCCTGACTCATCAAGTTTGTTTTTGAACACCCATTTAGTTCCAACAATTGGATAGTCATTAGGCCTAGGAACTAATTTCCAAACTTTATTTCTCTCAAATTGATTAGGTTCATCTTGCATTGCTAAAACCCAACTTTCATCATTAAAAGCCATTTCAACAGAATCAAGTTCAATCTCAGAAATAAAACCACTGTGACAACAAAACACACACAAATTTTTATCAAATGAAGAGCGAGTGCGTATACCTTCCATAGGATTACCTATAACCAATTCAGGAGGATGATTGGATTTGAACTTCAATTTATCAGCATCAACAGTCCTACTTTCAGCTTTCTCACTAGATGTCCCTTCTTCAATGCCTTCATGATCTACCCCATCGTCAACCGCCTTTTCAGTCGTCCTTTCCATGTCAGATTCATCGAATTTTACATTGATTGATTCAACAATTGTTTTTGTTCGTTTGTTGTATATCCTGTAAGCCTTGCTCCTTGTTGAATAGCCCATGAAAATTCCCTCATCAACCTTTGATTCGAACTTTCCAAGTTGATCACCTGTGTTAAGAATAAAACAAGGACATCCAAATACACGAAAATAAGAAATGTTAGGCTTTCTTTCATGACACAATTCATAAAACGTTTTGCCAAGTATTAGTCTAATCATTACTCTATTCATTACATAGCACGAAGTATTCACTGCCTCTGCCCAAAAGGTTAGAGGTAGTTTATACTCACTCAACATGGATCTAGCCAATTCTTACAATGTACGATTTTTCCTTTCAACCACCCCATTTTGTTGAGGTGTTCGTGGAGCAGAAAATTCATGTTTTAAACCATTTTCTTCACAAAAGCTTTCAAAATCCAAATTTTCAAATTTTCCTCCATGATCACTTCTCAAAGTTTTAATTGAAACTCCTTTTTCATTTTGAACAAGTTTTGCAAACTTTGAAAAATAATCAAAAGATTCAGACTTTTTGGCTAAGAAATAAACTCATGTAAATCTAGAATAATCATCAACCAATACATAACAATAATGTTTTCCATTCAAGCTTGCAATTTCATTTGGTCCAAATAAGTCCATGTGAATTAATTCAAGGACCCTTGATGTGCTAACAATGTTTTTAGGGCGAAATGATGATCGACTAAGCTTGCCTAAGGAACATGCTTTACACACTTTATTATTTTTAAATTTCTGATGTGGTAACCCTCTAACTAATTCTTTTGTTTCAAGTTTTTCCAAGAGGCCCATGCTAGCATGTCCAAGTCTCATATGCCATAAGGATGCCTCTTCGTCAGTGGCTACCAAACATCTAGAAAGATTTAGATTATCAAAAGAAAGCGTGTAAACATTTCCTTTTCTTTTGCCCATAAAAACAATGTTATTAGAAGATTTATCAATGATTTTGCAAGTATCACTATCAAAAACCACATTCATACCTTTGTCACATAGTTGGCTAATAGAAATGAGATTGTGATGCAAATTATCGACATATAAAACATTAGTCAAGGAAAAAGTACCGTTACCTACTTCACCTTTACCAATAATCTTACACTTGCTATTGTCTCCCATGATCACATTTCCACCTTTAAAATTCTCTAGGCTAAGGAACTTTGATTTGTCACCTGTCATATGTCTAGAACAACCTGAATCTAGATACCATTCTTGTTGCTCCTTAGCCCGCCAACAAACCTCACTAGATTCCTCTGAGCTTGCTTCTGAATCTGATTTTGCCATAAGACACAAATTAGCCTCCTCTGAGCTCTTATTTGAAACTTCCTCTCCTTCTTCATCATCCCAAGTCACTGCAAAGGCCTTCTTCTTCTTTTTCTTTCCTTTGTTGTTTTTGAGAAGTGGGCATTTTTGTTTGAAGTGGCCAGGCTTATTGCAGTTATAACAAGTCAATTGTTATCGGAATTGTCAGAATCTTTTGACCTATTACCACTTGTTTTCTTTTTGCGTGGCCCGAATCTTGACCATTTTCTAAGATTATTGACAGCCATTGCAAGCTCTTCAATTGGATCTTCTTCTTTATCGCTCTCCTCTTTGCTTTTTAAGGCAATTGTCTTTTTCTTTGATTCGGAGTTGTTGTGTTCCTCCTTTGTTTTTAGCTCAAGCTCATATGTCATCAAGTTGCCGATCAACTCCTCCATGCTTAGTTTACTTAGATCTTTCGATTCTTGTATTGCCGTGACATTTGCCTCAAAGTTCATTGGTAAGACTCGTAGCACCTTCCTCACAAGCTCTACCTCAGTGAATACCTTCCCAAGCGCTCTAGCATTGTACACCAAAGTTGAAAAGCGTCCAAACATGCCCTTTATGCTCTCACCTTTGTCCATCACAAAGTTCTCGTATTCATTGTTGAATAGGGCTAGACGAGACTCCTTGACTTGAGAAGTTCCTTCATGTGTCACCTCCAAGGTATGCCAAATTTCCTGCGCAGTTTTACAATGAGAAATTCTATTAAATTCATTCTTATCAAGAGCACAGATCAAAGCATTCATGGCTTTAGCATTTGTAGTTTTTAATTTCTTATCGTTAGCGTCCCATCTATCCTTAGGTTTAGGAATCTTAGTATCACCAACAGTTATAGTGGGAGATTTATAGCCAGTTTCAATAATATCCCAAACATCATAATCAACAGAACTAAGATAAATACCCATCCTAACTTTCCAATAAGCATAATCATTCCCATTAAACATGGGTGGCCTAGCAATAGATTGCCCCTCAGAAAAAGCATTATTTGGTGGATTCATGACTCTAAAGTTAAAAAATACCGTGCTCTGATACCACTTGTAGGATCTAGATTAACCCTAGAGGAGGGGGGGTGAATAGGGTTATAGCAAATTATCTCGAATTTAAACAAACTGCAGAAAAATAAATCACACACACAAAATTTACCCAGCTTCGGCAACCCCTGCCTACTGCTGCATTCCCAGATTTATATTAGAATTAAACAGTCTCCCGCTTACAAACACTATAACAGACCCTGCTACCGTCTATAGAGTTTTGCAAACTCGCAAACCCTGCTTACTGAACTAATCCTAACTAGACAATCTAACACAACCTAAACTCTATGTGGTGATTTACCAACGGTTTGATTTGAAAAAGTACAGAATTTTAAAAACAAATTTAAAAACAACTTAAAACAACCCTAATATACTAAAGCCACAATAAGTAAAATCGGCCCAAAACATTATCACTTAAAAATAAGAAAAAGCAGCCCTTTTTCTTTTATCTGATGTCGGCCCGTTCCCTTGTGAAAAATGGTGGCTTCTTCGATCGTTCGTTCCTCTCTATCCAAATTAGGGCTTCGGCTCGTTCGTTATTTCTGAAATTAGAGCTTCGGCTTCTCTGCTTCCAAAATTAGGGCTTGATTGAAATTGAGGATGCCGACTTTATTACGATCCATCGAATTAGTGATTATCGTTCTTTGGCATGTCGATCGACTGTCTTCTTGAGCTTGGCTTCGGCTTCTCGTATGATCGAGTTTGATTCAAACACTCTGGTATGTAATTTGATTTTCTGCTTTACTGTTTACTCGTACTTGAACTCGATGATTTTATTGCCAGTGATGATTGGGCTTTTATATGGGATTCGATCCCTATATTTTCGTTCGTACGAATTCGTTTGAATTTTTCTTGGCCGATTGATGTTGCTTGGATGCTTGTGATTATTCCTGACTTGTTCAATTCACGTATATTTGGTTGACATGGTTTTGTAACTTGGTTATCACGGTATTGAGTTTGAATCGTACACCACATCTCTGACCTGTTCATCATATTCTTTGATTAACTTGGTTTCCACGGCATTGATTTCGAATTTGTAATTTGCGATATCTCTGACTTCGGCTTCGATCATATTTTGACTTTGTCCATTATTGATTTTGTGATTTTCTGGCATCCTGTTGCTCACAACTTTGACTCTCTGTAGCATACTCGACATGTACCATTTTATACCCTTGACCATTGCCTTTGTTAACCATTCACGTGTGATGATATTATATGGCTTCGATTTTATGGCATGTCTGGCCTTTGTATATTTGTTTTGTTTGAGCTTTGGTCTTTGCTGCATGCATTGCTGTCTTGAGCTTTGATATAATATAACCTGTCTAGAGTACATTTTGGTTTGTGAGTTGCATATGCTAGTTTGAGTTCTGTTGTCTCTTGTACATGCTTTTTGATACATGATTAAACTGATCGAGTTCATTGCTGTATTGTTGTTTTTAATAGTGCACTTGCTTGGCCATTTTGTACTTCTGGTCTACTGTTGTATTATTTGTGTTCATCCTCATTTGCATTGTTGCAGTTGCTATTCTTCATACCTGAACTGGTCTTGTTGTACTTGATGGGCATGTGTGGGCTGCCTTTGTGTATCACCATACATGTGTGTCATAGTTGCAGTCTTTAACTTGTACCATTCGAGGCAGTTTGCTTATTTGTTGTGCACTGGCTTCACTTTGACATTTGAACTTGTGACTTGAAACTTGATTAACTTGTATTCAGTTACATTGCACTGTCCATGCATGATGATCATCACTTTTGCATTTTGAGTTGTTGTATGCATTTGTGTTGTATCCAGCTTGTCTTTTGGCTCGACTATGCACACGAGTTGGCGAGGCAGTGCACACGTGTATAAATGTACACGTGTGTATTGCAGCCACTCATTATTACCTATCCCTGATAAGAATACTGATATGCACAGATATTACAAAAAAATGATGACAATAACCCATATATCTGAGGCACTAATAAAAAACAAATTTATATTTTTGCAAATTCAAATTTGTTTATTTTCAGATTACTGCTGTAGTTGCTAATTATATAGGTACACAGAAGGCAGGACAAGAACTGGAGCTGGACAATGCATATAGATGCAGATGTGCAGACAAAGTAAAATAACTGAGTGTTTAGTGTTGTAGTGAGAAAGAAATGTAAATGTGAAATGTATGAAACCGATGTATGTATATAGAGAGAGCTGAAAACTTTGTATTGTTTAAGTGTTGAAATAAAATAAAATTTTGAATAAAAATACTGATTGAATTATATAAATTCTATGCAATAGTACTATTATTCAATATGAATATTTATTCCTATATGTGTATAGTACAATCTGCAAACACATTGATATATTGATATATGTTTGTTATCATCAAACAAAAAATCACATCAAACACTAACAAGTAAAAACATTATGATCACTACATTACAATTAGTAATACATTAATATGAAACTAAAAAACCTAGTAACAAGTAACACATTGATATTTTATTCGTTTTTCAAAACATTAAAACATATTCTAAAGAGGCTGATCATTATCTAAGAAGAAAAGAAGAGGAAACAAAAGGAAGTCCAAGGGAAAATGATGCAACTCAGGACAGAAGTGAAGGTCTAAGTCGCACACGACTTAAGGATTTAAGTCGCATACGACTTAAGACAGAAGATATAGGTCGTCCACGACCTAAGGAGGCATGTGAGGGGAAGCAGCGAGTTAATAAAGCGGTATTGAGTCGTCTACGACCTAACAAATCAGAAGGAAAAGAGTTACGACTTAATGGGAGCTTAAGTCGTTCGGGTTTGATGAGTCGTATACGATCTAACGACACGGCTGTAAGTCGTCCACGACTTATCAAAAAGCAGAAAGAAGTTCCAGCGGTTGAAGGCTTTAAGTCGGAAGAGGATTGCGACCTAGTTGAATCGTGGGAAGATGCCATGAGTTACGACTCATGTTAAGTCGTTGGAGTCTTAAGTCGTCCATGATTTAAGTCGCGAGAAATGGTGCAGAAGCTTTTCTCTTGAGTCGCTGAGTTTATGGGTCGTGGCAATGTTAAGTCATAGGTCGCATCTTTTAAGTCGTAAGTCGTTGTGTTATACATGTAAATTGAGTCGAGTGGAGTTGTTAAGTCGGCAATGACTTAAATGATGTATTTTTCTATTGTATTTTTTGTTTGCTAAGTCGCTAGGCTTTATTGTAATAAGTCGTGAGTCGTCTGTACTTAAGTCGAAGGTCGCAGGATTGTGTTTCTGTATTGTAACTCGTAAGTCGTATGCTTTGGCTGAGTCGTAAGTCGGAGAGCATGATGAGTCGTAAGTCGAGGAGTTGTGATAAATCGGAACCGACTTAAGTGTTGTACATTTTTGTTTTGCATGAGTTGTAACTTCTATAAATAGGCCGGTGGTGCCATTTGTAATAGTTTAGTTGATTTGAAATAAAACTCTTGTTTTGTTAGCTTTGTGCTTTCACCAAATTGGTAGTCGAGTGTAATCTCCTATCTCCTCTTTCGGTTAATCGAGTGCGCTCGATTCAACGACTGCAGAAGCCGATTCACGGAATCTAGTGCGCTAGATCAACTTGTGAAGAATCGTAGATCTTTGAACCCGCTATCGTGCGCGATCAACGAGTTCGGGATAGCTAGAATTTGGTATCTTCGGATCAACGAATTTGGGCATTTCAGTATCTTCCAATCCATCGATTACTACATTCATCGATCTACATTGTTTTGATTAATCCGCTGCGTCAGTTTTTGGTATCAAAGCTTGTTTAGCCAATCATAGCTAAATCGAGTCTTGGAGCCAATCATCTTGAAGAAATTTGAAGACGAAGTATAGATTTGAACACGGCCGAGAATTTGAAGAAGTGGGTCGTGCATACTTTTGAAGGTTGGAGATCAAACTTGCCTCATTTGGAGAAGTTGTGTTCATCGTGTTCATCGCGAAGTTGCAACAAAGTGGGAGTTTTCGATCCATTTCATATTAGATCAAAGTCCGAAAGGTGTTTGAATTTTGAAGTGTTGAAGAGTTTTGTGAATTTTTCAAGTATGCCACCAAGGAGAGCTAATCGACATCAAAACATTGAAGCTTTGTATCGAAGAGAAGAAGCTGATGAGATGGAGCAAAGAATCAATGAAAACTTTAGTGAAAAGCTTAACGAAGGAATTGGTCGGTTAGAGAAGATGATGTTAGAAATGAATCAAAATCGGAGAAGGGTTTCACCTGAATCTAACCATGGGGGAAGTAGAGTGTCACCACAATCCAATCGAGAAAGAAGTGTTGACAATGATCAAAGGCGTGGGAGGAACGTGGATGATCGTGAACGGAGGAATGTAGATAGAAGGGATGATGGTGGTAGACGTGATGGTAGTAGAGATGTGGGTGGATGAGATAGACAACGATATACATCTGATTTTGAAGAGGAATATGATGGTGGTAGTGTTCGAGGACAAGGACGAGGACAAGGAAGAAATTACTCTGAGTATGATCACAAGTGGGAGTCTAGGATGAAGACTGAAATTCCTGAATTCAAAGGTGGTATGCAAGCAGAGGAGTTTTTAGATTGGGTGGCTAATGTTGAAGAGATTTTTGACTTCAAAGAAGTTCCAGAACATCGTAGAGTGAAGTTGGTTGCTACGAGGTTGAGGGGTAGAGCTTTGGCCTGGTGGCAGCAAACCAAACTTACACGTGAACGGATGGGGAAGTCAAAGGTTGAATCTTGGGAGAAGATGAGGAAAATGATGAAGGCCACATTCTTACCTTATAACTATCAGTCGCTTATGTATCAGAGATTGTAAAACTTGAGACAAGGGACGAAATCTGTGAATGACTATGCTGACGAATTTTATCAACTTATTGCAAGGAATGATATTATGGAAACGGAAGAGCAGCTGAAATCTAGATTCATTGGGGGATTGAGAATGCAGATTCAGGATATGGTTAATATGTTCGATCCAAGATCTGTAGCGGAAGCACATCAGAAAGCGTTGGCTTGGGAGAAACAGGGAAGACGAGGAGGTGGTATGTTTACAAATTCCAACAATCCAGTGAAGGGTGTTAGTGGAAGTTCTAATGTTTCAAAAGCTGTTGCGAAACCAGTTGTGAATGAGGTTGGGAAGGCGAAAGTCAATAATGGTTTCAAGTGTTATAATTGCCAAGAAATGGGCCACAAAAGTAGCGAATGTCCAAAGCCGAAGAAAAGAACTATGATAGCGGAGGTTGAGGATGAGGATGAAGAAGCTGAATGTTCCAATTCACCACCTGATGAGGAGGAAGAAGAAGTGACGGGAGACGAAGGTTACAATCTAATGATGAAGAGGTCCTGTTTAACACCAAAGCAAGAGGAAGATTGTAGTTGGTTAAGGAGCAATATTTTTCAGTCAACATGTACCATTCTGGGGAAGGTTTGCAAATTTGTTATTGATGCTGGAAGCTGTGATAATATAATTTCTTCAGAAGCTGTGAGGAAGTTGGCGTTGAAGACTGAGAAACATCCGAAACCGTACAAGCTAGCTTGGTTGAGGAAAGGCGGGGAGGTGAAGGTTGGACGAAGGGCTTGTGTGAAGTTTTCAATTGGAAAGAAATACAAGGATGAAATCTGGTGCGATGTGGTAGATATGGATGTCTGTCATTTGTTGCTGGGGAGACCGTGGCAGTATGATAGGGCGGTGCAACATGATGGGCGTACCAACAGTTACAGTTTCATGTTTGAAGGCACAAAGGTTACTCTAGTTCCAAAGAAGCGACAACAGGAGGAAAACAAGTTGGAGGAGATTGAAGAGCTTAAAACTTTTTCATCTTTGAAGGAGTTTGTGAAGGAAGTAGAGGAGGAGCCTGAAGTGTTTTTGTTGATTGGGCGAGAGAGCAGTGAAGAGGTTGAAATTCCGGAAGAAGCGAAGCCAGTTTTGAAAGAATTTGACGATGTATTTCCAGAGGAGTTACCAACGGAGTTGCCACCGTTGAGGGATATACAACATCAGATAGATCTTGTTCCAGGTGCTGTGTTGCCACATAGACCACATTATCGAATGAGTCCAAAGGAACATGAAGAATTGAGGAGGCAAGTGGAAGAATTGCTTGAACAGGGGCGTGTGCAGGAGAGTTTAAGTCCTTGTGCTGTACCAGCTTTATTGGTACCCAAAAAGGATGGAACGTGGAGGATGTGCACAGATAGTAGAGCATTGAATAAGATCACAGTCAGATACAGATTTCCGATGCCGAGGCTTGATGATTTGTTAGATCAAATTAGTGGGTCTGTAATCTTTTCTAAGATTGACTTGAAGAGCGGTTATCATCAGGATCGCATTAAACCAGGGGACGAATGGAAGACAACATTCAATACGAGGGAAGGATTATATGAATGGCTGGTAATGTCGTTTGGTCTATCGAATGCACCGAGTACATTCATGAGGGTGATGAACCAAATTTTCAGGCCATACATTGGGAAATTTGTGGTGGTTTACTTTGATGATATTCTGATCTACAGTGCTAGTAAAGAAGAGCATGTTCAGCATTTGAAGAAAGTGTTAATTATTCTTCGTGAAGAACAATTCTATGCTGCTACAAAGAAGTGTGTTTTTATGGCGAGGAGTGTTTTATTTATGGGGTATGTTGTGTCGAAAGAAGGAATACAGGTTGACCAAAGTAAAGTTGAAGCTATCAGAGATTGGCCGCAACCCAAGACAATAACGGAAGTTCGTAGTTTTCACGGGTTGGCTTCATTCTATCGAAGGTTCATTCCACACTTTAGTAGTGTGATGGCGCCTGTTACAGATTGTATGAAAGGTAAACAGTTTTCATGGACGGAGGAAGCATGAGTTGCTTTTGAACGAATCAAGGAGTTGTTGACGACAGCACCAATCCTAGCATTACCTGATTTTCAGTTGTTGTTTGAATTACATACTGAAGCATCGAAGGTAGGGATTGGAGGAGTGTTGAGTCAGAGGGGACGCCCGATTGCATACTTTAGCGAGAAGTTATCAGGAGCAAAGATGAGATACAGTACATATGATGTGGAATTCTATGCTGTTGTGCAAGCTATTAAACACTGGAGACATTATCTATTTCAGAAAGAGTTTGTTCTTTACACTGATCATGAGGCATTGAAGCATTTACAAGGGCAAGACAAGATTTCAACGAGACATGCATCGTGGATTGCATATCTGCAACAGTTTACGTTTGTTGTTAAACACAAATCTGGAGTGACGAATCGTGTGGCTGATGCTTTGAGCCGAAGGAATCACTTGTTAACTACAATGAAAGTTGAAGTAACTGGATTTGATGTGTTACCAGAATTATTTGTCGATGATCCTTACTTTGCAAAGTTTGTTGAAAAAGTCAAGGAGAGAAAGACGGATGAGTTTATGATGGTAGACGGTTTTCTGTTCAAAGGAAATCGATTGTGCATACCTGATTGTAGTTTGAGAATGAAGATTGTAAAAGAAATACATGAAGAAGGACATGTTGGGAGAGACCGTACATTATAGTTAATTTCACAGTCTTACTTTTGGCCATCGATGAGGAAAGAGGTGGAGAGGTTTGTGGAGCGATGTCATATCTGTCAGGTTTCGAAAGGAACTGCGACTAATGCAGGTTTATATATGCCGTTACCTGTACCAACTAAGCCTTGGGTTGATGTGAGTATGGACTTTGTGTTGGGGTTTCCAAGAACACAGCGTGGAAACGATTCCATTTATGTGGTGGTTGACCGATTTTCGAAAATGACACATTTTATTGCTTGTAAGAAGACGGCGGATGCTGTTCATGTTGCTCAGTTGTTTTTCAAAGAGATATATCGACTTCATGGATTGCCAGAATCTATTGTGTCGGACAGGGATACTCGTTTTCTAAGTCATTTTTGGCTAAGTTTGTGGAAGATGGTGGGAACGAAATTGAACTTTAGTAGCGCTTATCATCCGCAAACGGATGGACAGACCGAGGTTGTGAACAGATCATTGGGAAATTTATTACGATGTCTGGTGCAAGACAATCTGAAGAGTTGGGATGTGAAGTTATGTCAAGCAGAGTTTGCTCATAATCATGCTGTGAACCGTAGTACGAGTTTCAGTCCATTTCAGATAGTATACTCAAGCTTACCGAGGGGACCGTTGGATTTAACGGTAATACCACACTCGAAGGGGACAGTTAAGAAAGCTACTGATTTTGTTGAAGGGTTGACGGAGTGTCATAGAATCGTTCAAGAACGATTGGAAAAGGCAAATGAGAAATACAAACGATCTGCAGATCTGAAGCGAAGAAGTGTTGAGTTCAATGAAGGAGATATGGTGTATGCTGTATTAACAAAGGACCGTTTTCCAGTGGGCGCTTATAACAAATTGAAAGCAAGAAAAATTGGTCCTGTAGAAGTCATGAAACAGATTAATGAAAATGCTTATAAGTTGAAGCTGCCGGAGGATGTGTACACGTCTGACGTATTCAATGTTAAGCATCTCGTACCATATCATGGGGATGAATTTGTTGTGGAAGAAGAGAGTACAAATTCGAGGTCGAATTTTTCTCAACCTGGGGAGGATGATGCAGCTCAGGACAGAAGTGAAGGTCTAAGTCGCACACGACTTAAGGATTTAAGTCGCATACGACTTAAGACAGAAGATATAGGTCGTCCATGACCTAAGGAGGCATGTGAGGGGAAGCAGCGAGTTAATAAAGCGGTATTGAGTCGTCTACGACCTAACAAATCAGAAGGAAAAGAGTTACGACTTAATGGGAGCTTAAGTCGTTCGGGTTTGATGAGTCGTATACGATCTAACGACACGGCTGTAAGTCGTCCTCGACTTATCAAAAAGCAGAAAGAAGTTCCAGCGGTTGAAGGCTTTAAGTCGGAAGAGGATTGCGACCTAGTTGAATCGTGGGAAGATGCCACGAGTTACGACTCATGTTAAGTCGTTGGAGTCTTAAGTCGTCCATGATTTAAGTCGCGAGAAATGGTGCAGAAGCTTTTCTCTTGAGTCGCTGAGTTTATGGGTCGTGGCAATGTTAAGTCGTAGGTCGCATCTTTTAAGTCGTAAGTCGTTGTGTTATACATGTAAATTGAGTCGAGTGGAGTTGTTAAGTCGGCAACGACTTAAATGATGTATTTTTCTATTGTATTTTCTGTTTGCTAAGTCGCTAGGCTTTATTGTAATAAGTCGTGAGTCGTCTGTACTTAAGTCGAAGGTCGCATGATTGTGTTTCTGTATTGTAACTCGTAAGTCGTATGCTTTGGCTGAGTCGTAAGTCGGAGAGCATGATGAGTCGTAAGTCGAGGAGTTGTGATAAGTCGGAACCGACTTAAGTGTTGTACATTTTTGTTTTGCGTGAGTTGTAACTTCTATAAATAGGCCGGTGGTGCCATTTGTAATAGTTTAGTTGATTTGAAATAAAACTCTTGTTTTGTTAGCTTTGTGCTTTCACCAAATTGGTAGTCGAGTGTAATCTCCTATCTCCTCTTTCGATTAATCAAGTGCACTCGATTCAACGACTGTAGAAGCCGATTCATGGAATCTAGTGCGCTAGATCAACTTGTGAAGAATCGTAGATCTTTGAACCCGCTATCGTGCGCGATCAACGAGTTCGGGATAGCTAGAATTCGGTATCTTCGTATCAACGAATTTGGGCATTTCAGTATCTTCCAATCCATCGATTACTACATTCATCGATCTACATTGTTTTGATTAATCCGCTGCGTCAGAAAAGCTTAGAAAACTAATCTACATTAAATCTCAATCCCTCTTATCCAATCTAAGATGAATAATACTATCCACCTCAATTGTTTATGCTTTTTTTAGATCCATGAACGATTTCCTATTTGGTTGTGATAATATATAATGCTTGGATTGATTATATCATTATTTGAGTGAATTATGATTTATTGGGATTTTTATGGAATTGTTTTAGAAGGTTTAAAGGTAAAATCTAGTTTTAGATCTCTAATTGACTTAAATTTGAATATGTTATGTAAAACATTTTATTTTGGAGATGAGTTTTCAATTTCATAATTCTCCAAGGCCATACGAATATTTTAAGAATTTCCTAAGAGGGAAAAAGAAATTATTTTGGATTTTAGTTATAAAAAATAATTAAATCAATATTTAGGTTCCGAAAGTTTAAATGTGGAAGAAAATGGAAATTCGGAATTTTGGTGATTTTTGGGATTTTTCCCAAACGGTTATGATTTCCCATGAATTTATTATTGTCGAAAAGTGTTTAATTAATATAAGATAAACATATTAATTATAAGGGTTTATAAAGAAATTTAAGAAGGTAGAACTGATCTACCAGCAATTTCTAAAAAGGATATGTAAAGTATTTTGTTATCCAATGATAATTTGACATGATGCAAGAGTTAGTGGAAAGTTATTTCTTTAAAAGGAAGTAAATTAGTTTTTAACGTATATACAGAAATGCCATTTAGAGACTCGATACCCCTCCTTGTCTTTATTCACTGTCGAGGTAAGCTCTAGATGAAGAATAAGCTGGCCATCCTTCAAAATCTTGGGCTCATCCCCTACAAAAACTTCTTTCTCCAGCTGCTCCAAGTTCATCTCGCTACCTTCAAGGAAAACTTTCTCTTCTTCAACAATCCACTTCTAGGCAAGGACGAGGATTCTGGGATAATCACCTTTGAACTCCTCCGAATTTCAGAATTTGAGCATGTTGGCGTTGTACTAGTTCAGCAGCAGTTCAAACTTCTCTATCACACGCTCTTTTGCCCGCTGTTCCGCAGACTCAACTTCTCTTTTGATGAGTGTGTCAACATCTTTACCACACTCGAGCACTCTCTCTTTTTCATGTTGGCATGGAGCAACTCATCACAATAAGCCTGAGCTTGTTAGAGTGCTTTATTGCTTTCTTTTGTTTCACGTTCTAACTTGGTTTTTAGCTCTGCCGTATTTCTGTTTGCAGTATCCCTCTCCATTACCAGAGCATGGTTTCGATGGAAAGACTTCTCCATTTCAACTCGATGCTTAATCCGCTCCTCTTCGAGTGCCTTGATGGCCTCCTCGATTTTCTTCTCAACTTCGACTTGGGATGTTCTTAGTTTCTTGACCTCAGCATCGAGATTAGCAATAATTCTCTTATTATCAGCTTCGATAAGTTTCTGATTGTCGATCTCTTACTGCCTATCCCTGGGGACTTTGGAAATTTTCTTAGCTAACTTTGACCATTCGTTATACTGATTATGAACGTCAATCACACAATCGATGGTCATCGTTGTACATCAGCCAGGATTCATTTTAGATTAGGCACAAACATAAGACCATCAAAGCAAATGTTTGGAAATTCTTCCTTTAGTTTGACCATCAGAGTGTTGGCTGGAAGCTGTTCTTCTACAGAGATATTTGGGATTATAGTAGTTTCTTTGCCAGGCCTACGTTGGGAAGTTTCAGAGCCACTCTTGTGATCCCTACGGTTGGAGGACCGATTGGAGTGAGATGGTACCGGAGATTGCACAGGGATTGAAGCCGAAGGTGGAGCACGAGAAACATCACCAGGTAGGATGTCATCGTGACAATTGGGTTGCCTGTTTGGGCCTCTAGGAGGAGGTGTTCTAGACCTAGGGCATCGTTTGGAAGTAGAGTCATGTGATGAGCGATCTATGTCGTAACTGCTTCTTTCTTGGTCATCTTTGTCTCTGCTAGAACGATAGCCCGACTCATAATTGCGACCGCTTTCCTGGCGATACGAGCTCGATCGAGGCCTTTGTGCTTGGGATGCTTTCTCCTCTAAAGATCGATAAATGTATTTCTTTTTCTCCATGGTTCCTGTAAGGGAAACAAGAACAAGTTAGATCCAACAAGCAAGGACACGGGTCAAGTGCGAGTGTTGTGAAGTGCACGAGTGTGTGAGTGTCCTAGTGTCCCCTCGATGGACCATGAGCTGGAGCTTTACTCATAGGAGTAACCTCTCCCATACTGGTAGGTATGAAGTCCTTGTCGACGCGAATAGGGGAGTCGATGCCCTCAATCCTAATATTACTGACATCGAAAGAACCAAACTCAGTAGTAATTGGCCCTAAGCCAACGAATGTGCCTGTTGAAGGAAAATATGGAGTTTTCTCTACATTTGTGACTAGTGAGGGCTGGGTAGAAGTCTGCATTTGTGATATTTTCACGATAAGCCTTTTCTTCTGAGCAAGCAGTTGATCTCCTTAGATTTTTTAGGCTAAGACTCGTGACCCGCATCGATGTTACCTTGCCCAACCTCACCACTTTCACCAATAATTTCACCTTCCTCGACACCTTTTGGTACTTGTTCAATATTTTTTCAACTCGAGCCCTAGAACTTGGACTTGAGGGCAAAGCTAGATCAACCTTGCCTCCTCCTAGTGGATTGTTATCATCATCATCGTTGTCATCACTGGAAGCTCTTTAAACGATGCCAGTACTGCGGCCCTCTTCTAACAAGCAGTGGGCAAGAAGATTTTCATCTGATAGGAGAGTACTGATATCTCTATCTCCTACCGGAACTTCCATAAGAGTGTTAACAGTGTCTAAAAATGCCGAGTTATTAGGTCTCGTCAGAACATCTAGATAGTAAAACAAGGGTGTGAGTTAAGTTTGCACACTATAAGACAAAATTCATGTGGAGCCTTTGAAATGGAACTTACATCCAGATTTCCATCTCCGCGGAAATCCAGGCGGGCAGCAAATATAGAACCACTTGTTATTAAAGTAGCTCAACTTGTTCCATGCCCCAGTAACCACTCTACAACCCCTGATTGGCTCCAAGCAAATCAAAGATGGACTCTCTTTCCGGCTCTTAAAGCTATAAATGCACCGGATCTCCTTATCGGTGGGTATTCGATCCAAGTGCTCAGAGAAAACCATGTATGTGCTAAGGAGGAAAGCGTAGATGTTCGGATGCAGCTGGGTTGGAGCCAATTGCATGAAGTTGAGAACTCATCGCACAAACAGATTAAATGGTGGGATGCAACCTGCCAAGCACGTGGACCTGTTATAGGCAATATACCATTCTTGAGGGTTGTGTGGTCTTTGATGATGGAAAGGAGCTAAAATATCTTCAAACATGATCCCATGCTTATCACATATCTTCCAAAGAGATCCTTTGTCAATTTTAGAGGCGATAGAATCAGTGGGATCATCTAATATCAAAGTATCCTCAAGAGTGTCGGGTGTTGGATCTATCTTTGGCCTGCCCACCAGCTCTACTGGATGTTCAGGAACATGTTGCTCGACTTTAGGATTTTTCAGATTTTTTTGTTCGATCTGTGGAATCTCTTATTGTTGTTCCTGCTGAGCTGGAGTTTGCTAGGCATGTGGAGTTATTGTCAAACTCGATTCGGCATCGGATTCATTATATTTGGAAGTGGATGTACCTGTGGCTTGAGCAGCAAGACGTTTGGAACAGCTCTAGTCCATTTCTACAAAAAACTCGATATATAATCAACATTGGAGTAATTACAAGCTGTAACCCCATGGTAAAGTGAATTCTAGTGTGGTATCATGTAGTGTCATGCAATTTAAGTTTCCAACATTATCTAACAGTTCATTTTTAAAATTTGGATATCACTCAACGTGACCGTCATCACTGACCGTCCAGACAAGTTCTATATCGTTGGCCATGCTTTGGAAAGGGTACAAGTCTAAGAAGAGATCTCTATTTTAAGAAGAAGGATTGTTATGTGAATAAAATTTAGAAAATTTGCCTATGTGTTGGAGGAGTTGAACAACTCCAAAACTTAAACAAAATTCCCCTTTCTTCTTCTTCTTCCACACTTGCCACTTCCCAAGCCATGGCTGTCCATCATCACGACCATCCACGTCCATTCGCCTACATTTCCATGCCACATTCAAGTCCTCTACCTACTTATCAATTTGAGGTGAAGCTTTAAATCTGGTTTATACGAAGAAGTTAGGGCTTGGATCGATGGGAAGACGGGTCGAGCTTATGGCGATGACTCAAGTTCGACCATGCCCAGGGGAGTGACGGTAGAAATGGGCGGTAATGGGCGACGATGGTCTAAGGTTCGGGTGGAGCTGGGATTAGGTTTGGATGGCGAAGTCTTTTTAATAGTAGAAATGAAGCACTCAATTCAAAGGCAGGAGTACAAGTGAGAGAGTGAAGTCGAAGTGGGGTGGGATATATACACCCTTTGGAACCCGAAGTATTGGCCACGACACTTAGGATTTCTCCCAAGTCTAGAGTCGGTATCGACCCCTACTCTATGGATCGATACCGAGTCCTAATTTAAAAAAACACACACACACATATATATATATATATATAATATATATATATATGTATGTATATGTATGGGAATGTATTAGTGCATGTACATGTGATTGACTGTGCACGTGTACTCCTTCCAACTCAAGAACACGCATGTGAATATGTGTACATATGCATATCCAATGTCCAACAACTAGAATCAGAGGGAAATCAATTTCAAACCTAGGAAATCCATGGAATGAATCAGTTTAAAATCGTCAAACTTGGAAAGACGGATCATAAAGGAGCGTTCCAGATTTATAATCCCGGATGCTGGTAGAGCATCACGCGGATGATACTGGACATAATTTTTCACGACAACGATTTACAAAAAGGTAACGAACATTCGAGACACATAGTGGAGTCCTTCGCAGCAACTATAACTTGTTTCAATTCAAAGCACATCATATTTGAAACAAGATGTACTTTATGAGGCAAGTGTTATCCAACATTTTGAGCAGGCCATATTTGGGTAAGACTAGATGAGTCGAACTTAGAATTATCAAGAAAGGAAGCCCAGAGAGATAGCTTAGTAGTTCAGAAACCAAGCACGGACAAAGTCTTAAGGCCAATGCAGAGGCAACATAAACCAAGACGGGCGCAAAGACATCCAAGTTAGGGGCCAGTACCGACCCCACCCTATGGGTCGGTACTGAGTGCTATCTCCACCTCAGGTGGACCCCATCTTCTGCACATGCCTCCTGCATAATGCCTTAAGCCTATTCCCAATGTTGTTTTGTAGACTCAATCCAATTCTGCATTGATCTCCACGAATACTTGAAGCTACAATCCTATTGTAATGACCTGTATTTCTAACGATTGGGTATTTAAATAATTTATTTAAACATTGAATCATTAATTAATTGATGGTCTAAAAAATATGATTTTTCGCGTACAATCGAATCAAGACTCGAGACCACTTCCATTGAGTTCGTATCAAAGTTGCAAATTGAAATAAGTATATGATTCGCTACATTTGAAAATCAGATGATCCGATGGCCGAAACGGTCGCGAAAAGCATGAAATTATTATCCTGGAGCGCTGTCTCGGATAGCGACGAAATTTATACCATCGAGACTAACAAAATAAGATAATGCATGCAGACGAGTTTCGTGGGAGATCAGACGCACCGTTTAATCGTGCAAGCTCAAAATGCATAATGTTTTTTATAAGAATTTAAATAAAGCGAATAAAATAACATCTAAATTAAAACCCCCATCTCCTCTCACATTTTTATACGATCAGATTACTGTTCCATGCCCTCTTCCAAAAGAAAATGACTGCCGCTTCATATAATTTCAAAATTTAATATCGGATAATTTACTCAACAATAAATCACGCCACTTGATTTATTGGACTCCTAGAGAGGTAGGGCATCATCGGTAGGAGGTTAGGCATGGTTGGTGATGGTCGTGGCCACGAGCTCAAGATTAGGGTTTGTTTTGTGAATGGCACGGTCAGAGATAGGGTAAATGAAGGCCAGCTTTAGCTTTGGGGTAGAGAGACATGTCGACTGTGTAGATTTGGAGAGGTTTGGTCGCTATTTGAAAGTTGTGATACACTGAACTAGAGGCAGAAATCCTGGAGTCGCGATCGAGATGGAGAATCCAGAGTTTTTGATGTTGGTACTGGCGAGTCAAGCTAGCAAGGAGGAGTTCAATGACGAAGACGATATTCGATTTCGTCAAGTAACACTCTGTATCCTTATTAAAACGTGCATGGCTATAGGTTTTGTTGATGATATGCACATACAGGAGAAGGAATTAGCAATTGGGAAGATAATTAGGAGGCAATGAATTTGGTTAATTATTTGATTAATTAATTAATTACTTATTTAATTTGCTATTTTATATATCACATACCTTTTGCATACGAGATCCGTTTTGGATGCCATTTCTTGCATTGCATTTGTGATGGAGAGCTTTATAACTAGGCACTAGTTTGGATAGATTTGGTTGAGGTGAGTTATATTGTCTCACACCATACTATGATTGATATTATAGTATTAAAACGATGTTTTGAAACGACTTCTAACTTTAAAACATGATTTCTAGAATATTTAAACCTATATCTTATTTTATAAAAAGAATTAGAAGTGTTTTAAAATTATTTTAAATTAAGCATCACATTTTCCCCATTTATGGACTATTTTGACGATATTGATAGATTTCGGCTATTTTGATATTAATCCCACATTGGTTGCTTGAATGTATTGCATGTATTATTATAGATGTATGTAGGCTATTATAGATGTTAGTATGCTTGTTGGTTGCATGTATGATAGTTTGTTTGGTAGTTGGTTGAAAACGCTGCTCGATGGCGATATAGGATTAAAATATATCTCATAGGATAGGATTTCATGCATAGAGTATCGTGCACGTCGATTGATCTGAAGATGAAGCATGTTGGACTTTGGAGATACACTTTGGACTTCAGGGAAGATGCCGGATGTTTTCAATTGGTTTGTATAACCATTTTTGGTTAAGTACACGACCAAAGTGGTCATTATCGACTACTATGGAGTGGTCGGTATCTACCACTATTGATGATGATTGATTTTGCCAATTTTGACGTGGATGATGAAGCAACTTTGACTAGCAGGATGTGATGGTTCATTCATTCATTCGACATTCTATTTTGGTGTTACTACTCTTCGACGAGTGGTTCTGGCTGTGAAGCGAAGATGCGACACTTCGGCGTGATGACTCCATGATTCGACGATGATTCCATGATGGAAAGTAATGGCTTCGATGATGGATAGCTATACTTCAAGTGGTAGAGTAGGCGACGACGAGTCGGATTGAGGGAACCATCGGAGGTGGGTTACGGGATGTATGGTGACACTCTATGACTTATGATGGTTATCTAGAATAGTTCCTTACCGCGATGACCTAAGATGAGAATTGTATAAGCGGTTTTGAGATGGGCTCTGCTATGGATGACGTGTCCAAAGGGATCGTTGATATTCGTAGGTTTTTATGTGTACTCATAAAGCATGGGTATATGGGGACGCCCACTTGGATCGGATGGGTTCTTGCCTCCAGATGGGAAGCTTATTGTACCATGAACTATCAGACGGATAGTCTAGTTCCTGGCCTACTGAGTGGCATGAATTGAGTATCGAGAGATCGGGTTGTTTAGTAGTCCTTGACGAGGTGATGAGATCATACGAGTATCATATATCCAATGCATTTAGTGAGCGAATGTGAGGATGGATGTGGATGCCATGTTTGTTTGACTGTTTCTATCACCTTAGTGATGTCACACGATGTAGATATTACCGATGCCAATATCTAGAAATCCTTAGTACTTTGATGTGTAATACACACAAGATGACTATCATAGAGTAGCATATATCTTTTATATGTGCTATGTAATGATTTCCCACCTCTATATCCATATTATAAAGAACATTACAAGTAATATCGTCTAATGACATGGAGAAAACGACTGGTTAAGGGTGATCGAATGTGCATATATCTTTATACTAACACTGACACGTCTTTATCACCTTTAGAGGATCTGAAATGAAAATTTTAAATTGTACATTATTATTACACAGTAATAACCACGCTGATTAAAATATTCAAAACAGTATATAATATAGATAAATCATAATCAGAATCATAGATCACAGCAGAATAATATACACCATATACAGTAATAGAATTCGAGTCTACAAAATATCAATACTAGACCCATACGATGTGTATATACATCACATCCAATAGGTATCAGGTATACAATGACTACTAGACAATATATATGGCATAAACTACTAATGTTGTTACATACGAGTATGAAGTAAATTAAAACGGTCAAAATAGTCTACTTTAATGCTCGTCCAAAATCCAAAGGTCAACTAGTCCCTGTACCTATAGAGTCTCGGCCAGACCCGAGTATTATAAAAAATAAACGTGTCAAACTATATCTAATAGAAAGGTGAGATAATATGGATATCATAATATATGACTTAAAAGTAAATAAGCCATAATAAAAATATGCCAGAACAAAAGATCATAATAAGTCATATCAAATAAATTCACCATTTCATAATTCTAATTATAACTTAACCATAAATAGATAATTTCAAAATAAGCTTGAAACCAATTAGTCAAAATAAGGCAATTAACTATGAAATAAATCATCTTCAAATATGTCTAAACCCAATAAACATAAAAAAGCATATCAAATCCAAAATCACCATTCCATAAGTCCATATCAAATCTTAATTGGAATATTATCAAAAATGTGGTGATACAAATTCAAAATTCTCTGGAGCCAAAAAGGTACTAAATATCCATACCCAAATCCCTAAAGAAATAATAATGGTAGTCAACTATCAGTTTAAAAATAGCGACATGGAGACTAACAACCAAAATGGACTGATACAGTCTAATAAACCAAAATGACCCTGCATTATAGTGTAATAGTCTATTCCCATAAAATAGACTACTATGCGAATTACCTAATCTCACAAAATAGGAAACATTGTCTATTATACACAAAATAAACTGATAGGCCTGCATATAACACTTTTCCAAGAGTCGAAAGGGCAAACGTGTCATACCATAACAAACCTAATCCTCCAAAATAGGTCTGCCTACCCAAATCCAAGGATATATCGATTTGTAGATCGATGAAAAATGAGTCATCGTCTCTTGGTGATCTATCGGCCTGAAATCCAAACACTCTAAGATAGTATAACTCTAGTGTTAATTACCGTCACTCAAGTGATCATAAGAATTTAACTAACTGCCTCATACTAGATAGTAAATTCAAGTATTCACTAAAAGCTGGTAAATTCCACTCAAACTCTATTTAACAAATTATAATAATAAATAAAAAAAGATTGTACGAAATGTCCCATACAAATCCAATAATTCAGTCGTGTATTAAAACCCTTTGCTTCAGAGAAAATCATGAAATTCAAATGGAATTCAATTCAAGCTGGTTCACTTATAAATTAGAGAGGAAAAGAGTTAAAATATTTAAAATTTTAAAATAAATTTCTTTCTAAAATTTGAAATCAAACCAATATTTTTTATAACAAAAACTTTCTTCATTTTAAACCTATATATATATATACATATAATTATTTTTCATAAATCTTAAAAGCTTTAAAATCTTATTTGTCTATAACTTTTAAAATAAAACCCTTATATATAGATTTAATATAATTCCCTTTTAAATAGATGCTAAAAGAATTTGTAAGTTTTGAAATTAATTCGTAAACACTTTTTAAAATGCTACTTGAAATCAATTTGTAAGTTTGGAGATCAATTTGAAATCACCATCAAAAGGAGTTGAAATTAAAATTATCAAATGGTACTTGAAATCAGTAGATAACTCGGTCAAGAACAAGCTCAAAATCTTAGCAAAGAACTAAATTAACAAAACCAATTTTGCAATCCAGAACTGGGCAATACTACCCAGTTTTCATTATCACCAGTCAACCGGTGGGTACGACAGGCCGCCCGATCGTCACATATGCATGGGCACCTACTGCCCAGGTAATCGTCGATTATCCCTCATTGATCGATTTTCAGTGATTTAGGAAAGATGTAAACCAATCTAGAGATGATAGCAGGTTCAACCAATCTTTTAAACATACCAATATTCTATTATATGCATACTATGAGGGTTTGTGCTCAAACATCAATTTACAGTGATCAGTTTTCTAAGAAATTGATTTTTTTCCAAACTCTTGTTTAACCAACCATCTATTTATTCAAATATAAATCTAACCAATAATCATTTTAGGCTAAGCTGTTATCTATAGCTGTGTGAGATTTAAAATCTCACCTCGGTGAAGAGAAGTCTGCAACTTGCGCCTAGAAACCGTCGTCACGCGTAGCACCTCCGACCTAAAACGCGCGCTGCTAGGCTGGCAACCCCACACTCGTGCGTCGCCAGATCTGCTTCCATCACCAGCCACTTCAACATACTCCTCGAGGCAATCGCTTGGCTGCGACCCCCTCCTTTGTCGTGCGTCCCCCAGCACCCTGTCATCGTCGATGAGGCATCGTCTCCCTATGCTCGCGAACCAACATCACGTTTTGATTTCTACGTTATTTTATATATTTCTTCTTCTTTGTAGTTTATTTTGAATTTGGGGGCTAGGGCATGGAAGATGATAAAAGGTTTGGCTAAAAACAATCAACTAGGTTGCACTAGAAAGTTTAAGTGAAGGCTAGGATATCATTTTGGGTTAATGTGGTTTGGGTCATTATTTTATTCAATTGAAATCCTATTCTCCAATTTCTTTTTTTTAAACTAACTCTTTTAATTTGTGTATAGTTATATTCCTGTTGAATTAAGTTGATTTATATCTCATTTTACGACATATATATTTCGACAACTGCACAATTTCATTCAATTCAATATTGTTTCATGCTATTCGATTATTCACTGTATGGATAAAAATAAATTTATTAATCTTTGTCGATTTAATGATTCAACTAAATATCAATTAAAACTTCTTTCTACCTATTTCAGTTATATATATATATAATTATTTACAGTTTAAAATATTTTATATTTAACAATAACACTTTATCCAGTTTAATATATCTTCTAAAATTTATTTTATTAATCAATTCAATTTGTTAAAACAAAAATCTATTTATTAAATAAACTTCAATTAAATAAAAACTTATTTCCATAATACTAATTATCAAAAAATTGAATTTGAATACTTTTACTAGAATTAAATTTGTAGAATTTTACAGCTTCAAAACAGGGTTGTTGCATGCTAAATTAGTGATGCAGGGATAGTTCAGGTATGATTCTCCATACCCTCTATTCCATATACTATATCGACTTTTATAGCATTTGAGATTATTTATCGCTCACACTAGACTATTGTCTAACTCGAGATTTTATGCTTTGCTTCTTATTATCTCGGGTGCTCTTAAATGAGTAAACTAGACACCTGGTGTAAATAGCACCTGGAGGTGTATAGATGGACTAGCAAATCGTAACACTTTCTCATATTTATATTTTGAGTTATTACTGTTTATTCCGCTATGTGACACTGTGGAGGCTTGATAGTGTTGACTTACTATTTATTAAGTTTATCAGTTGGGTTTGTTTATTATTTGTATAAACTCTAATACTTTTTTGTATAACTGTATGAGCCTATGTACTCTGATTCTGTGGTGTATATAGTTATTACCGTCTTGCCTGTTTATATCTGAGATGTTTACTATTATATTTAATCTGATACGCTGTGAGATATACGACAGGTTATGTGATTTTGTGATGTTTTATTTCTTTCTCTTTTCTTCTATTTCCTTCTCTTCTTTTCTGTTCCTTATCTTTATTTCTTTTACTTTCCCTTGACAATCATCCTACATCGATCGAATGCTCCAGCAGCCACTATTCGGCTACATGAGCATCAATATTATAGGGCAACCGTCTCATTTGGTGTCAAAACTTAGGTTACATAATTAACGTGAGTTGATACCGTGATTCAGTACAGATAGGATAGGAGCTGTCACCCTAGACTGGATCAAGAGTATACCTATATACGAGAGAATGTGTACTTATTATATATTTTGGTTTTCAAAACTATATAGTAGTATATATAGTATATAAGTTATATTGCATAGACGAGCACTATCAATGTTGTTTTTTCTATGAGAGACCGATCATCCTTATCGTAGATTAGGAATGATCTGCCATATGAGAAATGCTATTATTGACTCCATCTTCGAGTAGAGGAGTGGGCAGAATCGGGAACTACTTTCCCTGTTTTACAGAATATGTTTGTAGAGATGGCATGAAACATTATTATGAAATGCCTAACTTGCTCCAAATGATTATGGTGCTCAAGTGCAAACATCTAAAGTCGACTTTCCTGAGCTATATAAAGACTACATGAGTCTAAGAGGCAGACCATTCCTACGAATAGAGTCGGCTATTGAGGTGTAAGACGAGATGATATTTGTGAAAGAATCTTCAATGAATTGGAGTTAGATGATCCAATGAGATAGAAGTTAACCTCTATATGACTCCAGGGATGAACCGTGAATTGGTGGAGTACCCTTATATCTTCCATTCCGGAGTATCATTTTAATTGATATTAGTTCATAGTTCACATCGAAGAAAATTTATCTCGACTTTTCAAAACTCGGTGTTGTTTAGGGAGTTTGCGGACTTGAAGTAAAGCAATATGTCTGTGTTGGAGTATGTGGCTGAATTCGATGTGTTTTCGAAGTACATTCTATTTTCATTGATACTCCACTCAGAAAGAACAAAGAATTTTACATTAGGTTGAGTGATCATCTTAAGAAGCGATTTACTGATCATATTGACGAGAGCTTTGAGAAGTTTATCAAGAAGGCTTTATGATGTGAGAGCCTGTACTTGGTGTAGAAGGGTTGTCCCGAACCAGCTGAGTTGGGACAAAACGTGAAAGCATATGCATTGAATGCCATTCTGATTTCATTGAGCGCTCCATCGGCGAAAGAGAAAGGAAATGGCATCACTACTTGAGATATGCTTTCTATTTATGGTGATTCCATACGTGTTTTGTTTGACTTCGAGGTTTCACATTCCTTTATATCTAGTGATTAGTTGATAGATTGGAATTGAGACTCGAAATAGTTGTCCGACCTTTAAATTATGGCGAACCTTGTTAGGGACTCAACCAGACTGCACGTGTAACATCCTATATTTTGTCATCGGAAATTAATATTATGGATGACTGCAGTATCTGTAGCACTTAGTTCCGAGCCTTAAAATGGGGAGTGTTGTAACATGGTTTTTCTACACTTAGTCTATACATGATTTGTCAAAACTCTATCTTATCGAGTCATGGATGTTTACTTGTTTGTTTGCTATTGATTGCTTTAGGTTTAGTAAGGTTTAGTATTAGAGTCTAGGAATTGACTGGTTGGAAGGGTATGGAATAGTTGTGGATTGCGAAAGGTTGTTAGTGACGATGAGGACTAACAATGAGCGGAAAGTAGTGTTTGGCTTCCCATCTGATGATGAGGTGATGGTTAGCTTTCTATGTTTGCTCGATATCCCATATGATAAGTTGTCACCTATGCTTGTAGCTAGAGAGTGTCCGGATACATTCGATGAGGTGACCAAATTACCACCATATAAAGATTGAATTTCGTATCGATCTTGTTAGACGTGCTTAATCAGTAGTTATGCCTTTAAGGCAGATGATGCCCAAAAAGCAGAGAAAACTAAAGGTGCGAGTGGAAGACCTATTGATGCGATTGTTCATCCATAGTAGCATTTTTGAGTGGGATGCACCTATAGTGTTCGCCACTAAGGCAGATGGCTCTTTGAGGCTGTATATTGATTATCATAAGCTGAGTGAGATGACGGATAAGTAGCCACTCCCACTTAATTATGGTTTGTTCGATCAACTCTATAGCATGAAGGTGTTTTCTAAGTTGGACCTTGCGATGGGGTTTCATTCATTGAGAGTAACTAGAAAGAGTGTGCCAATCACAACGTTTTGTACACTACTTTGATTAGATGGTTATGCCATTCGGGATAACCAACAAGTCGACATGCTTTGTTGATTTCTTAGGCCGTGTTTCGAGGAATCACTTGAGTAAGTTCGTGCATGTGCTCCTTGATGATACTTTTGTCTACTCATGGATAAAAGAAGAGCACAAGGAACGATTGACGATTGTGTGGGAGGTGTTGAGAAAACACAGACTGATGATGAAAAGTTCCTTTGGATTGACAAGATATTGTATACGCTTTACCAAGTACTTCTCAAAGGTAGCAGCACCGTTAACCAATTTGATAAGAGGGTATCAGACATTTATTTAAGACATGGGGTGCAGACATGCGTTAGTGAGTCTGACCGAGAGGTTGACGAGTGCATTGCCATTACTCATTCCGAGCAAGAATGAGGAGTCGATAGTACACATGCTTGTAGTACTTGACTAGGTGTAGTATTGATGCCAAAAGGTAGGACTATCACGTATGCTAGTCTATAACCGAAACTGCACAAGAGGAAGCATCCGAGTCTTGATCGAAGTCGACGGTGATAGAGTTCGCTTTGGGGATTTGGAGGCACTATCTATTAGGAGAGAGATTCGAGGTGTTCACTTATCCCACATCATTGAATTATCTCTTCTCCGAGAAGGATCTTAACTTTGGCCAATAGCGATGGTTAGAATTATTAGCCTCCTATGACTTTGCATTTCCTAGACGTTCGAAAGGGAAAGGTAGTTGTTAGTGCTTCAAGTGGAAGACATACCAGTTTGGGGGCAGTTTTCCTAGAGTGGCATTGCTTGAGGATATCACTAGTTATGACTTCAGAACTCGACATGAGCTAGTGCCAAAGATGTTGGCTGGTTCGACCATTAGACCTACTTTGATTTAGAGGATTAGTAATAGTCAGAGGCATGAAGCTAGACTAACGGAGATCATAGCTAAATTAGAGGAACGAGTAGTGTTTGTAGAGGTAATACAGTATGGCTCTACTGAGACGTTTGGCTCTGCAAAGATGAGATGTTGTTTATTCTCGATGTTGTTGGATTGAAAAATGAGATACTAGTAGAGTGTTATCATTCGAGATTGATTATACAACCTGATAAAAAAAATGCACTGAGATACGAAACAGATATTTTATTAGGAAAGGATAAAGAAGGGCATCAGACATTCAATTTGGGATGAATGGATTGTCAACTAGTAAATGATGAACAGAAGAAGCCAAGCGGTCACTACAACCGCTTGAGATTCCCATATGGGAATAGGAATGGATAGTATGATTCCATTGTATGCTAAGAGCATTATAAGTGCTGAAACCGCTTTATCACTAGTGGGTTCTTGGAGAACATACAAGAGGCGTTTGGAAATTTAGCACCAAAGTGATTATATGATATTGAAGCTAAACCAGGGACTTCAAAACCTCATAGGCCTATTCGTACCGATAGACATGATATGAAATATGTTAGGAGGAAGGCAATGGAGTAGTAAAGGTTCAGCGGAGTCAAAGTGAAGGCGATTCCGTTTTCCTGTCAGCTTTCATATTGGATATCATATTTGATGTATTATACTAGATAGTTTAGTATCCTGCATGCTAGGATAGGCATGGATGTTACTTTTGATGTTTGATCTTATATGTGCCTATTAATGTCTGATTGTTAGCACTTTATACGATTACGTTTTCTTATATGGTTATTAGGCATGCAGGATAGTTATAGTTTCATATAGCACATTTATTTCAGACAACTGCCATATTTTGTGATCTAGTATACTTATTTACATCATGATGTTACTATTGTGCTTAATCCTCTTTGTTGAGTACTTGATCAGGTACATGGAAGCAAGTGTTGGCTATTTGGATGCTTACCCACTTATATTTGCATTTAAATAAAATTCTCTTACTATAAAAGAGGTATGTAACACTTGTAGTGTAGATTTGGCTATATATTTTTGGTTGTCCTCAAAAATGAGATGCCTCAGATATGAGATGTATATATTGTTATGTTGTATCGGGATTTTTCGCAGACTTAGCCGCACAGAGGAGGTACTGCCAAAATGTTCTGTGACATAAGCCAAAATTAAGAGAAAAGTCAATGTATATGATATTAGACGTTGTCGATAGTTGAGAGAGTCGGTAATATATGATATTTAGTTGACTTGCCTTTCGATTTATGAGTTAGCGCTTTTGTTTCCCATTGTCCGTTTCTTTGGAAATAAGTGTGTGACTTAGACGTTTAGCTTAGCCACACTAATTTTGTATTTGATAGTAATTGTACTTATAGATGAGGATGATGGCTCTAGCTGATTCTGACTCCATTCTCTTTATCATAATCGCTTTCAGTGATTATTATCGAGAGTTGATAAGTGACGATATCCCTTGTATCGTTGCTTATATGAGGGTACTGGGTTGAGTTGCTTCGCCCTTGGGATTTCGAGGAAGAAATCCTTTTAAGGAGTGGGAGAATGTAACGACCTATATTTTTGACGATTGGGTATTTAAATATTGAATCATTAGTTAATTGACGGTACAAAAAATATGATTTTTCACATACAATCGAATCAGGATTCAAGAACACTTCCGTTGATTTCTTATCGATATTGCGAATTGAAATAACTATATGGGTCGCTGTATTTGGAGATCGGAGATCTGAAGGCCGAAACGGTCTCGAATAACGCGAAATTATCATCCCGGAGCGTTGTTTGGATAGCGATGAAATTTATACCATCAGGACCAGAAAAATGAGGTAATGCACGTAGACGAGTTTCGTGGCGATCGGACGCACCGTTTGATCGTGCGAGCTTGAAACATGCAATGTTTTATTTGAGAATATAAATAAAACAAATAAAATAACATTTAAACTTTAACCCCCATCTCCTCTCACATTTTTATACGATCAGATTATTGTTTCATCCCCTCTTCCAAAAGAAAATGGCCGCCACTTCATATAATTTCAAAAATTAAAATCGACCAATTTACTTAATAAAAAATCAGGCTGCTCTATTCGTCGGACTCTTGGAGACATGGGGCCTCATCTGTAGGAGTTTGGGCATTGTTGGTGATAGTCGTGGCTGCAAACTTAGGATTAAGGTTTGGTTTTGTGAGTGGCATAGTCGGAGATAAGGGAAACAGAGGTTGGTGATGGCTTCGGGGTGGTGAAACGTGTCTACGGGCGAGCTTTGGCGAGGTCCGATTGTCGTTTGAAGGTTGCGACGCATGGAACTCTAGATGGAAATCTCGGAGTTGCGATTGAGATGGAGAAGCCAAAGTTTGTGATGTTGGTGCTGGCGGGTCAAGCTAGCGACAAGGAGTTCAAAGGCGAAGACGATATTCGATCTCATCAAGTAAAACTCCATATCCTTGTTAAAACGTGCATGACCATGGGTTTTGTTGGTGATAGGTACATATAGGAAAAGGAATTAGCAATTGGGAAGATAATTAGGAGGTAATGAATTTGGTTAATTATTTGATTAAGTTAATTAATTACTTATTTAATTCGCTATCTAATATATCGCCTATTTTTGCATACGAGACCCGTTTTGGACGTCGTTTCTTGAGTTACGCTCGTGATGGAGAGCTTTACGACTAGATGATGGTTTGGACATACTTGGTTGAGGTGAATGATATTGTCTCTCACCATACGATGATTGTTAGTATTGTATTGAAATGACATTTTGAAACGATTTCAAACTTTATAACGTGATTTCTAGAATATTTAAACCTATATCATATTTTATAAAAAGATTTTTTTTTAAAATGGTTTTAAATAAAATATCACATTTTTTCCATTTACGAACTATTTTGACAATATTGATAGATTTAGGCTATTTTGCTATTAATCCCACATTATCCCACATTGGTTGCTTGGACATATTATGTTGTATTATTATAGACGTATGTAGGTTACTGTAGACGTTAATATGCTTGTTGGTTGCATGTATGCTAGTTTGTTTGGTAGTTGGTGAAAAACGACATTCGAAGGCGATATATGATTAGAATATATCCTATAGGATAGGATTTCATGTATAGAGTATCGTGCAGGTCGACTGATCTAAAAATGAAGCACGGTGGACTTTAGAGGTACGCTTCGAACTTCAGGGAAGATGCCGAATGTTTTTAGTTGGTTTATATTTAACCATTTTTGGTTAAGCACACAACCAAATTGGTCGTTATCAACTACTCTAGAGTGGTCGATATCTACAACTATTGATGCTGGCCGATTTGGCCAATTTTGACGTGGATGATGAGCAGCTTCGACAAGTAGGATGTGATGGTTTGCTCATTCGTTTGATGTTCGATTTTGGTGTTACTGCTCTTCGATGAGTGGTTCTGGTGGTGAAGCGAAGATGCGATGCTTCGACATGATGACTCTATGATTTGACGATGATGATTCTAAACTGATGGCTTCGATGATGATAGCTATACTTCAGGAGGCATAGTAGGCAACGACGAATCGGATTGAGGGGACTATTGGAGGTGGATTACGGGATGCATGATGACTTTCTATGACCTATAATGGTTGTCTTGGGTAGTTTCCATCCGCGACTACTTCTGACCGGAGTTGTATAAACAGTTCTAAGATGGGCTTTGCTATGGATGACGTGTGCAAAGGGATCATTGATATTCGTAGGTTTCGATGTGTACACGTAAACCAGGGATATATGGGGATGCCCACTTGGATCGGACGTTACCTCCAAACAGGAGGCTTATTGTACCCTGGCCTATCATACACGCAGTCTAATTCCTGGCCTATTGAGTGGCATGGATTCGAGTACCGAGAGACTAGGATGTTGAGTAGTCCTTGACTCAGTGATGAGGTCATATGAGTATCATATATCCAACATACTAAGTGAGTGAATGAGAGGATGGATGATGGATGCCATGTGTGACGACCCAGAATTTTAGATATTTGAAAATGAAATATTTAATTGATTTTAAATATTCAAAAGTAAACTTTTAACTTGAATTTCAAATATCACTATTTATTGGGTAATTTAATTATTAAATTAAATGATTTGTAGTTGGGTAAAATGTTGAATCTGTAGTTTTAAGCCTGTTAAAAATAATCTGAAGGCTTAGAAAATTTACATTGATAATACTGAAGGTGATAGAACTTTTAAAATTGAATTAAAAAGTATTTTGTTCAGTTTTGAAAATATATCGTTTAAATTAATATTTAAAAATATACTTCTGGGGCACAGTCTCGGAATTCGACGAAACCAATTCCATTGGATCCGTAATATTGTATTATTATCATATTTCAAATTTCGTAGTGTTTGGAGTTGTCGTGTGATTGTACGGTAGATAAACGAATTGAAATTTATATCGAGAATTTAATATAACAACTGGGTTCAAAAAGCTATCTTCTCCATACGATCGGATTAGGACTCGAAACCTTTTCCATTGTGTTCGGTATAAGGGTTTAATATTATAAATGCTTAGCGGCACACATCGATAGGAGGTCGAGATTTCAAGTTGCGTGATTCAAGACGGGGTTGATTTAAATATTTATATTCAAATTTGTTTTAACCAAAGATTTATCAGCAGTTTTGTTTTCAAACACGTGTTTCTCTTAATAGAGCACGTGTCTTTCATGCAGACACGCGTATTCAAGGGAGCGATAAAATAAAATAAAAAAATATGTGAGGTTGCCGTTGTTTTTCCCTAAACTCGTTATATCTCCCTCGTATTAAATCATAATCAAAATAAATTTATTTTACCCAAATCAAATGGCGGACGAAAAAAATAAAATCAAGTAAAAAACATTAATCGCGACTTTTCCTTAAATGCTGTAACCAGACTTCGATCAGAGCCCTGCGTTCGTGTACGAGTGTATTGAAGCGCGAGTCGAGGAGCGAGCGTTGAGAGTCGATAAGCTTCGTGACGGCAAGGCTCGGCGAGTTTTTAGTTGTAATTGTCTAGGCTCGATTCGAGCATGCGAGGTTGTTCGGCGTTTTATGGGTCGGCGACTAGGCATTGGGCTCGAACGATTATCGGAGGGCAAGGAAATTGATGGCAAGGAGTCGAGAATGGGAACCATGACTTGGGAATTCGTGCTCGTGTGTATTGGCTTGGGGTTCGTGATTCGTCGATAGGCTTGGGAGCGACGTGAAGATCGACGGCGAATCGAGTTGGCCAAGTCAGGGAGGGGGTCGCGACGATGAATTGGAACGCGCAATGATGGTCTTAGCTCTCGGTTTTGTATTCTAAGGCCTGAGTTTGAGTTTTTGCTGAGAGGTCTATAACCGGGAATAAATGGTCGAGATGGAAATGGATTGCGAACAAAAACCAAAGGTGAGTTAATCTCACTCTTCTGGGTTTTATTTAAATTTAAATGGTTAAATTTAAATATTTGGTTGAATGATTGAATTGTTTGGATGTGGTATATTATATATAGTATATATATATATATTGGAGTGATTGATTTCCCGCACTATATAGCAGATGAGACCCTATGCGCCGCATAATAGCGGATGATATTATATAAACCCATATACCGCGATATTCCACCCTGAAGTGGAATTGGTATTTTATACTGTGCTAACATCTATGGATGCAGGGAAACAGGTTGGAAGGATCCAACTGGATTCTTCAAAATTATTTAGATTGTTTAATATTCTGTGTTATGAATATTTGATTTTCTATGATGGATTATATGGACAATTGAGATTGAATGCTATGGATTGCTTGAATATGCTGAGTTATCAAAATATATAGAATTGGATTTTTGAAAAGAAAATGAAAGAGTAAATTTTCAAGTAAAATAATTATAGAGAATTTGAATAAATTTAAGAATGAATTGGAAAAGAATATAAGTGATTTTAAAATCCTAATAAATTCCGAGTATGGGAAAAGAGGATTTTGAGCAAACAGAGAAATAATGGAAATTTAAACTTAAGTGATATTATTTAAAGTAATAAAGAATTTACTTTAAAATTCAAGGTTTAAATTTATTTAAAAAGGATAAAGAAGGAATTTGGGAAAAATTATGAAATTGGTATTTTCAGATAAAAAGGTTTTAAAATCGGAAGTTAATGGGTTTTGAAATAAATTGAGTAAGTAAAGGGATTTATTTCAAAATGGAGAAATTTGGAAATCAATTTGAAATTGATTTAAGTGTATAAAAGTGGGATTTTAAAAGAGAAGTGAGGCTTTGGAATTTATAAACTGGGTTTATAAAAGTGAAGTAATATATCTGTGGATATTTAGAAGAATAAATTCACAGTGGGAATTTATTAAATGAATGGGTAAATTTGGTTAAAAATAAATAGTGATTTATTTTTAAAAGATGTGAAAGAGAAGTGTATTTCTCAGGATAGCCAAGTACGTTTTCAAAGCAAGTTTTTAAGTAAAACTTAAAAGTTTTAAGGATTGTTTTAAAAGCATGTGTTAGGAAATTTATTATTTTTAAACGTTTAAGTTTTAAAGTAAGTGTTTTCCAAATTCATTTAGTAGTAATTATTTAAAGGTGACTGGGTATTATGTTTTAAAAGATAAAAAGTTAGTTCTATATTTTATAAAGTGGTTTTATTTTAAATATTCTTAAAGCATATATTTTTGAATAAAGTATTAAAGTAGTTTTTAATCTAAATGTTTAAAGTATATTTTATAATAAAGTGTTTTTAAGTTATTTTTAAAATCTAAAGTATTTGTACTTGGAGATTTCAATGGAAATAGAAAATATTGGGAAATTTATTCCGTGAGAGAAAGATGGTTTGAAACTGTTTTCAAAGGGTTGAAAAGTGGAAATATATCTTGCGAAGATATTTTGAAGTTAATAAATAATTTGGGAGAAATTATTTAAAGGTCTGATGGTTGTTGTGAATGTTATTTGATAGTTAAATAACCGACTATCAATATTGGCCAATGCGCTGATCGTTTCGAAGAGACCGGGATCGGGATTTATTTTTCGAAAACCACTTCGATCCGATTTGTACGTTTTCGTGGGGAAAACGAGTTTGGAGTCAAAGATGGAGCAGTGAAGTGCAAGGGCTAGTCGCTACTAATCCTGAGGATAATTCCAAAATGGATGTAGTAGGAATAGTGCCTTCGGTTCCGTTCGAACCCGGAACGGACTTGTATGGATGAATGCTTTCAGAACATCGTCAGGTGGACGATGAGCATTCTAAGGGATATGTTCTAAAATGGTAACGCTTAGCCTCAAGCCTCATCAACCGGGAATGACTGAAAATCAGGGGCTATGTAGCAAGGCTATGTGGGTAGCACCCATTAGGGTGAGGTCATCCCTGTCTAGATGTCCCTTTTATTTCGGCTTAGTGGTGCGGTTGCTGATCCCAACCATGGGCTGATCTTACTAGAGATTATCCAGTAAGGGGTAGTCCCGGTCTTGTGTTGCAGGGGATTGGGAGTGATCCTCGGTACGCTGATCTAGACTAGGTACTGTGACAGGTGGTACCCCAGTGCCTAGTCATTAGTTGGAAATCCATTCTTCCTACATGCCTTTTACGGATTTTGTTTGTATAACCACCTTTGTGGCTAGTATGCTGGAATTTAATCATGTAACAATTTCAGCTATATGAATAAGTATTTGTATATAGACACTATTATAATATCAGACGGATTTGATAAAAAGTGTTTTGGCTATCGTAAGGTAAAAACCCGACATGTTTATTTGTGGCATGGTCCTACGAGATGCTTTTGATTTCAAAGGGTTTGGAAAACTTTAATAATCCAATTGAGTGTGTTTTCTCACGCTGGTTTTCCAGACTGACTCGGGTGTTATTTTATTATAATGCTCGGGTCAGACTGAGTATTATAGATTACAGGATATGATGCTGTGGAGCTCAGGGGACGAGCTGGATGGTGAGACGTATCACACGTACTTGATGTATATTCCGCTGTGTTGTGTATGTTGTGTATTCTATGTGGGACAAGTTATTATAACTGTCCTGAATTGTGATGTTGAATGTATTATACTCTGATTCTGTACTCTGATGATGTAATGTATAAACAGATGTATTTTCTTTTGTGTAAAGATCATTTATTATCTATTATATTTTATTCCGCTGCAATGTGAGATTCTGTTGTGTTGTTTTCTTTTCTTCTACCTTCTTCTTCTAACCCTAATGGTTGGTATTTCCGTTCACTTTGAGTCGATATGTTGGAGAATAGTGTCGATTCAAGGGGTACGGGTTTGCAGGTCATCATACCATGTTTGTTTGACCGGCCTTAGGGATGTCACATGATAAAGATATTACCGATGCTGATATCTAGACATCCTTAGTACTTTGGTGTGTAGTACACCCATGATGACTATCATATAATAATGTATATCATTTATATGTGCTAACTCTATGGATGTAGGGACAGGTACGGTATGATTCTCTATACCCTCCGTTCTATATATTATACCGACTTTTATAGTGTTTTGAGATTATTTATCGCTCACACCAAGCTGTTGTCTGACTCGAGATTTTATGCTTTGCTTCTTATTATCTCGAGTGCTCTTAAATGAGTAAACTAGAGAGTAGGTGTAAATAACACTTGGAGCTGTGTAGATAGACTAGCAGATGGTGATGCTTTCTCTAATTTGTATTTTGATTTATTATTGTTTATTCCGATGTGTGACACTGTGGAGCCTTGACAGTGTTGACATACTATTTATTAGAGATGGTTATACAGTTGGGTTTATTTATCAGTTGTATGAACTCTATTACTATTTTCTATAACTGTATGAGCTTGTGTACTCTGATTCTGTGGTTTATATAGTTATTGCTGTCTTGCCTGTTTATATTTGAGATGTTTATTATTATATTTTATCTGATGCGCTGTGAGATATACGATAGGTTATGTGATTTTACGATGTTTTATTTCTTTCTCTTTTCTTCTATTCCCTTCTCTTCTTTTCTATTCCTCATCTTTATTTCTTTTTCTTTCCCTTGACAATCATCCTACATTGCCTAGATGCTCTAATAGCGCACTTAGCTCGGTGAGATATACGATAGGCATAACTCGGTGTCGAGTTTTGTACTTAGCTCTATTTGAGTTGCGACTCATCATGCACCTTTCCCCCATACTCCAGAGCACATCTACCAAGTTTCATCCAATTCTGACCAACTTAGCTTTCGATTTTGCTCAATTCTCTGACCTATCTTTCTATACATGCAACCACTAGCAAACAACATCAAATCTTATCATCCAAATATAGAATAACAAAAAACTTCATCTAATGAAACTGCAATCCATTAAAATAAGATAAATAAGGCAATTTATAACATACATATAAATATACATGAATATATAAACATAAATCAAGGTAATTTCTAATCAACCTATATCATATGCATGGATTAACATGTCATTAAAGTTAGAAAAGGATTTTATGGCCAAAAATCAATTTAAACATGTTAAATCCTATAATTCTTCCATATAAACATGTATAGTATAGTTAGAAGGCATTAAAAACTCATCAATTACCAAATCCAACCAATTTGTAGGTAGATCTAATTCGGACAGCAAAGAAAAGTACTTTAATTCAAGAAAATCGACGATCTCTATCTTCTAGTTGATGATCTAATCGCTAATTAACAATCTAATTGAATTTAGAGAGAAATTTGGATGAATTATGATGGATTTAGGACTAATTAAGATTTAGACCTGATTTGAAATAAGAGGGAAGTTCTAATAAGGGCTGTTACGGTTGAATCGTTCAACCGTACCAACCGTTCATGCGGTTACCATCTATAACGGTAACGGTTACGATAACAGTTGAAGAATTGAAAACCGCGGTTAACCATACCAACCATACATGATTGTTTTATGTAATATTTAACATTAAAGTATAAAAATTAGTAATTTAAGTTAAAGGAATAGCTTGTATATTAATAATATGTGCCTTGATGAACTAATAACGTGTGCGTGCATATTGGTCGATTTATAAACAAATAAATAAATTTGCAAAAAACAGTTAGAGGTATATCAATTAATCATCAATAATGTATATAATTGAAAATATATGTACGACATACTTCAAAATTGAAAATACGACGGTTAACCATCATAGACAGTTACGATTACGGTTAGTGGTAATAACGACGGTTACCGCAACCGTAACACCCCTAGTTCTAATCTAACTCCTATAACCCCTATTTATAGTGATTCTCTAATTATGCTAATAGGCTCACTCTTGGGCTTAATTAATTACACACTAATTTTGGCCGGCAGCTTTGAAAACTTAAAACATGCATAATTTTGCTAACTGTAAGTTCGTTTTTCTATTATGACCAATCTACAGAATGCGAAACCATCATCCTGGAGAATTGGAACGTGTGACGCCCCACCTCTATGCTCATAATAACAAAGAGTATTAAAAGAAATACTGTCTATTATTACGAAGAATAAGGCTGGATAGGAGCGACCATCCGTAATTGGCCTTACACTAATATTGGTTATCTCGGTAGGAGTGGTATATACTTTTTATTTTTCATCTATTATTTATTTACTCCCATCGACATATCCAATTATCAGTATAAAACAAACTACGATAGTTCATAATAGTTTAGGACATTAGATATAACAATAACACAGATAATATAAATGCGGAACACAGATAAAAACAAAAGTCTCATATATATATAACTGAAGTCAGTTGATACATAATTGACACAATACATATGATACAACAACTGTCGACTCTAGAAGTTATATATACAAGTACATTATCAACTAATATACATGAATACATATCGTTCTATATAATGACACGACTACTACAAAATGACACGGACAACTTCAGAAGATGTGAAAAGTCTTCATATCCTGAACAGCAACTCAAAGAAAGAAATCTACAACCTGAAATAACTCGGGTCTGACCCGAGTATTACATTCAAAAGAAAATAATACCCAGGTCAGTCTAATTCAAACCAGTTTATTAGTGCATATAGGCAGCAATAATTTAAATAGACGACAGTCACAATAATTCCCGCCTATCCGATTCTTTAAACAAAGAAACCGGATAACGGTCAATATAACACTTAACAGTGTTTAACAAAAATCAGCAGATTTAAATCCTCAACAGAGATAAATAAACAATTTATCAAACCGACTAAATCAATTTAAAGCTGTCAAATCTGATAGGGCTGCAGTACACGCACGCGTGTACTGCCTCGCCACTATCGCAAGAGATACACAAAAGCTCAGTGAAAGTCAAAAGTGATCACAAGGTCAAACCCCGAAATCGGGTTCAACTCAAGTGAAATCAAGAACAAATCCCGACAGGGGAAAAACTGCAAAGCACAGGCAACTGCAGACATAAGCGAATACGAAGCAACCAGCACGATGAAGCTATAGTAGCAAACAGTTGCAAAGACAAGGGCAGGATGCAACTACAAAGAAGACAGTGGTAGCAAGTGAAACAAGTTCAACCAATATCAAAGAGTATGTGCAAAAGAGCAACAAAACTCAAACTAGCAACTGCAGCAAGACCAGAACCCAACAAAGGTCAGAAGTACAAAATAGCTGAGCAAGTGCATCACTAAACAACAACCAAGATCAAAGGCAAATCAGTAAAACGAATTAACAGAGAGGCAAGTGCTGCACCGCTAACAAGACGAATGAAGAGCAACCCCAAATGTACATGGTCTAACAACGGTTCAGATAGGAAGCAATGCCAAAGTCGAGCATGCTACAGGTAAGAAAGATCACAAGACAAAATTCCCAAGCTAGAAGCCAGAGCTAATATCGAAGTGGAATAAATACAACATGCATCTGAACAGTATGATGGTGAGGGCACCATAGATATGGCACCACAGCACACACTTTTTAACGGTCAATGCCAAGAGTTTACCAAAATCAAACAAGACAGGGTGACCTATGGTCGAAATTGAACAAGTGCTACAGGTTACTACATATCAAGTATGCAAACCAAAGTTGCAGTAAAGCGACACTAGAAAATGCTCAAATGTCTGCATAATAAAAATGCGAACAAAAAGTTGCAATGAACAACAAAAATGAAACAGAGACGAGCCGGAATTACAAAGTGAACTAGTGCCAGGTCGAACATTGTACAACAGTGATCAAGTACACAAATGCAAAGACCACAACAAAGCCAAAAGTGATACCAGAAGTGAATACATGAACATCAGGAGTTCAAGCAATATCATAGGTGATGAACAACAGGAATGATACCAAGTTCAATGCAACATGATGCAGCATCATCATAATAGTGAAGATCAAAGTCAGGTATCAACATATCATAAATCAATGTCAAGACCATGGTCAATCAAACAGTCCAAACCAGTTCGACATCACAAGGTCAGAATGTATGCAGTGGCACAAGGCCGTGTACAAAAGTCAAGATGATCGAAACTTGTCAAAGTCGAAGTCTACCAGAGGAAATCACAGATACTAAAAGGTCGATGAAGTTTCAAGTTAAGGTCAAAGCCATAGTCATCATAGAAAACTATCAACATCTAAATGTCAAGAATTTTAAACCGAGTCAATAATCACAAAGCTGTGAACAAGTATCAAATATACGGTTATTGACAAGTCAAGAAAATCACGAGCATCCAAGTAAAATCGAGTGGCCGAAAGTAACATGTGCCAGGGGTTCAAATATGTGGCAGTTTCAACTAATATCAACACCAGTGTTAAGGCCAACATCAAACCAGGTAGCGAAGCAATTTAGATCGAAACAGGGATTTAAACAAGACAAAGCTATCTCATCTAAAAACTGAATCAATCAAACCATTGACAATTTCGAACAAGTCAACCAACGTCAAAACAGTTTCAAAATAAAACTCTAAACATTTCAGTACCTAAATTGCAAAGGAATACATAGGAAATCAGTTCCTAAACAAAACCCCAATGGAGTTCACAAGGTACACGAAAACCGAAGCCCAACTGCTATCACAAACATCAAAGTACCAGAGAACTCAAAGCAACAAACTCAATCCAAAAACAAAGCCATGGAAATCAATTAACAAGGGACTATGCGACTTTGAATTAGAAGTGAGTGAGGAATCACTCACCTTGGATCGGTCGAGAGATAGAAGTCGAACTCGACTGAGTTGACAAAATTGCGCACTCATCCATTGAAGCAGGCAACACTGAGGCGAACGAACGAGATCGAGTAGCTTGTTCGACACGAAGACGAGCACGAGAGCATCGGCAAGCAGCGACGTTCAAACCCTGAAGCCCTAATTTGTCGCGAGGCCGCCATTTTCCACTCGAATGCTTTTTCTTTTAGGGTTTTAAGGAATGAGAGAAAAAAAGAAAAGGGGGATTCGGGTTATATGCCTTAGCTATTACTCACGGCATCAACAGATATGGTCAAGATTTACTTACACAATCAAAAAGAAATTCAGATTGATTTAAAATCCCAAATAATGATTAACAATTTTATTAAAGAATTTAAATACGATTTAAATCCCAATATCAATTGTCAACTGAATTAAATTTGTTATTTTGACGATAATTAAATTTTTACCAAAAATCCCGGTTGTTACAGACTCCCCTCCTTAAAGAAATTGCGTCCACGCAATCATAGGGAATAAATGAATAAAAGGTAACAACCAAAAGAGCATGGTAATGGCGAATGTATAAACAAAGCAAGTGTCAGCGGGGAGGTATTAGATAAGAAATCGTAAGGTTCGACTACTTCAAATCAAAAGAATCAACCTCGTGGGAATCAGGGATCAAAATCAGATGACTAACAAAAGCAAGAACAATCGAGTTCCAGCAACTAAAAGAGAAGGAAAAACAGAGCAGAAATCCCGTACAGAGCACGAATTGAATGTGAGTAAATCAAATTACTCACCTGAATCGCCAGAGAAAAAGACGAAGCTCAAATCTCAAAAATCGCGAATATTCAATCATCAAAAACGATGATTGAAATTTCAAATCGCAATTATTTACTTATCTCCAACGATAATCAGACGACAAATCAATTATCTGATTATCTCAAACGATAGTCAAATTTCTCAAATCAACAGATATTCGATTATTAAAAGCGATAATTAAATCTCAAATCAACAAATATTTAATTATCTAACAGCGATAATTAAATCTAAAATCAACAAATATTAAATTATCAAAGACGATAATTAAATCTCAAATCAACAAATATTTAATCATCTAACAGCGATAATTAAATCTAAAATCAACAAATATTTAATTATCAAAGACGATAATTAAATCTCAAATCAACAAATATTTAATTATCTAAAGTGATAATTAAATCTCAAAGCAACAAATATTTAATTATCTAAAGCGATAATTAAATCTCAAATCAGCAAATATTTAATTATCAAAAGCGATAATTAAATTTCAAAGCAGCAATTATTTAATTATCAAAAGCGATAATTAGATCTCAAAGCAACAAATATTTAATTATCTAAAGCGATAATTAAAAACAACAATTATCCGATTATCGAAAACGATAATCAGAAATCATATCAACAAATATCTAATTATCACAAGCGATAATTAGAAACAACAAATATCTGATTATCAAAAACGATAATCAGAACTCATATCAACAAATATCTAATTATCACAAGCGATAATTAGAAACAACAAATATCTGATTATCAAAAACGATAATCAGAACTCATATCAACAAATATCTAATTATCACAAGCGATAATTAGAAACAACAAATATCTGATTATCAAAAACGATAATCAGAACTCATATCAACAAATATCTAATTATCACAAGCGATAATTAGAAACAACAAATATCTGATTATCAAAAACGATAATCAGAACTCATATCAACAAATATCCAATTACCTGCAGATAATTGGAAGCAACAAATATCTAGAAATCAATTAAGAAGACTAGAAAATCAACATAAAAGCTTGGATCGATCCCATCAGATGGCGAGTTTTTTAATTCGCCGCACGTGCAACAACATATGGCCGAAGCCTACCAAGTACTCAACATAATTTTTGGCGCCCATCAGATTGACCCGAAGGTCCGCAGAGTGACCCGAAGGTCTAGTACTGGTATTTGACCCGAAGGTCCATCATATGACCCGAAGGTCCATCATATGACCCGAAGGTCCATCATATGACCCGAAGGTCCATCATATGACCCGAAGGTCCATCATAGTGGCTCGAAAGCACACGAAAGCATCAAATATTTCAATTAACGAGTCCGGAATTAACCGAAATAGCAAACGCACATGTCCCATACCACGTGTTTTACTAAATCGTTTGATTCTCTTCATCGTTTCCTTGAAAGTGTGAAATTCATCAAAATCATCAAAACAGCAGATATTCAATTAACGAGTCCGGAATTAACCGAAAAAGTAAAAGTGTGGTTCCATACTCCGCACTTTTGCTAAATCGTTTAAATCTCTTCTTCGTTTCCTTGAAAGTGCAAAATTGTGTATTTCGTAAAAATACACTTTACATTCTCAAACGGACAAGTCCGGAATTAAGCGAATCAGTAAAAGAAAGGGGTCATAGTCCTCGATTTTGCTGAAACGTTTAAATCGCTTCCTCATTCTTTTGAAATCGCAAACTGTAAAATTTTTGAAAACAATTTTATTTATTTTGCAAAAATAACAATTCGCATTCTCAACTGCACAAGTCCGGAGTTAAGCGAAACAGTAAAAGAAAGGGGTCATAATCCTCGATTTTGCTGAATCGTTTAAGTCGCTTTCTCATCCTTTTGAAAACGCAAACTGCTAAAATTTTATAAAACAATTTTTCCAATCACGTGATTAAAACAGTAAATCAGTAACAATCTCGGTAAGGAAATCGTACTTCTCAAAATACCGTAAAAACGGTTACACATCAGTATTGCGGAATAACCGCTTGAAAATCCACTGTTAAAAATTTTGTTGTTACTGAAGTCAAAGCGACAGAAATTTTAAAACACCAAATATCTCATCAAAAGAATTCACATCAAAATGTGACATCAGTGAATTTTCATTCATTAAAATTGCCAACAAAACACCGTGCCTCAAAAATTCAGCATTGGTGTAAAAAGTCCATTATAAAAATAACGGTAACAAAATACGTATCATAACCAAGCATCGGTTCAACGTAAAATAAATGCAATAACGTGCAATTTAAATTTTTGCACGTACTACAAAATGAACAAAGAATCATTCAAATGTATCTTCAATGAAGATAATTTAAAACAGCAAAAATCTAATCAATAGATGATTAGTACAAAAGAAAGCCAGCGGAAGTTTCAACAAAAATCACATATCTGCAATTTCTTCGAATCCTCAATTCGAATTCGAAATTTTCAAAGAAACAAATTAATTACAGTTATGCGAACAACAAATGAAATTCATATCAATTTCGTATTTTGATTTTTAAATCAAAAAGATTATCAGTTGTACTCAGCGAAGACAGTTTCACTATTTCCGCTGCGCAACTCTGATAAACAGAACACAAATCAATCAAATCATCAGAACATAAATTCATTTTTATTTTTAAATAAAGATATTTAAAAATTTACATCTAAATTTCAAAACTTTAGTTTTGACTCAAATCACAATAAAACATCGACCTATAGTTGTAACATATGTTCCATCCAAGTCATGTTTTATATTATGTCCATAAACCCCAAGCTCTGATACCAACTGTGACGCCCCACCTCTATGCTCATAATAACAAAGAGTATTAAAAGAAATACTGTCTATTATTACGAAGAATAAGGCTGGATAGGAGCGACCATCCGTAATTGGCCTTACACTAATATTGGTTATCTCGGTAGGAGTGGTATATACTTTTTATTTTTCATCTATTATTTATTTACTCCCATCGACATATCCAATTATCAGTATAAAACAAACTACGATAGTTCATAATAGTTTAGGACATTAGATATAACAATAACACAGATAATATAAATGCGGAACACAGATAAAAACAAAAGTCTCATATATATATAACTGAAGTCAGTTGATACATAATTGACACAATACATATGATACAACAACTGTCGACTCTAGAAGTTATATATACAAGTACATTATCAACTAATATACATGAATACATATCGTTCTATATAATGACACGACTACTACAAAATGACACGGACAACTTCAGAAGATGTGAAAAGTCTTCATATCCTGAACAGCAACTCAAAGAAAGAAATCTACAACCTGAAATAACTCGGGTCTGACCCGAGTATTACATTCAAAAGAAAATAATACCCAGGTCAGTCTAATTCAAACCAGTTTATTAGTGCATATAGGCAGCAATAATTTAAATAGACGACAGTCACAATAATTCCCGCCTATCCGATTCTTTAAACAAAGAAACCGGATAACGGTCAATATAACACTTAACAGTGTTTAACAAAAATCAGCAGATTTAAATCCTCAACAGAGATAAATAAACAATTTATCAAACCGACTAAATCAATTTAAAGCTGTCAAATCTGATAGGGCTGCAGTACACGCACGCGTGTACTGCCTCGCCACTATCGCAAGAGATACACAAAAGCTCAGTGAAAGTCAAAAGTGATCACAAGGTCAAACCCCGAAATCGGGTTCAACTCAAGTGAAATCAAGAACAAATCCCGACAGGGGAAAAACTGCAAAGCACAGGCAACTGCAGACATAAGCGAATACGAAGCAACCAGCACGATGAAGCTATAGTAGCAAACAGTTGCAAAGACAAGGGCAGGATGCAACTACAAAGAAGACAGTGGTAGCAAGTGAAACAAGTTCAACCAATATCAAAGAGTATGTGCAAAAGAGCAACAAAACTCAAACTAGCAACTGCAGCAAGACCAGAACCCAACAAAGGTCAGAAGTACAAAATAGCTGAGCAAGTGCATCACTAAACAACAACCAAGATCAAAGGCAAATCAGTAAAACGAATTAACAGAGAGGCAAGTGCTGCACCGCTAACAAGACGAATGAAGAGCAACCCCAAATGTACATGGTCTAACAACGGTTCAGATAGGAAGCAATGCCAAAGTCGAGCATGCTACAGGTAAGAAAGATCACAAGACAAAATTCCCAAGCTAGAAGCCAGAGCTAATATCGAAGTGGAATAAATACAACATGCATCTGAACAGTATGATGGTGAGGGCACCATAGATATGGCACCACAGCACACACTTTTTAACGGTCAATGCCAAGAGTTTACCAAAATCAAACAAGACAGGGTGACCTATGGTCGAAATTGAACAAGTGCTACAGGTTACTACATATCAAGTATGCAAACCAAAGTTGCAGTAAAGCGACACTAGAAAATGCTCAAATGTCTGCATAATAAAAATGCGAACAAAAAGTTGCAATGAACAACAAAAATGAAACAGAGACGAGCCGGAATTACAAAGTGAACTAGTGCCAGGTCGAACATTGTACAACAGTGATCAAGTACACAAATGCAAAGACCACAACAAAGCCAAAAGTGATACCAGAAGTGAATACATGAACATCAGGAGTTCAAGCAATATCATAGGTGATGAACAACAGGAATGATACCAAGTTCAATGCAACATGATGCAGCATCATCATAATAGTGAAGATCAAAGTCAGGTATCAACATATCATAAATCAATGTCAAGACCATGGTCAATCAAACAGTCCAAACCAGTTCGACATCACAAGGTCAGAATGTATGCAGTGGCACAAGGCCGTGTACAAAAGTCAAGATGATCGAAACTTGTCAAAGTCGAAGTCTACCAGAGGAAATCACAGATACTAAAAGGTCGATGAAGTTTCAAGTTAAGGTCAAAGCCATAGTCATCACAGAAAACTATCAACATCTAAATGTCAAGAATTTTAAACCGAGTCAATAATCACAAAGCTGTGAACAAGTATCAAATATATGGTTATTGACAAGTCAAGAAAATCACGAGCATCCAAGTAAAATCGAGTGGCCGAAAGTAACATGTGCCAGGGGTTCAAATATGTGGCAATTTCAACTAATATCAACACCAGTGTTAAGGCCAACATCAAACCAGGTAGCGAAGCAATTTAGATCGAAACAGGGATTTAAACAAGACAAAGCTATCTCATCTAAAAACTGAATCAATCAAACCATTGACAATTTCGAACAAGTCAACCAACATCAAAACAGTTTCAAAATAAAACTCTAAACATTTCAGTACCTAAATTGCAAAGGAATACATAGGAAATCAGTTCCTAAACAAAACCCCAATGGAGTTCACAAGGTACACGAAAACCGAAGCCCAACTGCTATCACAAACATCAAAGTACCAGAGAACTCAAAGCAACAAACTCAATCCAAAAACAAAGCCATGGAAATCAATTAACAAGGGACTATGCGACTTTGAATTAGAAGTGAGTGAGGAATCACTCACCTTGGATCGGTCGAGAGATAGAAGTCGAACTCGACTGAGTTGACGAAATTGCGCACTCATCCATTGAAGCAGGCAACACTGAGGCGAACGAACGAGATCGAGTAGCTTGTTCGACACGAAGACGAGCACGAGAGCATCGGCAAGCAGCGACGTTCAAACCCTGAAGCCCTAATTTGTCGCGAGGCCGCCATTTTCCACTCGAATGCTTTTTCTTTTAGGGTTTTAAGGAATGAGAGAAAAAAAGAAAAGGGGGATTCGGGTTATATGCCTTAGCTATTACTCACGGCATCAACAGATATGGTCAAGATTTACTTACACAATCAAAAAGAAATTCAGATTGATTTAAAATCCCAAATAATGATTAACAATTTTATTAAAGAATTTAAATACGATTTAAATCCCAATATCAATTGTCAACTGAATTAAATTTGTTATTTTGACGATAATTAAATTTTTACCAAAAATCCCGGTTGTTACAGAACGACTTAAGACCCTAATTTGACTCCTATCTAAAGTTATAGCCCAAACAAGATTTTCGAGGTCAAAATGGTCACATAGAAATTCGAGAAAAATCATAGGTGTGTAAAATGTCCTTAAAAGTCATATCCCAAAATTATAGAATCATACGACCTTATATGAATAAAACAAAAAATATATTTTACAATGCTCTGATACACAAAGTACGGGTCATTACGATCTGCCTTGGTAGCTAAGACAACTGGTGCTTCCCACTCTAAAATACTCCTCCTAATGAAGCCCTTCTCCAACAACTCATTCACTTGCTTATTCAGCTCGTGTCTCTCTTTAGGAGCCATATGCCTCAAGGGTAAGGCAATAGGTTTGGCATTCTCCATAAGGTAAATCCGAAACTCGATCTCTCTTTGGGGTGGATGATCAGTGACATTAAAAAAGACATCTGAATAATCTCTAACTATTGGTACTGAATCTAACTCATAATGTTATAAGTCTATGGAATATAGGCAACTCAACATAACTGAACCTCTAGGATCACAATAAACCTCTAGACTATGTCCACTACAAGTACCCAACCTAACAACCTCCTATCCCAATCAAGGGTCGCCCCATACATGGTCGTTCAGTCCATACCCATAATCAATCAAAACTAGAAAATCCTAGGACAGAAGTATCGCAATCGAACTCGACCCCAAAATAAACAATTTCAAACCTTTACATATGATAGATAAATAAGTCAATCCCCTAATAGGGTAGATACAACTATAGGTGTAACGACCCGTATTTTTTATAATTAAAAATATTAAATTTAATAAGATTTTTGAAATTTAATATTGTGGGAATTTCAAATTTATGATTATAAATGAAAATAATTATTAGAATATAATTTAATAATATTGATTGAATGTAATTGACAACCGTTTAATGTAATTTCAATCAATTGTAAATTGTAAAGTTTAATTTGGATATAATTGTAAAAGTTTAATAAGGAATAAAATAAATGTTGTATTAATAGTGCAATTATATGTAATTTAATTGGAAGTGGTTTAATATAGAATATGAAATCAGCTATTGGTAAGTAGATTTTGTGACGACCTTGCGATTTTCGACCCCGAAAATCGACACTAATACATTCACTGTATAGAGTGCCGAGCAATCGAGTGCCGGAAATACCAGGTTGTTAGGGTTTAAGAAGAAAAGAGATAGAAGAAGAAACAGAAATAACAACACAGAATCTCACATTCGCAGCGGAACAAAATATAATATAATAATAGATTTTATATAAAGAACTGTAACTGTTAATATACATACAAATTATCATAGTACACTCATCAACATATAAATCTGGACAGTTATAATAACTTGTCCCTAAATGCTGAATATACAGCCTACAATACACAGCGGAATATAATCAAATACGTGCAATACGTCTCTGCCAACCAGCTCGTCTCCTAAGCTCTATAGCATCCTATCCTGAATCTGTAATACTCGATCCGACCCGAGCATTACAACAAAGTAACACCCGAGTCAGGCTGAAAACCAGCGTGAGTAAACACACTTAATTTGAAATACTTGAGTTATCAAATCCTTCGAAAACCAAGGTAACTCGTAAGACCGCGTCACATATACACGACGGGTTTTTACCTTACGATACCCAAAACACTTTTTCAGAAATCCGGTGATATTATAATAATGTCTAATTATAAAATACTTATTGCAATAACTGAATTTGTTAAATTTATTCAATCCCAGCATATTAAACTAGATAATCAAAACCGTAAAGGTTAGTAGTGGTTATATGATCGAAGTGGTTCCGAATAATGCAGATATCTGATCCCGGTCTCTTCGAATCCAAGCAATAAATTTAAAAGGCCAAATTGTTTAAAATAAACAATTCATATTTAGAGTGATAATACTCGCATATGGGAATTTACTACATATGTTTATTTCAAATAAAACATGTCAACGTTTTATTCTAACTTTTCAACTGGTTTGGCTTCAAAGGGCGCAGACAAGAACAATTGAAATAATATTCAAGAGCAATAAACCATGGCATAGATCATTAACTAGTTTTAACGATTTCACAAATCAGAATTTAATTAACTTTAATTTACTGAAACCATTTATATTATTAACCCAAATTAATTATAAATTAAAGAAATTATAAAACAATTTATTTTTAGTTAATTAAAATTAAGCAATCCAATTAATAGCTAATCTTATTTATTAACATAAGATTTAATTAAGAATTTAATTAATTACTTACCTTAACTATTATAAAATAATTAAATTTTACTTTACACAAAATAAATTAGGCTTAAAATATTAGGTAGTAGAATTACAATGCAAAGGATTTCATGTTGATTTGATTTACATAAATGAAAAACAAATGTTTTAAAATTGAAAGGTTATTTACATATAAACATTTCTAAATCACTTTTTTTATAAAAGGAGCCCAGCCCACGTTCGGCCCAAAGGAAGAAAAAAAAACAAGCCGCTCTTTCTTCCCTCTTCTCCTTTTCTTCTTTTTGCTTTCTCTTCATTTTTTTTTTCAATTTGACAAACCCAGCTGTGCATCCAAGTGTGCACGTGCACACTTGCCTCCGGTCAAACAACTCGCCACCGACCATCACCCTAAGTCATCCACGCCTCCAGTGTCTCGTCCATCCACCCAGAAGTCACGGCCACCCTCCAGTTCAAAAATTAAACTCCAAACCGAGTCCTGGAACAAAACCCACCCATTTGATCACCTTGCCACATCAATTTCGACCATCAACATTCAGCCAAAGTCATCCAGAGCATTGCCACGATCTCCTGCTCCTTTCCCCCTCCGTGCGTACGCCCCTCTTGGCCTAGTCACGCCGCCATTTCCACCCAACCGGAATTCAAAAACCCATGACCTAAAACCCTAATCCCAACTCACCTGACCACCACAATCATCAAAAAAATGCCGTGCCATTTTTCGCCGATCATCCATCACCCAAGCAACCTCCACACCCAACGACCAACCGCTAAACCGCCTCGACCACCTCAATTTGACCAAATACCAAATTCCGGCCATCTCTCTTTTTCTCACTCCACACTTGATGAAAAATCACCAAATTACTTTCAAAAATCTCCATTTTCAAAGACAAACACACCCACATAATCAATTGATTAAATTATGTTATTTGAATTTTGGCCATTTCAAAGTTGTTTACTAGAAACTAAGCTTTTCTTCCCCAGTGCTTAATGATAACTAACGAAACAAATTTTAAAATAAAATATACTAAAAAAACAATCACTTTTTCTTTTGGAACTATAATCTAAAACCAACTAGATCAAGAGATATCGATTTTTTTGAAGGTTGCATGATTTATTTCTTTTCAAGAACAGAGATGGTGTTGAGTTACAGGTTGTATTCCTCATGACCAATCCATATATATATAGCATAGAAAACTCATTATCACATAATTACTTGAAAAATAAAGATGTTCATTCAATTTTCAAGCATATGTAGATACATATATGGATCCAGTAAGTAAGAGACCAAGTTTTTACTCACCTACTTCTTTTGAAAAAAATGTAACACTGCCTCCTTTTTGTTTGTTTTGACTGTAGCTTTAGGTGCTTAGTTTCCTACAAGATTTTAATGGCAGCTTATCCTTTTTCTTAAGTGTTAGAAAGTATACGTGAACAAAAACTACAAGTTGGGTGGCTGCTATGCACTTATAGGGTGGTTGAAATTTTTTGTACAGGCCTCTCACATTTTTTTATTTTTATTTCTTGATTTGATGATTTGATTACTCCTTTGACTTGATTTATTATGTGGATTTGATTTTTGTGTGACATGATTAAATGTTTGTGCCTTTATTTGAAGTTTTTGCTATGATGATGTTTCCCATATGTTTATATATACAATTTTTTTTTCATTTACACTTTTATATACATGTATACATATACTTATACTCATAGTTTGAAATATTCCATTATGAAGCTTGTACATTCATGTATATTTACTTATTTACATATACAATATTTATATATATATATATTTACTTATTCACTATTTCACATATATATATCTATATATGTGTACTTATGTATATTTTTGTCATATCTACATATACATATACATAGTTATATATACATATATATTTACATATTTACATATGTATACCTATTTACATTTCTACATATTTATATATATATAACATTTTTATATAGAGATTATTTTATCACGAGTTTGAAATGGTGAAGTTTAAATACATATACATATATTAATAAATTTCCCTTATTCAGAAATTTACATTTCAAAATTTTATATAGTTTAGTCAATTTATTGATTCAGATATTTAAATATCAGAAAATTCATTTATTCGACTAATAAAAGTTAATACTCTAATAATTAAAATTAGTTAACTATCCCAAAAACAGATGGCTGAAAATCCAAGTCGTTACAGATTTATACTCCTTGTTGTGAATGATAAATTAATAGGTATGAATTACTAAGTTGAAACAATTTATTTATTATCATCTCATTAATTAAATCAGTTGAAAATAATTTAAAAATCAGTAAAATTAATATGGTAAAGAACGTCAACTGTAGAGTGTTGAGAATAATAAGATGGAAACTTATGTTAAATAAATTCATAGGGTATTTGATGATTTAATAATACAAATGTAAATCAAAATAATAGAATTTATTGAAATTTAAAATTTAAAAACTAGAGTTTTATTACTGTTGTAATTTAGTGTTGAAATTAATTTAATATTTAAATCTTGACTTTAACATGGAAAAATAAATTTTAAAAGGTCATTAATTTCTGTTTGACTAAGACTATGATAGAACGCATTTAATTGATAATATAAAAGTGGTTAAATCCATTGAATAATAATTCTTTTTAATTAACGTGTATAATTAGTCTTTTTGGCACTGTCTTGGATTTCGACGAAACCAGTTTCATCGGATCCGTAATAGTGAATTATTATGGGATTTCAAGTTTCGTAACGATCAGACTTATCGTTTGATCATGCGAGCTTGAAACGTGTAGAAATAAATTAATGGAATTTAAATGAATATAAGCTGATTTTAAAAGCTAACTTCTATATCCATTAGAATTAGGGTTTGAAATTATTTCCATTGAGTTTAAAAATATTGAAAACACATATTTTGACATATTGGATGACCTATTTTCGTTCCGGGAAAGAAACAGGCTTTTCGGGTCTTTGTTATCGCTTCGGCCCATTCGATCTGTTCCATCCATTCTTATTCATCTTTGCCTATATATATGTTGTTATAAACTCTAGCTGCTTCTATTCCATTTTCTATACGTACAATTTCTGTTCTTATTTGTTCCATTATCTGTTCCTTCTCAATGGCAGACATCTTAAACCATAATTAAAATTCCAAATCAAACTCCAAAATTCAAACTGCTCTAATTCTATCATATAATATATCATCGTGAAGCTCTCGACGAACATAACCTGGGTCTGCAATTCGTTTTTCGATTGGAGGCTCCGTTTGTCCAGAATTGGGCGAAACATTCTCCGCCGTCCGTTGTACGGTTTCGCGATCAACGGCGAAACGTCGACGATTCGTCGATCGGGAGGTGCTGTATCGTAGAGGGCATCAAGGGGATTCAATCCATGGTGGTCGATCGCTGTAACAACCCGTGATTGCAATTACCAAATAATAAATTAAAATTTTGATTTTAATTTAATTGGAGCTATTAATGAATTTTTAATGTGGCTAATTTGTTCAAAAGTTAGTTATTTTGAATAAATTAATATTTTGGGCTTAAGTGTAAAATGGAGAATTTAATGGAAATTAATTAAGGTAAATGGAAATTTATAATATTGCAAAATTTTATATGTGTAAAATAGTGCAATATTTGAATTGGGAATTTAATTTACAATTTAATTGCAAAACGGTGATTTTTGGGCAATTTTGACTAAAAGATGTTTTGGAATAATTAGGGGTTAAATTGTAAGTTGGCAAATATTGTGATGTATAATTTTATAACTATAGCTAAATTATTTTGGTAACATATTTTAAAATTTTATGGGTAAATAATGAGTAGTTTGTATTTAGAGAAATTAGCTAACTTGAGATATAGAACATATTCCAAGTCCTAATGGGTATTAGGCCCACTAACCCACTTCCATTAGCCTATAAACCATCTTCTACCCATTTGTTTCAGACAACATTTCATTCCATCAACCCTTAAACCCTAGAGCAAAACCTAATTAATGGCCTCCATTTGGTAGAAGATCCATTTTCCTCTCCACATAGCTAATCTAGGTTAATACAAGTTAAAAGGTAAAACAATCCTTCTCTAATCACTCTCTAATCTTCATTCTAATTTCTGAAATTAATTTTTAATACATGGTTTTTGGTTTATTTTTGTTATGAAGCCTCTTGATCTCCTCTCTCTAGCTTTTGGAGTGCACATCAAGTGTTTGTGCATATTTTTCTTGCTTGGGAAAGAGGTAATATATGCTAGCTGAAATTATAATTAGTTTATTACTGTTAGTAAATTAGGCATATCTCATTCATCTTAAATCGGAATTAAGATTTTCTTGATGTTCTGGAAAGCTTATTCTGTAGGCTATAACTTTTATGTTTTGAGCTTTGCCTAATTTTGTGGTTTGAATGGTCGAAATCACGTTTGTTTGTCGCTTACCTGACAACAAACTACAGGGTTGATAAAATAAAAACCTGAAATTGATTTGGCCATAAGTTACTCGTTTCTTACCCAAATCTAATAATTTTGGATGTTCTGGAAAGCTTAGGCTATGTTTGATTTACCGTTTTTAGTTTTGAGTTTTCGTCCATACAAAAATACGCACGACGCATGATATTATGAAAAATGACCATTTTAGAAAACAAATTTAACACACAAAATAGAAAACAACTTTTTTTCATTTTTCGTGTTTTGAGAAAAATGGAAGCACGAACAACAATTCATCCTTCCGTCGTTCCTCCATCCACTTCGTGGTCCCCTACAATCTTCCGTTCATCTCTTCCGACCTCCTTTCATTCTTCTCATATTTTGTAATTAATGTTGAAAACTCAAAACATAAAATACAAAATAAACCAAACGAGCCCTAGATTTAGGGCTAAAAATTTCATGTTTTGAGTTTCATGAAATTTCGAAGTTAATTTGGTCAAAACTGTGCATTCTTACTACTGTCCCGAGAGCACATTGACAGTGATATAGAATTTAAATCTGAGAATTGTTTTAGTCATAAAATTTTCATCCCCGATCGGAATTTGACGATCTTGGTCATTCCGGAAAGCTTAGAAACTAAACTACAACTTTTATTTTATTCATTTTGTCAGAATTAGAAGTTTACTATGCCAAAATTGTGGGTTTTCATCTCTGATCTGTAGTGCATAACTATAGGCCTTAGTCTCTTTTCTCCCGTTGTTTTCAGTACAGAACCCCGACTTTGCGACGCCATCCCGGGCTCGTCCTTTGTCGTATTTCATCGATTTCGGACTCGTTGGAAAGCTGGAGTTCCGAACTCCATCTCCAAAAAGTTTGATTAGTATCCGAGTTCATTTGACTCTTCGAAATTACTGTCGAAGAGGGACCAGGATCTCAGCCTGAAACGGTGTATTCACTGTTTCCGGGTCCGACTTTGGAGTGTCGCTGCGACTTCGTTTCAAGTCGGAATCGAGTAATTCTTTTTGCGTTCTGAAGTAGGAATGTTGGACTACGTTCCTATCAATTTTCATGCCATTCGAATTCAGCCTGCTGGTCCGAATAATTTTCCGAACTTGGGTTCGCGTCAGTTTTGGACTATTTTCCAACACTTAATATTTTCAGTGATTTTCTGGTTTTATCGATTTCTTACTCCCTGTTTCCAGTTTTGAAACTGAAACTTTGTGACACTGCCACGGTCACATCCGTGGTTAGAATCCAACGTTTTCAGACTCGTTGGAAAGCCGGAGTTCCGAACTCCATCTCTAGAAAGTTTGATTAGTATCCGAGTTCATTTGACTCTTCGAAATTGCTGTCGAAGAGGGACCCGAATCTCAGCCTGAAACAGTGTATTCTCTGTTTCCGGGTCCGACTTTGGAGCGTCGCTGCGACTTCGTTTCAAGTCGGCATCGAGTAATTCTTTTTGCGTTCTGAAGTAGGAATGTCCGACTATGTTCCTACCAATTTTCAGGCCATCCGGATTCAGTTTGCTAGTTCGAATAATTTTCCGAACTTGGGTTCGCGTCAGTTTGGACTATTGTCCAACACTTATTTTCAGTGATTTTCTAGTTTTATCGGTTTCTTTGAGATTTGTCTCTGGATTTCGTACACGGGCCTTATAAAAAGGTTTTAAAAGGATTTTTTGCTCCGAAATGGCTTTCAAAATTATTATATAATATTATTTTTAATTATTAAATTAATCACTCCATAATAGGAGAGTTTTCAAAGGCCGTTTTAAAGTGATTTCAAACCAATTATAAATCCGTTTTTCGTAATTATTTTCTATCATAAAATCCCACACTCATACTTTAGCACTTCGGGCGATGTGGAAAGGTGCTTAAAGGGTTGGGAAAAACTCCGGCCTATGAAACCGTGTGTATTTCCTTTCCGATTAATCCCCGACCTATTCGATTGATCGTTTTGGCCTTTCAGCCTAGTTTACCGATGACATGAGGTGAACTTTGTACTGTTTTCAGTATGGAAGCTTACGATTGGTTAGTAAACCATTTAGTGCGAACGTGGGGTATGGGACTCACGTTAACACTTTACGGGTTCCTTCCTAAAAGTTCATGACACACTCCTTGTATTACCTTTGGGATAGTGTCTTCAGACTGTCTACATAGATGTATCATTTTTGGCATCTTTACTTAGATGGCCGTTATACATCTCTACATAGATGTATCATTTTTGGCATCTCTACTTAGATGGTCGTTATACATCTCTACATAGATGTATCGTTTTTGGCGTCTCTACTTAGATGGCCTGTTATACATCTCTACTTAGATGTATCGTTTTTTTTGACATCTCTACTTAGATGTTTTTGTTTTGGCATTTGTGCTTATGTTATGCCGAGGATATGAGGCTTATTATACATCTCTACTTAGATGTTTTTGTTTTTGGCATTTGTGCTTACGTTATACCGATGATATGAGGCTTATTATACATCTCTACTTAGATGTTTTGTTTTGATATTTGTGACTATGTTATGCCCATGATACAAGGCTTGCTATACATCTCTACTTAGATGTTTATTTCTTCCCTATGTGAGAGTTTGTGGTCTATAGTACTATGTTATATATCGCCTCATTATCTATCATGTTTATCTCAGTTTATTAACTGATTGTTTAGTTAGCCTGACCCGAGTGTTTTTCGCTCGGGTCAGACCGACTTGTTTCAGGTTAGGTCTCTGGACTTAGCGTTCTGTGCTTCCGCTTGGACATTATCTGCTTTGCTGATAGATAGCTCTTTATATTTGTCCACTATTTTGATACTCTGATCATTCAGTCTCTTATGTACATATTTTTGGCTCACTTGTGTGAGTGGTGGCTTTGTACCCACCTTATGATATATTTGGATCTGTATTGACGATGTATTGTTCTGAGACTCTGTGCTGTTATGTGATACTGTTCTGTGATGCTATTTCATTATGTTATTATGCTTTGTTCTGATAGATCTTTAGCCATTTGTAATTTCGTTATAAGTATTTATCGAATATGTCGAACCACCTGATTGAAGAAAAAAATTTAAATAGATTCCACCTTTCGACGTATTCGGTAGATAGTTATAGCATAGTTATATTTGGTCACTCCTATTATACTCTATTCTCCGCATTAGCAGACGGAATCACCTCCGTGATTCTCTTTGCTAATGAGGGTCTTGGAGTGGGGCATTACAATCGCCTTGGATCGCTACCAGTTTGCCACGATCAGAGATCAAAGCAGCGGCGAAGCTATAGGCGGCGTTGGAGGGGGCCGCGATCTGGCCAAGGGTGGAGGTTGGGGCAGCGGAGCTCATGGCGTGGTCGGATCTAGTCGTAGGCGACCGGAGTTGGCATGGCGGCATGGTGAAGATCGGGGGCTATATCGGTTGGTTGTGCGATCGCGTATGAGGGCTGGGGAGGATGGAAGGTGATTACATTTTTGCCATTCGTTTTATTTTTACTTTAATTTTAAATTTTAAATCTTCTAACATCAATAACTTTTGCATACGAACTCGGTTTCACACGTGGTTTCTTCCGTTGGGTTCTCATCGAAATTCCTGACAACATGAAACTAGTTTGGTTGAATTTGGAGACTGTTAAAATTTTGGGCTTTTATTGGATTTTTAATCGGCTTTAAATCAAAGGTGAGTGATTTAACCCACTCACGCAATACTAAATGTTCTTATGTTAGTTGAATTAAAATTTTGAAGTGATCAATATTTTATTGGTTGATGTTTGGTAATTTAATTTGACATTTTAATTGAAATTGAATTTTATTGAATTAAATTGTCGTTTAAATTAATATTGAAATTGAATTGCTAGTTAAATACCTGATATTGATAACTAGTTAATTGTTGTGATTTATTGGCTTATTTGGATGTTGGCTGTGATGGTTGTCTATTTGTTGACATTTTGGATGATGGGATGTTTATTTATTTTATATATTCCTGTCATCACTCTGTATATTAAGTGACATTGTATAAATTGTTATTTGAATTATTTCGAATAAATTAAGAAATAGGTTGAAATTATATATACCTATGACACTGTGATTTGGATTGAAATGATATATTTCCATCCTGAAATTAAAAATTGAAATAACTGATCACTTGCCATAGGGTAGAAAATTATATACGGACACCGGATTGGTTAAATTAAATGGTTTTAAAATCTTGAATTTGGATTTTTGATTAAATGATATTTTTTCAAAGGAAAATTGTGGATTTATATGAATTGAATTATTTCTAATTCAAGCTTTGAAATGTTGAAACTGAAATTGGTCAAAGGGAAATTGTTTAAAAAGTTGAATTGAAAGTGTAAAGTTATAATCGATATATGACTTTAATTCGAAAAATTTAATTATCTTAAAGATTTGGATCTTGAAATTGAATAATGAGGTTTAATTTGATTTAAGTGTTTTAAATCAGTGAATTGAAAGTGGACTTGAATCGATACGAATTGAAATGGTTTAAACTAAGAAATTGGATTGAAATTTAAATCATTGAATTGAATTGTTGAATCGAATTTGAAGATAAAAATGAATGTCTCGAAAATTGAAGTTAATTAGATTGAAATTGACATTAAGCTAATTTGAAATTAAATCGAAATTGAGTCAATTGAATTGAAAGACTGGAAATTGAGTTTTGTTGATTTGAAATTTGGACATGGATCCAGATTTGTTGAAATGGAAGGAAACGGTTTGATTTAATACTATTTTCAAAATAAATTATTTTAATATAAACTGTTTAAAATCTATCTTTTTAATATTCAAATTATTTGATTTTTCAAACTATTTTACTATATAATCTATTTTCAATACTCAAACCATTTTATATTAAACTGTTTTAAATCTCTAAACTATTTAAACTATTTTATACTATTTATAACTATTCAAACGCTACAACAAAGCAATCATATTACAACCTTCCCTTTACAACCAGCACAAAATGGCAGTTGTAATAAGTACTTTGTAACAACTATTCATTTTTAACAGTTGTAAAAAAGTTACTTTTAACAACTCTATTTGTATAGCAGTTGTAATATGCCTCTTTATCAACTGCTTATTTACGCTAGTTGTAAAAACTATTTATAATAACTACTTGTGTCAATTGTCTCCCAATGTCACTTTTCTACCCCCCCCCCCCCCAAAGTTACAACCTCCCTCTCTAATTTTTGCTGGCCGCTCAATTAATTAATAGGTCAAAAATTCCCAAAACTAAACCTAACCGCCGATTCAAATCGTGAACCTCAAATTTCCAAAAAAAACCTAACCCGCTCCGCAAAACCGCTGCTGGATATCGACAGAACACTATTTCCATCTTCTTCCTCGCAGTAACGTCGACATCGGATAGTTAATTTCTTCCTCGGTCGTCCAGATCTCCTACGCTTAAGGTAGACTGTTGCTTGATGATTTCATTCGTTTCATTCCATTGAATGTTGTTGCTATTTCTCTGCCATCTGCGTTTGTATTCGTTTCGTTACTTTGTCTTAAGTTATATGGCCATTGTATGACCAAAACTTTCTCGGTTAAGGGTATTGCCATCAGTTCGTTTGTTGGGTAAACGCTACAAAATTGAACTAGTAATATTTAGGAGGACTACTACAGGAAATTTGAATAAGAAACAAATACGTCATCATTTTGTTTTGTTTTTGGAATGAGTTCGTGAAACTTTGTTTATAGAAGAAATGAAGAGGTTTTGTTTCAGTGTATATGGCTGGATATAAAAATGATAAGTTATTTCAGAAGCTGTTCTACTTCACTGGAAGGTGCCAGGAAACTATCTTAATTTTTTTTCTCAAAAAGTAAAATATATAATAAATTTGACAAAGTGCTAATGATATAGATCATATTGTTTTAACTTTTACATCTTTGCTTGAACTGGTGAGGGAATGTTTATTCATAACTCATAACTATAAAGTTGGCTCTTTAGGCCTGGTCTCCTATGTAGACAGTATATTTGATGTGATTGAGGTTTAGCCGGCAGTATATCTGTACCTAGTAATTTTCAGAACAAAGAACCCAAACTTATGGAAGAAAATTGTTTTTTTTCCACACTAGAATTGTTATTTCAGATCCAATTTTGCTATTAAATCTTATAACGAACTGTTAGCATCAAGAAATCAGATATGCATGCTTAAATTGATTTTAATGATTCATCATACAATATATTTCATTGTGCATAGTGATATGTTATTTCCTTGATGATAGTTTCTGTCTAGAAAAAGGTTCTTTTACTACTATGTGATCATATTGTAATATAATAGTTTATTTAAATTTCATCCAATGCCATTTAATTGTGTACACGATAAAATCGTGTACACAATAAAATTGTCTTTTGATCCTTTCTTTGATTTTCTTTTTCTTTTCTCTCAGGTCGGGTAAAGTAATTCAAAAGAGAGTCTTACCGTGTAGAAGAAGAGAACCACTGAAGACAATTGTTGAGACATATAAAAAGGTAGGCTTTAATCATTTTCCCAAATATTTGCGTATTATAGGTAGTTATATTGTCATTTGGTCGTATATTATTTGTTAATTACTTGATTTCGGGAATCTGATATCCTATTCAAATTTTTATATGAATCTTGTCTCACCTGTATACTTTATCAGAACAAGAAACAAAATATTAAGCCCATCAAAACAGCTTTTATTATTCTACATGATGATAAATTATTAGAACTAATGGGCCACACTAGTGTGTTTTAGTCAATCGAAGCTTCAAATATTGGGCACAACCTCAAGGGTTTTTTTCCGTCTTTTTAATAAAAAATTAAATAAATGCTAGCTTGCAAGGTGACCTCTTTCTAACATCACATAGCAGGTTTCCTGATTACAGTTAATGTTGAAACTGATTAGTATTTGTCAGATAGCTCACATTGTTTAATCACAATGAGCCCTGTTAGCCATGTCTTTGTATTACAATGTAATTATTCTATCAGCTTACTCCTCTATAAATTGCAAGCAGCATACAAACTATATACTGTGGCTGTTTCATGTACTCAGATATAGTTTTCCATGAAAAAACATCGAATATTATTACGTTGAAAACTTGATTCAAGTGCAATATTGGTATATTTCTATTTTAATGTACAGAATTTTTTTTGTGAATTGCTTTTGCTCAAATGTTTGTGTTGTCACAACTGTATCTTTCATTAGCGATATTCTACAACATTGTCTTCATTTCAATTGCAAAATGAATACACGTCTTTATTTATCATATTACTTTTAACAGGCAATACTCACCATTTGAAGTGCATTATTCTAATCACAAATGTTTGTTTCAGTCAGACAATTTCAAGACCCTGACTTCCACGGTTATACTCTATTCGCTCGGAGGGGCATTCTTAAATAAATGAACAAATTAGAGACATGATTAAAAAAATATGATAGTGATTTAAAAAAACAACGTATCTATTCGAGCCAGTCTATTTTATATCCTAACCATTTGGCAGTTGTGGGTTGAGCAGTACCAGCTCAATTTCTCTATTATTGTTATCTTTAAAAAATATATCAAATTAAGCCAGTCTAGTAAATTTTAATGAAAATATACTTCATCTCCCCAATTTATTCTAAATTAGCAAAGAAATTTATGTACTCTCAATTATTATATTTTTACTCTTCCCATTTCTCTTTTTTATTCTTTTCATTTCTCCTTGCAAATTTGCAATGCTTAATTAATAAATTCTTAATAGGAACCAGTTTCTTTGTTATTTGTTGCCTACTACCATTTTAGTAGTTTCTATTTTGGAACTAGTAGAAAACCAAGTAGATGTTTAGTCATTGATTCTAATCATTAAATCTAATATTAAGTTGTTCAGTTCTATTGATGCAAGATAAACCTGAATTAATCTTGATCGGTTATTATAGTAGAAAGTAAGAATGATGTTATACACATCATAAGAAAAATGTTAATATTATACATTCCTTTTGTCCATAACATGTAAGAGGCTAATTTCACTCTTCATATTAAAATTGAACCATGCCAATTCCTATCACCATAATGGTGTGTCCGTGTCCCAAACCCATTTATTTTGAGTGTGTCCAGATTTGATTGGGATAGAGGACGATGATGAAAAGATGAAGGGAAGAGAGGAATTAGTCACTAAATTAAACTGAGTTAAGTGGTTTTTATAATAGTAAGATAGCACTAATTGTTCATGATAAATTACTTTTCATAATATACAATCTTCTGCCTGCATTGCAAATAATGCGGTACATAAAGCCTGACCATAAAATTAATTATTTCACGTGCTATATTTAATTAGAAAATAGCTTGCAAAGCCATAGTTTATATATTGTTAACAGAAGAACCGTTATAAATCCATAAATATAATTTTTTATTCAGATATCGAACACCAGGGAATGATTTATGCAAGAGGTGAATCAAGTGGTAATAGAAACGAGCTTGATCTCAAATTAGGTGAATAATACGCCCTCTTCAATTGTCTTGAATTTACGAAGTACTGCTGCATTTTAATTTAGTTTTAAGAATAAGTTTGAAATATGCATTGTTAATCGGTGAATCATATATCTATAACAAATAAAAGGTATATTGGAACAAGGATTAAAGCTGCATTTGAATAAAAGATGTCGTTTACATGGTAGTGTCTTCAACAGAAACACAAATTTTTTTACAAAGATATTTATGAATTTTAAGGCTTGTATACACCGTCATGAAATGTTAATGAATTAGCTGTAAGGTTTCTCTGGTAAATTATAAAATTACAGTTGAGCTGATGGTTTTTTTAGCTTAACTAAAACAAAGGAAGGTTTGTGTACACTGTTTGATCATATCGTAGTTATTTTAAATGATAAAGTAACAAAACCTCAGTAGACATAGATAATTTTGTTATTTTAAGGTCTAAGTGTTTAACATGTTCCTTGGTATTCAAATGTATCTAACAATAGTTAATGTGTAATTATATTTCATGTATCTTGCGCTAGATATTGTATATATCAAACAACTTATTTTAAATGGTAAAGTAAATGAATTCCAAGAATGTTATGAACTCATCAATCTGAGTTTTCTTACGGTTTTGGTATATGCTAATTGACATATAAACACCAGATAGATATCCTAACCTTAAAATATCAATTAGAATAGAAACTTTCATACAACCGCTAAATATTGTTGACAGTGAAAACTAAAGAACAGTAGGAATTGATAATGAAGAGAGATGTTATTTATTGTAATACATCGACTAAGAAGCAAAACTGGTTATGAGACACAGATTATCTTGATTTTCTGTTTTTGTTTCTTCTTGCATGTTGGCAATGTTTATGCGCAAGTTTGCATTGCAATTATTATTATGGTGCTAAAAGTCTTCTTCATTTTCTTTTGAGCACTTTATGCATATCATTTGACTATGCATACATTTTGATTATGTCGCCTTCGGTTTCATTTAACACAGAGAATGGGTCATTTTGATTATGTCGCCTTCATTTTGATAATAATGGATCAGTTGAGATGAGTATGTAAGTTTACTCTAAAAATATGTTTTGTTGCCTTCAGTTTCACCATAATGCTTTATTTTCGCAGTCTCATCGGAGTAGCAACAACGTCACAACTAGTGCTAATACACAATTTCAGCAGCAGCCTAGAAATTGCAAATTATTGAGTTGGCAAAGAAATGTTTCGCAGAAGCAACAATCACATCTACCGACCTTACTGTTTTATTGCATCATGTACCACTAGGAGCAGATACTTGGAAAGTTTGAGTCGATGCGGTGGTGGATCATGAACCTCTTCTATTTAGGCCTACTTCAGATATCTATACGATTGGACAAGCGGTTGGTATGCCTATTGCTTGACATAAAGAATTTATCTCTTTTGATTAGTACGTATATGTACTTTTACTAATTTATGTTTTGGAACGGAGTTATGAATTCATAAATGGTGTAAACTTGAATTGTTTTTGAATGTGAATGGTTCGTGTTGTTTCAAGTATTTGAATGATTGTGGTTATTATTAATGAAATATTGGTTTTAATTATAATATCTTGAAATTTATGGTTAATAGCAATTGTGAAAAGATGAATTATAGTAGTTTGTAGTAGTTGTAAAAATATTTGTTGCAACTTTCATCACTAGTCGTAGTAGATCCTACTACAACTATAACAAACTGTTGTAAAATGTTAACGCAACAGGCGGAAACAGTTGTTAAAATATTTATTACAAGTGTCGTAAACAGTTGTAAATAAGTCTTCTACAACTGCTACTTGCAGTTGTAAAAAGCCTTTTTACAACTGCTAATGCAACTGTTAGTACCCCTTGTAAAATAATCCCGCTCTATTACAACTGCAGATAAAAAGACTGGCGGGTGCCAGTTGTAATAGACCTATAACAACTATTTTAGGCAGTTGTGAAAGGGTATTTTTGTTGTAGTGAAACTATTTTCTAAAAATTTCAAACTGTGCAAGATGGAATGTATATATTTAAATTGTTGATTTAAATGCGAATGCGGTTAAATGAGGTTATAACATAAATTGGAATTTGAAATGATATTTTCAAGTGAAAATGACATATTTTGAGTAAATATGGTATTTTGAAATGAAGTGATAATTTTGAAGTGAATATGATATTTGATATCAAATATGAATCGGTTTTGAAATGTAAAAGTACCAACCGGTGTGAAAAATGACAATTGGTTGTTAAAGAGACCGGGGAGTCTTATTGGCATACTCTCTGTCAATATTGGAACCACTTTAACAACTGTGTACGCGGTGGATATTATCCAGAATGTAGAGGTTGAATTGGAGGCGTTTGCTGGATTTGAAGAAAGAGAACGATGATGAATGACCTCGACACTTGTGTCAATTGGAAATGACTAAAACAAGAGCCTATGTCTAGCCAAGGGGTTCACAACCTTTAGGGGCCATCATCCCTTCGTATTATTATATTGATTTTGGACTTGATCGGTGCACCTTGATTTGATTTGGGGTGGTGGACTCGGTGGGCGGTCGTGGCTTCGATGTGTTACCACCAGCCAGAAAGGGTAAACTGGTAGAATCCTACTTTGGACATTGCCTCATGTGCCTTGTCATACTTTTATCCTTATACGCGACCGCTACGATTTTGTTTTAGTGTTGTCTTATCAAGGAGCCTCCCTGACTACCGACGTTACTGGTGGTGTCAAAGGCAAATTGTTGGACAATGCTTAAAAATGTGTTAAGGGGGATTAATGTAAAGCTTTAACGCTAAGAAAAATATTTACTTTACTGATTAGACATTATATATATAGCATATTCTACTATATATAGACATTTTGACGGATCCTTAGGAGATGGAAAATCCCGTAACATCTCTTAAGTTATTGCACGCATGTTGTACACTTGATAGGAGATGTAAAATCCTGTAAATATTTCTGAAGCTATTACACTCATATTTACTTGTTATTGATTTAACTTACATAAGAACTTTTAATTCTGACTCGAGTGTATTGTCTTTTCATTACACTTGGGTCAGCCTGAGTTTTACAGTGTTGGAGACATTATTCCTTGAAGATGAAGATGGAGTTTGCTAGATCGTATTTACTGCTATTATGTAACAACCCGCATATCTATCGATTTTATATTTTTATATTTAAAATCGTTAATCGGATGTTAGTCCGAAAAGCCACTTTTTGCATACGGTCAAATTAGGACTCGAGACCACTCCCATTGAGTTCAAAATGTCGTTTGCGATCTTTTTAAGTGTAAACTTCGATATGTTTGGAGCTAGTCAAAAATTCGACCATTTTCACTTTGGGTTTGGGTTTGGTTCAGCCCTATGTTTTAACTTAACACTCCAAACTGAAACCCCCTCTTCATTCACTCCCTCCTCCTCTTCATTTCAGTTCTAAAGAGATTAATGGTGAGTGGAATGGGAAATTAAAACTCTAAAACCCTAGTTTCCATCTACAAATCAAGTTCTAGCTCCAAATCAATAGAAGAAGCTTTGGTAAGTCTCCTCTTCTTCTTCCCCAACTCACTCTCTTATCAATTTCAGAAATTACTAAACCTAATTTAGGAAATGTTTCTCTTTTTAGCTTAGAATCAAGCTTGTTGAGTTGGGATTGAAAAGAGATTGTCATTGCCATTGCTCTATAGCTCCTTCATACTTGTGCTTGTGTATAAAGGTGAGATTTTTATCTCACATCTTAAACTATATTTATCTTCGATTGTTAGGTATGAATTCCTAACACTTATTCTTGTGCAATTGCACTTGGTTTGGATTGATTTGGTGAATATTCCAATTTTTAGTGTTTTGAGTTCAATTCTTTGAAAATCCTTTTATGGATGTTTGAACATGTTTTTGGTGATGCATCGAAGTGCCTATTAGACTGGGTTGCCGATTGGCGTAAACCCTTAGTGTTCATCGCTCGTTCGATCGCATTTTGGTTCGGATTCGTCGATTTTAGAGCTAGGCTGTTTTTTTTTGCCTAGCAGGAAAATTCAGACGTCTGAAATTTATTTCAGACGTCTGTCACCAAATTTAGACGTCTGTCATAAATATTCAGACGTCTGAGGTAAAATTTAGACGTCTGTCACTAAATATTTAGACGTCTGAATTTAGTTCAAAATGTTTTCTGCTCTCTGTTTCAATTTTTAACCTCTGAGCCGTCTGTCATGAAAATTCAGACGTCTGAGATTAAATTCAGACGTCTGTCATAAATATTTAGACGTCTGAATGGCTGATTTTGCCTAATTTGCCTATTTTCGAGCAAATTATCAAGGTTTATCGATTTTTGTCGATCCGACTTATTGTTATCAATTATTATCGAGTTTGATGACTCCTCTTTCAGGATGGTATCTCGTTAGGTAGCTCGACCCTATCACCCTTAGGTCGTTAGACCTCATTTTGTCCTCTCTAGGTCGAACCCCGTATTACTCTGCGTAGGCAATCTTATCCGAGAGCCATTTAACCGAACTTCTTACTTTGATGGTTTTGAGAATTGATTTCTTTGAACTTTACTCACGTCTTCGAACGTGAATTTTTATGATTGATTGTTTCTACAATCACTTCTATGATTTGTCACTTCCAAATATAAAGGTTTTCTATACTAGTAGTAAATATCAAAACTCTTTCATCAAATCAATTTCAACACTATTTTTTTTATATATCAAAAGTTCGTTTTCTCAAACCGATTTCCAATCTACTAATATATATAAGCCTTTACTTCACTCGAATGAGAAATCGACTTAAACGACTTAGTAAAACGAGTGGTATGAAACGCTTGCGTTCACTTCGTCGGTTAGCTCTTGGACTTGTTCGATTGAACCCTTTTCGTGACAATTTCCTAGTGAAGATTTACAGCTTGTTCGTAAATATTTAAGTTAAGCAAGTGGTTATGGGACATGAAGCTAAACTCATATATTTACTAGCTTGGTGTGATTGACACTTCTCGCTGATCATGATGATCATTTTATGATTTAGACTAGCAATTGTGCGATGTCTCTTTGTTTGCAAGGTAAGACTAGACCGCAATAGTGTGATTCCGACTCACACACATCTCTTTGTCCGCAAGGTTAGTCTAGGCCGCAGTAGTGTGATTCCGACTCACACATATCTTTATGTTTGCGAGGTTAGGCTAGACACCACTTGTGTGATTCCATTCACACATACCTTTCTGCTTTTTGGTTAGCCTAGGCCTCAATCAGTGTGATTCCGACTCACACATATGGGGTAGCTCCCCATGGTCTTCGGACCATCATGTGATAGGCCTCTTTCTCTTTTTATGATTTCTGGATTTCTTGTTTTGATTTCTGGATTTTTATGTCATTGACTTGTTATGAGTACAAGTTTAGGGTATGATGCCCTCTTTGGATCTTTGAGAAGATTCTTGTGATATTGATCATTTCTCATCGGTTGATCTCCTGTTGATCATCATTTTCATACTTATAGTAGTATGTCAGTATGGGTATTCTATGTTTATGCCATATCTATTATTTTATATCATGTCATCTGATATTTATAGTTAGACTGATCCGTTTATTATTTTCTTAAATAATACTCGGGTCAGACCGAGATGTTACAGGTGCTTCTGCTTGACTTCCTCCCGGGATTTGCTACTCTGACTTTTGGCTAACTATTTAGTTTTGCAGTCTTTTGTTGTATACACTTGAGATATGGACTCGTAGTTGTATTCTTTTGGTATAGCACGCGTTGCTATTCTTTTGTATTATCGTGGATCTTTCTGACCACTACTCTGATGTACACTTTCATGTGTTGTATTTTTATTCATATCTTCTTCCGCCTTTGTGATATGGATGTCTGTGACTGATTTATGTTATGTTTATTTCTATATTTGTTTCCGAAGATTATATATAGCCACTGTGTGATAGCTTTGTGTTTGTATCGGTATGTCGGATTTCCTCCTTAAAAGATATGCATTCTATTCTATCTGACATATCAGTGCTCGCACAAAGAAGTTACATGGATGGTCGCTCCTCCACAGCCTTATTCTCCGCGCTAGTTGACAGCACTACATCGTAGTGTTCTTGGCTAGCGTGGGTATAGAGGTGGGGCGTCACATATTATTTCGCTGCATTATTTTGGTATGTTTGTTGATTATACTCTAATTATGTTGTAAAATTATGTAATCAAATGTATATTGTAAAACAGCTTCATGTACTGTTTATTTGATTATCATTCCGCTGCGAGATTCTGAGTTTTGTTTTCCTTCTTTTCTCTTATTTTCTTATTAAACCCCATTGACAATCCTCCCTTTTGAATGGTTTGAGTTAGACATGTGTGGTTTATTGTCGATTTAAACCATCCAAAAAGGTGGGTCGTTACAGTTGGTATCAGAGCTTTGGTTTAGAGATACCTTAGCCTGTTGGGGTTAAATCATTTGAGATAGGGTTAGTTACCAGAGAATGAGTTTGAGAGTGTGTGTGTGTGTATGAGAGTGTATTTGTTAGTACTATAAAATTGTTTTGTATTGTGTTAATTTGTTCTATTGAGTATTTATGAATTCTGGTCGGTACATAGAACGCTATGGCACCGATAGGGGTTTCTAAACACTTGAACAGGGTAGACAGACACAATATTGTTTTTGAAATAGGTAAATGAAATAATTTTACCTAGTATTATATTTTGTGTGTGTGTGTGTATATAATTTTTCATAAATTTATTTTTTTATTTAGTGTGTTGGATGTTAGGAAATGATAATATTAAATTATTTTCATTTATTGTTTGGTTAGTGAAGGTTCTTAAAACTACTGACTATCATATGTTATAAGAAAATGTAATTTTATAAATATGGTATAAATTACGATTCACAGACAAAATGAATTTAATTGGAAATTTGAGAACTTAAATTCTGGTGTTTTAAAATTGGTTTTCAAAGATTTTGAAAAAAAAATAGTATTATTTGGAAGTATTTTCGGATAGGAATATTTTCAATAAGATTTGAAAGAATCTTTTTAAAAGGAATTTTTAAAAAAGGAAGTTCTAGACTCCTCTCTTCTATCGTTGGAAAATAATTTCGGTGATGACAGCTGCATCATCGACACTCATTTTCGAGTCTCAAAGTGGAGGAGACCACTTAGCAGCTTTGCTACGCATTTGGTTCGATAAACAGATTTTGATTTAAAATTTCTAGGTATGATTTGATATATGTAAGAGATATGAGTATATATTATTTCAAAGTGATTTGAAATGAACCCGGTATTTGAATTCTTAAGTTCCTGTTAATTAATGATTTTCAGTTGTAGAAATAAAGAGAAATTTTAATAGTTGGAAACTTCTAAAATGAGAAACAAGAAATTGAAGTTGATTGTTAATTGAAATATGATTTGTTAAATTTTAATAGTTGTAAATTATTCAACATTTTTGTTAACAAAAATGAATAAGATAAATTTGTATAACACTCAATTACATTCTAAAAACATATATAAAACTTACTCGAAATGTTTAAAGTTAAAATGTTAAATATGAATATGTAATAGAATATTATACAAGTAAAGGCTTAACTAACAAAATTACTCAAAATGAACATATGTTTATAAATAAAAGAATTAATTGTACAAGAAATGTTATAAACTTACGTTAATATTTGAAATGCTTGATAATTAAATTGAATAGTTAAAAGTGAATATTATTTAAGTAAATAATTATAAACTTCAAGAAATGTTGAATGATTAATTAACATATTTAATATTAAATGATGTTATTGTGAAAAAAAGTGAGAAACTTAAGTATGAAATGATTCATTATGAATGTTAATATGAAATGGAAGTCAAGTTATATAAGTAAATGAATGTGAATTAAACATTAAAAAAAACTTATGTAATACCTTAAGAATTTATTCATTGATGGTTTTAAATATTGAATGGGAAATAATTTATGTAAGTAAATGAATGTAAATCAATAAGAGATAACCTTGTATGAATGAAATAAAGTAAATGGAAAGTAAATGATGTGAAAAGAAACCAACATAATAATATTTAAAATTCTGTGTTGTTTGGCTTATGGGAAGTTTGGGAAACGGTACTTCAAATTGTTTAAGGTTGGATAAATAATCTATTGAGTAATTATCTAAGGCTGTTGAGCGTAAGGTACACTTGTTAGTTTATTTATCACCCTTGTACGGTGAAAAGTGTCTGAATCCAAACAAACCATTAGTTTTGGTTACTATGCATGTATGATTGATTCCCTTGTTGCATATGATGGTTGTACTGCTTTTATTTGCATATGATTATTATATGTTGTGTTGCTTGTACAATTGATTGAAACAACTAATATATTGCTCTTTTACATAATTATTAACTCTACTGGATTTAAGATACAGGTTTATGGAAGCAATCGCCGTTGCTTTTGGTTTCATAAAAAGTTTATTTGCCCGACAAATATATACGTTTTGGGATTACGGTTTTGGAAAGTTATTTTATTATTTTTCCCAAGGTTTGAGATGTTTTATTATTAAAATATGATATATATAAATAAATTATTGATATTATTATTTTTCCGGACCTATCCGCGCAAAGGGGACTTTGCCGAAATTTTTCGTAAATTTATGACTTAAATTTTTTTCGTGGAAGTCGAGTTATTTTCAAATTTATATTAAATTAAATATGTAAGTTTAGTTGTTTATAAATTGATTATTTTGAATAAAAATATATCAAACCTCTTAATTCCTTCTTGTTCCTTTTCGGGGATGAAAAGTTTTGACTGGAGGAGATTGTAACGAACCGTATTTTTGATAATTAAAAATATTAAATTTAATAAGATTTTTGAAATTTAATATTGTGGAAATTTAAAATTTATGATTATAAATGAAAATAATTATTAGAATATAATTTAATAATTTTAATTGAAAGTAATTGACAACCGTTTAATGTAATTTCAATCAATTGTAATTGTAAAGTTTAATTTGGATATAATTGTAAAAGTTTAATAAGGAATAAAAAAAGTGTTGTATTAATAGTGCAATTATATATAATTTAATTGAAAGTGGTTTAATATAGAATATGAAATCAGTTATTGGTAAGTAGATTTATACTCCTTGCTGTGAACAATAAATTAATAGATATGAATTACTCAGTTGTAACAATTGATTTATTATCATCTCATTAATTAAATCAGTTGAAATTAATTTAGAAATCAATAAAATTAATGTAATTGAAATATGGCAATTAATATGGTAAAGAACGTCAACTGTAGAGTGATGAGAATAATAAGATGAAAACTTATGTTAAATAAATTCATAGGGTATTTGATGATATAATAATAAGAATGTAAATCAAAATAATAGAATTTATTGAAATTTAAAATTTAATAAACTGGAGTTTTATTACTGTTTTCATTTAGCGTTGAAATTAATTTAATATTTAAATCTTGACTTTAACATGGAAACTTAAATTTTAAATGGTGATTAATTTATGTTTGACTAAGAATGATGATAGAACTCATTTAATTGGTAATATAAAAGTAGTTAAATCAATTTAATAATGATTCATTATAATTAACGTGTGGAATTAGTCTTTTGGGCACTGTCTCGGATTTCGACGAAACCAGTTTCATCAGATCTGTAATAGTGAATTATTATAGGATTTTAAGTTTCGTTGCAATTAGACTTATCGTTTGATCGTGCGAGCTCGAAACACGTAGAAATCCATTAATGGAATTTAAATGAATATAAGCTGATTTTAAAAGCTAACTTCTATATACATTAGAATTAGGGTTTGAAATTAGTTCCATTGAGTTTAAAATATTGAAAACCTATATTTTGACATATTGGATGACCTATTTTCATTTCGGGAACGAAACGGGCTTTTCGGGTCTTTGTTATCGCTTCGATCCATTCAACATGTTCCATCCATTCTTATCCATCTCTGCCTATATATATGTTGCTATAAACCCTAGCTGCTTCTATTCCATTTTCTGTACGTACAATTTCTGTTCTTATTTGTTCCATTATCTGTTCATTCTCAATGGCAGACATCTCAAACCCTAATTACAATTTCAAATCAAACTTCAAAATTCAAACTGCTCCAATCCTATCATAAAATATATCATCCAGAAGCTCTCAATGAACGTAATCTGCATATGCAATTCGTTTTTCGATTGGAGGCTCTGTTTGTCCAGAATTGGACGAAACATTCTTAGTCGTCCGTTGTAGGGTTTCGCGATCAATGGTGAAACGTTGATGATTCGTCGATCGGGAGGTGCTTCGTCATAGAAGGCGTCAAGGGGAGTCAATCCATGGTGGTCGATCAACTTGGATCGCCATCGATTTGCCACGATCGGCGATCAAAGCAGCGTCGGAGCTATTGGCGGTGCTGGAGGGGGTTGCGATCTGGCCGAGGGTGGAGGTTGGGGCGGCTGAGCTCGTGGCGTGGTCGGATCTGGTCGTAGGCAGCCGGAGTTGGCACAACGGCATGGTGAAGATCGACGGCTATATAGGTTGTTCGTGCGATTGCCTACGAGGGCTGGGAGGATGGAAGGTATTTACGTTTTTGCCATTCGTTTTATTTTTAATTTAATTTTAAATTTTCAGTCTTCTAACTTCAATAAATTTTGCATACGAACTCGGTTTCACACGCGGTTTCTTCCGTTGGGTTCATATCGAAATTCCGGACAACATGAAACTTGTTTGGTTGAATTTGGAGACCGTTGAAATTTTAGGCTTTTATTGGATTTTTAATCAGCTTTAAATCAAAGATGAGTAATTTAATCCACTCACGCAATACTAAATCTTCATATCTTAGTTGAATTAAATTTATGAAGTGATAAAAAATTTATTGGTTGCTGTTTGGTAGTTTAATTTGACGTTTTAATTGAAACTGAATTTTATTGAATTAAATTGCCATTTAAATTAATATTGAAATTGAATTGCTAGTTAAATAGCTGATATTGATAACCAGTTAGTTGTTGTGATTTATTGGCTGATTTGGAAGTTGTCTATGATGGATGTCTATTTGTAGACATTTTGGATGATTGGATGTTTATTTATTTTATATATCCCTATCATCGCTCTGTATATTAAGTGACAATGTATAAATTGTTATTTGAATTATTTCGAATAAATTAAGAAATTAGTTGAAATGATATACACCTATGACACTGTGATTTGGATTGAAATGATATATATCCATCCTTGAAATTAAAAAATGAAATAACTGATCACTTGACCATAGGGTAGAAAATAATATACGGACACCGGATTGGTTAAATTAAATATTTTAAAATCTTGAATTTGGATTTTTGATCAAATGATATTGTTTTAAAGGAAAATTGTGGATTTATATGAATTGAATTATTTCTAATTCAAGCTTTAAAATGTTGAAACTGAAATTGTTCAAAGGGAAATTGTTCAAAAAATTGAATTAGAAGTGTAAAGTTATAATCGATATATGACTTTAATTCATAAAATTTAATTATCTTAAAGATCTGGATTTGAATAATGAGGTTTAATTTGATTTAAGTGTTTTAAATCAGTGAATTGAAAGTGGACTTGAAATCGATACAAATTGAAATGGTTTAAAATAAGAAATTGGATTGAAATTTAAATCATTGAATTGAATTGTTGAATCGAATTTGAAGCTAAAAATGAATGTCTCGAAAATTGAAGTTAATTCAAATTGAAATTGAAATCAAATTGATTTGAAATTAAGTCGAAATTGAGTAAATTGAATTGAAAGATTGGAAATTGAGTTTTGTTGATTTGAAATTTGGACATGGATCCAAATTTGTTGAAATGGAAGGAAACAGTTTGATTTGATACCATTTTCAAATAAATTATTTTAATATAAACTATTTAAAATCTATCTTTTTAATATTCGAATTATTTGGTTTTCCAAACTATTTTACTATATAAACCGTTTTCAATACTCAAACCATTTTGTATTAAACTGTTTTAAATCTCTAAACTATTTTAAACTATTTATAACTATTCAAACTATTTTATAAAAATTTCAAACTGTGCAAGTTGGAATGTTTATATTTAAATCGTTGATTTAAATGCGAATGCGGTTAAATGAGGTTATAACCTAAGTTGGAATATGAAATGATATTTTTAAGTGAAAATGACATATTTTGAGTAAATATGGTATTTTGAAATGAAGTGATATTTTTGAAGTGAATATGATATTTTGATATCAAATATGAATCGGTTTCGAAATGTAAAAGAACCAACCGACATGGAAAATGACGTTTGGTTGTTAATGAGACCGGGGCCTCTTATTGGCATACTCTCTGTCAATATTGGAACCACTTTAACAACTGTGTACGCAATGGATATTATTCAGAATGTAGAGGTTGAATTGGAGGCGTTTGCTGGATTTGAAGAAAGAGAACGATGATGGATGACACCGACAATTGTGTCAGTTGGAATTGACTAAGACAGAAGCCTATGTCTGGGCAAGGGGCTCGCAACCTTTAGGGGCCATCCCCCTTCGTATTTGGTCGTGGCTACGATGCGTTACCATCAGCCAGAAAGGGTAAACTGGTAGAATCCTACCTTGGACATTGCCTCACGTGCCTTGTCATAAATTTATCCTTATACGCGACCACCACGATTTTGTTTTAGTGTTGTCTTATCACGGCGACTCCCTGACTACCGACGTTACTGGTGCTGTCAAAGGCACACTTTAGGACAATGCTTAAAAATATGTTAAGGGGGGTTAATGTAAAGCCTTCACGCTAAGGAAAATATCTACTTTACTGATTAGGCGTTATATATATAGCGTATTCTACTATATATAGACATTCTGACGGATCCTTAGGAGATGGAAAATCCCGTAACATCTCTTAAGTTATTGCACGCACGTTGTACACTTGATAGGAGATGTAAAATCCTGTAAATATCTCTGAAGCTATTACACTCATATTTACTTGTTATTGATTTAACTTACATAAGAGCTTTTAGTTCTGAATCGAGCGTACTGTCTTTTCATTACGCTCGGGTCAGTCTGAGTTTTTCAGTGTTGGAGACATTATTCCTTGAAGATGAAGATGGAGTTTGCTAGATCGTATTTACTATTATTATTCCGCTGCATTATTTTGGTATGTTTGTTGATTGTACTCTGATTATGTTGTAAACTTTTGTAATCAAATGTATATTGTAAAACAGCTTCATGAACTGTTTATTTGATTATCATTCCGTTGCAAGATTCTGTGTTTTGTTTTCCTTCTTTTCTCTTATTTTCATATTAAACCCCATTGACAATCCTCCCTTTTGAATGGTTTGAGTTAGACCCATGTGGTTTATTGTCAATTTAAACCGTCCAAAAAGGTGGGTCGTCACAACAATAGGGTCAGTAGCTATGCTAGTGTCTAAGTGCAACTCATCTATAAGCTTGCTAGAGATAAAAGAGTGTGAAGCCCCCGTGTCAGATAAGGTACAAACAGGTAAATCAGATAAAGTTAACACACCTTCAATTATGACCTTCTTCCCCTTCTATGCTACTAGAGGCGCACTCGAATTTGGATCACCATCCTGTAACATTCCTACCTCATATGCCCAAATTGATTGCAGTTGTAACACTTGATCTTTGAGATGTCTATCTTGGAGTCCCTCGCAAAATGCCCCTTATTACCGCATCTCATACACTGCATTCCTGCTTCTTAATCTTCCCTTTTGCTCCCATTCTACCCTTATGTTGATTCTGCTACAGTGTCTTTCTCCCTAACTTGTTAGGCTCACTCCTCACTTCCTCCTTAGAGACGATATTCAGCAACGTCATCTCAACCAAACCCTCGTAAGTCACATCCATGGGAATATGACTAAGGGCCAAACCTTGAAGAGGTTTATTTAGTACCTCTGCAAACTTCGGTGCTTTTTTGTGAGGGTTATTTATCATCTCCAACCCAAACCTAGCCAACTCATTGAACTGATCTACATATTCCTTCCCCGACATTTCTCCATGCTGCAGATGTATGAAATTCTCCAACCGTACTCCTTCTTCTGTCTGGGAAAGAAACTTCGCCTCAAAAAGGCCTCCTAAATTCTCCCAAAGTAATCTCTTCCTTGTCGTTATATGCCACTGTTGCATCTTACCAATTCAGAGCCTCTCCTTGTAAATGCCAGGTGGCAAGATATCTCCTCACATCATCTCTAAGACCCATTAGTCCAAAAATCGTTTCACAAGTGCGGATAAATGCCTTCGAGTCCGTATACGACTTGGTCCCCACATACAGCTTCCCTTCTAGACTTACAAAGTCCTTACATAGCTTGGAAAAAATGGCTGCAGGTGGATAGGTCGGAACTACACTTGGCGCTTGCTCTATAGGTCCTCGATAAGGGTTAAGATCAGCTTGTCCTCTTGCTTGTAGATACCGATGGAACCAATTGGTACATTCATGCTTGGAATCTCAACTGCATCACCTGAGCCGCTAGGATCACGCATCCTTTCTATCTGTGATTTATGAAATTTGTTAGCAACCTTTCCACAGATAGTATTGGCAAGAATAAGGAAACTATTTCCATAATATATATATATATATATATATGTATATATATATCCTTTGAAGCCTTTTATCTACATACACACAGACTCTAAAATCCATTTTGAAAACCTTTTTAGAAGACTTTTTTTCAAAACTTTTCAAGTATATTCTCTCAAAACGCATAAAAACCCCTAGGGATTTTTAAACCTAGGCTCTTATACGAACTATGACAACTTGCACCATCCAACACATCGATCCAAAACATATGGTTGACTTTTGGACTCGCGTCGATGCCAAGAAGTATGAACTATCGGGTTTTTAAATATTACAGATACTAAATATATAAGAATAAAATTCGACATATTCTACACTTACAGATCCCACAGTGAAAGGAAATAAAATATAAATACAAGAAATAATGATCTTAGAAAATATCTCAGAAAACATAGTCTCAAAACAGTACGATGCAAAAAATTCAGATTATACAAGAATACAACATCTATCTGATAAGTACTAAGTATGATAAATAGTTACACGGTGAGCAATGGAAAATAAAACACAACTCCAGTGTCAAGCTCACCTCTCCACATAGTAATCTCTAGGCCTATCACCTATTGTCCTGTACTCCCGTGGTGCGAAAAAGAAAAGAAAGGAATGGGTTAGACAAAAGTCTAGTGAATGAATTACATCATTAATATATGGTGATCACATTTAATTAACTCCATTAATACTCTATGTGACCTAGGGTACTCTACTGGTGTTTGTGAATTACTTACTAAGGTAGGTTTCGTTAATCTAAGGGGTATGTTCCTAACACACCTATACTAACATCTTGTAAAAGCTCACACATAGGATTGAACAACTAATTTAACCTCAAGATGAACTATGGATCAGCTAATAACTACTAGAACCATTCAAACATAGGATTACCTACAATATCCACTTTGGGACTACATTCTCAAATTACAACTACACGTATCATATTTACGCATTAAAGGGGAGCCCACAATGTCGACTTGTGCCAAATACGTCTGCTGCATCCATGTCCACCTCCCAATGGTAACGTAATGCCTCTTATCACACCGCCACGGGATCCATCAACAATGTAGTATTAGTCTGTATAGCCATGCATACCAAAGAACCCCCGTTAGTATCGGACCACACACTCATCCAGGCATCATCATCAATGTGCGCGTACACCTTAGAACCTCCTATGAGTGTAATTTTCAGTAGAATCACCCCAGTCGAAAATCGACCCTCCGTTGAATTAATAATGCCTAGGCTTTGTTGCTTGCGCATACATCTATCCATTCCCGCAACGTCCAAAAATCGCAAACCTAGGGAGCTAGTTTCCCTATTTATACTAACATCCATTTATAGAATATATACAATTAAATTAATAACCAAGGCCTTAGATCAAGGTTCACACTGCACCTAGAATTCGTTAACCGGTCGACTACCGATCGCTGGAGTGGTCGACCGCTTCTCGTGAACCTATCGATTGGCAAGGGTGTTTACTATGTATTTTAATTATCGTTGTTTATTAATTATCATCGTTCTTAATTACAGTAAATGTTTATTATAAATTGCATACGGTAAACCGTCAATTATAGGGAACCTTTATTTTGTCAATCTACAATCTCCGAAGTTTTCTATTACAATACCTAACGATCTTATAAGCATGTTTGTTTACCAAAATGAATTGAATCAGGTTAGAATTTATATATATATATATATATATATATATATATATATTCGATTCAACAAATAGAGTATTCAACCTAAGTAATTTTCATACAACAAGTTTACTTTATCCAAATCTAGATTAGACAAGAATCATATTCAAATAGGTTAAATTCTTATTAAAATTCAAATCTATGACAATTATCCAATAAGAAATATTTTTGACTTAACCTAAACGATTCTAGATCAAATAGGATATAAACAAAATTAATTACATGTAAATCATCTTACTAATCATGAACCCATTCACCTCTAAAAAATGCTATCCTTCTTTGATTTGTGCAGAATCATCCTTCCTTCTAGATGTTAATTCCTTCCCTTCACTTAATTTCTTCTTCAATTTGCTTTTAAAATTTTAATTTGAGAAATTAGTTTTAGAGGAGATAGAGATTTGAGCAGAATATGGATGTACTGCTTCTAATTAGTGAATTAGGGTTTAGGTTAGCATTTTATTTATAGCTGCAAAAACTAACGTCAACCATTGATTAAATTTTAATTAAAACCGAACCACTGGTGTGACGACCGCCCATGACCCCTGCACCGAATCTAGAGATAGTGCACTGTAAAGTGTGCCAGGCGACCATGGACGATAGTCAAGGTAAATTAAAACAACAGAATCTATCGTATTACTCACAGCGCATAGACAAAATACAATAGAAAATATATATAGAGAAGCTTCACAGAATAGAATGCCATCATATAAAACTTCATAATAGTTGAATACAAGCATCGGAATAGACAATACAACAAGCCTCACTACATATCACTTAGAGAATACAAAGCAGCGGAACATCCACTACATATAGTAAGAAATAATATGCAATACTCCAGCTCGTCTTCGATATCAGCACCGTGAAAAGCAAGATCAGCACCTGTCACCTGCTACTTAGTCTGCCCGTCCCAAAATGGACGAACAGCCCAAGGCAATAAGAATTAAAACATAAAGCCTTGAGTCAGACAACAGTCTTAGTGAGCAGTAGATTAACTAACAACATACCAAAAGAGCATAAAGGAAAAGGAATAGGAATACAACCCTCCCACTCCAACCTCTTTCTACAGTGATAGCCCCCAGACACACACTAAGCAGAAGCAACATAGCAAAGAATACAATCTAAAGTAAAGCAATTATCACTCGAGTCAAGGGCGATGTTTTCCAAGCACAACCCCCAAGGCCTAAACCAAGATCAGATAAGCACCCAGAAAACACTGCTCTTGAGACCGAATGACGATACAACCAAACATCCATGACTCTGGCTATCACTGTTATCATTGCTTCGATTTCACTGTTAATTGAATAACTGGCACATTCTTTCAGCCGTCCGTCAAGGGCTAATGGAAACCCCGGTTCTAGACAGTACTCCGCACGTCGTCGCAGCCCGTGCCTAGGACTATCGAATCTGCCCAGAGTACTCGACCATCAACAGTTGGCCGTTGAGACTATCGAATCTGCCCAAACGTACTCTTGCTTTGAGCATGCTAGAACCTTCAACAACGATGAGACCCAAGCCTCCTAGTCATCCTCCTCGACGACTATTCTCATATCCATCCATTATTCTCAACTCGAATCATATCACCGAGTTATCAACATGCTTGGAATGACCCCGTCTGGATTAAACCAAGTCTTCATCACATGATTGCCTCGCTTCATCACATCCTCGCAAAGCCTCATCTTAACATTACATCGTCAAATCTATGCATAAGAGCTTCATCATCCCGCTACATATGCCACGAGCAGCTTTCCCAATTCAAGAGCCTTTCCCTTAGCTTTTGAATCATCTTCGGTCTAAATCAAACCATCAATCATCTAATTCATAAAAATCAATCAAATCAAACATTAATCCAAGCAATCAAACATTCAAATATGATCTAAGTAGACAATTATAACAATAATGGCATTTTCGTAATTAAAGAGTTGAAAGTCCAACAAGCATGAAAACATGAATTATATCTCTACAAACTTGATGAATGAACTTGCATAGGTTAACATATGATAAAATGGATGTAACATCATCATGAACAATGGATCTATATGGATCTACACTTAGGATGAAGAAAATGCATGGAAATCACTATTTTAACACCAAATCGAGTCAACAATCCGATATACTCCTTTGGATCCGTGTGAGAGATAATTACCACTCACCAAATCTCCAAAACAAACCCAAATCAACACGCTTCAGATTTGGACAGCGAAGGATCAAGCTCGATCTATCACCAATCCGCTTCAAACGATGAAATCTCTCTAGAAAAGATGAAGATCTTCAATCTAAGCTCTTGAATCTTCAATTTGATCTTCAACTTGGATGGATGGAAGCACTAGATTAGAGTGGAGAAAAGAAGTGAAGAAGTATAGAAGTCGAGCTCTCAAAATGGCAGCACTTCGTCGCTTCAAAATCCGGATCCCAAAAATGAAGAGGAACTCTCCTATTTATAGCTGAAACCCTTAGGTCGTCTGCCTTCATAAGTCGTTCACGACTTACGACTTAAAACCCTACGACCTAACAACTGCTGGCTTCTACGACCTAACCAGACTATCTCCTTCGCGACCTAACGCTCACCTGTCTATGACTCACATCATAACAGCTATCTCCTAAGTCGGTTACGACTTATAGCATGCGCGCCTACGACTCAACTGAGAAGGGCCTCCGACTTAACATAACTGGGTTACGACATAACAACAGGGGCGACCTAACCCATGCGACCTAGTAACAGCTTCGACCTATCACACCCACGTAACCTTACGACTTAACCAAGCTACGATTTAACAAATCAACTACTATGCGACCTAATACTGACACGCTTCCTTGCTAACTTGCTAACTCGCTAACTCGCTAACTCGTTAGGTCGCAGACTTTCCTTAAGTCGCTCACGACTTACCACTTAACTCGGTCATGATCCTATAAGTCGCCAACTGTTCTTAAGTCGGCTACGACCTAAGCCTCAACCTGCGACTTACTTCCTACACGACATATGCTACCTAACGACATATCTCAAGGCCGTTAACTCTTAGGTCGTCTACGACCTAAACCCTTACCATCCATCATACGACCTAACTCCAAATCTTTAGGTCACCAACCCTAACATCCTATAGGTCGGTCACGACTTAGCTCTTAGGTCGTTCACGACCAAGGACTTAGACAAATCATGCCTAAAATCTGAAACGACTTAAAAATGCTGAAACTTCCAGATTTTGACAAACTTTTCGATTCGTAAAAATACGGGTCGTTACATTCTCTCCCCCTTAGGAATTTCGCCCCCGAAATTCCAAACAAACAAAGCAATCAAAGACTATTCTGTACGCCTACCATCCATAACAATCAGCAAACCATGCATCCAATTCTAGCTTAGCGTACAGAATTCTAAGACTTAGAACAAGTTACAATATCGTGAGATGAGACGACACCTTAGGGCCATACCTCGAAGAGTTCAGGATGAGCTGCTTTCATCCTCTCTTCCACCTCCCACGTACAGTCGTTATCATCGTCACTCCATTGTATCTTGAGCAACTTAACTACCTTCCTCCTAAGCTGTTTCGTGTCGATTTCCACAACACGAAGCGGCTTACGAGGTCTTCTATCGACTGGATCAACTTCGAAATCTTCACAGCTATCAGCAGAAACCACCGCATTCGAGTCGTGCACATACTTCCGTAGATATGATACATGAAAAACATTGTGCACACCCGACATCTTCTCCGGTAATTCCAATCTATAAGCGAGCTTTCCAATTCGCTCGATAATCGGAAATGGTCCAACAAATCTCGGAGTCAATTTCCCTTTCTTCCCGAATCGGATAACATTCTTCAGTGGAGAAATCTTCACAAAAACCATATCTCCTACGTCGAATTCCAAACCTTTTCGACGCTTATCGGCATAACTCTTCTGACGGTCTTGGGCTGCCTTCATTCGTTGCCGAATGATCTCTATACAGTCTGAAGTCTGACGAATCATCTCTGGCCCAAGCATCAGCTTTTCTCCTGTCTCTATCCAACATGTCGGAGAATTACACGGTCTTCCATACAACGCCTCATATGGTGCCATACCAATGCTTGACTGGTAACTGTTGTTGTATGAAAACTCTACCAAATGAAGATGATCTTCCCATGATTCCCCGAAATCCAAAACACAAGCTCTGAGGAGATCTTCCAAAACTCGGTTGACTCGCTCGGTCTGACCATCTGTTTGAGGGTGATAAGCTGTACTCAAACATAACTCAGTCCCCAAAACTTCCTGGAAGCTCTTCCAAAATCCACTAGTGAACAATTGATCTCGATCGCTCACTATACTCTTCGGAATACCATGAAACGAACTATCCACTTAACATACAATTCAGCCAACTTTGATGCAGTCCTAGTCGATCGAACAGGAATGAATCTCGCACTCTTAGTCAGACGATAAACGATGACCCAAATTCTTTCATTTCCCGTTCTGGTTCTAGGCAATCCATCAATAAAATCCATCGACACTTGTTCCCACTTCCATGTAGGAACTTCTAATGGCTGAAGCAATCCACTTGGCTTCTTCTGTTCGGCTTTTACCAACTGGCAGTTCATACATTTGGAAATGAAATTTCCAACATCCTTCTTCATACCTTCCCAGTAGTAGGTTCTCTTCATATCCCGATACATCTTATTTCCACCTGGATGAATTGTCAACTTCGAGTGATGACTTTCCTTCAGAACTTCACTTCTCAATTCATCTATATCGGGAACAACTAGTCGTCCTTACTTTCGAAGCCAACCTTCTCGATCGACCTCGAATCCTTTATCCTTTTCTGGTTCCAATCCAGATTCTAAATCACGGATAATCTTGACAAGCTTATCATCTCGCTTTTGACTCTCGCCAATTCTCTCCACAAGAGTCGGTCTTATCGATAAGTTTGCCAACATCTCAGGTTCCAATTCACATCTAGGCCTGAAGTCAAAACCAGCTAAATACTCGAGATTCTTCCATTCTGAAAACATGGCTCCCAATCCTGCATGTCTTCGACTTAACGCATTTGCCACTGCGTTACCTTTTCCCGGAGTATAAGCTATACCAAAATCATATGATGCCAAAAACTCTAGCCATCGTTGCTGCCGAAGGTTCAAATCCTTTTGGGAGAAAAGATACTTCAACGACTTATGATCGGTAAACAACTCGAATTGAACTCCCAACAGATAATGTCTCCACATCATCAGAGCAAAAACAATCGCCGCTAACTCTAAATCATGAGTCGGGTAATTCCTTTCATGCGGCTTCAGTTGTCGACTGGCATACGCAACAACTTTATCCCTCTGCATCAGCACTGCTCCAAGTCCAGTACCACATGCATCGGTGTAAACCACCATCTCATCATTCCCACTTGGAATAGTCAAAACAGGAGCACTCGTCAATCTTTCTTTCAGGATTATGAAAGCTTGCTCACACCTATCATCCCATCTGAACACTAGGTTCTTCTTTGTCAATCCTGTTAACGGTGCAGCTACCTTGGAGAAGTCTTTGATAAACCGCCGATAATATCCTGCTAATCCAAGAAAACTTCTCACATCCGATGCATTCTTAGGTCTAATCCAATCCTGGATTGCTGCCACCTTAGCGGGATCAACTGCTATTCCATTTCCAGAAATAACATGGCCTAAGAACCTCACTTCACTCTTCCAGAAGTGACACTTCAAAAACTTAGCCTTCAGCTGATGTTTCCGCAAGGTTTCCATAACAATACGCAAATGCGTTTTGTGCTCTTCTTCAGTTCTGGAATAAATCAGAATATCATCCACGAACACTAGCACAAACTTGTTCAACTGATCTCTGAACACTCTATTCATAAGATCCACAAAGTATGCTGGCGCGTTAGTCAACCCAAACGGCATTACCAGCCACTCAAAGAAACCGGATGGTGTCCTGAAAGCAGTCTTCGGCACACTATCCTTAGCTACTCTCAACTGGTGAAATCCCGTTGCCAAATCCATCTGAGAAAACACCTTAGCTTCGTGAAGCTGATCAAACAAGTCATCTATCCTCGACAATGGATACTTGTTCTTCTTAGTTACCTTATTCAGCTCACGATAATCCACACACAATCTCAACGATCCATCTGCCTTGGTTGCGAACACAACTGGTGCACCCCACTCGGACACACTACGCCGAATGAATCCTTTCTGTAAAAGGTCATCAACTTGCACCTTCAACTCATGCTGTTCCCTAGGCGCCATCCGCCTAAGAGGCATCACAACGGGTCTGGCTCCTTCAACAAGATCTATACGAAACTCGATCTCTCTATGCGGTGGTAACCCTTTGACTTCGTCAAAGACATCCTCGAATCCATTCGCGATTGGCACAGATGACAGTCCATCCCGTGGAACAACAAGCGAATACATGAAGCTCATGAAGACGCCTTCTTCATGCTTACATCGTATCACAATCTTTCCCCCCTCCACATTCTCGACTGTCACTTCCAACCTCTCACAATCAACCTTTGCCGCATACTTCCTAAGCCAGTCCATACCCAAAATAATTCCGAACCCCGCAAAGTTCAGAACAAAGCAATCACAAACAAAAGAGTAACCATGACTCGACACAATCAGACCACGGCATAACATACTCAAACAAGACGAACCCCCAACTAGATTAGTCACAACCAATGGCCTATCAACAATATCCGGTTCCAAACCAAACCGGCCTACTAGTTCACTACAAACAAACGAATGCGACGCCCCAGTATCAAACAGAACTCTAACTGGAACACCACATAGGAAAAGAGTACCTTGAACCACCACACTCTTTCCTTTCTCTTCAACGGTAGGAGCTTTCGAAGACGACGGAACAGCTCCCAAAGCATAAGCTTGCACAATCTGCTTGTCCCTTCTCGGTTCTGGACAATTCTTCCTGAAATGCCCCGGCTTGTCACAGTTGTGGCACTTCGCCGACGCTTTCGGATTCTTGCAATCCCTGGAGAGATGGCCTTTCTGCTGACAGTTGTAGTAGGTCACTTCGCCTTTCGGCTTCTTCTGGCCATCCTTACCCTTCTGCTGCTGCTGCTTCCTCTTCTGGCTTCCACCCTGCTGTGGTTTAGACTCTCCCTTGGTCACAGCAACAACAGATCCTTCCTTAGGAAACAGACTCTCATGCCTGAGAGCTTTCTCCACAAGCTTCTCAAATGAATCGTCCAAATGATCCACCAACTGTCTCCCAAGATAACTGTCCAAGCCTGTCACGAACTTCTCATTCTTCTGATATGCAGACTCAATATATGACCGAGCATACTTGGACAAAGCTTCAAACTCAGAAACATACTCAAGAACTGGTCTACCTCCCTGCTTGAGCTCCACAAACTTCTTGAACAGAACAGACTTTTGAGCTGTAGAAATGAACTTAGCTTCAAATCTGACTTGGAATTGCTCCCAAGTAATCTCTTCCTCCGGAGTAGTGATGGTAATAGAATTCCACCAATCAGAGGCTCTCCCTTGAAGCTGCCTTGATGCCAACTTCCTCTTAGTTGCATCATCAATTCCCAAATCACCAAAGATCCTTCTACAAGCATCTATCCATCTCTGGACTTCAATAGTTGATTCCGTTCCCAAGAAAACCTTTCCTCCAAGAGCAGTATAGTCCTTACACAACTTAGCAAAATCCACCGGTTTTGGAGTTTGAACTTGAACCCCAACATCAACTGACGGCCCTGGAGCTGGCATCCTTCTCATGATCGAAGTCATCATAGCTTCGAACATAGCTGCATAATCAGCAGTCCCTTCAGGAGCTCGGCCTTCCCTAGCAGCTGGTCTCCCTCTTCGACTCATTCTCAATATCTATAAAAAGGAATGATCAGAACACCTAGAGAAACAACTGCATAAAGGACTAACTTACTTCTAAGCTACTATATTATATATAGTAATCATCCATCAAATTACAATTACGTCTCTCATACGTAGTTACGACAGCGAGCGTTGGGTAAAATCGATTAACCAAAGCTCTGATACCAAATGTGACGACCGCCCATGACCCCTGCACCGAATCTAGAGATAGTGCGCTGTAAAGTGTGCCAGGCGACCATGGACGATTGTCAAGGTAAATTAAAACAACAGAATCTATCGTATTACTCACAGCGCATAGACAAAATACAATAGAAAATATATATAGAGAAGCTTCACAGAATAGAATGCCATCATATAAAACTTCATAATAGTTGAATACAAGCATCTGAATAGACAATACAACAAGCCTCACTACATATCACTTAGAGAATACAAAGCAGCGGAACATCCAGTACATATAGTAAGAAATAATATGCAATACTCCAGCTCGTCTTCGATATCAGCACCGTGAAAAGCAAGATCAGCACCTGTCACCTGCTACCTAGTCTGCCCGTCCCAAAATGGACGAACAGCCCAAGGCAATAAGAATTAAAACATAAAGCCTTGAGTCAGACAATAGTCTTAGTGAGCAGTAGATTAACTAACAACATACCAAAAGAGCATAAAGGAAAAGGAATAGGAATACAACCCTCCAACTCCAACCTCTTTCTACAGTGATAGCCCCCAGACACACACTAAGCAGAAGCAACATAGCAAAGAATATAATCTAAAGTAAAGCAATTATCACTCGAGTCAAGGGCGATGTTTTCCAAGCACAAACCCCCAAGGCCTAAACCAAGATCAGATAAGCACCCAGAAAACACTGCTCTTGAGACCGAATGATGATACAACCAAACATCCATGACTCTGGCTATCACTGTTATCATTGCTTCGATTTCACCGTTAATTGAATGACCGGCACATTCTTTCAGCCGTCCGTCAAGGGCTAATGGAAACCCCGGTTCTAGACAGTACTCCGCACGTCGTCGCAGCCCGTGCCTAGGACTATCGAATCTGCCCAGAGTACTCGGCCATCAACAGTTGGCCGTTGGGACTATCGAATCTGCCCAAACGTACTCTAGCTTTGAGCATGCTAGAACCTTCAACAACGATGAGACCCAAGCCTCCTAGTCATCCTCCTCGACGACTATTCTCATATCCATCCATTATCCTCAACTTGAATCATATCACCGAGTTATCAACATGCTTGGAATGACCCCGTCTGGATTAAACAAAGTCTTCATCACATGATTGCCTCACTTCATCACATCCTCGCAAAGCCTCATCTTAACATTACATCGTCAAATCTATGCATAAGAGCTTCATCATCCCGCTACATATGCCACGAGCAGCTTTCCCAATTCAAGAGCCTTTCCCTTAGCTTTTGAATCATCTTCGGTCTAAATCAAACCATCAATCATCTAATTCATAAAAATCAATCAAATCAAACATTAATCCAAGCAATCAAACATTAAAATATGATCTAAGTAGACAATTATAACAATAATGGCATTTTCGTAATTAAAGAGTTGAAAGTCCAACAAGCATGAAAACATGAATTATATCTCTACAAACTTGATGAATGAACTTGCATAGGTTAACATATGATAAAATGGATGTAACATCATCATGAATAATGGATCTATATGGATCTACACTTAGGATGAAGAAAATGCATGGAAATCACTATTTTAACACCAAATTGAGTCAACAATCCGATATACTCCTTTGGATCCGTGTGAGAGATAATCACCACTCACCAAATCTCCAAACCAAACCCAAATCAACACGCTTCAGATCTGGATAGCGAAGGATCAAGCTCGATCTATCACCAATCCGCTTCAAACGATGAAATCTCTCTAGAAAAGATGAAGATCTTCAATCTAAGCTCTTGAATCTTCAATTTGATCTTCAACTTGGATGGAAGGAAGCACTAGATTAGAGTGGAGAAAAGAAGTGAAGAAGTGTAGAAGTCGAGCTCTCAAAATGGCAGCACTTCGTCGCTTCAAAATCCGGATCCCAAAAATGAAGAGGAACTCTCCTATTTATAGCTGAAACCCTTAGGTCGTCTGCCTTCATAAGTCGTTCACGACTTACGACTTAAAACCCTACGACCTAACAACTGCTGGCTTCTACGACCTAACCAGACTATCTCCTTCGCGACCTAACGCTCACCTGTCTATGACTCACATCATAACAGCTATCTCCTAAGTCAGTTACGACTTATAGCATGCGCGCCTACGACTCAACTGAGAAGGGCCTCCGACTTAACATAACTGGGTTACGACATAACAACAGGGGCGACCTAACCCATGCGACCTAGTAACAGCTTCGACCTATCACACCCACGTAACCTTACGACTTAACCAAGCTACGACTTAACAAATCAACTACTATGCGACCTAATACTGACACGCTTCCTTGCTAACTTGCTAACTCGCTAACTCGCTAACTCGCTAACTCGCTAACTCGCTAACTCGCTAACTCGTTAGGTCGCAGACTTTCCTTAAGTCGCTCACGACTTACCACTTAACTCGGTCATGATCCTATAAGTCGCCAACTGTTCTTAAGTCGGCTACGACCTAAGCCTCAACTTGCGACTTACTTCCTACATGACATATGCTACCTAACGACATATCTCAAGGCCGTTAACTCTTAGGTCGTCTACGACCTAAACCCTTACCATCCATCATTCGACCTAACTCCAAATCTTTAGGTCACCAACCCTAACATCCTATAGGTCGGTCACGACTTAGCTCTTAGGTCGTTCACGACCTAGGACTTAGACAAATCATGCCTAAAATCTGAAACGACTTAAAAATGCTGAAACTTCCAGATTTTGACAAACTTTCCGATCCGTAAAAATACGGGTCGTTACAACTGGCCTACGCAAACCCCTTCTCAATACATATGAATGGTCGATTTCTTAGATTGGATCGATCGACCATTAGGTGTCGACTGGTCCAATCTAGGGTGTCGACCACTGGGTTTCTATAAAGACCCATTTCTTTGACTCCCGGAAATCAACACTAATACATCCTCGGTATTCACGTGCGCTGAATCCAAGTGCCGATGAAGCGGATTCTCAAGGGTAGGAAAGAAAAAAAAAGACAGAACATAATCTCACATATGTTATTTCAACAAATAATCTTTACAGTGGAAATTAAAATACATTTATCAAAGTTAAACATGCATAGTTATAAATACGTGTCCTTATAGTGTGGAATACTATACTACTCAAGTGTGGTGGAAATAGACCTAAATCTTCAGAAAAATCTTCTGACTCCATGCTTCGAGCTCCGTCTAGATTTCTTCTAAACTAAACCTAACTACTAGGCTGCCCGTGGAAAATTAGGACACTAGAGTTCAATGAAAGGAAAATAAACTCTGGGTCAGTCATGGAACTGGCGTGAGAACTCAAAATATGCATTTTCAAAACAAAAAGGTATCTCATAAGACCAAGCCACACATAAACACAGAACGGGTTTTTACCTTATGATAACTAAAACATTTTACGTCAAAATACTTGATATTATTTTTAATGACATATCTTTGAAAACATTTGCAAGTAAACTTATCAATCGTAGCCGAAATTGTTACATTGATTAAATTCCAGAGCCACAAATGTGGGTTCTACAAACAAATTGGCAAGCACTTATTGGAGAATGGGTTTCCATACAAGTGACTAGGTAAAGGGACTACCTTCCGGTAGTACATCTTTAGAGGAATGTACCTAGGTCAACAGAACATCTGCACCTCTACCAATACAAGGGCGGCCTACCTTACCTTAGATAGTACCGAATATGTCATCACCCTAGTCGTTACCAACCTATCCGAGGGCCCTCATAGCATACATCCACATTAATTTACATCCCAAACGTCATAGCTGGAAGAAATATACCTAGAAAGGGATGATCATACCCTAATGGTTGCGAATCACATAGCCTTGCTGCATCTTCCATGTTTCGGTCATTTCCGGGTGGGGGGCTTGAGGTAACGATTACCTTTCACATAGCACATCATCTTTGAATGCCACACTGCCAACCCATCGATCCCTATTGACTTCCACAAACATATAACCTCCGAACTCATACGTCTCAAAGAAGGATGTTAAGCTAAGAGAAGTTGCCTTCTCCGCCACCAAATAGATGTACGTTTATAAAAGTCAACGATGAAATCTCAACAATGCAGTGTCAAACGTCCATCCATACAAGTTCGTTCTAGGATTGAATGAAACCGAAAGCACTCTCCTACCACATCCTGTTGGTAATTAACCCTAGGATTAGTAGCGAGAAATCCTTGCAACCCAAACTATTTCAGAAATGAAAGGCCACTGCTACTTTAGTATTTGGGAGCTAACCAGAATTATCAAGAAGCGGTCCTTTCATCCCGAAAACCCTGGTCTTCATTTTTCATTTTCTCTACCAATACTTTTATTTTTCGAACGCATACATTGGTTCAAAGTGGTTTTTGGATAGGAATTTCCCTAGATCCGACCCAGGTTCCTTCGATCCAATCGTCGATAAAAGGAGGTTTTGTGAATTAGGAATCATTCTTTAATTGATTAAGTTCTTTTTATCAAAAATTTCCCTCGGAGATATATATTTCTAAAACATTCTTTCCGGTATATACGGAATTATCAAACCTCTCTTATTAAACCTTTGATTACTTAAAACCCTTTTTAAACTTGGACTAATTCTAAATCATTTCTTTTATACTTAGGGAAATATTCCCAAAATCATTTCATTTAAATCTTAACAAAGATTTCTTAATTTAAAACTCGAAATTCGATTTAGTTAAAAACCATGTTATCTAGGATGTTAATCCAAAAACCAATAAATATTAAGTGAGCGGAATCTATAGAAATCATCTAATTCTACTCAATATCAATCCCTGTATTCAAAAATACTATGGATAGAATAACGGCGAAATCACCTTTTAAATTCCACGAATAGTACAAGTTCCCTCTTCGGGCTTTAACACCGAGTACAAGAAGATCATCTCCATAAAATCCAAATCGTATTATGGCTGGAAAACATTATTCTTTATTCTTTAGAAAATTTTGATTCGAGTAAATCATATTTACTATCCCATCCATCGGGCCAGTCTAGATAGCCATGGAGAGCAGAAAACTGGTTTTCCAAACTCAAGCCTAGACAGTATCTCTTTTACACCCATAAGGCGGTCAAGTTATTTGATTGACTCTAAACCATTAAAACATTTTGATCATTTCATAATTCCTTCAAATTTCCTTTAAAACACTTTACTAATCATTTAAAAACATTTATACAAGATTTGGAAAAGAATTGTTAAATTGAAAACTATATTTCAAAAGTTATAGAAAAGTGCTGCGGAAAAGTGATGTAGAAACTGCTTTTTAAGATATATTGATCAATACGACCTTTTTATTATTTCAAAATTCATTTTTATTACTCAAATCGCTTTTAAAACATTTTAAAAGATTTATAAGATTTATTTCATAGTTTTAAACAATTTAAAACATCATTGTAAAGAAATCCAGTTTTGGATTCCAAACTGCAAAATCGGGATTTTTCAAAACTTGTTTTACTCATATTTCAACATCTACTTATCGAAATCTCGATTTTCTTTCTTTGTTGGAAAACTATGGATATAATAGTTTAGAAAATTCTTATTTTGAAGAATTCCGAGCTATATTCCAACTTTTACACTTGTTTGACTTTTATAGTGCGAAATCGCGAACTACCGTTACACGCGCGCTTATTTTTAACTAAATTTTCCATTTCTTTTCAAACTTCACCAAAACACTTTTAAACATTTACAAAACATTTCAAATACATTTTAAACCATTTTAAAGAGGTTTAACACTTCCATATACACCATTTCATTAATCCAAGGAAAGTGATTTCCTTTGTGCTTATCGACATGTATATTCGTGACTTGCATATATATTCAACATTCATATGAAAAAAACCGATCTTGGTGATCAAAGCATATTAAACATCCATTTGCAAACATCATATCATCATTCAAAATATAATATAGTAGTTTAGGAGTTCTCACCATTATTTTCCGTTCGAGCTAATAGAAAATCGGCTATAGCTCCGCTATTTCGAAATCTATGCTCACGATCACTAGCACTATCGACTTTGAAGGGCTCGACCTTGGCTAGGGGGCTCACGGCCATGAGTGTAGGAGAGGAAAGACTCGGCCTTGCATTGGGAAGTGGTGGCAGTGAGTTTGAGTGGTGGAAAGGAGGTGTTTTGACTTGTTTTTGAAGTGGATTGATATTATATACATGTGTATATATTTTACTAATATTTTTCCATAACTTTTTCTCATTATTTTGTAAGGCATGGAAGCCATTAAAGGATCTCTTTGGAAGCTTAAAAGGAAGGAAAAAGATGAATGATAATGAAGTGAAGACGGTAGGGTATTTATAGGAAAAAAGAAGAGTGTAAAAGAAGACATGTATACATCACTTTTTCAAGGCTTTTCCAACAAGCTTCCCCTTCAAAATGCATGGCCAAAGCCCCTCCCCCATGTGCACATCACTTCCGTCATCTCATGTATGCATATGTTGACTTATTTTAGCTTAAGGAGGAAGCTTACTTAAAATATCTTTGATTTTATATTATGTATATATTCTTAAATGTATAAGTATATATGCATGTATACATATGTTCATGTGCATGATAGTGGATGCATTTGTTTTTTATATATGTGTACATGACATATAAACAACGTTGCATTGATTCCGAACAACTTTCGTTCGATAAACCGTTGCCGATCAAAGAACCGATTCCCTGTCACAGTTTCACTTATACTTTAACGTACATATATTTGTAAACAAAATTTAAAAAACATTTTCTTATCATTTTAGATGAATTAAAATGATCGCATTTCATTTATAAAACCATGTAAATTTATATTAACAATTATTTACAAAAATCGCTATTATACCGATAGAGCATTATTGATCTTTTCTTATATTTTCAAATCAAATATATATCTTTATAAAACTATTATAAATGATTTATTATCACTTTATAACTATTCAAAATGAATTATCATCATTTAAAATAATTATTTGAAAAATTAAAATAATTATTAAATCTCAATTTAATTTAATAAATCAATTATCATATTCAAGGGCATTATTAACAATGTCAAAAACACATTTTATTTTCAAAAAAAATCAACTGATTTTATTTCATATTCTTGTCTAATTATAAAAATAAGTGTATGTATCCAGCTTCGTGCATGACGTTTTATTATTATAGAGCTGGTTATTGATAAAAACAATTTCAGGCATTTTTATCGATTTAGATTTCGAGGAAAATATTTCTGTAAATATTTATTCAAAATAAGATTACTATTACTTATTATCACTCAAACCAATATTATTTATATTATCAACCTTTTATTTAAAAATAAATATAATTTATCAAAGTGATAAATTTGCGGGTCGTTGCAGTTTTTATATATATATATATATATATATATTTGTTTCCTACTTTACTTATCTAATTATTTTCAGTTCCAAAAATTAAAACTTTAATAAATTTCTCGTATTAGCTCCGATTTCAAAGCATGATATATGAAAATTGTCCAGAAAATGGCTATGAACACAATGGTGCAAGTTTCATAGCTAAATTCATATGTTTGTAAAAATTCTATTTTTCCCTTATTTTATTTAAATTTTATTCTTTTATTATATTTTCGGTAAAATTTTCTAGGTGTCACAAAAGGGCGGTGGCTCGAAGGATGGAGGAGGGCTTGTACTTGTGGAGGCCGCTATGAAACAAAGGCTAGGGTTTTCTTCTTCATTTTTTTAATAACTGATGGCCTTACCGATTAAAAAATGTACCTTATTAGTGCAAACTTATGCTACACATATGGATGGGAGAATTTATTTAAAGAACAAAAATTTGTATATTTTTAGCCTCAAGGACACGACCCCAATATTTTAACCACAAGGACAAACATTCTCCTAAAAATTATTCATAAGGACAAACATTCTTCCAAAATTATTCATAAGGACAAACATTCTTCCAAAACTGCTACTGAACTAAAAACTAATACCTAAAAACTGCTACCGATAACTACAAACTGATATCTAAAAAATGCTATCAATAATTAAAAACTGATACCTAAAGAAAGTTGTCCTTCAGGCTAAAATACTGAAGGTCTGTCCTTGAGGCTAAAAAGCTGAGAAATTTTGTCCTTGACAATAATTTCCTGCATATGGATTGCAACTATATTTTTGCAAATCTATTTGAGTATATTTTTTATGTTTAACTAAAGTGAAACCATTATTTCCAAGGTATATTTTACACTTAAATATTCTTTATTTTTTAAATATTCAAAATTATTTATCCGAAAAACACATTTGTATGTTAGTGTATACGTCTTTTTAACTACATTTGTGCATCATACAAAAGAAAACTAAAATAAATATGTAATATAATTAAAAATAACTATGTAGAAGCATAAATGAAATTTTAAGCTATAAGGCTAAAATGTTGATTTGAGAGATCATTATCAATAAAATAACTCATACACAATGACTCAATTCAAGTAACTATGCGCATATATAAAAAATATAAAAAAGAGTTGCATCACGCATTACGCTACCACTGTACAATAATAGAAAAAATATTATAAATTAGTCTTCGTGTGATTAGTAGATGTAAAAATAATAATGAAACCACGCAAAAAATTTGAGCTATAAAACATATTACAGAAAATTAAAAATCTTAGAAATGTCCAATGATAATACATAATCATCTGCTTTTCTCTTTAAGTGTTGTTTCATATCCCATAATTTCAATTATTAAGGAAACTAATATTGCTAGTCACCAAGATAAAACTTTAGTACAAAGATTGATATTACAATATAAAGAATTGGAAAGATTAAATATGAAAGAACAATTAAATGAGAAATAACGACATTGGAACTTCTCAAACCCTTAAATTGGATCCTTTTCCCTTTTCTCCTTTACTACTTCCTCGTCTTTATTAGTAAGTAAAAAAACAAAAGATTTAGAAAAAAACAATTACTAGATCAAGTGAAACTGATAGAAAAATATTCAATATTCAAAATTCATAAAATTCATCACAATCTTATAGGAAAGTCTAAAGCAAAAAGTATGTAAGTAATAGACTTGGTGTATATGGGTTTTTGAGGAATGTCCATATCTAGCTAAAGTTTAACATGGCTAGGATGTAGAATATAATCTGGAATTTACGTATGCATTTAGAGGTTTAAATTTTGTTAAGATTATATACGTGAAATAAATTCTTGTAGGTAAGTAAGATATTATTTGAATTTGTTATTACTTTTATAAAGCTTTTATTTGTTACGTGAATGATATCATGTTATTGTTCAATTTGAATCTAAAAATTATTAATTTTTATTGAAGCAAATAAATATTTTGATAAATTCAGGTTATTTAGTTATGCAAAACAAATTTGTTTGGATAAATTAATAACATATTTGTAGTTGGAATGTTAACATTATTCAAGTTCCTAAGGTTTTAAATTTGAAAATGCATTAAGTGGAAATATCTATAATGATTTTGAAGTGATTGGATAAGAATTTAGAATATGAAGAATTTAGTTTAAAATAAATAATGAGTGAACCAAGAAAAATTGCAATTTTTTTGGAAATATGGATGATGTAAATGAAAATATTATGAGAGAATTAGAAGGACAAGGGTAAGTTATTTTATTTTACAACTATATAATATGATTTTAGTTTAAAAGTCACTTTGAATACATGTGTACATGTACCAAAGCCTAAAAAAAATCAGATAATATTTTGAGTTGTATGTATGTATGTATGCGTGCGTGTGTATTTGTATATCGACCATGTAAAAGGCAATTTAAGAAGGAACAAATTAGTATATTAGTTTTTATACCATTGAACCAACATGAATATATATTTTATCAAGCATTATTCATATTTTTCCACATACAAAGTTTATGTCTTTTACTTCTTTTATTTTGTTTATTCAAAATACTTTGTAAAAGATCAAGTTAAATAAAAATAAATGGAGAAATAACTCATTTTGATAATAATTACATCATTAGTACCGTATCAATTACATTTATTAATGAATTTATCAATTGCATTTATGCCTTAAATTTAGTTCAATTGAATTTAAATTATTTACAACCCACACTAAATCTATTTTAGCTCAAATATTAATGATTGTGCTTAATTTTCTCAAATAATAACACTATTTTCATTAGATTGTTCTTATATAATCATCCACTAAAAAATAATATTATCAAAAAGGAATAAAAAAGTAAAATACAAATCCTTTCCTCTTTTTTTCCTAGAAAAAATAAGTATCTATATTTTGATTCATCTATTGAATATAGCTATTTTACCAAGCCAATTTCCTTTGACATGTTATCCTATAAAGATTAAAAAAATGATATAAAAAAGGACTTGTCAAATGGAGAATCTTCAAATCTATAGCCACATTTAGTACGAAGTTATAACTATTTTTATCAATGATATCACTACCATTTTAAAATCTCATATTTCAATTTAATATAAAACCTCATACCAAAATTTGGCATTCAATCAAAATAAAAGATAATAAATTTTCTCTAAAATCATAATAGAATGTTGAATAGAAGGAAAGAAATTAATACCCATGTTATTTTGTCTATGTTAGATTTTGACGAAGATTGAGAAAATTAAGATTAAGATTGAGATAAGTATTCCTCTATGGTCATAATTAAATATTTTGGGTTTAGAGGTTGGAGATGAAAAAACAAATTTTATGGCGCAATAATGTACATGAATTGGAAAATAAGAAATAAGTGAAAGACATAAATGGAAATTTGTAGTTTTAATAAGATTTTGTAAGAGTGGAATGTGTTGTGACTTTTTCCTTTATAAAACCATTTTAATTTGAAAATTGACTCTTTCCATTCCATTTAGTCAAAATGATTTAGCATTTAACAGTTTAGTGTAAATAATTTTTGCTCCTTCTACCAATGTAAGAAATTATTACTTTTGTAAATCTTATTTAGTAAAATTACAATTCACCCAACTCATAGATAAAAGGTAGGGATACAAACCTGTATCTACAAACAACTATGCATGCAATTTTTTACCTTTGGTGCAACATTCAACCATTATGGATAATTTTGAAATCCAATACCCTAAAAGATAAAGAGAGAAAGAAGAAAAGGTTTTTAAACAATAATTAAAATGCTTTAGTATAATTAGAATAAACTATATCAACCACTAAACCATACTCATAAGCTTTGTACCTTTTGTGCAACATTGAACCACAGTGGACAACCTTGAAATTAAATGCCCTAAAAGAAAACGAAAAAACCGTCGAACCACCATGGGCAATTAATATATACTTATATGATAAAAAATTTAGAAGAAAATAATATAAAATTCAAACTTATGAAACATAAAATTAAATTTTTATCATAATGTAGAAACATACACATAAGCAATAATTTTACAACATTAGCAAGATCGATAAATAAATTATTAGGGTGTCTAAACGAATGTTAAGCAATGAATAACATAAGTAGAATAAATTGTTTCATCCTGATTATATATTGGATAAATAAATTAGAATATAATAAAATTAGTTAAATAAGGTATAAATTAAAGTTTGGATTAATGTAAAGAAGGATATTGCAATAGCGGAGAATGGAGGCGAACGAGAAAGATATGAAATTAATATAATGGAGAAATGAATTTGAAAGGGTGTAAAAGAAATACATAGAGTAATAAAATGACATTAATTCAAAAGGTTTAAGAAAATAAAAATAAGGATGAATATGAAAAGGTTAAACGTACTTTTGATAATACATAATTAAAACATATTAAGAAAGACTGAAAGAGACAGAAATGCAAAATAGGATGGGAAATATTTAAAACAAAAGGCTTAATTGCCAGAAAATAGGATTTAAATCTCTAACTTATGAGAAAAAGGAAAAAAATGGTTAAACATTAATGCACTTATATTACGGAATGGATGTTTAAATATTATAACAAAAAAACATATATTTGACGTGTACATATATAATATGTCGTGCATTATATTTGATTGATATAAACAATTATAACAACTAAAACTTTCATAATTTCTTTCAAAACAGATAGTGTTCTAATGTACTATTCCATTGAACGTGCATATTCTTATTACTAATCGCAATGAATTTTCTGAGAACATGAGATATAATGGTTACAAACGAAAGGAATAATATTATCATATAAAAAATCAATAAAATTAATTTCTTTCAAAAATTTATCTTTGTGCACAACCACAAAAAATCATACTATTAATCGACTTCCTCTTTATCCTCGTATCCCTTGATACATATCAAATGTCCTACCAACAAAATCTCCTTGAGTTATGGAAACTCAAACATATACTATGTGATTTTAACTACATGTTAAAAAATATGCAAATATTATGAGTTTGGATTACACAACATGACAATTAAGTAAAATTAAAAATCAATCTTAATGCACCACAAATCAAAAGTTTTTTTTTAACTTATGTGATCAATTTTCCCACTAAATTTAACCGCAATGAAAGTAATTTAATTGTAATTAATTCTCTAATTAGTTTAAATTCACATTAAATGAAATTGATAACTATTTATTCTTTTTGTTAGTTGCATGTTAATATCACATGACATGAACCTTTATATTTGAAGTTAGTTTACTTATAAACATTGTTCTTATTTACATCTTTAACCCAACATTATCTAGAGTAAAATTTAAAGTAGCATATTTTCTAACTAACTTTGTAGAAAATAACATATTATTACCTCATCTGTAAGATCATTAAGAATGGAATAAAGATCAACCTTACATCTAATAGATTGTACAGAATTGAAGATTTAATTTATGTAGTAATAAACCAGCTATAACATAAAAAACAAATGTAGGAAATAAAATTCATATTCTTATTTAATAAATAAAAATAAAATGAAATTTGATTTATGTATAAATTTTGAGAGTACAAAATAGTTCAACTTTACACATGTAGATTTTGGAAGGGGAATTGTTATTGACACTCCAGTTTTAGATACGAGAGGGCTAAATTTTATTAGCACTCCCTACAAATAAATTGCTATGATAGGTATAGACCATATTAATCAAACATATATTTTTACCTCTTTTGCCCTTCGTTGAAACATCAAAAATCCTAAACACTTTCATTTACTCTCTCTTTCTCCTTCCGTTTTTGAAAAATAAAATAATGACAAGAACAAAAATTCACCTTGATCTTCATAATCAGATCCAAACTTTGTTAAGAAGAAGATAGAAAGATAATTTCTTAATCCAATTTATTGTGCCCTTTTCAACTATGATAAAAGTAGCGTTTAATTTTAATACGTTGAATATTTTCTTGAGTAACAAAACAATCATGTCTCTTTCTCATTTGTAATTCCATCGAGAAGTGAATTTGAATTCTCCATTATTTGATTAAAGATTTTGAAAGGTCTATGATAATTAAAGGAAAGGTAGATTCTATTTGTACACCTAAATTACTTTACATACACTGTTAATTTTCTAGAAAATATAGTACTAAATTACCCTTTTTTTTAATTGCATCTTAACATATTTTTCATATAATCCATTAAATTAAAACATCAAAATTAATGAAATTTGATTAAATCAATGTATTTTGATGAAGAAGTGAATGACTTAATTAATCACATAACAGAAAATATCAGTTAAGACAGCTTTTACCACTAGTTGCTCTAATTTAAACGTGTGAGCTTTTTTTTTAAAACTAAAGTTGATTTTATTGAAATTGATAAATTATAAATAATAATAAATAAGTTACAATATTAATGCTTTAAGTCTATTTTGTTTAACTTTGACTTATTTAATGCTAGAAAATTTTAATTTGTTTAAATGAGTTTTATGTTTGAATGAAGGAAGACGATGACGACAAGACCAAAGGTAACCTTGTAAAAAGAACGGTGTAAGTAAAGTAATTTTCGGTGTATAATTTTTTTTTTTCTAATGTATGTTTAGCAATTATTTGTGTATGAATAGAATTACCCTAAATGAGAATTAGGATAAATAAAGAAAAGGACAATTAGGTCTATTTGATTGTAATTTTACAAAGGGACTATTTGATTAGTACTCCTCAAAGTAAAACTTTTCTAATAAAAAATGGCCCCCTCATATCAAAAAATAGAGTGTCAATAACAATACTCTTTGGAAATAACAAAAGATTTTATGGTGTCTACATATTTATAATCAAGCAACCTCATACAAAATAAATAAAGAAAGCAAACTTATAATCTTACGAACTAAAAAAATTTAGAGGAAAACACAATTTGAGGCAAAAAAGATCCTAAGCGAAGATATGAAATTAGTAATTTAGAACAAAAGCAACAGATTCAACATCGAATTAAATGAAAAGAAATATAACAAAATAAAAGTCAAAATTCTTAATCGATCTCATGGAATCAAACAAAACAACAAATTGAATATTGAATTAAATGAAAAGAAAAATAAAAATTAAACTTATTAATCGATCTCAATCGAATTACAGGTCTCTATAAAGGTCTTTAAATAATTTTTCCATAAAATAGTAACATTGAGAGTAAGGTAGAAACATAGTCACTACAAAATAATTATACATTCACAAATAATTTAAGATAAAGACAAAGCAAAGAAATATTAGTGATTTAAATTGAATTCTAATCAAAATAAATGAAATAAAAATTGATCAAAGTTTTTTGTAAAGAATCCTTTTATTGAAACTATTGAATATGGGAAATAACCAAGGCAATACAACAATTCTTGTATTAAAAATAAAGAGAAGAGGAAAAGAACTATTGTTGGAATCTAAAGGAAAAATAAATGCATGATTATTATACGTGGAAATAAGAATGTTACAAAGGGAAATTTATGCTATAAAATAAGATCTTATTCTCAAAATAGCATTTCTAAATCTAGTAAACTACTACAAATAAAAAACCATAACTCATAATCCTATAAATCGAAACAAAAACCACAAGAAGAAATAAGTTTAGGCATAAAACTCAAAGAAACTATCAGCAATTTTGAATAAACATAATTGTTAACGAATAAATTCGTTAACACCGAAAGTCTATAGAGAGTAGAGTTAATCAAGAAGATGCTTTGTTGTCGATAGTCGAAGTCATCAAGATGAAGTATGCATCCATAACAAATTTTTGCATAGTCATGTCAATCGTCATATATGGTCCTAGTCAATAGATAAGTTAATATGCGAGTCAATATTCATGTTAAAGTTCAAGCCACAAGTTCAAGTCAAATTGATATGCAAGTCATAAGCTCGAATCAAGTTAGTACGCAAGTCACTATCCAAGTCGATATGCAAGTTACAATCCAAGAGTCAACATGACAAATATGCTAGGCAGTTGTTTGATATTTAATTCCTTATGTGTAGAAAGTTTAAGTGCTACAATCGTTCAAAATCCCTAAATTGGTTTAGGGTTATAAAGTGAAAAATGTAAGAAGTGGGATAAGAATGATTTCCCCCAATACGATGCCCCAAGGTCCGTATTTATAGGGGTTGATATGCGGCATGACAGCTTAAAGTCAACCTCGTTGATTCTGGGTATCAACAACGTCGCATGAAATTAGCTTCAGCATTCTTGGATGCACAACTAAGCTTTGACGTTGCTTCAACAGAGACGGTATTTGATATCATTAAACTCAGTGTTAATGACTTTCCCTATGTTGATCAGCTCTTGCTATATTTAAGAAGCAACGTTAATTCAAGGTGATCATGATTATGGTTGCATTGATGAATGACGATATCAGTAAGAGGCGACTTCAATGACTTTTATGAATATCGATGACCCTTGTCACCAACGTCACAGTATAGATATGTGATGTTCTTTGTGTATTGTCGGTGTGATACTGGCCATTGGCGATATCGATGATGATCAGCTTGAATTGACGTTTGTATGAAGTAATCATTGATTAAGAGCAGCGTTGGTAACATTGGTGGACATTGACAATGAAAGTTATCAACATCGCATGTGTTGTCTCAGCTAACATTGACGATACCCATCATGAATATTGCAAAGTGACGACTTCGACCATTGGCGGAATTGTTGATGAGCGACGTCGATATGAGGCGGTTTTATCTGGTATAACCTTAGCAACCATGATTCTCGGCATCATCCTATGGTTCCATTCAATTGTGGATGAAGTGCGACATCAATAAATATAGAAGATTAGCAGTATGGAATGGAGGTGACATTAGCGAAGTCCTTATTGGCTTCTAGCAGCACCATTGATATGTGGCTCTGCTTGTGTGGTGACGTCGACGTAGATAATTGGCAGCGTCGATAATAAGTAGCATAGGTGATGATGTTCAACGTCAAGGTGGTGCAATTTGGCTGATAGTCGACCTCTGTAACGACCCACTATTTTGGACCATTCAAATCGACAATAAATCCACACATGTCGGACTTGAATAATACAAAACAATATATTGTAAATAAATTTGGAGCAAATAAATCCAATCACAGACACAGAATATCAGAATAACTCGTAGCGGAAATAAAAATACATAGTGGTTCATGAAGCCACTATAGTACATAGTCTCAAAATAGATACAAAATACCATAGTCTGAAAAACAGATACAACAGAAGTCTGAATACATAAGTTCACAAATACATAAGCGAAGCTGAATGAAATAACTGAAATGGAAAGACAACTAGATAGACAGATAAACTCCAGAAGTCTCTAGCTCCAACAGGTAAATCCAAAGCTGTAATACTCAGGCTGACCCGAGCGTAAAGCAAAACACAAAACACTCGAGTCAGGGCATACATACTTATACAATGTAAATCAACTCAAGTGAACTGTAATAGAAATGCAACAATAACTTAAAGGATGCTTGGGATCGCCCATCCTTTAAGGATCCGTTAAACTATCTACTATGTAGTATGATACGCTATTATAATAGTGTCTAAAGTAAAGTAAAGTATCAAAATAGCGTTAAGGCATTACCCATATCCCTCTTAACACATTTTATATATTCCCATAGTCTATACAGTACCGTAATCTCCCCCGTAATGGGAGTCGTCAAAGGGCACTCCATAGGTATGGTACTAAACAAACTCGTAGTAAAGCACGCTAGGGTAGGTGACACGACACAACTAGGCAATGCCAGGGTAGATATACCAATTACACTTCCGGGCCGGTGGTAACGCAGAGCCGCAGCAATCGCCCACCTCGAACCACACTCCCGAATCAAGGGGTGCACCCAATCAAGCTCAAAGTAATAGAATGGTATACGATGGAATGTGTCTGATCATAGGTGCTACCCCATTAGTCCATCAATTGCTCCTATTTTAGCCACCTTATGCCAACTCACGAGAGTCGGGTCCACGTTTATACCTCAAAAATAGAATCATCGCCACCATCCTACTTCATTCTGGAATCTCCACCGCGTACACAGTTGTTAAAGTGGTTTTCGATGTCGACAGAGAGTATGTCCATATCCGATCCCGGTCTTTTTAACAACCAATCGTTATTATAACCCGTGGTTATAAATTTCAAAATGGTTTATATTTCAAATCAAACATATTCATTTAAACTAGGGGTGGGCATAAACCGCACCGCTATACAGAAACCGCCCGCACCGAACCGTAAAAACAGTGCGGAAACCCGCACCAAATCTTCTAACTAAAGCAAATACCTAAAACCGGACCGACCCACATCGATACGGTTCGGTGGCAGTTTAGACGATTGAACCAACCATATGAAACCGGACCGAACTGAATATTTACACTAGTAATCTTATGATAAAAATATAAGCAACTCCTATCTTATTTTAGATTCTAACGATGTATATTCTATTTTTAGCATACGTTGTTATATTAATAATATTCGTTGTCATAAAGGAAGAAGTTATAGTTTTGGTATAATATTTTTCATCTCATTTTTTGGATAAATGCTAATTATAATCTTATTCTAGTAATTTTCCTTGATGATTATGCATTGATTAATGTTGATGTTCGGTTAATCTACCAAAAAAATATCACTTGTAGCTAAATGTCAAATTGAAATATTCATACAGTTTAGAACTAATCTTTCATTTCAGTATAACATTGTGTGTTTTAATATTTAAGTGTAAAAGCTTCACATAGTTGCCTTCGTAAATTGATTGTTGATGGAAGTAATTCTCTTATTTCATATTTAATGTTGGTTCAAACTGAACCGGACCGAAACCGAACCGTGTTACATTCAAACCGAACCGGACCGAAACCGAACCGAAACCGAACCATGTTACATTCAAACCGAACCAAAACCAAACCATTTAAAAGATTAGTATAATGGTTTGTATTTTTGATTAACAGTTTGATGTGGTGCAGAAGCGGTTGTGACTCCAAACCGCACCAAACCGACCCGCGCCCACCCCTAATTTAAACCATATAAATTCAATGTCAATATCCTTCAAAAATAATATTCATTTCCAAAGTTGTAGCAATTCTAAGTTCATTCATTCAATTATCCATTTTCAAAACATTGTATTTTCAGCATTCATAGCACTTTGAAAATGTTACAGTAGATAGTAGTCTTATTTCAGTACATTTACAGAAACAGTAGCACTTATAACATGTTACAGTAGATAGTAGTATTATTTTAGAAAATAGTACATTTACAGAAACAGCAGCACTTATATACTACTACCCTAAAACCACAGCATTTCAGAAATGCTGCCAATACAAATCTGAGATTTTCTATAACATTTCAGAAACATTATAATTTCAGTTTTCACCATTTTTAACTTATAAAACATATGTCACTTTTCAAAATTATTGTTTGGATATCATTTCACTTATGATTTAAATAAAATAAAATTTATAAATAAAATATCCAAATTAAACCATAATTCATTTATTAAGTCAAAATTACATTTAAATTGCTTAATTTTTAATTTATCAAACAACAAGATATTGTATTTACTTTTAAAAATATCCATTTCATAAATAAAATATTTTATTTCTAAGTTAAGCCAAAAATTCCATTTTAAATCAAGTTTCAATTATTAAGTTAAATCACATTTTATTTTTACATTCAATCATTTATTAATTCATACAATTTTAACTTACAAAAATCACTATAAATTTATTTAAATCATTTAAATCCAGTTTAAGTTAAAATCTCATATATTTTAATTATATTCCAAATGCTTAAAAATTTCAGAAAATCTTTATATTTAAAATTAACCACGGGTCTGTATAATATTTTCTAACCTAGGTCAAGTGATATGAATAATATATCATTTCAATCCGTAATGAATTAAAATCCTAGGTTTTATCATTTCAAACTCGCAATCCCAAGTCAAATAAAATAAAAATCGCTTGAGCCTATCATTTCAGCTCATAACGACTTTTCCTTATTCTAAAGTCCGTTCGGGTATGTATCATTTCAACCCATAGTGATTCTATACTAACAGGGAACTTGCAGTGTGAGAAGCAGAAAATAAATAAATAGTAAAACATATCATATGATGTCAGGTGATGCAACATGTGTATAATCAGGTAATATCATCATATAATGTCAGATAACAAGCAGATGTGAGCATATAACATAGCATATCAACTACTACAATTCAAGTGACATTGTTTCACATTTATATAAGTACAATTTGTCAAGAGTGATAAACTCACCTTTTTAAAGCTAGAGATCAAATTCAAAACACAAATCCAAAATACGCAAAGCACGACAAAGCACGAATCAATTTCGAGGAGAAGTAGCACCCAAATCCAAATCTTGTAAATGACAAAATAGAATATATATATATAAGTATATATTAATCACAAAATAAATATAAGAATTAAAAAAGCAAAACAATGACAAGGTGGAACAAAATGACTTTAACAAATAAAGTTGCTCAGCCATATCACCATAGGACTCAACCACCAAGGCATATGGCTCGGCCATGTCTAGTTGCAGCATGTAATCCACGGCCATGGTCAGAAAATGGAAGGCAAAGCATTGGAATATGAAGAGGTGGGGTTGTGGAATGCAAAGAGGCAAGTGCTTATGAATGGTCATGGGGTTCAAGTGCATTGCGTTCGGCTCTAGGCTAAAGGTCTCGGCCTGGGTTCATGGTTTGGATCAGGTCATGTTAGATCTGGTCATCAGGTGCGGCAAGGGACATGGAATGGTCATGGCAAGGGGATGGAGGAGGTGGAAGTGATGGTGGCCGAAGTTATCAAGGAGGAAGTGGTGATGTATATAGGCTTGGCTAGGGTTTGAATCATGTTTTGGTGGTGGGGTTTTGGATCATGGTCACGGCAGCAAGGTGGAGATGGTTGTGGTGGTTGAAGGCCGGTCATCATGGTGGTGATGAGGAGGAGATGAGGTCGGCTACGAGAATGGTGATGGTCGAACTATGCTTGAACAAAAGAGAAAGTAAAAATGAAAAAGATGAAGTAGGATGAACACTTACTGTAAATATTTTTGTTAGGAGATGAAATGAGAAAGGAGATGAGAAACAAATGCTATGTACGGCTAAGGAAAGTGGAAATGAATGGCTAAGGTAAGGAAAAGGCACCGCTACACATTTAAGAAAAGAAACTTATGCCTCTTGAATTTCCTAAGCCCATTTACCAAAGTCCAAATCAAAACAAGCCAAAACCCAATAGAAAAATCAACCCAAACCAAAAATAAAATATAGAAAATGAAGATAGAAAATAGATTAATGAAATACATAAAATAATTGCATGTAAAATGCTGAATTTTATCAAATTTAAAAAGTATAAAATAGAATTCGATAAAACGAAAAGCAGAACGAACATCAGAAACAAATACTGTTTCAAAGAAAAAGATTGGAAATTTAAAATTCAAATTTAAAATTTCAACTGAACTCAAAGTTTGACTCAAGTTGAACAAAGTATAAAATTCCCAGAAAATCATTATTTAATTATATTTGAAAAAATAAATTGGAAACAAAATCCAAAATACACTAGAAAATTCCAAAATTTCAAATTTAAATGATTTAAAAATCAATGTTTTAAATAAATTAATTTAAATATTTGTTAAAAATATGGGTTGTTACAACCTCAGAGAAAAGCAGCATCATCAATCGTGCGTCTTCGATCACAAGCAGCATAAATGAAGCTTGGCACTACTTCTACCTTGAAGAGCAGCATTCTATTCTTGTCTTCAAAGTCAATTATGGTGATAACAATAATAAATTCAACAACGAATTAAATGAAAAGAAAATAACAGAATATAATTCAAACCTTTAAATTGATCTTGATCGATCCAGTTAGTCAAGATTTTATGGGGCTCTTTAAATCAGTAACATTGAAAGCAAGGTAGTAGTACAATGGAATACATCAATAAAATCATAAATAATTTAAGGTGATTGCAAAGTTAACAACCATTAGTCAATTGAATCAAGTTCTAGTTAGAGTAAAAAAATTCAAAAAACCAATCAAAACTTGTGTATCAGAGTTACCATGGAAATAAAATTAAAAATTCTTACTTGTAACCAAAGAAAGATGGCTGGAGTAACTTTTTTGAAGAATGATATCTGTTAACCTGATTTTTCCCACCATGGTTTATAAAAAGACCATTTCTTGAAGGTTAAGCAATATTTTATTTACCATATTAATTCCTTTTAATGCCAACACCAAGCCGCTCTAATTCATATTAGCCAACATAAAACCAAAAAAAAATATTACATACGCAAAAGAATGATGCAACGACCAACATTTTTGACCCTTAAAAGTCAATGCTAATACATCTATGGTATTCATATGCCGAGTATCCGAGTGCCGGAAAGACAGATTATTGGGGTTAAAGAAAACAAAGAATAAAATCTCACATCATGACGAGTAATATATAAAATAGAATAGATCTCTCCAAAAGAAAAGTTTTATATACATACATCAATCAGAGTAAACTAAACTATCATCATCCTGGACAGTTATAATAGCTGTACTCACAAATGTTGATAAATACAAAACAAGAAATGCAGTGGAAAATAAAATATGTGAATACGTCTTGGAGACATCAAGCACATCTCATGAAGCTCCAAAGCATCCATAACTTAATCTGGAAATAACTTGGGTCTGACCCGAGTATTGAGGGGAAATAACACCCGCATCAATCTAGTAAACCAACATGAGAAACACAAATCATACAGATTTTTAATGTTATAAAACCCTTCGAAAATAAAGGTATCTCGTAAGACCATGCTGCACATAAACACAGATGGATTTTTACCTTACGATAACCAAACCATTTTATAATAAATCTTGTGATATTATAATAATGTCTAGGGTTTAACATAAATGTTTAACATAATCAGAATGGTTACATTAACTACATTCAACAACATATTTATTATACAACTAAGTCCGTAAAGGCACGTATTGAAGAATGGATTCCAACAATGATAAGGCGACTGGGGTTCCACCTATCATAGTACGCCTCTAGAGAAAATGTACCGAGGGCCTCACATGAACTCCATGCCAACACAAAACCAACCTACCCTTTCTTGGTTAGCACCGAATATGATTATTCCCCGACTGAATCCACAACCGCACTAGGCCCGAAGCATACATCCAAAAATAATATCGATATAGATCAGGGATGATCATACCCTAATGGTAGCGAACCAAATAGCACTGCTGCATATCTCTTATTTTAGTCATTATCGGGCGTGAGGCTCGAGGCTACATTTTACCTTTTTAGCAAATCCCATTTGGAATGTTAACACTGTTATCTAGACAATAATGCAATGCGAGCATTCATCCACACAAGTTGTTCATGATATGAACAAACCGAAGGCACTACTTCTACTACATCCTCAGGATTATTACAAGTAGCCCTTGCAATTCAAAGAACTTCATCTTCGATTTCCATCATCTTCAAGATGTCTCAGATTCGACCGCTTATGCCAGTTTGAAGTGGTTTTTGGATAACTTACGCTAATCCAATCCCTGTCTCTCTGAACAGACAAAGATAGTTTCAAAACTAGCCAAAATTTGGGTCGGTTATTTAACTATAAGATAAACAAACAATCTAATAAGAGATTTAATCAAGCATGATTAAGCACATAAGAAACCACTAAGCCTCTTTAATTGATCCATTCATTAGTTAAAACCACTTTGTAAATACTTGTATTGAATACATTTACAAAGATATACATATGTATATTACATTCACTATTCATTTATACTCTTTCAATGCTTGAAAAAATATCCATATACTTACCTCATCGGTATAATTACATTCACAAACTGCAACACTTTCAATACTTATAAAATGTAGCCATATACTTATATCAACGGTATAAGTATATTCACAAAGCATTACACTTTCAATACTTAGAAAATGTAATCGTATACTTATCGCAATGGTATAAGTATATTCACAAACCACCACACTTTCAATACTTAAACAATGTAACCATATACTTATCTCAACGGAATAAGTATATTCACAAGATCTTAAGAAATATTTCACTTTCAAAACCATACTTAATTGGGTTAAAAGAAATGTCAAATGAAACATAGATAACATTAAACCCAAAAACCTTTTGGTGTAAGTAAATGGATCGTTGGAAATTAAATCAAATATACTTACCACCACTTTCCAATTTCAAACTTATACTATCCTCGATTAACAATGTAGTCGGACAAATCAGCATACTATCCTTGCCTTGACGTATATTCTTAAACTCTCACGGATAGAGGCAAGTTTCCCTACCTCGGAATTTGGCATTAATTATGAAAAGAATACTTTCCATACCACCATAATTTAAAATGATCAATTATAGAAATCGAATCCCATTTCCTTTTATAAAATTCATTTTTATAAATCGTTTTATTTACAAAAAACCTTTTATAAATTTCCTTTATATTTATAAAAATTCTTTTTATAAATCTACTGAATTTAAATCTCATATACTTATCACAAATCTTTAGTTTAAGATCGGCCTAAATACTTTTCATAAAACGATCATTCCATATATCACTATAAATTCACAAAGTTGATTTATTATTCCAATTTATCAAATGATATCATTTCCTTTTATAAAATATCATTTATAAATCTATTTTTATTTATAAAATACCATTTATTAATCTATCGTTCTATATGACATTTTATATAAAGTGACGATATTTATCCCAAAATATTTCTATGTTCTTTTAAAACAGAAGCACATTATTATAAATGATAAATGGCCTTTTTTCCTTTAAAATAAACACTCATTATTATATTAACTTTCCTGCATAATAAATACATCCCGAAATACATTAAAACATTTCCATTTAAACTAAAAGAGACTGTAACAACCCGGATTTTTCTGTCGTTTAATTATGAATATTTAAATGGTTTAAATATTGGATTTGGAATTTATAATTGAGTTAGTAAGTTTTTAAAACTGAAATTTTAAGGGATTTCGTAAAAATAGGAAATCGTCGATTTAATCGACGATTTAAAATAGCGATCCGGGGCATAGTCTCGAAATTCGACGAAACCAGTTCCATTGGATCCGTAATAGTGAATTATTATCGGATTTCAAATTTCGTAGCGTTTAGAGTTATCGTTTGGTCGTATGTGATAGAAATGCGTTGAATTTAACATTGAAAATTTAATATAATAATTGAGTCCAAAAAGCTATCTTCTCCATACGATCGAATTAGGACTCGAAAACTTTTCCATTGCATTCGAAATAGGGGTATAACATTATAAACGCCTAGCGGCACGCCTCAATAGGAGATCGGGATTTTAAGTTATATATAGCGAAATATTTTGGAAATTTTATAATATAACATATAAAAATTTAAAAGTCAAATGATTGGATAGTCGGCCTACCTTGTATCATAAGCCACCCCCTTTCTCATTAAATTCACGACTGACTTCCTCTTTCATCTCCAATTCTAATCGAGGATTACAAATAAAAAATAAAAAAATATATATACATCACGTGATCGAACAAGTCACGATGGAGGAGTCATTGCACACAAGCACGAGAGTGGACTGGACGTGGAGTCGTGAGCTCGAATATGAGCTAGGGCTTGAGTCGCATGAAATTAGAGGGCTGAGGCGAGGCGATGCGGCAACAAATCTGGTGGGCAAGCTAGGGTTTGGGCGACCAGATGGTGCGCGCGTGTAGGAGGATAAGCGACCATAGTGCTAGAGAAGCACGGCAAGTTCGCCTGTAGTTCGATCGACTTCGGTCTGGGGGGATTTACGAGGCAGCGGTGGCATATGGTGAGGCTAGATCTCGGCCAGAGGCGCAGCAGTGGAAGGTTGCTTCGATGGGAGGTGCGGTTGATTGGGGATTGTCGTGGTTGTGCTCAGGTTCAAACCTGAGAGTGAGGATACGAAGAGGTAAATTGTATATTAATGTGGTAATTAACTTTTAATTAAGCTACTAGGTAAATTTATTTGCTTATTAATTCATAAATAGGTAATTAGTTTAAATTTAAGTAATTAGTTAATTTATTATAATTAAAATTTGAAATCGTTAATTTATATTATTCGAAATTTACTTATACGAGGTAAAATCGCACGGAATCAGTCGTATAGGATTCGAAGCTGCAGAATATGTGCAATAGAAATTATTTTGGACAATCAGCAAATTAAAATCAAGTTTAGTAAATCTCACTCTTGGTTGGCTGGTTTGATTTATAATAATTAAAATTAATTATTGAATGTTGGTTGAGTTTATAAATCATTATCTGTTGAATGTTAAATATATATAGTAGTATATATATTAGTAGTTGGATTGATATTCCCACATATTTTAGCGGATGAGACCCTATACGTCCCGTATAATAGCGGATGTCCCTATATACCGCGATATCCCCCTCGAAGTGGGATTGGTATTTTTATGTTGTAGTAACATCTGTGGTTGCAGGGAAAACAAGTTGGAGGGATCCAACCGGATTCCTCAAAATGTTGAATTTAATTTCATATATAGTAATATATGATTTTTTTTGAATGATCTGTGATAGATTATTGTGTGATTTGAATTTATTGGATGTTATGGCGACGGTGACCTAGATTTTGGTATTTTAAAATACCATAAATATATATATTGAATTTTGAAAGGAAATTAAAAAGGGATTTTGGAAGTAAAATATTTATATAGAGATTTTGGATTAGTTAAAAGAAATTTATTTGTATAAAATAAATGCTTTGATTTTAAATTTGTACTTAACTATTTTGGGATATTGTAAATAGAGATTTTGGAATATTATATATAAAGGATTTTAAATAATAAAACTTAAGTGAAATTTGTTTAAGAGTAAAAGGGTTAAAAATCGAGATTTAAAATAGTTTGAGAGAATAAGAAGGAAATCTGGAAATAAAATATAAAATTGTTATACTAGATCTTAAATAAGGTTTTAAATTATGCAATGGAAGTGGAATCGAAATTTAGTTGGGTTTTGGAATATAGTTGGGTTTTGGAATATAGTTGGGTTATTTAAGAAATTGATTTAAAAATGGAATTCAATTTAGAAATCGATTAAGTATTGTGAAACCATTATAAACGGGAAATGAGACTATGGGATTTATAAACAATGTTTATAAATAAAGTGAAATGATTATCAGTGGATAAATTGAAGAGATAAATTCACAGTGAGGATTTATAATGAGATGGGTAAATCGGTTTAAAAAGAAAAGATAGTTTTTCTTTTGGAAATGTGAAAAAGGGGATTTATGAAATTGGGACTTAAATCAATTGGTGAAAAATTGAGAGAGATTTATAAATATTAGACTGGCTATATTGGAATTGAAAAATATATTGTTATCGAGAAATTGAATTTGTTTAAAAAAAGAAGAGGATTTAATTTGTTAAACTATGTAATTTAAAAATGTTTTTAGCATAAGAATATTTTAGAAAGTTAGTTATTTAGATATTTTTTTAGATTGTCAAATGAATTATAAGTTTTATAAATAGGTCTGGTAAAACGATAAGGATTTTATTAATAAATCAAAATAAATTGGTATTATTATTTTTAAAGGATAAATTATTCAATATCAATATTTTTATATAATAACTTTTATTTAAGAGTTTTTGCCTAAATTAAACTTGGAAATTTGTTATAGAAACTTATTAAGCATTATTTTGAGATAATTATTAATTAAAGTTTTCGGAAAGTAATGGTATACTTTCGTGGCGAAATCGAAGGCAGAGATTGCCTGCAGTTAAGTTTGGATTTCTTTGGGATAGAGATGTAATCATTGAGCTGTGAATCCACGGTTGATACCACGTGGAGCTTTCCATACTTAATATAAAAAGTTTTAAATAGTTTTGAAGGAAATGCTTTGTGAATATACTTATCTCGGTGAGATAAGTATATATTTTTGAATAAAGAGATTTAATTAAGGAACCTGGAACTTATGAAATTCGTTATAAACGAGTTAAGGAATTTACAATATAAATTGTGAAGGGTTTTTTTTGAGAAAAGAGAAAGAAGTGAAATTTTCCTAAGTGTTTGGAAGTAAGGGGTTTAGAAAATATATTTTTAAATATTTTTCTAAGTGTTGAAATAAGAGAGGATTTGAAATATCCTGATATGGATATAAGTAATTGAGTCATCTTAAATATTGAAGATTTGGAAGGGATTTGAATATATATCTTATAAAGATATTTTGAAATAAATTTTGGAAAATCTATAATAAGGCCTGATGTCTGCTTATGGATGTTTTATTGATAGTTAAATAATCGATTATCAATTTTGGCCAAATTCGTTGATCGTTTCGAAGAGACCTGGATCGGATTTAATTATCCGAAGCCCACTTCGATTGGATTTGAGCGTTATGAGTGGATGTCATGAAGATAGTGAAGGTGGTGATTCAGTTTGTCCACCAGACCCAAGACAACTTGTATGGACGAATGCTATCAGAACATCGTCATTGGAGAACAATGAGCATTCTAAGTGAAAATTCCTGAAAGGTAAACGTAGCCTCAAGCCTCATCAACCGGAATGACTGAAAATCAGGGGATATGTAGCAAGGCTAAGTGGGTCATACCTAATTAGGGTATGTTATCACCTTTCTAGATACCATCAGATATATTATTTATTATGGATACAGTGTGCATGCAAAAGAGCTCTCGATAAGGGTGGGAACACCTGGGGTGATAACATATTCGGTTCTATCCAGGTTAGGGATAAGGCAGATCTTGTGTTGTAGAGGATCCCGGCGAGGTCCTCGGTACATTTTTCAAGAAGTGTATTGTGATAGGTGATACCCTAGTGCCTAGTCATTGTATGGAATCCATTCTCCAATAAGTTCCGTACAGTTTTGATTGTGACCAACTATGATGAAACAGGAGATGCAAGCATTTCAGCTATTTTCTATTTACTTTGTTTAGAGACTATTATAATATAAGACGATTTTGATAAAATTGTTTTGGTTATCGTAAGGGAAAAACCCATCGTGTTTATGTGTGACGCGGTCTTACGAGATACCTTTGCTTTTCAAAGGATTTTTGTAACGACCCATAATTTGACCACTTTAAAATATACTATTTAAAGAGATTTTAAATATGAATTAAGTAAGATTATATGATTCAAACAAAATTAGATAGGGGTACGTAGGCAGTCACAAGTGGTAGTGATGCAGCCCCTACAATACAATAACTCTTTCATGTTTATCTGTTATTGGCTGTTGTTTTTCTTGTGTAATTGTATCTTTCATGCTTACTATTTTATTCTGCATTTACATTGTTTACTGAGTTCTCAGGTAAGGATAGTGTTGTCTCTCTCATCAGAGTTGTGCAGTGGTAGATTTATAGTCATTGTATTTGGTATGTATTAAAGCACACTTTGTAAGATTAATAAATTAATTAATTACTCTGATAAGTTGTATAATTGAAATTGTATCCTATACATTTAGTAATGTTGAATATTTATCAAATATGGTGTATTAAGTTGGTAGTTTTCATTAGTAGTTTTAGAACGGACGGATTTTTTGGCAATTTTAACTAGTTCGAAAATCCAGGTCGTCACACGTGGTATCAGAGCTTAGGTTAGGTGCCTAAGTAAAATTTAGCTAGGGTTAGTATATCAACCTAGGAATTTTAAAAATAAAACTACCTTAATTCGATAAATAAAATGGTTAGGATATGGCACCGTACCTCCGACCGGGGTTATGGGAGATATTACTATTTTTGATGTGCTTAACTTTTGTTAATTGTTGTTTTTTCGTTATATTTTTTCGTCCTTTTAATTTCGAGGACGAAATTCTTTTAAGTAGGGGAGAATGTAACGACCCAGAATTTGACCACTTTATAATATACTATTTAAAGTGATTTTAAATATGAATTAAGTAAGGTTATATGATTCAAACAAAATTAGATAGGGGTACGTAGGCAGTCACAAGTGGTAGTGATGCAGCTCCTAAAAAATAACACTTTCATGTTTATCTATTATTGGCTGTTGTTTTTCTTGTGTTATTGTATCTCTCCTGCTTACTATTTTATGAATTTATATTGTTTTTTTAGTTCTCAGGTAAGGATAGTGTTGTCTCTCTCATCAGAGTTGTGCAGTGGTAGATTTATGGTCATTGTATTTGGTATGTATTAAAGAACACTTTGTAGGATTAATAAATTAATTAATTACTCTGATAAGTTGTATAATTGAAATTGTATCCTATACATTTAGTAATGTTGAATATTTATCAAATATGGTGTATTAAGTTGGTAGTTTTCATTAGTAGTTTTAGAATAGACGGATTTTTCGGCAATTTTAACTGGTCCGAAAATCTGGGTCGTCACAATTTTGAAAATAATAATAATCCAATTTGTGTGTGTTTTTCTCACGCTGGTTTTCCAGACAGACTCGGGTGATATTTTATTATAATGCTCGGGTCAGACCGAGTATTACAAATTCATGATAGGATGTTATGGAGCTCAGGAGACGAGCTGGATAACAGAGGCGTATTTCCATACTAGATTTATTTCTCCGCTATATAAGGGCAAGTTATTATAACTATTCAGATTTGATGAATTGATTGTTGTACTCTGATGATTGTAATTATAAAACAGTTACAGATTTTTTATGTAAAAAAACTGTTATTATATATTATATTTTGTTCTACTGCGATGGTGAGATTCCATGTTGTGGTTTCTGATTTCTTCTACCTTTTTCTTCTTCACCCCTAACAAATCGGTATTTCCGGCACTTGAATATTCGACATGTTATATAGTGAACATATAGATGTCCATTTTCGAGGGTCGAAAATCCTGATTCGTGACAGAGACTAACAAAAAGGTTGGAGTAAAATAGAGAAGTTTAAAAACCATTTCTAAATAAAAGACCATAAAAAATTCCAAAAGTCACATCAAAAATCATTCTTCGAATCAAAGCTATTTCATATCAAAAAAGCAAATAATGGTATTTTCAAAATACTAGTGAGGCTTAAAGCTACCATAGCACTTAACAAGTGCTTCCATATTAATGTAACATGTGTAACAACAATACGGCCGATATCAAAGTCACATCCAATAAGACCAAGCTATCAAGCTTTTAGGCATTCAACAATTTTAACAATAATTTCACAAATGAAAATGAAATCAACAGTGGCAAGGAATCCCTTAGAATCCCTCTATAAAATTCCCTATATTTCTTTTCATATGTCATCTGCTTTACAAAGCGGGAATTTATGCAGTAAAAGCCCCGCAAAATCCCCGCTATAGCGCATAGCGCTCTTCGACCTCTGCGATTTTTCTAAATAGCACTATTAAACAGTAGATCCGCTTTAAGACCCACTAAATCAAGGCTTTTTAGCACCCGCTTTAGCAACATTATCATAAAAAGGTTGATTTGACTTGTCCTCTTTTGAACCAAATCAACAAAGTTAAGAGAAATACTTAATTTTAAGGTATAAGTGCTCAATATAAGTTAGAAACCTATTGTAGTCATCAAATGTGGACTACATAAATCCTGATATTCTTCAGTTTTATTATATAAGATTAAAAAATATTTCTTTTTACTGCACAAATAATGTGAGAATAAGAATAAATTAACTTTAAATATTGCTTTTATATCCAATAAAGCTTTTTGCACCTCTGCTATTTTCTACTATGTCCTTGCTTTACCCCCGCTATCACCTTTTGCACCTTCACCGCTATGGAACCACTAAGCGCTTTAACTGCACAGGTGGTCAATCCAACCATAAAAATCATTCAAGCACACAAATAATAATTTATATCAACACATATATCATATAGTGTTCATCCAACAGTGAGTTAACTCACCAAAATTCTAGCCAAAGCTTATGCATTCCTGCTCGTTTAGCGTTCGATTTTAGCTCCTGCTTGCTCCAATTGATGAAATCAACTCCAGTGCGAAGATAATACTCCTACGAATGCAACACAAAAGACCTCGTCCGATTTGGACCTTATATGCAATAACTATGGGTTTTATAAGAAATTGGATTAAAATATTCATTAATTTACTTAATTAATTCACTAATTAATTACCTTAATCTTTCTTCCCCCTCCAATACACTTCCTGTAATGCACATGAATCTCTATTGTGCAAACCCTATAACCAATCCACCTCTCTGCTCCTATCTCTCTCGTTTCTCAACGAAACATTGTACCATTTGCTCCAACGCGCTTCTCTACGTGTGTGCTTCGCCTTGGAACCAATAACCTCAAACTCGATCCTCCTATTCAAAACGTGGCCGAAGACGTGCCTTGCTATAGCAAAAATGTCACACCCCTTAAAGTGAGATCGGACTTGAAATAACCGGTGCTGGAAGGCGCTCCTCGACAAGATCATCGACATGGCGATCTTCGTTCACCCACTCTCCCTAAATCTCCATCGAACCATAATCCTATTTGGCCCAAAACTTCCGACCTTCTTCTAACATCGGCGCACATAACAAAACTAGTATGAATTTGAAGCTCCTACCCATATAAATCCAACGTATCCAAAATCGATGAATTCTTTATCTATTGCTCTGAGAAAAATTAAAAATATGAGGCAGCCCAATATTTGGTTACAGGAAAAGAAAAACAAAAGGAGAAAGAGGAAAAGAGGAAGAGTGTAAGAGAAGGGTGAGGGAGGGATATTTATAATATTTTATATATTATTATTTAGTTCTCAAATTAAAACGTTACACGTTCCGAGCTCGCACAATCACACAGCATGACCGATCAGCACAAAACTCGTCGGCATTCATTACCTTATTATTCCAACCCGATGGTACTAATTTTGTCAAAATCCAAGCAGTGCCCAGAATGATATTTCACGCATTATGAGACCGTTTATCGATAAAATGATTTTCGGTCACACTATCTATATTTATTCGATCTATTTATTTTTGTAAATATTTTCTATAACAAGTTCACCATTATTATTTATTAATTAAAAGGAGTTATTAAGCTTTTTAAAGCCAATTATTTAAATATTTAAAACTAATTAAATATTCACAGTCAAAACGATAAAATTCTGGATCGTTACATCCTTCCCCCTTAAAAGAATTTTATCCTTGAAATTCCCAAGGGAAGAAAATGTCTTCTCACCGCTATGTTATATAAAATTTCAGCAACGCCTTCTTTGCATGACAAGGTCCAAAAAAATCACAACAACAATATAAGCTCATATCTAGGACCTCCCATATCTGAGGACAACAAACAACAATATATACATATGATGGACCTTACAAAGTGTGTATGTCACATAAAAAATACATCCGTTAAGCGTAAACATGTATCAATTTGTGAGCAAGCTTACTCTACTCATGAAATCAAAAGCAACAAGCAAGTCTTTGCTTCCATGTACCAATATTTCACTTACATAACCCAAAAGAGAGTTAAACACAACAAATGAAATAATACAGCAACTCACCTATCATATCATGAATCTAAGCATGCAAAATCATATATAGCAATCATCTCACATAAACAGGCCATATTAAACAATGTAACTTGCATTTCTAATGTAAGAAGCATAAAATTACATTAAAGCATGTACGATGTGCATATGTCGTCTGTACGCAATATCAAATTTAATCACTTGCTTTATCACATAAACTTCTCTTCAAAACTAGTATCGCTCGCTCAATTTCCCCAGTGCGAACTCCGATCAGGTTCATTGATTAGAAACCTCTGTTCTCCTTACATAGACATATATTATGATTAAAAACTTCAGAATCATATACAAAATCCATATCAAGCGTTCTTCGTCAAGAATCGAGTGAAATAAATAATCCTTGTTCAGATCGGTGTAAATCACCTTGAAATCATGTACTCAAATAAAGATCAAGAATAATTATGTGAATAAAATAATCCATGTACAACTTACTTATATATTCTATTGGTTTCTTAAATATACTAATTCTTTTTACTTCCTAAAATTATATATGAAAACATTTCATATATCATAACTTAAGTTTTAAACTTGTATAATACCCTACTATATCTCGAGAATATATATAACTATCTGATTTAATCTTCTATCTTCTCTTTCTGCTTAAATTTAGATGCAGACCCAAATAACTCTGGGTCTTAAACCGAGTTGTCCTCTTTACCCATCCAATCTGGTAAGTAGCTAAGAAGAGTAGGGTGCTAGTATCCAACTCAATCTAGAGTCTAATTTTCCTTAGACACCTTTATGGTAAAGATGTTTATTAATCAGCTCAATAACATCAAATAGTTTATACAATTTAGATGTCAAAACAAATACATGGTTTTAACAAAACAAAACTTATTAAAACGTTCCATTCGAATTTATCCCATTAAACTTGTAATAAACTATTTCACCTCTATCCAAGAGTGATATATACCCATATTAAAAATTCCATTTATCAACACTCTCTTTTATCAAAATACATTTTTTATTTGAATCCATTCTCTTTAAGGAAACTTAAGAACTAAATACCCGGTTTTATTTCAAAAACCTTTTGAAATGATACCATATATTTTAATCCACAGAAAATATACATATAGATCGAGTAACACCAAAATGATACTAAGGAACTTGGTCCTACCAAGTAGTATTACACGTCCCCTTACCAAGAAGGGTAATACTTAAGAGGAAGTGCTTACCATCGAATACGTCTCTTGCCCATTTTAGTCACCGTCGAACAACTCAAACTAGTTAATCATAAAAATATTATTCTCTTTTGAATCCCATTTTGAAACAATACTGCATATGTTTCCGTACAAAATATTTTAACCAAATATCTATTACCACTTTCTTTAGGTTCATTCGGATTCGAACTCGTTTCGATCGTACAATGACAAAGGGAATAATTTACTAAGTGCACTACGACGTTTGCCTACACAAACACCCATTTGTCACTTAGAATATTATTTCGATTACCACAAAACTGATCGAGACGTTTTCCCCGAACTATCCAAAGGAAATGTACCTTAAATTTCTCTTCCCAAAATATTTATACTTATAAATACTTTCAACCAATACTATTATTACTTTTCCCAAAAATAATTTGAATAATTTTCAAAGACACTGGAATGTAAATTCTTAAAAATCCTCTTTATTTACCAAACACATTTTCTAAACCATATTTATAAAATCATTTTATCTTGAATAACTTCTTTTAACAAAGTAAACTTGTTAAACCTACACTATTAACAAACGCCTTATAGTCAAATCGTGTAGTTGAATTCACAAGGTTTTCATATTTAATTCAATCAAAAATAAATGCTCATAAATTGCCCGAGTATAAATAATCAAAAAATAGTCAATGCTCCTAAGTGGATGAGCATGACTAATCAAAAATAGATGATAATAATTGAATATTATTATTTCCTAATAAACAAACACATCATAATTAAGTATATCAATTTTTTTTGAAAATTATTCTTTTATATATAAAATATAATCGTAGGTAAAATTATTTTATTTATCATATTTTCAAAATAATACTATGTCAGTTTTCCCTGTCCAAGTATTTAAAAACCACTATAGATACAGTTGTACCTTCTATATCGACTAGAATTCATAAACCACTCAATAGAACAATCAACACAATATAAAACATTTTATAGCACTAACAAATACGCGCTCTCATATATAATACACTCAACTCATTATGGGGTGTTAGTAAACCTATATCTAATAAGTCTACCCACCAAGGTCTAAGTGTTCGCTCAAACTAAGCTATGGTACCATGTTGTAACGACCGACCTTTTCCACCCTCGAAAGTCGAAACTAATTGTAACTTCGTCGAAGATATAAATAACTTATATTCAAATATAGAGATTACTTATGTATTTGAATTGTAAATTATATATTCACTAAATCGATTTAATAGCCTTATTTAACTCCTTTTAATAAATAAACAATAATGATAAACTCATTTTGTAAATTTATTTATGACAATAAGTAGTTCGACTAAATAAAAAGAAAATAAATTATTAATAAAACAACTTGATTTTTAATGACGTATTTTTAAATGAATTTATAGGATTTTTCCATAATCTTAATTTGGAAAATATTAAAATTTTTGTTTGACGTATATTTTGAGAAACGATGGTATTTTTAAAATTTCATGGAATAAGAGAACTAGTATGTTGTATTTTTATTTTATGATCGTGTCACATTATTGTGCATGATCGTATTTTTGTTTTATCATTCGCGGTTCGCAAAAGAACGAAATTCTATGTAGGACGCCCTAGAAATAACAAGATAAGCACAACCCAACAGTTAGAAAATTCAACACTCTGACTTTTCTCTTCCTCTTTTTTTTCAATCTCCTATATAAAGAAAATAAGCCAACAAATTCTAAAATCAAAATCGAGAGCAATACTCAATGAAAAAAATATAAAACTAGATTCTTTGAACTCGTATAGGTGTGTGCTTCGAATCCATATAAGTTTTGGCAATTTTGATGGTGTTTGGTGATGTTCGAAGTTGGAGGCCATGGCTAGGGTTAGGTCTAGGCGGTTATTGGTGAGGCATTGGAAAAAATGGAGAGTACCATCGAGTTTCTCTTATCGAGGAGCACCATCCCGCAAATTTCCAGCTTGTCTGGTCATCTTGAGTGAAATGCGACTTTCATGTATGACGGTGAAGGATATAAGATCGATTTTAGATGAGGGGGGGTCAAGTGTGTCGTGTTGGTGTGGGATGCGAAGAGACGGTGATGAGGAGTTGATTGCAAGTCATTCGGGTCGATTTCGTAGAGAAACGTGAGAGATTGGGAAGGAGATGCATGGCTGGGATTGTGTGCATATGTCGTGTACAGAAGATTGTTTAATTTGGGGAAGAAGAAGTTTATTTGAGAAACTAACTTTTAAGTGTAGAGATTAGTAAATTAATTATATTTTAAAATTTAGAATCTTATAAAATGCATAACTTCTTCGTACAAGATCTAATCGAGATGCGACCTTTTGCATTACGCTCGTAGGAGCGATATCTATGCGCTAGAACTAGTTTTGTTGAGTTTAGAGCAAGTGGAATTTTGAGCTAAAATTGAACGTCGTTCGATTTTAGATCAAACTAGAATGCTTAATCGCCAACTGGAATTTTAATGAGTTTACTCACCTCTAAATAAACTATATGATATCTGCTTTGTTATAAATTATTGTTGAATGCTTGAATGATAGTTTATATATTGTTGTTTGATTTTTTATTTGGATTTGATTCCCAATTGGAAGTGAATGATATAAATAACCATTGTGTTGCAGGAAACAAAAGCAAGAGGAGTCGAAGTGTACATAGCGAATAGGCACTATAAAACACTTCGAAATACACGTTCATATGTGTGATTTATAGTGGACTCTCGTAGAGAGACCCCAAGGGATTTCTCGTTAATATTAATTTACTTATATACTTATGTTTCTTATATTGATATTTGGGTTGAAATATTTATGACATACTGTTTGATTTGTGCAAGTGCTGTTATAGCAATTATCGTTATATCGTCACTTATGAAATATCATCTCCTTAAACTTCTGTGTGTATACTGAACTTGTGCTTGTATTTTTACAAAATAAATGTTTAGTCGAGTTTTTGCGCTTTGAAAGTTGTTTAAACTATATTTTCAAGTATTTTTGAGAATTTTGAAATAAAGAATAAGTGTTTTTAAATTTATAAAGGGAGTTATAAATTCAATTAATTATCTTTTAGGATAATTAATGTTCTTTTAAATTTATAAAAAATTATAAATTTGATTAATTTTCTTTTGAGATAATTAATATGGTTTTAAACTTGATTTTCTTCTTCAATCATTTTAGTGAATTTTCTAACATATATTTGAGTGTTTTAAAAGTGGTTTGAAATTTATATATTTTTAAGAAAATTATTAAAGAAGAAGTTTTATTTTGAAATAAGGAAAAGAAATGGTTTTAAGATTTTATTATATTTTAGACTTTAGATTTTACAAGTAATATTTGGAATGCATTATTTAAATTATTTTTCAATGGTTTTTGAGTTTATTGAAAGGTGAAAAGGAAGCATGGATTACAATATCGTGGTTGTGATAAATGTTTTCTAGGAATTGAGAAAATAATTCATGGATTATAACAATATTGTTATAATAAATGATTTCGTAAAGTTATTAAGAAAACCTGTTACTTAACTTAATAAATATTGATGTTCTTAAATCTTTAGAGGAGTTTTGTTTTAAAGATAGTAAAGAGTTGATTTACAAATGATATTTTATAAATGAAAAGTTCTTTGAAAAGGAAGGTTTTAAAGAAAAAGCTAAGTGTAATTGGTTTTGAGTATATAGTAAACAATGTTTTAATGACATTTGTATTTGACCCTTCTTTTTAATACAATTAGAAATATAATTAGCACTTTAAAATGAATATTTTAAAGAGATTTTTTAAAGTGTTTTTACAAATATTTGTGATGTGACAATCAAGCACAAGTGTGAGTCAAATGTTATATGAGATTCAATTTCCATATACAATCATTTTTATTCCCAATAGCTGATTTATTGACTATCGGTTGCGCTATCTTTTTGCATTTCGTCAATCTAAGATGATTTGTTACTCATTTGAGCATTAATATCCTTTGTCGGAAATAAAACCAAAGCACGAGTGGGAACCAAGCTATGTGGAGTAGCTCCCATTAGGGTATCTTCACATCTACTCTAGATTGGATTCGGTCGTTTGCACATGAAGATGTGAAATACTCGGATTCTCGGTAAGGTTGATGGGGTCCGGCTCGAACGTGTCCGAGAGCTATCATAGTTCTCAAGTATATTTTCTAGAGGTATACTTTCGGTAAGGGGGTGCACCCTTCTAATCATTGTTGGAAAATTTCTCTTTCCATGTTTTTGATTCAAACCTTTGAATTGTTTTCTTAATTGCATCGACAAGTGCCAAGAGCTCTTCTTGATGTTTAATTATTTGTCTCCATACATTAAGTTTGGATTTTGACCTCGTTTATGCCCATTCTTTCAAGTTTGGGTTTTCTCTAATTTGTTTTCCATTCTTTCTTGTATGGATGTTGTTCTTTTGAGGTAAAAACCGATTCCGTGTTTAGCGGCGTGGTCTCACGAAATTATTATATGTTCCCCATATTGCTTGAGTTTTCTCACACTGGTTTTCCAAACTGATCCGAGTGTTATTTTATTATAATGCTTGTGTAAAACCGAGTATTTCTAGGTTATCGTTAGTGCGACATGAAGCTCATGGAGCTGAGCTGGATGTTCACTTGCCGTAGTACTTTTATTTTCCACCGTATTATAATGTATACCCATCAACAATTGTAATGTTAGGAAGTTATAATTGTCTAAGCTGATTATGTTTGTTTTTAACTCTGATATACCATGTATCTTAGAGAGATAGCTTTTACTGTCTTTGTTATATCATACGTTGTCATTCCGTTGTGAAATTCTATTTTACCCATTCTTTTTCTTTTTACCCTAACAACCTGCATTTTCGACACTTGGATACTCGGCATTCGAATACCGTGGATGTATTAAGTGCCAACTTCCAAGGGATGAAAAGGCGGGTCGTTACATTTGTTATCAAAGCTGAAGGTTAAGCGTGAACCATGGCTTTAGTGGGGTAAACTCATTTGAGACAGGGTAAGTAACATCCTAGAATGAGTTGAGAGTATTATATATACGAGAGCATATTTGTTATTGCTATAAAAACATATTGTGTTAATTGGTCAATTGAGTTGTTTATGAAGTTTAGTCGAGATGTAGGATGCCACGGTGTCGATAGGGATTTCTAAACACTCGAACAAGGCAAACAGACACGATATTGATTTTTTGAAAATTGGTAAATAGAATATTTTACCTAGGATTGTATATTTTACATGTATAAAGGAATGCTTTTCAAATTTATATAGTTATTTATGGTGTTTGTTCGTTTATGGTCATATTTCTTCATTATCATTGTTGTTTGATTTGTCATGCTCATATAGTTTAGGAGCACTGAATATTGTTTGTTGAATGTTGATTTATGTTCGACCAGTTTATGGGCATTTATTATTTTGATAATTATGAGCACGTTAAAACGAACCCCTTGTGAATTGAGTTTCATAATTTGACTATAAGGTGTTCGAAGAAAATATTAAGTTAAGAGTCATCTTTTAATAAATATGTTTAATATAATCTAAATGGGAAGATAAGACATTTAGAGGATAAATAAGTATAATAAGTTTATTATAATAAAGGGAAGTTATTATAATATAACATGATTTTAAAGGTACATCTTATATGAGTATGGTTTATAAAATGATTTATATGATTTCTAAATGGTGTTTTATAAGTAAAAAGAGTTTTTGAGAATTTAAATCCCAGTATTGCTTGAATTGATTTCAAAAAGATTTAGGGAAAAGTAATGCTAATATTACTTATAAATATTTGTAAGTATAAATATTTCAAGGAGAATTTTTAAGAAAGATACATTTTCTTGGATAGTTTGGGAAAAACAACTCGATTAGTTTTGTGGTAATCTAAATAATCTTCTAAGTGACGGTTGAATGTTGCTTAGGCGAACGTTGTAGTTCACTTAGTAAATTATTTTCTTTATCATTGTGCGATCAAAATAAGTTCGAATCCAAATGAACCCAAAGTGAGTGTTAGTGAATAAATTGTAAAAGTTATTTTATACATAGAAATATATGAAGTATGATTTCAAAAAGGGGTTTGAAATAAAAATCGGTTATCTAGTTCTTGAGTTTCCTTAAAGAAAATTGATTTAAAATAAAAAGTATTAGAATGTTTTGATAAATGAAATTTGTAACTCTTGGATAGAAAGAGATGATTTAACTTAAGTATTTTAATGGGTTAAATTGGATAAGAAGGTTTTAATAAGAATTATTTTATTAAAACCATAGTTTTTATTTAAACATCTAAGTACCATAAGATGTTATTGGGCCAATCCATAAAAATCTTTCCTTAGAACACTCTATGGTAAAGAGGTCGAAAGGTTGACTCAGTTTTAAAGACCCATATTTTGTTTGGGCCTCCATTTGAAGTTTGAAAAATTAAAATAAATAATAAATAAATATAATAAAATTAACATTTTGCATACATACCCTTGGGATGTAGAAGAGTATTATATAAGTGAATAAGAGTGGAATAAGTTTTAAATTTAATAATTTATAAAGTTGTATCTTTATAAAATATTTATAAACTTAAGTGAAAACTTGTGAAATAATTCATAAATAATTTTAGTATTGAATGAAATACTTTGAGTGAAAATGAAAGCGATTTAGAAAAAGATCGGTGTAGTTAAGAAACTAATAAAATTAAGTACATAAATTGCACATAGCTCATTCTATTCGTAAGGTTCTTGATCTAGGATTCAAGTACATAACTTCGGGGTGGTTCACACCAATCCGAAAAGAGATTTCTCACTTGGTACTTAACAGCGAATACTTGATTCGGATTCTTGATATGATACTAAGGTTTCCTATCATAATATATGGATACGTAAGGAGAATAGAGGTTTCTAATAAAGGAATCTGATCGAAGTCCACACTAAGGTGGTCGAGTGAGTGATACTAGTTTGGAAGTAAATTCTACGTATCCGAGCAAATGGTCGGGTCATATATTGCGTATGGGTGATTTATGTATATCATACAGGCTTAAGTATATTTGTATACTTGGTTGTCTGGCTTAAGAAAGTTTGGGAGTGACTTTCAATTTTGTTTGGGGGAGCTTAGATAATCTTCTAAGCAATAACCAAAGGCTGATGAGTGTAATGGTATGCTTAGGAAATTATCTATATCCTTGGACGGTCGAGAATGTTGTGGACCTCAGCAAAATTCTAAATCTTGTTTGATAGTCATTTAACATTTGAAATAATGTTAAGTGTTAGTTTATTCCTTTATGGAATTTGATTTGATTGATGGTGTGATTTTATAAATTATGATTTATAAAGTTGGTATTTATTAGGACTTAAATCCCGGTGCTTTTGAAAAAGTGATTCTGAAAGAATTTGTGAAAGAAATAATAATGATATTATTTTGACGAAAAATTGGTGAAGTGTTATTATTTCGGGATATTTGAAAGGAGCTTTTGTGAAGTATTTTTTCAAATATTTTGTTATAACTAAAGTTGGACGATTAGGAGTTTTCCGATTTGAAAGACTCGCCAGGTGCATTTGTTTACTCCAGTTATTGTTTTAGGAGGAACCGAAATATCACTGGATGCTCCATGTTGTCTTGATTCTAGAGTTATACCATGCTTCGGAAGGAGGAGCCCTCTCCTTGTCATAATTGATTTTTGTTTTGATATATTACTTTTTTGAGGAATTTGAAAATATATTTTGAATATAAAAAACTGGACATTTAGTTCTAAATTTATCTTTTGAAAAGATTGGATGCTTGGTATTTTATTACAGAGTATTCTTGGTACTTTTGTTGCATATGATTGTTATATATTGCTTTTGGTTGCATGTTTCTTTATGTCATACTAGAGTTGCATCATTATTATTAGGTGCATCATATTGCCTTGTTGTATATGGTTGTTAAATTGTTTATGTTGCTTATGCTTATGATAGAAACAGCTAGTGCATTTCTCCTTATTCAGCATGATTCTCTTCTGGATTCGATAAGTAAAAGATAGGTACAGGGAAGCAAAAGAATACTATTTGATTTTTTGCGCACTTGCATTCGCATCGGGAGAGTAAGTTGCTTGCCGTAAGTCAAACGCAAAAGAGGTATGTAGTAGAGTTAGAAATTGGTAATTGATTGACGATTTTATGCCCCAAATATGGGAGACCGCTTGGCTTTTGTTCTTTTGTTGGTTTGGGCCAGTTGTGGCGAGTTGTAGTTTTTCTGGATCTAGCCGCGCAAAGAAGGTACTGCCGAAATTTTCAGTAATATAAGCAACTTTAAAAACCTAAGGGTGAGAGGATATTTTCTTCCTTTGGGAATTTCGGAGACGAATTTCTTCTAAGGGGGGAGAATGTAACATTCTGGAAAATATAAATAAATTAATTTCAAATATAGGGATTATTTAAATATTTTAATTGTGAATTAGATATTAATTAAATGGATTTAATAGCATTACTTAACTCCTTTTAATCAATAAATAATAATGGTAAACTCATTTTGTAAATTTATTTACGCTAATAAGTAGTTTGAATAAATAACAAGAAAATCGATTGTTAATAAAATGAATCAATTTTTAATGATGTATTTTAAAATGAGTTTATAGGATTTTTCCATAATTTTTAATTTGATGTATATTTCGGAAAATGATAGTATTTTTGAAACTTCACAGAATAAGGTTACCAGTGTGTTTTATTGTTGCTTTATGATCGTGTCACATTATTGTGCACGATCGTATTTTTGTTTGTTGTTCGCGGTTCGTACACGAACAAAATTCTATGTATCGATGCACCGAAAATCACAAGGTAAACACAACCCAACACTTAGAAAATTCAGCACTCTGACTTTTCTCTTCCTCTTTTGTTTTCAATCTCCTGTATAAAAAAATAGGCCCTCAAATTCTAAAATAAAAATCGAGAGCAATACTCAACAAAAAAAGTATTAAACTAGATTCATTGAACTCTTATAAGTGTATGCTCCTAATTCATGTAAGTTTTGGCGGGTACAGTGGTTTTTGGTGATGTTCGAAGTTGAATGTCGTGGCTAGGGTTAGGTCTAGGTGGCGATTGGTGAGGCGTTGGGCAAAACAGAGATTACCATCGGGTTTCTCTTATCGAGGAGCGGCAAATTTCCAGCTTGTCTGATCACCTTGAGTGAAAAGCAGCTTTCGTGTACACCGATGAAGGGAAGTAGGTCGGTTTTTTATGAGGGGATCGGGTGTGTCATGTTGGTGTGTTATGCAAAGAGATGGGGATGAGGAGTTGAGTGCAAGTCGTTTGGGTCGATTTCGTGGAGTAACGTGAGAGATTGGGAGGAGATGCACGGTTGGGTTTGTGTGCATATGTCGTGTATAGGGGATTGTTTAATTTGGAGAAGAAGAAGTTTGTTTGAGTAATTATCTTTTAAGTGTAGAGATTAGTAAATTAATTATATTTTTAAATTCAAAATCTTATAAAATGCATTACTTCTTCATAAGAGATCCAATCGAGACACAGTCTTTTGCATTGCGCTCATAGGAGCGATATCTATATGCTGGGACTGGTTTCGTCGAGTTTTAAGAAATTGGAATTTTGAGCTATCAAACCAGAACGCTTAACGTCAACTGGAATTTTGGTGAGTTTAATCACCTTTAAATAACTATATGATATCTGTGTTTCTATAAATTATTGTTGAATGCTCAAATGATAGTTTATATATTGTTGTTTGATTGTTTGTTTAAATTTGATTTCATTTCAAAGTGGATGGCATAAATAACCATTGTGTTACATTAAACAAAAACCAGGGGAATTCGAAGTGTACGTAGCAAATAGGTCACTAGGAAACACTTCGAAATACACATTCATATATGTGATTTACATGGGACTTTTGTAGAGAGGCCCTAACGGGTTTCTCGCCAATATCGGTTTACTTATATTCTTATATTGCTTATATTGATGTTTGGGTTAAATTACTTATGACATACTATTTGATTTGTGTAAATGTCGTTATAACAATTATCTCTATACTGTCACGAACCGAAATTTTCGACTTTCGAAAATTCGACATCGATACTCACTTTATCGACCGTCGAACAATCGAGTGCCGGAAACTCCAATAGTGAGGGTTTTAGAAAGAAGAAAAAGTAGAAGAAGAAGATAGAAGAAAAAGAAAAGAAGAACAACAAAACAACAACAGATATAGAACATAGACAATATCAGAATCTCACATATCGCAGCGGAACAATATATATATAGATAAATGAATAATCTTTAAAACAAAGAACTATATCATTTTATACATACATCAATCATCAGAGTCAATATACAACTCAGTACAACAATGGACAGTTTTATAACTTGTCCTAATACAGAATACACAGCGGAATAAATACTATCAGATACAAATACTACGTCTCGCCATCCAGCTTATCTCCAAAGCTCCAGAATATCCAGAATATCCTGATAATCTAACTCTAGACTGCCCGTGTGGAAATTGGTGGGCACCCAGAGTTTAGAAGGGAAACAATAAACTCCGAGTCAGTCATGGTGACTGGTGTGAGATCGTAAAACAGTTATTCTTTATAACAACAAAATAAATTTTTTTTTTTAAAGTCAATTCGCAATGCTTTTGGAAAATGAAACTACCATAAGACCTCCCACCACACACACAATGCAAACGCAGACTTGGAGGAGATTTCTTCTTATGATAGTCAAAGATGCTTACTACGCAAAAATCAAATTCTTTTTGATATTATTATTAGTGCATAGTGGAAAACATTTCGAAAGTAGAATATAAATCTTAGCCAGCATAGGTACCATTATATTATGCCTGCTATAGCTGCCTCCTGAGGAGACAGGTTATACAATTGAAATCGTAAAGGCTCGTATTGTTTCTTTGGATTTCCAACAAATGGTCAGGCTAAGGAACTTCCTTTTCCACGATGGGTACGTCCCTGGAATAGACGACCCGAGAACCTAACCGGATCTCTGCCAACACAAGGCCGGGTTACCTCTGCAAAAATAGGTAACTACTGACACGCGTATGCCATCCCCCGATCGTCACCGATCTTCCCGAGGATCCCCGATTCGCAACAACCACAAAGAAATAAATTTTGCAGCAACCACAGAGGTTAAGTATCTGGGCTCCATACCATGATACCACCTTTATCCAGAAGGAATGACATACACTAAGGGGCGCTACTCCCTAGAACCTTGCCGCATTCGTCCTGTTTCGACCATTTCCGGGGTGTGAGGCTCGTCGAAGTCTCGTCCACAAAGCTACGCTTTCTCAAAAAGCCCTGCTTCGGGTCAAACAAAATGATCAACCTATGATCACAAAGATATAAGATCAAACAAATGATCATATCACAAATGATCAAACACTGATCATTTCACAGCAACACTCAGTATGTCACGTTACCAAATTGGGATATATCGCTGATGAATTTCAACTACATAACCTCTGAGCTCGTACGTCTCAAAGAAGGGTGTTAAGCTAAGAGAATAAATTCTCCGCCACCAACAGAAATGTATTTGAAAGAAATCAGCTTTATATCTCAAATTGTAACGTCAGACACACAATCCATACAAGTCTGTTCCGGGATCGAACAGAACCGAAGGCACTTCGCACGAAGCCCTTGCATTTCCGGATAAATTTCTAATCACGTCCGGACTTCCCGTCACTAAGGGTGATAAAACCTCTAAATCGGAGATCAGCCGATGTAGAGTAACTCGACGGTAATCCTTCCGTTTTCAAAAATATCCGGTCTTCAACACCGGTCTTCAAATGCGATTCATAACGACGTATCACATATTCGGAATGGGTTATACGACCCCATGGTCCTTTCCCGGTTAACCCGAATAGTGAGCGATTTTTCAAAAATAAGTATGGCATTCAAATTCATCCAATTCACAACAAATACCTACTCAAGGTAATTATTGATAGTCGGTTATTTAACTATCAATAAAGATGCGCAACATCATCAGATTCCAAATAATTTTCCAAATTATTTCATCTTCAAAAAATATCTTTACTAGATATAAAATTTCCACACTTAACCGTTTGAAAACAAATTTCAAATCAATTCACTTTCCAATTTATCTTTAAAAGATAAAATTTCAAACCCTTCGTTCATATGGGAAAACCATTTCCATACTTATTTAATTATAAGTAATTCACACAACCATTTATTTTCAACATTTGAAAATATTCGATATACTTAAATCAAATTAAGTATATATTCATTCTTTAAGGAAAACATTCTTTTAACACCTTTATTTGAGTCAAAACGAATGTTACGTAAAACATCGTTACGTCGACTCAAAATCACTAGTATAGGGATTCAGAATTTAGATAGATGTGTAAATCCCAATACTATATAAAACATTTCCTTTCGGAAATCATTTACTATAACAACAGTGTTATAGTCCATCATTTCCTTATATTTCTCGAAAACGTCTATTTCAACAATAAATGTTGAAATCTATGATTTCGATATTTAACACGTTTTTAAAACATCTTTTAAAACAATTAACTTCATTTATAATATCGCTTTCCCAAACATAACCATTTTTACTTAAAAATATATTCACTGTCCAAAATCGTGAATATACTTCATTTAACCCAATTCCAATCATTTCTACACATTTTCATTTCAATAGGAATTCGCTATCCAAAATCGCGAATATATCTACTCTGATAATCTTCTATATTTAATTCATCAAATTCCATCGCTTTCGAATTTATAAACACGGTTATAAATTCTACTTCTATTTTAATAACACTTCGACTTGTAAATCTTCTTTTTATCAACTTCTATACTCTACTTATCAAAATAAGTGATTTCGGATTTATAACCAACTTTTATAAATTCCAATTCCATTTATTAAAACTTCAATACCAAATCAATTTCAATATTGATTTCTAAATTTATTTTCAACTTTAAATAAAAGATTCCATACTGATTTCTCAAAGTTCTTCTCCAAATACTAAATCAATTACAGATTGATTTTTAATTTTATTTATCACTACTAAATAAATTCCTTATTTTTCTCAAATTACTCAACATCCTGTTTTTAAATGGATTCTTTAAATTGAAATCATTTTACATTGATTTCCCAAATCGTTTCAACTTACCAATTAAATTTCTAATTGGATTTCCAACTTATCTCCTTTTAAATAAATTCCTTTCAAAGAAAATATATTTCAATTGTTTCTTTCAGTCTATTTTAAAATCCAAATTCTTAAATTAAATTCTTCAATTTATAATCACTATTTTACGAAATCCATTTATTTAACATTTTCACTTGATTCTGGAATTAATTCGATAAGATTATAAAAATTTACTTTTTTTATACTTCAAAAATTCCTTTCTTCAAAATTTATTCAATTTCTAAAATTAATTCACTTAAAAATTTCTACTTCGATTTCAAAAATTCAATTTCATTTATTTTTGGAATCCAATGATGTCAAAACATCCATTCAGCTAAATTTTAGCTTTTCAAACAATTTCCAGATATCAATTCAATAACAACAATAATCATTCACAGATTATCACATCACAGTAGAAATAAATTCAATCAATGTGAGGGGTCCAGTTGGATCCCTCCAACCTGTTTCCCTGCATCCAAAGACGTTAGCACAATACCAATTCCGCTCCAGTACGGAATTATCGCGGTATATAGGTTTTTATAAATCCGCTTACTAACGGCGCAATAGGGTCTCATCCGCTATACGAGGCGGGAAATCATCAATCCAATATATACATATGCCAATATGTATATACTGCTATATATATAGATATATCCTATCATATCTAATAGCACATTCAAACAAATCAATCAATAACTGCAAAAATTCCACTTTTAAATCGAGTGAGAAAATCTCACCTTAGCTTTTATTCGCAATCCATTTCGTCTTGTTCCCTTTACGATTTCAAACTGTATAAATATTTACACAATTCGTTAATATTCGAATTAAATCGAATAACCAATTTTTATTTTGATAATTTTCATTAACCAATGATTTTATTTAAACTAATAAATTTAAATTTTAACTATTTTCTTCCTAACAAAATATTTTTAGCAACTAAAACCATTAAATGATATTTATTAACAAATCTATCCTTTATCATATATATATATATATATTCCTCTATATATTTTCTTTCTTTTAAAAACCTTGTCTATATATATATATATTTTTCTGTTTACTATACATGTACATATAAAATCTCAGATTTAAATTAAATTTAGGTAAATTAAAAGTTTTAAGGAAACTGCTAAAAACTTTATCTTACTGTAAATTTAAAAATAAATTTTCCTTCAGGTGTTAAATTGACAAGAACACTATGTGAGTTTTAAATGACTAATAACATCGTAGAATCAACGGCGAAACTCACCTCGACCCCAAACGAAAATACGAGACCAGATCACTCGAACTCGAGCTCCTGATCCACCATGTCGATGTCTTAGTTCCATCGCGTCGCCCAAATGGCCAGCTCCAGCCGTACCCATCGATCGAGAAACCCCAAAATCACCTTCCAGATCTTGAATTCGCGATCCCCCCAATTGCCAGCGAATCGCCCACGTCGCTGCCTGCTCCAGAACTTGCCCAACTCCACAACTTCACCGTGCCATTCATCCCAGGCTCTCGCGATGCGTGCGCCGCCGCTTCCCCATCTTTGGTCGAGACCATCGCCGCCTACATCGCGCTGCTCGACGTGAATCACATCGCGACATCGCTGCCATCGGGGAACGACGACGCTTCTGCGACACCCCCTTGCTTCGCGAGCTTCCAGGTGTTGCCGCCTCGACTGTAGCTTCGTGAAACTCGTCACTGTCCAGATTTCGATCGCGCCTCCAATGCCTCGCGTGCGCGAGTCGCTCGAACTCGATTGCCGTTTTAAAATTTGAACGAGAGTGTTTTCGCTTTGAATTGATGGAAGAGGGACGAAGAATAAGCGGCCATTAATTTTTTTCTTTGAACTGCTCGAGATTAAAATTAACAGAGAGGGACGAGATAACGTTAAAGTCGAACGAAGCATGGCCGGCACGATTTGGCTTCGTGATTCTCTGCGTGATTTTAGGCTGAAGTTAGGGAAGAGAACGTGTGATTTGACTTAAATTTAAATTTCAAATTTAAATTGAATATCGTTAAAGCTTTAACGCGTATATATATCGTGTGCTCACGTATCCACTCAGAAAATTATGAAAATTGAAATCCGGCAATAATACAACATTCCGGACCCAATGGAACTGGTTTCGTCGAATTCCGAGACTGTTTGAAAAATGACTATTTTAACTCGACGATTTAAAATTAAAACGATATCGATGCGTTTCGAGTTGCCACGGTCAAACGATAACTTCGATTGCTACGAAAATTGAAATCCGATAATAACTAACTATTACGGATCCAATGGAACTGGTCTCGTTCAATTCTGAGACTGTTCGAAAATTGGCTATTTTTCAGTCGATAATTAAATATTAAAATATTCGATTTTCACAGATTAACTTTAAATTCAGTTCTGAAAGTTCTAAAATATTTCTATAACTCCAGTATGATTAAATAAAATTTTCCAAATCGTTTTCAATCACATTTAATCCATATTTCAATTATTTCTGGAATTACAACTATTAAATTATCGATTTAATTACCCAGGTAAATCCAATATTCGATAAATAAATTATCCGACTTCTAAATTCCATTTATTGATATTAAAAATCAATTAAATATTCGAATTTTAATTATCAAAAATTCTGGGTCGTTACAAACTTCCCCCCTTAAAAGAATTTCGTCCTCGAAATTACAAGTTAGGAAGAAAGGTCCTTAACTCGTCTACTATTTTTCACAATCCAATATTTTTATCAAATTTTCAAAACAACTCTTCCTACTAAAGATTCGTTATCAATTCAACTAGCTTTCCAACTTCAATTATAAGTTCAAACAACATTGTTTACTTCAAAATTCGATTTCGAGTTTAAATTCAAATTTAAACTTTCAAAATTTTCTCAAAAATTTTCTAACACTCGAAATTTTCGAAAAATTTCGCCAGCATCTCCTTTGCGCGGCTAACACGGCACTACTACAAAATGTCCCTACGGACTCTCAGATTTCAAAAAGAAAAAGAAAAAGCCAAGCGGCTAGACAAGAAATCATCAAAAACTCATATTCAAATTTAAGTACGTACCTTTCGTCGAGCAATTCAAATTTATCTTTGCAATTCAATTCCAATTCCTTTACACCTGTATATCCTACTAGCCATAATATCTAGTTACATATTTATATCCATTCCATTTTACATTTCTAATCTCATTTGAATTCAATTCACAATTTCAATTCAATTTGAATTCTATTTAACTTCTGAATATTGAATTTATCATTTATCTTTCATTCATAACCGCACTATTTTAAATTAGTTTCATCTACTAATTCATTCGTCTTCAATTTGAATTTCATTCCAATCAGATTTCAAATGTTCTATAAGTTATCAACTTATTTACATCTTGATTTATACAATCATTTATACATTCACATACTAATTTCATTCCATTAGAATTCTATTTTCAATTATAAATTCATATTCACAATTTCATTCCATCCTGAATTTTATCTTCAATTATCCTTTTTGAATTCTATTTTCATTTGTAAATCATATTTACAATTCATATTCATAATTTTTATTCATATATGAATTCACCTCTTTATATTTCAATTCATATCTATAGATTTCATTTGTTAATGAACTTTAATTCCAATCACAATTACATAATTTACATTAACAATTTCTATTTGTATAAGTTATCAATTCAATCATATTCCATAAATATTCTTATACAGTATTCCAGAGTCTTTTCAACCTTTCAAAACCATTTTGAAAACAATTCAAATTATCCTTTGAATTTCAAAAACAAAACCCAAATTTTCAAACAACCTCCATTTAAAACCATTTGGCAGCAATTCCTCTTTTGGAAACCCGAAAATGAACACCGGTGATGCCATGGTCATCATCGGAATTATTTTCCAGCGACCGAAAAGAGTTTAGAGCTTTTCATCTCTTCAGAACATTTTTTTCAAAACCTTTGAAATTCATTTTCAAATCCAAAAAGATTTAAACTTTCCAAATCTCCAAAATTTTCAAATTCCTTTCAAAACATTTCCAAATACTTCTCTGGAATTCTACTTCCAATTATAAGTCACATTTATAATTTACATTCTTAAATTTCATTTGTACATGGATTTATTTCTTAACTTTGGAGTTACGATTTCAATTTCTTATTCAGTTTCAATAGTAATGATAACATTTCAATATCATCACTTTCCTAACATCCATGCAACCATATACTGTAATAATTTACAGAAAATCATTCCTTTTATATACAAAAATAGTTTTGGGCAAAATTATTTCATTTACCCTATTTTAAAACAATACTGTGCCGAGTTGTTCTATTCAAGTGTTTAGAAACCCCTTCGATCCAGTTGCGCAGACTGTGCCGATGAAGGTTCATATACCACTCAATAAACCAATCATCACAATATAAACAATTTTATATTCACTAACAAATACGCGCTCATATCTATTATTACACTCAACTCATTCTAGAGTACTACTGACTCTATCTCTAATGAGTAACACCCAACAGAGCAGGGTTGTCGCTTAACCATATGCTCTGATACCACTTTGTCACGAACCGAAATTTTTGACTTTCGAAAATTCGACATCGATACTCACTTTATCGACCGTCGAACAATCGAGTGCCGGAAACTCCAATAGTGAGGGTTTTAGAAAGAAGAAAAAGTAGAAGAAGAAGATAGAAGAAAAAGAAAAGAAGAACAACAAAACAACAACAGATACAGAACAGAGACAATATCAGAATCTCACATATCGCAGCGGAACAATATATATATAGATAAATGGATAATCTTTAAAACAAAGAACTATATCATTTTATACATACATCAATCATCAGAGTCAATATACAACTCAGTACAACAATGGACAGTTTTATAACTTGTCCTAATACAGAATACACAGCGGAATAAATACTATCAGATACAAATACTACGTCTCGCCATCCAGCTTATCTCCAAAGCTCCAGAATATCCAGAATATCCTGATAATCTAACTCTAGACTGCCCGTGTGGAAATTGGTGGGCACCCAGAGTTTAGAAGGGAAACAATAAACTCCGAGTCAGTCATGGTGACTGGTGTGAGATCGTAAAACAGTTATTCTTTATAACAACAAAATAAATTTTTTTTTTAAAGTCAATTCGCAATGCTTTTGGAAAATGAAACTACCATAAGACCTCCCACCACACACACAATGCAAACGCAGACTTGGAGGAGATTTCTTCTTATGATAGTCAAAGATGCTTACTACGCAAAAATCAAATTCTTTTTGATATTATTATTAGTGCATAGTGGAAAACATTTCGAAAGTAGAATATAAATCTTAGCCAGCATAGGTACCATTATATTATGCCTGCTATAGCTGCCTCCTGAGGAGACAGGTTATACAATTGAAATCGTAAAGGCTCGTATTGTTTCTTTGGATTTCCAACAAATGGTCAGGCTAAGGAACTTCCTTTTCCACGATGGGTACGTCCCTGGAATAGACGACCCGAGAACCTAACCGGATCTCTGCCAACACAAGGCCGGGTTACCTCTGCAAAAATAGGTAACTACTGACACGCGTATGCCATCCCCCAATCGTCACCGATCTTCCCGAGGATCCCCGATTCGCAACAACCACAAAGAAATAAATTTTGCAGCAACCACAGAGGTTAAGTATCTGGGCTCCATACCATGATACCACCTTTATCCAGAAGGAATGACATACACTAAGGGGCGCTACTCCCTAGAACCTTGCCGCATTCGTCCTGTTTCGACCATTTCCGGGGTGTGAGGCTCGTCGAAGTCTCGTCCACAAAGCTACGCTTTCTCAAAAAGCCCTGCTTCGGGTCAAACAAAATGATCAACCTATGATCACAAAGATATAAGATCAAACAAATGATCATATCACAAATGATCAAACACTGATCATTTCACAGCAACACTCAGTATGTCACGTTACCAAATTGGGATATATCGCTGATGAATTTCAACTACATAACCTCTGAGCTCGTACGTCTCAAAGAAGGGTGTTAAGCTAAGAGAATAAATTCTCCGCCACCAACAGAAATGTATTTGAAAGAAATCAGCTTTATATCTCAAATTGTAACGTCAGACACACAATCCATACAAGTCTGTTCCGGGATCGAACAGAACCGAAGGCACTTCTCACGAAGCCCTTGCATTTCCGGATAAATTTCTAATCACGTCCGGACTTCCCGTCACTAAGGGTGATAAAACCTCTAAATCGGAGATCAGCCGATGTAGAGTAACTCGATGGTAATCCTTCCGTTTTCAAAAATATCCGGTCTTCAACACCGGTCTTCAAATGCGATTCATAACGACGTATCACATATTCGGAATGGGTTATACGACCCCATGGTCCTTTCCCGGTTAACCCGAATAGTGAGCGATTTTTCAAAAATAAGTGTGGCATTCAAATTCATCCAATTCACAACAAATACCTACTCAAGGTAATTATTGATAGTCGGTTATTTAACTATCAATAAAGATGCGCAACATCATCAGATTCCAAATAATTTTCCAAATTATTTCATCTTCAAAAAATATCTTTACTAGATATAAAATTTCCACACTTAACCGTTTGAAAACAAATTTCAAATCAATTCACTTTCCAATTTATCTTTAAAAGATAAAATTTCAAACCCTTCGTTCATATGGGAAAACCATTTCCATACTTATTTAATTATAAGTAATTCACACAACCATTTATTTTCAACATTTGAAAATATTCGATATACTTAAATCAAATTAAGTATATATTCATTCTTTAAGGAAAACATTCTTTTAACACCTTTATTTGAGTCAAAACGAATGTTACGTAAAACATCGTTACGTCGACTCAAAATCACTAGTATAGGGATTCAGAATTTAGATAGATGTGTAAATCCCAATACTATATAAAACATTTCCTTTCGGAAATCATTTACTATAACAACAGTGTTATAGTCCATCATTTCCTTATATTTCTCGAAAACGTCTATTTCAACAATAAATGTTGAAATCTATGATTTCGATATTTAACACGTTTTTAAAACATCTTTTAAAACAATTAACTTCATTTATAATATCGCTTTCCCAAACATAACCATTTTTACTTAAAAATATATTCACTGTCCAAAATCGTGAATATACTTCATTTAACCCAATTCCAATCATTTCTACACATTTTCATTTCAATAGGAATTCGCTATCCAAAATCGCGAATATATCTACTCTGATAATCTTCTATATTTAATTCATCAAATTCCATCGCTTTCGAATTTATAAACACGGTTATAAATTCTACTTCTATTTTAATAACACTTCGACTTGTAAATCTTCTTTTTATCAACTTCTATACTCTACTTATCAAAATAAGTGATTTCGGATTTATAACCAACTTTTATAAATTCCAATTCCATTTATTAAAATATTAGTGGAGTCAACTGAATAACTGAAAGCTAAATAGATGATGGATCTCCAATCGAAGCTCCAACTCCAAAGGCGAGTCTCAAATGCTGTGACACCCAGTCTGACCCGAGCGTAAAGCAAAACACAAAACACTCGAGTCATGATTAACATTCTTATATCAATAAATCCAACTCAAGTGAAATATCAACTGAAATACAAGTAACTCAAAGGATGTTTAGGATAACCATCCTCTAAGGATCCGTGGAACTATCTACTATATAGTAATATACGCTATTAACAACCAAACGTTATTATAACACCGTGGTCATTTCAAAATATCATACTTCAAAACCAAAATATCATATCCATTTCAAAACCATATCAATACGATATCATTTCTCACTTAAAATAATATTTATTTCAAAAATCATAGCACTTCTAAGTTATAACACTTTCGAAATTATAAAGCATAGAAATTATAACACTTTGGAAATCATAACACTTGATATCAAAAATAGTTTTAAATATAATTAACGATATGCCAAATGATAAATCTCCGGGACCAGATAGGTTTCCTATTTTATTTTATAAAACTTTTTGGGATTTTTTAAATTTTGACTTAGTTAATTTGTTTAATGATTTTTATAATGGAAATTTGCAATTAGGGAGATTTAATTTCGCAAATGTTATTTTGCTTCATAAAAAAGTAGGAGCTAATAACCTAAAAGATTTTAGACCTATTTCTTTGATTAATTGTTCAGTTAAAATCATTTCTAAGGTTCTAGCTAATAGACGTAGTTCAAGAATGAATGATTTAATAGATTGTTCGCAATCGGCTTTTATTAAAGGGAGAAATATTACTGATGGATTGGCTGTGGTTCAAGAATATATTAATTACTGTTGTAAGAACAACATAACCTGTGCGATTTTAAAAATTTATTTTGCTAAAGCTTTTGATTCAGTAGATTGGGATTTTCTTGTAGATATTTTTCATGCTAGAGGTTTTGGACATAGATGGATTAGTTGGATTTTGTCTTTGCTTAAAACTGGAAATTCTAGTACTATGGTTAATGGTATTTTAGGTAATAAAATTCAGTCTAAAAGAGGACTTAGGCAAGGTGACCCATTATCGCCTTTGTTGTTTAACTTAGCCGCTGATGTTTTTGCTAAAATTATTAAAAAAGCAGTGGATAATGGATCTCTGGGAAGTGTTGGAAATGACATATCGCGTAATGGTATATCGGTTCTGCAATTTGCAGATGATACCTTACTTTTTTCTTCTCCTCTTCCTAGACATATTATTACTCTCAAGTTTATTCTTTTTAGTTTTGAACTTTTATCTGGTTTAAAAATAAATTTTGATAAAAGTTCGGTTTTAGTTTTAAACGATTTTGAAAAAGTTGAAAACTTAGTTGCTAAAACTCTAAATTGCAAAACTATGAACTTTCCTTTTGACTACCTTGGTTTTGTGATTAGACCCACCAAACTCAAACATGATGATTGGATTATTATTATAGATAAAATCAAAAATAATATTTCTAACTGGAATGGGAGATTTTTATCTAGAGCTGGTAGACTAGTTTTAATAAATTCGGTTTTATCAGCCCTTCCGAATTATTGGATGGCCATGCATCTGTTTCCGGATTGGGTTATTGATAAAATTGACAAAATTAGAAGATATTTCTTATGGAGTGGGGATAATTCTAATAACAATATAAAATGTCTAGTAAATTGGGAAACCGTCTGTAAGGCCAAAAAGGAAGGTGGCTTAGGTGTTATTAATTTGCGTAATATGAATTTGTCTCTTCTAGGTAAATGGCTTTGGAAATTTAAAGATATAAATGATAATGCTATTTGGAAAGAGATCATTTCCAAATATTACTATAATGATAATTGCAATTTATATCAAATTGCTTATCCTTATACCCATAATTTTTCTAATTTTTGGAAAAACATTTTAAAATGTCAAGAAATTTTTAACTTAGGAATTAATACGATTGTTCATTCGGGTAATTGCACTTCTTTTTGGCATGACCGTTGGATTTCGATCTTGCCTCTAAAGTTAGAATTTAAGGATCTATATGAAATTTGTAACTTTAAGTATGTTTTAATTAACGAAGTTTATTCTCTTGAAAATGATCCTCCTTGGAATTTCATTTTTAACAGAATTTTAGTTGATTCAACCCTTAGGCAACTTTCTTTGCTTTATGCCAGATTAAATCTTTATAATATTGATAATGATAATGATTTTATTAGCTGGGAATGGGATAAGAGTAAGAAGTATACTTCTAATTCTTTCTATAGATTTATTAATTATTCGGGTACTATAAATAACTCTTTTAAATATTTGTGGAAATCTAATGCTCCTCCCAAGTCTAAAATTCACATGTGGTTAATAATTCATGGAAAACTTAATACAATAGAATTTTTAAAAAGAAAAAACATTCAGAATGATAATAAATGTTATTTTTGTAATCTGCATCTTGAGGACATTAATCATTTATATTATGATTGTTTAGATACTAATTACATTCTTATTAATACTCTTAAAATTTTTAACTTTAATATAATTTCTAATATTTCGAATTGTGAATACTACTGGAATAATTTTAGATTCAATTTCAAAAAGAATATTAGATTTTTACTAGACACTTTATTCATTATTATTAGTTGGTTTATTTGGTTTGAAAGAAATCAAAGAATTTTTAATAATAATAACAGCCATCCAAACAAATTGATTTTTTCTATTTCCTCTTTTTGTTTTAATTGGATTTCTAACCCCAAATATAAATTAGCTAAAATTAACCATTTCAAAAGTTATCTTAACAAATTTAATCATAATATTAAATTTTTTAAGTTTAACAATAATTTTTTTAACATTAATAATAATATTATTAATCTTTTCTCAAATTTATATGATGATTTCACTTTTAATCATAATTTACTTATGATTAAGGATACTTAAATTTGATCTGTCTTAATTTTTATACTCGTTTTGTTTGGTTTTAGTTTTCAGGTTATTCTTTTCTTTTGTTATATTCCTGATAGTCTTTCTTAGGTTTTTTATCTTCCCTCCTTATTTATACATATATATGTATATTTATTATACAAATATACATACATATATATATATATATCTTTACTAACTTTTCCTTAGTCATGTTTCAGATACAGATATGGGAGATAGGATATCAGTTTCTTTTTGCAGGTACTCTTGTTTTCAGATTGCTGGATATCAGATTGTAGAGAGATCATCAGAGAGGATTTATTTCTTCAGTTTGGCACTTCTTCAGCCTTCAGAACGGTCCTTTTTTTCCAGTTGATCCTCTTCAGAGCAGATTCACCATTTCTGATTCCTGTTATTTTGGTGCTTCTTTGTTAGTGTGTGTAGTCATTCAGTTTTGTCTTTGTTTTTCTTTAGTTTTTTTTTAGGTACTTCTAACATCTCAATATCGGGTGGTGGCCTTGCCGGAGCTCGATATTAGGATGTGATGGGTGGTGGCATTGCCAGAACTCATCTTAGGAGTACTAGAGTTCTGATACACGTTTTTTTTTGTTACCTACCAGGCATGTTGGCAGTACCTTATTTTTCGTGATATATACATTCTCATGTGTGCTCTCCTCTATTAGTAGAGGATCACACATTTCTCTCAAAAAAAATAATTTAAAATACTTTATATAATAAAATAGTTTTCCTCAAATTTCACAAATCGATTCAAATCAACTCGAATTCCAAAATTCAAATTTAATTCAATCTTAATTCATCAATTTCAACTCGGTTTCTCAATAAACCATTTCAAATTATATCGATTTCAAATACAGATTTAAACCACAAAATAAACCATTTCAAATTTCAACATATTTCAAAGCTTCAAATATCCACATTTTCAAAACTAAATTTTATAATTTCATATATATCTAAATTTAACTTCATTATTATTTAGTTTTGAACTATTCACTTAATAAATCCAATACCATCTAAATAAAACCCCAAATTACAAATAAACTAAATATTTTCTTTAATTCATTTAAACTTGAAATATTCATTAATCACTTAAACCAAAATCAAGTTATAAAATCATATCCTTTAAAAATCTCAAATTCAAAATGTTTCAAATCGATTTAATTAAATAAAATCCTTAATTAAACACAATTTCAAATAAATTCAAATTTATCTCCCAACCTTAATTTATAAAAATCATTATAAAAATCTATTTTAAAAATGTAATTTTACAATAAATACTTAAACATATTATATATTAATTAAATCAAACTTTATTAAATTAAATCTTATTATTAAACTTATTTTATATTAAAACTAATTTATACATATTTTAAAATAGTAAATTTATAAGTAAATTCTTAAAATTTATAATTTCAAAACTAACTTATAACTTTAAATTTTCAAAACATATAATTTTTAAAAATCTAAATTTTAAACCTTTATAAAATACATTTATATATATGTAATATTTAAAAATCAATATTTATATATAAAACCATATATTTCCTTCCAAAACTTTTGGAAATCGATTTCAAAATATTTGTATATATAGACAAATGGTGTCTGTATATAATTTCTATCCTATGGTCAAGTGATACAGATATTTATCATTTCAATCCGTAATTTAAATATGTACGGGTATATATCTTTTCAACCCATAATCCAAAATTCAATTAAATTGAAAATCACTTGGGTTTATCATTTCAACCCATAACGATTTTGTAACGACCCGCTATTTTGGACCATTCGCATCCATTATAAGTGTATAGGTAGACACTCATGCCGAAATTGAATTGCTCAAAATACCGCGTTGTTAATTTAAATTTGGCAAAACTGAACATATACAGTAAATAAGTATAATCACAGATCACAGACACAGAGTAATAAATGCAGCAGAAATAAAAGAGATAGTAGTTCATGAAGCTACTGTATAAATATATAAGTTACATCAGAGTTAAACCAGATACAATGGAAGAGTAATATGATACATCAGATACAAATCAGAATATATCACTGGAATCATCGAATACTGAAAGCAGAATAGATGGCTGGATCTTCAAGTAAAGCTCCAACTCCAAAGGCGAGTCTCGAATACTGGTACACTCAGTCTGACCCGAGCGTAAAGCAAAAACACAAGACACTCGAGTCAGGATTAACATTCTTATATTAATAAATCCAACTCAAGTGAAATAGCAATTGAAATACAAGTAACTCAAAGGATGTTGGAATAACCATCCTTTAAGGATCCGTTAAACTATCTACTATGTAGTAGTGTACGATAAGTAGATAATGCCTATCAGTAATATAAAATATCAAAATAGTGTTAAGTCATGGCCCATTCCACCCTTAACACATTTTTATTCCCAAGAGCATATACAAGACCGTAGTTTCCCCAAAACCGGAAGTCACCAGAGGGCAATCCATATACTAAAGGTACAAAACAAATCATAGTGGTCGCGTATAAAGGAATACAAGTATGACAAGGCACATGAGGCAATACCCAAGGTAGTGAAACTACCGTTTGCCTGATCCGGACTGGTGAGAACGCATCGCCGCAGCGACCGCAACACCGCGAAACAACACTCCCAAAATCAAGGGTGCACCAATCGACAACAAGTAATAAGTAGTTTCGAAGAAGTGTGTTCGCTTGAGGTAGCTTACCTCCATTGGCCCGTCACGGCTCCTGTTTTAGTCATTTCCAATTTGACACAAGTGTCAAGGCTATCCATTATCATTCTCTTTCTTCAGTCATACATACATCATTCCAACCACTTCATTCTGGATCACACTCCGCGTATAGTTATTAAAGTGGTTTTCGGTTTAGACAGTGAGTATGTCCCTAACCGATTCCGGTCTCTTTAATAACTTTCGTAATTATTTCACCGATTAGTCGTTTGTATATTTCAAAACCAAATCAAATTCAATTCCAATTAGAATTTATAAACCAACATTTCATTTGTCTTTCCAAATCAATTTCCATAATTTACGTTTCAAAACTTCCAAATTACCATTTCAAAATCTTATAATTCAATTTCAATCTTAATTTAAAACAATTCAAATATTTATTCAAGTTTGTATATAAGTTTCATTTCGAAAACATTTAAATTAATTTAATTTAACATTCAAATCAATTTAAACTCATTTATCGATTTCATTCAATATTCATTAAGTAAATTTGCCATTCAAAACAATTTCTATTAAATTTCCAATTCATTAAATCCGTTATTTAAATTCAACTTCATTATATCAAAACTTACAAATTTAATTAAATTAAACTCATCAAACCAAATTCTTTAAATTTCAAGTCTTACATTAATTTCAATAAATCACATTTTATTTCTTGTTAAAGAAATTCAATTTCATTTATTTACTTACTTAAATAAATTTCCAAAAAAAACTTAATTAATAAAGAAACTCAATTTCAATTATTTACGAAGTAAAATTCACTTATTCAAAAGTTCAATTTTTCTTATTAAAGAATCCAATTCAATTTAATCATTAAATAATTCAATCTTATTTAATTATTAAATAATTCAAAACTTAATTATTAAATAATTTCAAAGTTTAATAATTTCAAACTTAATTATAATTTCAAACTTAATTATTAAATCATTTCAAAGTTTAATAATTTCAAACTTAATTATTAAATCATTTCAAACTTAATTCAATCATTTCTCAAATTAAACAACATTCTTTCATCAATTACATCGTTAATATTTTGTTTCAGATTTTTAAATATTAACATTTTCCTTTCATTAAAAATTCAAATTTCAACTTCATTTCAAAACCATATTATTTATTCAAATAAAATCTTCGTTTTGTTTTTAAATCAAATTATTGACCAATCGGGTTTTATTTAATTTCCTATCCTAGGTCAAAGTTCAATTTGGGTATTTATCATTTCAACCCGATTCCAATTCAATTCAAAATCAAAGCATAGCAAAGGGAACTTGCAGTGTGATAACTGAAATGGTGTCAATATAAATAACAAGCAATAACAACAAACAATAACAATCCAATAATCAATTTAAATAATCCCGAAATAATCGTATTAATTCGCATTGTTATTTGTACAAATTAATATAATTATCTCTAGAATCTACACTATCATTTCATGTAGATTAAAGATTATTACACTAATATTTATACGGTTCTTCAATTGTCATTCGATTACAATTTTATACTACAACAATTAATCCAATATACGTCGATGGTACAAAGTGTAATTATCACTATTCTACATGTCAATTAATTAACAATTAAAAGGGGTCATATTCAACTAATCAAATTTAACATATAAATCAGTTTAAAATTGTTAACTATCCTATATCAATTTCAATTCTACATACTATTAATCACTTAACATTAACGAATTAACGTCCAATATAAACATCGAACAATCAATCAATTATCAGCCAAACTAGATTATCATTTCATAATTAACAATTAATGGTGTAAGATGTCATAAGTAAACTGATATAGGTGATAGCATATAAAACAATGTAAATAACTAACAACAGCATATTTCAATTGTCGTTTCAATTGAAATCAAATTTAATAAATAAAAGAACGTTAATCGTGAGTGATTGCTCACCTTTCGAGGCTAGAGAAAATAGACCACAGAACAAGCTGCGAATTCCAAAGCAAATCAAAGTGGGCACGAATTCGACAATAGAGCTGATAATAGGAATTGACGAATCAAATAAGAATTGGATCGATAAAGATAACTAATATAAGTGAACTCGTATACATATATATAACTATATATATAAAAATCTAACTAGTTACATATAAAATCATATTTAAATTCAAGTACATTTTAAAATTTAAATATATATATGTATTTAAAATCATTGTTTTAAATTAGAACACATATACTAAAATCAAATATATATACACATATCCAAATCAAAAATCTATATGTGTAAAATCAAAACACATCTATATGGTTTATAATATGAAATCAATAGGCAAATTTGAAATCAAAGTTCCTATATATAATATATATAAAAACACAAATATTGGTAGACATGCATTTTCTTTCATTGTACTAATTAGATATATATATACTGTTATATCTGATGTATGAGAAGCAAACCGATAACAACAGAACATATGTGTATACTTCTATATATATATTAAAGAAATCAAGATAACTCTGTACATACAGCTACTATATAATAATATAGATAGTATGTATCTTATTTTTCTACTCAGCAAGGCAAATATACATAAAAATCAAAACATCACGGACCATTTAAACTTATATACCTTTATAAATGACAAAGTATATGTATCTACTCTGTTCCATTCAATATATACACTCATATGACACAGATTATACAAACTCACATACAAAATCAAAACACATGTACGTGTTATGTTCTTTACATCAATGCATATATATATACTTAAAAAAATGCAAGATGCTTAATATACAAATAGCTCTGCACTACCCACACTGGTACATATAACTATAGCCAGTTTAGCTTTATACATCTTAAAAATACACACAAAAATCCAATTTTAATATAATTTTTTTTTAAACAACAACTTGTATAGCTAACAGATTTTAAAATTTATACAAACATGTATATTAACACCTTTGTAAATTGTTTAAGCTGTCACCATATCTTGTAGGAATACATGTTCATGATCACACATGTAATACTGGTATCAGGCATATATCTATGAACTACTGTTACATTATATATGTAGTCATTAAAACATATCAGTAAATATACTAACCAGAACCTTTAAAATACTATATATAAATCAATATGAACTGACATATAAACATATATATATATATGTGAACATACGAACATACATGCATAAACTTTCGAACATATAACTATTTATATACATATGACGTTTAAAACCCATAGTAAAGCAATACTGCAAAGGCATTATTTATATCAAAATATATAAATTATTATACTGCAAATACTTAGCTTACATTTAAAACAAGGGGTCTCGGCTTGCTTGTAGGGGAGGCCGCACGTGGATGAGGTGATGGAAGAAGCGAAGCATGCATGGTCACGTTGGATAAGGATGCGGTGCCGAGTGGAGTTGCGTGGATTGATGGGGAAATTCGATGGCGAAGTTATGGTTTGCGGAGGGTGAACGGGTGATGTGTGAGGAGAGATGCTGTCGACTGTTAGAGGGAGATTGACGTGGTGTGTTGGGGACGGAGGTGAGATGGCAGAGAGGTTGATAAGTGGTGGGAAGAACAAACGTGATGGCAGGCATGAATGGAAGCATAATAATGGTGGTGGCAGTGTTCAAAACAACAGTGAAGAAGAGAAATATATTCTTTTCTTAGTGACGCTGAAAGTAGTTTATTGTAAGTTTAATTAGAAGATGAGAAGGTGAACAAGCACAAGTAGGAACAGAAATAGAAAGTGGAACGGCTGAAGGCTGTTGGTTTACAGAAGGTAATAAAAGCTGCTGGCTTTTGGTTGTCTCGGGAAGCAACAAAAAAAAGGCACAGGTACAAAGACGGAACCGATACGCTAGGCATTTCGTAGATTTGCACCGCGTATCGGATGCCGAAACACAAGAACGAATATACTATGCAGATCAGCTCGACTAGACGATCAAAACGGTATATGGATATCAGTAGTACGATTTAATTTATAAAATTTGAATTTTTCAACTGACGGAAAATGCAAGGAAAACGCTGAAAAATAAGATCGACGGAGCCAAAGATGTCCGAATTTGGAAAAATGACAAACTGACATCTTGCTCCGAAGATGGTTTAGAATTTTTCTATGTAAAAATATTTAGGTTTCGGAAACATTTTATTTTCATCGCTTTTTAACTGATTAAATTGAAGTAAATTTACGCGCGAAATAAACTTTCATATTTTCGGACGAAAATTTACCAGTTGCTATGTTTAATTAGACGCATTCCGAATATCAAATTTATATTTCAAAATTTTATCATTTAAAATTCGCAAAATTTCAATTAATAACGTTATTAAAACAGTTAAAATTTACGGGTCGTTATAGATTTTCTCCTATTCTATAAAATCGTTCGGGTATGTATCATTTCAACCCATAGAGAATTCTATACTACAGGGAACTTGCAGAGTGATAACAGATATGATTATAACATGCAAATATCATCAATATAAATAACAGATTATGGTGTCAGATGTCATAGGTGAACAGATATAGATAATAGCATATATATATATAGCAATGTAAATAACTAACAACAGCATATTTCAATTGTCGTTTCAATTGAAATCAAATTTAATAAATATAAGAACATTAATCGTGAGTGATTGCTCACCTTTCGAGGTTAGAGAGGTTAGACAATGAAATTGGATTACGAAATGTAAGCACGACTTCCAAAGCAAAGCTAGATGGACACGATTCGACGAATAAAGTTGATAGTTTGAATTGATGAGAACGAATCGGAATCATCTAGATAGAGACAAAATATATGTTATTATTTTTCCATGAAATCAATATTAAATTTAAGACGAATATAAAATATATATATATATAAATATAATTAAAAATCATTGTTTACATTTAAAACACATATATAAAATAAAACCTTCCTATATACTTGAAACCAACTCATGTATACTTATATATATATAACTATTATATCCAAACTAATATATACAAACCTCACATACATATTATATTCTGAAATCAAATATTAATTTTAAACACATATTAAAAAGGAACTCTACATATTTTCAAAACACATATATTCAAAAAAAATCAAGTATGTATATACATACAGTACACTTATATACACGTTCATACTTTACATATGTATTTGAAAGCTATCCTATACATATACATGCAGATAAACGCTGCAGCATATAAACAACTCTCTCTCTCACACACACACACACATATATATATATATATATATATATGACAAATTAAAAATCAGTATTTAACAAAAAAAATATACTACCCTTTTAATATCATATATATAATATAATGTAATATACAGTAGCCTATATACTGCTCACGTAGAATATTCACCTTCCTCTTATATATAGTTTCCAAACAAATGTAAAAACAATATATATATATATAAAATAAATAAAAAACTTAAACAATAAATTTGAAAAAAAAATCCATTTTAGAATCAACTGGCCGAAACTTTATAATATAGTATACAACAACAGGTTAAATGACTTACGTAATTTATATCTATAACTTATATAAACTATAAAATAAATATATAGATAAGGGGATTAAAAATATTATACGGCTATAGACAAATATGTGCAGACTATAAGCTTATATATACTAATATGTACAAACATTGTATACTAATATATATCAAAACTGTTCAAACAATACTTATATACATATTAATATATATATACATACATACATACATACATACATTTAACTCTTATACAAGGCTATTATAAACCCAACATAAACCATTTATAATAATATATATATAGTAAAAAGAACAAGTACAACCATCTATAAATATATATAAATTTTATATAAACTTTTATAACTTTATATACTTTATAATATGTAAACTGTAAACTTTATAACTATATGGATACAACAAATCATATCGCTTAAGTACACTATATATACTTCATATATAAACAAAACAGAACTCATGTATTCGCGTATAACCAATATTTGTATAAACTGAGCTAATATATAACTTATGAAAACAGAGTGTGTGTATATATATATATATTATTATAAACTCAAACCCAACATACCCTATAAATAAACTAATATAGATAATACTATATAACATAACACTTAAGAAAATTTAAAATCATACTATAACATATATAAGCTTTTATATACTGTGACTTTTATATATAAATAAAATAACAACTTACATCAATTTATAAATATACAAACTCACGGCAAGTGTTGATGACGCTCGGCAAAGAGGAGAGGAGGATCGGCATGATGCGGGTCTGGGTAGATTAGTGGGTTACGTCAGGGAAGGATGTGGCCGGCTGAGCAAGTAGGATGGGTTCAAGGCGGTAGAGAGGAGGAGTATGGCGGGGCGTATGGGTCTGTAGTGCTTGTGGCGGGCTGGCGAGTGGAGTGGGAGATGGTCGCTACACGTGGGTAGGTGAGAGTGAGGGAGGGGAAAGGAAGAAGTGAGTGAAGAAGTGAGGGGGAATCACGGTTTGCTATGCCTGGAGGAGAGGTGAGTTTCTGTTGTGCTTTACATAATTCAGGAAATAGAAACTAGAAAGACAGAGGCAAAAGAAGAAGGAGAACGAACGGTTAACAAATTATATGTTTCATATAAATGTTATTTTTCAAGTAAAACCATGGTAAATGCAAAAGTCACACCTGTTCAATACAGGAATAATAAAAGTTATGCATATTCTCAGGTAAGATGATTGAACAGGCACAGGAACACAAAAGGACTCGAACGGCTACCGATACAGTTACTATTTACACAGATTCCGCTTTGTACCGGATTTCAAAACATAGAATTGAATATACCGTAGAGATCAGCATGATAAGACGATCAGAATGGTATACAGATATTAGTGGTACGATCATTCTATCAAAAGTCGATAATCGGTACCGAAAATGCTGCTAATTTGCCAAAAATAAGATAAACGGAGCAATAGCAGTCCAAATTTGATGAAATGGAAGATGACGTCTCACTCAGAAGATGATTTACAAATTAATTATATAAAAATATTCAGATTTAAAAAATATTTTATTATCATCAAATATTAACTAATTTAAATTTAAATAAAATTTCACAATAAAATAAACTTCCATATTTTCTTATGAAAATTTACCATTTGCTCTGTTTAATTAGAAGTAATCCACATTTCAAATTTTTATTTCAGAATTTTATAATTTAAAATTCCATAAAAATTCAGTTCATTACGTTAATAAAACCACTAAAATTTATGGGTCGTTACACATGTCCTCCTAAATATTGATAAATACAAAACAATAAATGTAGTGGAATAAAATACGTGAATACATCTCGAAGGCATCCATCTTGTCTCCTGAAGTTTCCAATGCATCCATAACTAAATCTTGAAATAACTCGGGTCTAACCTGAGTATTATAAAAAAATAACATCCAAATTAGTCTGGTAAACCAGCGTGAGAAACTCAAATCATATGGATTTTTAATGTTATAAAACCCTTCGGAAATAAAGGTATCTCGTAACATCATGCCGCACATAAACACGGATGGGTTTTTACTTAATGATAACCAAATAATTTTATAGGAAATCCTGTGAAATTATAATAATGTCCAGGGTTTAAAATAAATATTTAACATTGATTGAATAGTTATAGTAATTATATTCAATAGCATATTTAGATACAACTAAGTCTGTAAAGGCATGTATTGGAGAATGGATTTCAACAATGACAAGACTACTAGGGTACTGGCTGTCACAGTACGCCTCGAGAGAATATGTATCGAGGGCCTCCATGGACCCCCTTCAACGCGGAATCGACCTACACCTACCTGGATAATACCGAATATGAACATCCCTCGGTTGAATCCACAACCGCACTAGGCCCGAAGCATACATCCAAAAAAAATATCGATCTACGTCAGGGATGATCATACCCTAATGGTATCGAACCATATAGCCCTACAGCATATCCCTTGTTTTAATAATTACCGAGTGTGAGGCTCTAGACTATACGTTTACCATTTTAACAAATCCAACTTGGAATGTTAACACTGCCTTCTAAGCAATAATGCAATGCCGGCATTCATCCATTCAAGTTGTTTAGGATATGAACAAACCGAAGGCGATACCTCTACTGTAACCCTAGGATAAGTAGGAAGTAGCCCTTGCACTTTAAAGTACTCCGTCTTCGATTTCCATCTTCTTTAAGATGTCTCAAATTTGAATGCTTATGCCGATTCGAAGTGGTTTTCGGATAATTTATGCTTACCTGATTTCGATCTCTCCGAACCGACGATGATAGTTTCACGTTTTGATATTCGGTTATTTAACCATCAAATAAATAGACAATCCAATCAGAGATTTAACCAAGCATGATTGAGCACATAAGCAACCACTAAGCGTCTTTAATTAATACTTTCATTAATTAAAACCACTTTGTAAATACTTGTATTAAATACCTTTAAAATATACACATATGTATATTACTCATTCACTATTAATTTATACTCTTTCAATGCTTGGAAAAATATCCATATACCTATCTCATCGGTATAAGTATATCATAAACCGCTACACTTTCAATACTTAGAAAATGTAACCGTATACTTATCTCAATGGTATAAGTATATTCACAAAGCACTACACTTTCAATACTTAGAAAATGTAACCGTATACTTATCTCAATGGTAAAAGTAGATTTACAAACCACTACACTTTCAATACTTAGACAATGTAACCATATACTTATCTCAACTGTATAAGTATATTCACAAGATCTTAAGAAAGATTCCACTTTCAAAACCATACTTAATTGGGTTAAAACAAATGTCATTCGAAACATAGATAATAATAAACCTAAAAAACTTTTGGTGTTAGTAAATGGATCGTTTGGAAATTAGATCTTACCACCACTTTCCAATTTCAAACTTAAACTATCCTCGATTAACAATGTTGTTGGACAAATTAGCATACTATCCTTGCCTTGACGTACTATCCTCGATTAACAATGCACTCAACGCAACCATCGCAACTAATGCAAAGAGTAAAAGCAGAAATAGTATTCCTACTCATTCATCTCATGAAATCATCATATGGGGGTAACTACAAAAATAACTATACACAATCATCAACATCAACAATATTCAATGACAACACCTAATCCATCCATTAAGAAAAATCACAATGATACAAATATACTTACACCCATACTAATCATCCATTATGGTAACACATCACCAATATAAGTATATATATATATATATACAAATGTGTACTAATCACCTCATAATAGTAACACAACGTCAATCATTAAATGTGTGCTAATCAAATCAATATTAGTAACACAACATCCATCATCAATTAACAATAATTAACGACTTATCAACTAGTAGCAATAATGGTAAAATATCATACACTTACCAAAATACGATACCATCAGCAAACATCAAACATATGTGATAATTACAACTTACAATCAATCACACATTTAACAACCATCAAAATAATATATTTACATCCATTTTTCTCTTAAATCATTTTATTATTATTTATTGTAAATCCACCTTTATATACTTATTTTTAAAACAATAATAATTTTTCAAAATAGTAATATGCTCCAAATTCCTTTATTTTACTCCATTTTCACAAATACCACAAAACATCATATTTTAAATCAAAAATAATAATATTCTAGTTTAAACAACTCCTTTTTATTTCTATTCACCTTAAAATAGGAAACATTTTTGGAAAACATTCCTTTATTATTACTGTTATTATCATTTAGAAAACATTTCCTTATTTTATTACTTAAGAAATAATAATAATATTTCATACTATAAACATCGCAGAATCAATAAATTTGTCATTTACATAAAAAATACCATTTTACTGAAATTGGTATTATTATTATTATTATTTAAAATCTCATTTTATTTTTTAACAATAATAAACTTTCCAAATCTTAATTTAAAAGTAGTTCCTATTATTATTTATGAATTTCCCAAGAAATTCATAAATAATAACCTTATTTAATTCCATATTTTTAGTTTTAGTAAAATTTGTTAAGTCACCTTTATTTATAGAAACCAACTAAAATCTATAAATAAACTTATTAACTTAATTCTCTCATTATTATTCATTTCAATTAATTATTTTCCAATTCAAATCAATAATTAACTATAATTAAACACCCAAAAACTCTGCAATCGACAATAATTATCCAATCAATGCACAATACATTCAAAATATTTTAATAATTAAGCATTCATACATAGAACATAACTTACATCAGCAATTCTGATTTTTAATCAATAGTTGTATACTTTATAGTTTAAATCTCAATAGTCTCCAAACTCAGCAAAACCAACACCAAATCATCTAGAATTTCGCTACGAGTCCAACCGAAGAAACTTCTTTACCATCGACTTCTCATTCAACCCATTACCGTCGAGTTTAACCACCATTTTCTCCTCCTCCAAGGCCCTTGAACCACAATAAAAGCCAACGCCCACCTTCCCTTGCCATGTGCTTCCATGTGACACCACCCACATGCCACCAAATGCCACCTGTCACCATGCCGATCGCGACTTTTCCGGCCAATTTTGGTCGATTTAGGCCAAATTAAGCCATGTCATCACTGTCGTTGCACTCCCCTTCGTGTGATCTATAATGAATCATCTTTTCGACCCTCAAATGTCGATACTAATAAATATATGGTATTCACGTGCTAAGCACCTAAGTGTCAAAATAACAGATTTTTAGGGTAAATAAAAAGAAAAGGAAAAAGAACAAGAAAGAAAGAACACATCATCAAAATTTCACAGCGTAATGATAACATAAAATATCAAAAAGACAATACAAAGTGTCACTCTAAGGTACATAACATTTCAGAGTTACAGTCCTAAGTACTATCATTAGCCTAGATAGTTATAACAAGCTTTCCTCATAAATACCGATATATATATATATATATAATAGTAGCACAGCAGAAATAAGAATACTAAAATAAGTAATGGAGGCATCCAACTTGTCTCCTAAAGCTCAAAAGAATATCAACAAAAACCTTCCTTTCTCAAACTACTCGAAAGAGCACTCAAAGAACTAAGTGAAACATAAAACCATAAGTCAAACATTAGTCTAGTATGAGAAACTAAAGAAACATGTGGCCAACATATAACAGAGTTGTTGAGACCGTTTGAATCACCGTATCGATTATCCACTCAAAAGAACCAAACCCATCTAATAATTACATAAGGTGGTATAATAGATAGTGTTTAGGGTGTAGAATATAAATTAGAAAATAATTGTGTGGTTTGCATCTTAGAACACAAAAATATTAAAAGTACAACTAAAATTGCTAAGGTGCATTCACATATGGATTTCCATTGGAGACGTCCCCAGTAAACTAAGGCGGATCTCCTGACTAGGGTTAGAAACTACCTTCCGAGCGTCGTATGTCTCTAGATAAATATACCCAATAAGGAAAAACATAACTGCTCCATACCTGAACATGTGATATCGAATATCTTAAACCCTTCTAGCAACATTGATAAGAATCTCTAGATATGTAGTTAATATACCCTTTAGGGTTCACTAAACCCACTAGCAACATTGATAAGAATCTTTTTCCATACTCTAATCCATAATATTATACTTCCTTAAAAAGATTTACAAAGACAAAGCATTAAAACAAAGCACTGCAACAAGCCTAGAAGTGCTATAGTAGATCGATAACATCAGCAGAAAAATGCTATAGAAAGTTCTGGACAGAGAACACTTAAAAAAGTCTCGAAAGTTTGACAAGTTTTCTCTATCCAAACGATCGATTCAAGGTCTGATTTTTTTTATAGTAAGAATTATACTTATAATACATAATAACAATGTAAAGAATTCCTTAAGGATGTCTATCGAAATCAATTTAAAAATCATCGAACACAAGGCATTCTAAAGTGCATTTATAGCGACTAACTCTCGCTTCTAACTTTTACACCTTTGTATATTATTTCTATAATTATCCAAACCAACTCCTTGCTATTCCATACTCTTATATATGTGTAGAGCATAACCAATATATATTATATTATAATATTATAACATATAAACCATTTGAACAAGTTTAAACACAAGGGATTAAATGTGCTTTCATAGTGACATCGATACATGGACCATTCCATATCCATTCCAATTTCATTATACAATCCAAACAATCATATATACACATCGTCAAGGCCACGTCACATGTTATAAAAGGTCATAGAAGAGATAATATGCCATAAATAGTTAACATTTGCTTTTAAAAGCAAGTATGGTCCAAATATGTACTTAATTAGTTAGTGAACTTTAATCTAATTTAACAAGCAATATTATACAACTTCATATACAATCAAATGGTGAGTTAACTCGCTTCTTTTCAATTCCATAATCAAGCACAAGCCTCTACCTCAATACCATTTCCTACCCTAAACAAAGCAAGCTCCAAAGTTCAATCTTACCTCTTTATATTCAAGGCCTAGGCTAGAAATGCCTTCCCATTGCTCATGGCCCAAGAAGGTTCAAGGGGTTGTGCTATTTTTCATCAAGCTCTGGATTGATATTCTTTATTTATATTTTTTATTAGGACTACTGATTGAGTTTGGTGAAGTCCTTTTGTGATTTAAGAGTGTTTATATGTAAAGAGAAGAAGATGAAAAGAATTGTTTCTATGTTTTATGAATTAGCAAACCCATTTTCTAAGCCTTCAGGGTGTTTATATAAGCTTACCAAGAGGTTACCTACCACCTCCTACCTTCTATTTCTAATCATAAGCCCATCCCATCTCCATGTTCTCACCTTTTTCACCTCACTCTCTCTTTACTTAGCCTTTAAGGCTTCCCAAAATTCCCCTCCTCCAAAATATCTTTTATGACATCATTGCTTACATCATTAAGTGATTTAGTAAGCCATAAACCATGAAAATATTTTTAGTTATGGATTAATTACACATTAATATATTAGACATGTCCAAAAAGTTTGAAGAACTATTATCAAGAAAATAGCCATTTATCTATAAAATGATACTCGGTCACATTATCGATATTTCTTCAAAAATTTGTAAACATTTTTCAAAAACAAGTTTACCATCATTCGTTATTAATTAAAAGGGGGTTAACAAGGTTATAAAATCCATTAATGACATTAAATCAAGATTCAAATATTTAAATAATTCAGATATTTAAATAGAAAGTGTTTGAAATTCTAGGTCGTTACAAGAGCTATGACCATGTGCCTTCAATTTCATCGATTAGTCGCCAAATCAAAAACTCCTAAATTTGCAAACCATAGTCGTCGATCTGAGCTTTGATTGTGATTTTTGGCCACCTCAAGCATTGTTTCGACAATTGAATACCACGTGTTGACTCGGTTCTTCGAGAGCTTCGCGATGAAATATAATTCGATAGGGTTTGGACACTTTGATTTTTGAACTATTTGTAATTAGAGATAATCATTTGCCATTAGCAGGTGATTAGAGAAATTTCCATATTATAGAGAAAAAAGTGGAGATAGAGGTGACAACTAGGGTTTCATAGCCTCACTTATATGGTTGTTAGGTTTGGTTATGGACTGCGTATCCAGTTTGACCTGAAACAACTACGTATGTTATTTAAACACTATAAAGCCACTATTTTGCAAACCGTAATTGTGAATATATCAAAATTATTCATCAAATCGATCAGCTCAGAAAGACCTTTGCAATCGTTATAAATATGACACCTAATTCACACTTCTATTAAAAAAAAATTTTTAATTCTTTAACATTAAAAGCGTAAAATTTGTGGGTCGTTACATATCTCTTAACCTACTCATGAAAGTACCCGAGAGTCATAAGATAAGGACAATAGAAAAAACTTCGTTCAATAGTTTGGTGTGAATGGTTTTGTCTACCCAAAATAATATATATATATATATATGTATGTATGTATGTATGTATGTATGTATGTATGTACGTACGTACGTACGTACGTATGTATGTATGTTTGTATATATAGGTATTGGATACCATATTTGTCCCTATAAGAATGGTTATGACACGGGCCTTTTACTGTAGGAATATATATATATACAATATAATATAATATGTTGGAGATTAGAGAGAAGAAACTTGTTCTCAATAATCCACACATCTCATACACTCAAAGAGCCTTTTACAATAAAAATGAGAATTATATTAAGTACACAAGATGATTACAATCCTTCAAAGTGTGCCATATTTATAGGACTGCATAGAGCTTGCACTTAATAGTAGATACATGAACCTCTTGGATATGAAGAGCCAAAGGACAAAATATGAAAAGCCAAAAGATAAAATTTAAAAAGCTAAAAGACATACATGAAATACTAAAAGTTAGCTTATTATTTCCAACAGCCCCCTTTAAGCTAAACTTTTGCATATACCAAGTTTCTCCTTTAAATTTTTAAAAACTTCCGATTCAAAGGTTTCGTGAAAATATGAACAATTTGATCTTGAGTCTTGCAATGATTAATCATAATTTAACCTTTCTTTACCAAGTCTCGAATGAAATGGTACTTGATTCTTATGTGCTTACTCTTTCCATAAGAAATTTGATTTTCAATGAGAGCAATGGCTGAACTAGCATCAGAATATATAGGTGGAGTATCAATAAATACCTAATTGAGTTCTTCCAATACCCATGAGATCCATAGAGCTTGACAACCTACCAATGCTATAGAGTTATATTTAGATTCAACCATTGAGAGAGAGCCACAACTTGTTATTTCTTTGATATCCATGTAATTGCACCAGATCCAGTAAAGAAAACATTTCTAGAAGTGCTTTTACTACCATCAACATTTCCAGCCCAATCAACAACATAATAGCCAAGCACTTTAGGATCGTTCATCTTGTGATAATAAATTCCTTCTCCAAGGGTTACATGCACATACCTTAAAAAAATTTCCAGCTTCCCAATGTGATTTCTTTGGTTAACCCATGAATTTATTAATCAAACTAACACCATAAGTAATGTCGGGTCTTGTGGTTGTTAAATACATCAAACTTCCAACAAGACTTCTATATAATGTTGGATCAACATCTTTGGATTTGTCATTCTTACTAAGTTTAGACCAACTTCAACTGGATTTCTAATCGGCTTGGCCTCTTCCATTCTAAATTTCTTCAATAATTCTTTAGCATACATTTGTTGAGAAATGAAAATTCCTCTATTATCTTGCTTTACTTGAATACCAAGAAAGTAATAAAGTAGATCCGAATTGGTCGTCTCAAATTCTTGCTTCATACTTCCCTTAAATTCTTCAGTATTATCAATATTAGTTCTCGTAAAAGTTAAATCATCCATATATAAGCCAATGGTGAGAATGTTACCTTTATTTTCTTTGACGTAAAGGGTATGCTCAAATAGGCAACTCTTGAACCCATCTTCACAAAATAATCATCTATGTGGCTATACCATGCACGTGGGGCTTGCTTAAGGTGATACAATGCCTTCTTCAATCGGTAGAATTTATACTCTTCGTTCTTCTTCACATAACTCAAAGGTTGATCAATGTACACTTCTTCTTGTAACACACCATTCAAGAAAGAAGATTTAACATCCATTTGGTAAACTTACCTCATATTTAGGGTGGCCAAAGAAAGTACCAAATGAATTGTTTCAAGAGTGCCATGGGAGTAAAAACTTCTTTGTAATCGATACTATACATTTGCTTAAAACCTTTTACAACTAATCGTGCCCTGTGTTTTTCAATTTCACCTTGTGCATTCAACTTTGTCTTGTAAACCAATTTAACTCCAATGGGTTTCTTTTCCTTCGGTACTTACCCTAAACCCCATGTTTGGCTTCTTTCAATTGCATCAACCTCTTGATCCATGACTTAGCTCCATTTATCTTCTTTTGCGGCATCTCCAAAAACAACCGGATCCAAATTTGCTTATAGAGCAAAATCAAAAAATTCATCTTATTTCGCCATAAATATCAAAAAGAGATCTTGTCCTTTTAGATGGAGATTCTGAACTAGAAGATGACTTGGTACAAAGGTTGATATATTTGACTAAGAGTGTGAATGAGTTGGGTTTATGGTACAAAGTTAACTTCCTTCTGTCTCTTTACTGGTGGGTGATACCCTTCCACCCCCCTTTTCCTATCATAGCCGGGGCGAAAGACTTCTAAATCTGTGTGGTGGAACAAGCTTCTTACATCTTGATATAGCCATTGGCTCTCTCATAAAAGGCCTTCATGCTGCATGACTTTCGACTATTCTTTTCCCATAGTGGGGTCCCCTTCCTAATCCCGGCATGGGCCACCATCAATAAGGCTCCTTCATCACTCACTCTGATCATAAGGGCCTCCAACTTGATATGCTTGATGAAGTTGTGCAGGCTTTCATTCTCGTCCTGCTTAATGCAGGACATCATACTTACATCAGGTGAAGTTTCTCTTCCTAAACTGAATTATGTCAGAAAATCCCTAGATAGCTGCCGCCATGAATGGACTCCATAATTCCAAATCTTCTAAACCAATTGGTTGTAGCTTCGGCTAAGTAGACCAGAAAAAGATTGTATCTAGCCATCCTTCCCACTTTTAAAACATCCATGTGATATTCAAATGTACAAAGTCGACCGTCTAGATTCGTAGCCCTATCGAAATTTTCAATTACCGGGGCCTTGAAGTTATCAGGGAAATCCATTATGATAATGATTTCACTGGATGGAGAAGATCCTTCCTCCTTTATCTTATCACCAGTTCCCTGCCGACATAGTTTCTCCAACTGCTCTATACGGGCTTTTAACTGAAATTTTTTATTTTCTCCAGGCTTTGATTATGATGATTCCTCCTTAAATAGTGAAGTAACCTAATCCTCCTCCTGGGCAGATTGAGTTTGTTTCTTAAGCAGCCGAGGGTTATTGTTAGCCTATTTTATCTAGCTTGTGGATTTACATGGATCTTGCCTTTCAACTTGATATCAGTTTTTAGGCCATCGTCGTCATTCCCATCATTGGGAGTGTCGTTATCGTTCCCTTGCCGAATAACTAGCGCAATAGACGAACGAAGGCGATGAGCCGTGGACTAAGGTGGAGAGGATGGTCTTTGAGTAGTATGTTGGACCATAATTTTCTCCAGCCCTTTCGTCTGTCGGTTAATTTGGTTTATGAAAGACTGGAATGCGATTAGGAGGGTACTTATAGGGACTTTAGTTGAAGCTCCTGCTTCATTTTCGGCTTTTGAAGTTATAAGCGATTTGTGGGCAGCTTTTGAGGCCAAATGCAAGTGTTCTTGAATAGGTGGGACAGGTGAATCAGTGGGATTCATGGTGCATGAAATGAATGTAGGTAAAGTTTAAATGGATGTAGGAAACAAACGGAGGTTGATGTTGTTCATCTAGCGTCAAAAATGTTGGTAATATTTTTTGTCTTACAACACTTCGACTGAAGATGAAGTAATTATCGAAATAATTACCTCAATGATTCTGAATTAGCACAGTTAAGTAATATTAAATTTGTCGTAAGGTAGTAATTGCGTCGCTGGATGCTTACACAAGTAGGTAGTTGCACTTTAACTGTTTGTTAAAATGTCAAATTGAACTAATATTTAATTCTAATATAGAAAAGATAAGATCCGGTACTAAAAACTAGGTACATAAATTACAAAATGCAGAAATAGTAAAGGACACAAGGAATTTACGTGGTTCAGTTATTAAGGAATCCTACATCCATAGGGGAAATCTTTCTTCCTTTTTCTATTCGGGTACAGGTTTTCATGGCAGAGAGTACAATAAAATCTTAAAAAATATTCAAAAGGTGAAAAAAGTAAAGGTCTTTTTCTCGCTGTAGTGTTTTTTTATTTATAGTACAATGGTGAGCATGGATCGCCATAATCTGTTTCTCGCTATTACGTTTCAATCCTCAGATCTTTCTAGGTGTCGTCTATCTACATTATCTGTTTAATACACCTAGATTGCTGACGTGTTCTTGATGGGAAGTTTGAGAGGAAAGCATAAATTCTTGTAATTATGGCGAGATCATTTGAAATGGTGGCAGGAAACCTCAAATTTAAATTGACTCGGCATTTGGGCTTTTGGCAGGATAATAAAAGTTGCTTCGTTGGTTTTGTGGCATGACTGGCAAGTTTAGAGTGAGGGTGTACTATTTGGTGTGTAGTTTTTCTAAGCTGCTGGTAATCTGAGTTGCTCTTATTGCATGGGTTATCAGTAAAGGTGATCTCATATCTTTGCTTCTTTCCTGTAATTGTGGATCAACAGTGGAGTGTTGCTCGAGTGACCTAGTGTGTATCCCTTTGGGATGCTTCTGACTTCGCGTGGTAGCCTTCAGTATGTTCAGTGTAGATCTGAATTGAGGATGTTAACAAAGTCTAAGCCCTGGGAATACCGACAGCATAGTTCAGTCAATCTTTTATTATGGCTTGTGGGTGAAGTACTTCATCATCTGTTTTTGGTATTCCTTTGGCTTATATTATGAGCACAGTATTTTGTTTTGTTGTGGCTTCCCTCCCTTTGGCTTTAGTTCTCTTGGTTGGATCGAGTATCGTAGCCGTAGACCAACCTTTGTGCAGTATCAATTGGATCATTCCAATCTCTTCTCCTTTTGACTTTTTATTGTGAGCACAGCTCTTTCGTCTTTGTGTCTTATTTAATTCCCCTTTAATTTAGCTTATGAAACACAGGTGTAACATATTCTCCACCACGGTCAGTGCGTAAAGTCTTTAGATGATGACCACTTTGTTTCTCCACTAATGCTTTAAAATTCTTGAAAACTTCGAATGTTTTAGATTTTTCTTTGAGAAAATAGATCCACATCTGGCGACTATAATCATAATAAAGTGAGAAAATAACGATTACTTCTAAGAGAGTTTGTGCACATAGGTCCACACAAAGCAGAATGCACCAACTTCGAAGTATTTTTTGATCATCATGCCTTTCCTCTAGGAAATAGATCTCTATGGTGCTTGCAAAAAACACGACTTTCACATACTTGATCTTGCATGATAATATTTGAAATACCTCTCACCATATGATCATTTCAAATCTTAGATAGTGTGCTAAAACTCGAGTGATTATATTAGAGATTTCTCATTAACAGTATTTCAAAAACAAGGAAGAACCTTTCTTTGAAGTTGTAGTGAAATTTTTTTATTTGGAGTCATCTTGAATTTTGCAATAAGCACACCATTTTTGTCCATGATCTCACATAAATCTCCTTTGAAATTCACATTATGTCCCTTCTTTACAAGTTGTCCAACACTCAAAAGATTGTGTTTTAGATTTGGAACATAATAAATATTAGAAACACGCTTTGTACCTTGCTTTGTTCGGATCAAATGTCACCAGGTCCTCTAACATTTAACCATTTGTTGTCACCGGTCTTCACTTCATGTTGCATATGCTCATCAAAATTCACAAAACAACATTTATTCCAATCATGTGGTTATAATAACCACTATCAATATACCAAATATCATCAAGCAAAACTTCTTAATATTACAAGCAAGAATCACACTTTCTTCATCTTTCATCTCCATATTTTCATGCAGAAAATTAGAATAATCTTTTTCAGCTTGATTCTTTTAAAACAATCTTTCTTCATATGCCCATATTATGATAGTATAATATTGAACATTATGGGGATTACCACTTACTCTTTCTCTTTCATTATATCCTCCGTAGCCTCTTCCTCTTTGGCATGGACTTAAATTTTCACTTTGAACTCTTTCTCTTCCTTTTCCCCTACAACAAGAAAATCCTCTCCCACCTCATCCTCTAAAATTACCATGGTTAGTATCTTGAATTTGGAAAGATTGCTCAAAAGGAGAGGAGTCAAACTAATTGATGCGAAGCTTGTGAGAATGGAGTGAGCCAAACAATTCTTCAAGAGAAACAATATTCAAATCATTTGATTCTCTAATTGCCACAGCGATATGTTCGTATTTTCTTTTCATGCTTCATAGAACTTTTTTTAGCAATTATTATGTCCAAAATTTGTTCAACGTTGACACATAGTTGATTGGTAATAGAATTAGTTCAATTATAAAATTCCTCTACCGATTCACTTTATTTCATTTTAAGTAAATGAAACTCATTTCTTAGGGCTTGAAGTCTCACCATATTTACATTTTCTTCACCTTTGTATGCATTAAGGATGTCCGATGCATTTTTTGATGTTGATACCATAGAAATCCTTTCAAAAATTGGTTTATCCATCACTTGGTAAGTACAGTAAAGGGCCTTCTTGTCCTTCTTTCGATTCTCCTTCAATGTAGTCAATTATTGTGTTAATAGGGTTGCTTGATTCTCCGGTTCTAAATATCCATTTTCAATAATCTCCCAAATACCTTGAAAGCCATATAGTACCTTTGTTTGGATGCTCCATTGGTTGTAGTTTTTTCGGTCAAACGAGGAAGTTGAGGCTGCAACATGTTGCTATTGGAAGCCATCTTTAAACTTGGCTCGGATACCACTTTGTAGGAATATATATATATATATATATTATTAGGGATTAGAGAGAGGAAACTTGTTTTCAACTATCCACATAACTCACTCACGTAGAGAGCCATTTACAATAAAACTAAGAATTATATTAAGCATATAAGATGATTACAATCCTTAGAAGCGTGTCATATTTATAGGACTACATAGAGCTTGCACTTAATAGCAGATACATGAACCAACTAGATATGAAGAACCAAAGGGAAAAATATGAAAAGCCAAAGGACAAAATATGAAAAGTCAAAAGATAAAATATATAAAGCCAAAAGACATACATGAAAGACCAAAACTTAGCTTATTATTTCAAACATTTACACCATGCTCATACCACCCTACTGCACATACAAACATTGGCACATGAACTCGATATGTCTAATCGATCAATAAGGTAAAAGGGGATACACTCTATGTTACAAGGACATAACATGTCGAGGAATAAGACTCAGAAAAATACAACACATTAAGCAAGACATCTGTAGCATCCAAATTCTCACTCATCCTTACAACCGTAATGCGATTAATTAGTATTTCGTAACCTCTACTCATGACCCTATCACTAGAATAAACAATAACTACAGCTATCTCTATAAGCGCATTATCATCGATCAATGGTGTAAAATGAAGACCCCATCATTAATGCTCTCATCCCAACCTTCGGTATTGTTCCCCATGTAACACTCTCTAGTCTTAATTACCAAATCTCCTATAGCACACTCATTTATGAGCTGAACATTCTTGCACTACATCCCATTTTCTCATATTAAGTCAATCCCATCTCATATTGTCCTCTAATAGTTGCTATATACTTATATCAACTAATCTCATTCTCAGTTTACTCAAAAGATACACATTTCAACCATCGAACGCTCGTTCACCGCTTCTTTAACATTAATTTCTTGGAATGTCATCATATATATATATATATATGTGTGTGTGTGTGTGTGTTGTTCTCGTAATGTCTAGTATAATAGTCGAACTCTCATCGAAATCAAGCTTGAAATGGAGAAGATGTGACTCTTGCAAGTTTGGAGTGCAATATTGTAACGAGCGTCCACTACAAGAAAACTAATTTTTTGTAGCGCCCAAAAAACACCACTACGTATTTTTAGTGGCGTTCCGATAATCGTTACGAGAAAACATGCCACTAAAAATCCATGATTTTTTGTTGCATTTATTTTAACGCCACTATAAATGCATTTTTGGCAGCGTTTTTCAAACGCCACCATAAATCTTTTTGTAGCGTTTAAAAAATGCCACCAAAAGATTTTTTGGCGCTACTAATAGAATTTCCAACTTTACCCCTGTTTTACGGTTGCATTTACTCAACGCCACTATATATATTTCGGCAGCATTTTTGAAACGCTACTAAAAGTTGTTTATTATTTTACACCATTTTTCCATGCTATTATTTCATGTTAATGGTCTATTTTGATTCTATTATATCAATCAACAATCAGTCGCATAATCATCATATTCAAATAAGTTAAAAAACACATTAACCATATAATCAAATAAAATATCCATAACCATTCCAATACAATAGTTTTTCGACAAAATGACCTAACTCACATACAATAACCATTTGTATACAAATTTACACATCGGGTACTAATAAATGTTCTATCTAACTAGTGCTAACAAAACGTTTGATTACCCATAATTACCTGAACTCCTGCAACAAATGCTTGGACAAATTGGAACTGTGAGAGCAAATTGAGTCGCAAGGTGCTACCATCGCTAATTTGCTCAAAAATGACTTTGATATGCTTTACTTTATTGCATCTTTAAAGGTCACAACATCGAAAGTACTGGAATCACCAAAACTGAAGAAGGTATATCTTATGAATAGACCTTATATATGTACGGAACGCTGCTTCGGCAAGTTTCTGCAAATTTGGATACTTGACCAGCAATGATGCCAATGAACCTGAAATTTGTTCCATCTTTTTAGCATCAGCCTACAGAATACCAATTGATACTCAGAATCAATCATTTAACTACATAAAGCGGCATCTCACCCTGGTAGTTTTTTCAAACCCGTAGTTTTTTCCTCTGCAAATAAAATTTTAAATAAAAAAATTGCACGTTGCATGGGGGTGAAATTGCGAGAGGAACATCTCGCTGCCATGCAAACACTAGAACTGGAGCGTTCATCCTCATCCCAATGAAGATTATCACCTGGAATGTCAGGGGCTTAGGGGACCCCAGCAAAAGAATCGCCCTAAATCTCACACTGTCCCCACACAAAAGTGATATTCTCCTCATCCAAGAAACTAAACTCGTGGACCCCTCTCCTACCCAAATAAGACAGCTAGGTGGGCCCCATCTTTCCGGGTGGGCCCATTCGAATGCCATAGGTTCCAGTGGTGGTTTAATCACCCTCTGGAATGAATCCACTTGGTCTCATTGTCAAACCATCCTTCATCCTTCTGCCCTTCATGTTTCACTTCGCCACATCCAAACCAACACCATTTACTTCTTTTCCAACATCTACGGCCCACAAAACCCCACCGATAGAAACACCCTCTGGAACAACTGCCTCACCTTCGCCACACACCTTAATGGCCCCTGGCTACTCGGGGGAGACTTCAACACCACCAGAAACACCCTCGAAAGAAACTCTGGAAACGCCTCCCAAGACTCAGATTCATTCAATTCCTTCATCAGTTCCGGCTCCTTAATTGACCCACCAATTAACAACAGACTTTATACCTGGTCAAACTGTAGATCGGACCTGTCACTAGCTAAGCTCGACAGATTCCTTTTCAATATCAATTGGGATGATCTGCACCCCCTTTCTATTGTTTCCGGCCTAGCCTCGACCATCTCAGACCATTGCCCCCTTATCTTGGACTCGGGTTCATCCACCAACCCAAATCGCCCCTTCCGCTTCGAACGCCTATGGACCCTGGAACCCTCCTTCGACAATTTCATCCAGTTAGCTTGGTCCCAATCGGTGATGTCCTATTCCGCAATCGCCAGGGTTGTCTCCAAACTCCGTTCAATCAGAAAGATCATAAAACCTTGGGCCAAAAATATTTGGGGTTCCCTCCGCTCGCGCATTTCCTCCACTCAAGATGCTATCCTAGAACTCAACATCCTCGAAGAATCCCGACCCCTCACTCCAACCGAACATTCTCAACTGAAGACCTTAGAATCCGAGCTCGATAGACTAATCAAACAAGAGGAAATTGGATGGAAGCAAAGATCCAAAGCCAAATGGATAGAGGACGGAGACAGGAACACCACCTTCTTCCATCGTATGGCCAACGGCAGACGCAGATCTATCAACATCTCGGAAATAGTGCTCAACAACTCTAGCTTCACCGAATCGTCTGACCACCTCCGCCTCTTCACCGACTACTACCGTAGCATTCTAGGCCAAGCTTCTCAGGCACTACCCCCCATTGAATGGAACCTCCTATACCCATCATGTCCCCCAATATCTGTCGACCACCCTTTTTCCGAAGAAGAAGTGTGGGCTGCACTTAAGGACTTGTCAGACGATAAGGCCCCGGGCCCGGATGGTTTTAGCCCATATTTTTTTAAACGATATTGGGAAACCATCAAAACCGACATACTAGATATGTGCGAAGAATTCCAAGCCAACCCCTCTTTAATTGCCCGTCTCAACTACGCCAACATCATCCTCCTCCCCAAATCCCCAGGCGCCAACACCCTACCCGCTTTCAGACCAATCAGTCTCCTAAACACCACTTTCAAAATCATCACAAAGGTTCTTTCCAATAGACTCCAAGCAGTCATCGACCCTCTGGTAGGGGCGGAACAGTCTGCCTTCATACAAGGCAGAAACATTTTAGATTGTGTCGCTGCCACCCAAGAAGTTGTCTCCTACTGCCATAGAACATCAACCCCTGGAACCCTTCTAAAATTAGATTTTTCCAAAGCCTTTGACACAGTACACTGGGACTTCATCTTGGACCTTATGAAGCATAGGGGTTTTCCGATAAAATGGTGTGGGTGGATTGAAGCGATACTCAACACAAGTATCTCATCCATCTCAATCAATGGCTCTACTGGTGGTCACATTAAATCAACTAGGGGTCTGAGACAAGGGGACCCGCTCTCTCCCCTAATCTTTGTCTTGGTAGCGGATGTGCTCAACCAGATGATCAAGCTTGTCTCGTACAATGATCTTTTTAAAGGTATCCAGCTTCAAAACTCAGATTTAGCTGTGTCTAACCTTCAACTTGCAGATGACACGATCCTATTCGCTTCCACCGACATCAACCACATCCATTGCCTCAAGGTTGCGCTATATGTCTTTGAAACAATTTCTGGCCTCTCTATCAATTTCAACAAAAGCTCCATCATCATGCTTGGCAACTCCGCTAACCTCGGTCCTACAATCTCATCCCTGCTCAATTGCAACCTAGCCTTATTCCCCATTTCCTATCTAGGCATCCCCATCCGCCCATCCAATCTCCACCGCGCCGACTGGCTTCCCCTCATTTCTAGAATTGAATCCAGACTCTCAACCTGGAAGGCACACTCGTTATCCTCTGCAGGTCGTCTTGTCCTAGTCAAATCGGTCCTATCAGCTATCCCCTCATACTGGATGTCCTTCCTCAAGCTTCCATCCTGGGTTATCAAGTAAATTGACTCAATCAGACGCTCGTTCCTTTGGAATGGTGGCAACGCAAAATGTTTGGTCAACTGGAAGACGGTGTGTTTACACCGCAATCATGGTGGGTTAGGGATTACTGACCTTCACACATTCAATCAGGCGTTGCTGTCCAAATGGCTTTGGAGATTACTTACACCTGGAAATTTTATCTGGAAATCGTGGATCTTATGTCAGCATTATCATTCAAACCCTCATTTGGCACTCCACCTCACCACCCGGTCCCATATATCCCCTTTCTGGTCGGGGGTCCTTCAAACCCTACCTAGAGTCAGAGCACTATTTCAGGTTAAAGTCGAAAGCGGCAACAGGTGCCTATTCTGGTTAGACACCTGGTATGGACAATTGCCCCTCGCTAAACTACTCCCCAACCTCTTCTCGCACGCCGCCCTCCCAAATGCAACAGTTGAAGACTATCTCACCCTAGGCCCCGAACACCTTTGCCCACCTTCCATCTTCGATGCAGATCAAGTTCCCGAACTTCTCTCCGCCACAAATATCCTCCTGTCGATCCGCCCTTCCAACAGTCAAGACCTCTTTCTCTGGGCCCTTGCACCTTCCAAAGGATTCTCAGTCGCCTCCTGTTATCAATACCTAATTCACCCCGGTCGCCTTTTCTCCTTCCCCAGGGTTTGGCATTGCAACCTTCCACCTCGTATAGCCTTTTTCCAATGGTGCCTAATTTCTGGCAGAATTAATACCAAAGACAGACTCAATAGACTCAACATCCCCATTGATCCGCGCTGCGTCTTTTGTTCAACTCAGAACGAATCAGTAACTCACCTTTTCTTCGAATGTGATTTCTCTTACTCAATTTGGGCTGCAACTAGTGCCTATCTTCTGGGGTTTATCCCCAGCGTGACCTCTTACTTCGAGTATTGGCAGTTTAATCAACAGAGTTTGCTGATGGACACCTTCATATCAACCTTTAGCTGGTGCATTTGGAAAGAGAGGAATGCCCTTGTATTTGGGAAACCAACACGCCATTTCGAGGGAACCTGTAGAACTATCACTCACATTTTCTCCTCTATAACAGGTCAATGTCACTCTGCGCCTTTCCGCCTGAGTCTCCCGCAGTGCAGCGTCCAGCCAGTAGAATCCCAGGGAAGCACCACTGCATCTCCGGAGAGGTAGTCCTAGTCTACAGGGGGATATCACGTACTACAGTTAATATGTAATAGTCTATGATACTCTAGTATTTCTATTATAGTTTGTTGCTTCGCACCTATTTTTTGGCCATCGATCGGGCTTGTCGATCGACCTCTTCAGTACTATATAATATAACTATTTAACCGGCTATGTAGTTTCACGCTACACACCCGTCACTCTCAAAATAAGAGGATCATCTCCATGAAATATGTAACGTGGAAATATATCAGCAGGCGCTTAAATCTTTTTTGGGCATATAGGTCTAGCAAAGTTTAGTAAATGTTTGTATGAACCCAAAATAGGTAATGATGGGAATTTTCATTCAGCCCTAAAATTATGTTTCATTCATAGCATCTAAATAGCAAAATTACTTGTGTAATAAGGATCTAAACCACGAATGCAAGCTGGGAACAATTCACTAGCCCGGGTACCAATGTAACGATTCTTATCACGTATAAGTCTTAAGCCATCAAAATGTAAAAGTAATAAAAGGATTAGAACGTTTGAATAATCAACCGACATACGAGAGCATAAAGATATACCTTCCACAATTGTATAGGTATTTTAGGGTCAGCGCTCTGCAATTTATTTAGCATTTCTCTCTTTGTGGGGTCAAGGAATAGTATTGATTTCCCTTCAGAGGTGAAACAGGCTGTACGACCAACTCTATGAATGTAATCTGAAATTTCATCAGGAAAATCAACCTATCACGTAAAAAAAATACTGAATAAACAATTCCATATTAACAAGCATATAAACCGCTGAAGTTCAGTACAAGAAGTCATGTAAGTACATATAGAACAAATTTACATGAGTTCTCTCATCGAATAGAGGAACACTTTAAATCTTAAAAGAAGAAGTCATGTCAGTAACACATACATGTACACATTATATTAGTTTCCTTATCACAAACAAGTGTCGTAAGTCCGGACTGCATATATGAATACATGACTTAAGCCTAATGAGATCATGGAGGGAAGGCTTTGTTAATTTGAAGTCTGAGTATAAATTATTAGTATATAAAAACAACTAACCTGGACTACCCAATCAACTTGAGGAATATCCACACCACGCGACATCGCATCTGTTGCAAAGAGTATAAAGCTTTCTCAGAGAACTGCAAAGTTACTGCCATTCTGACTATTTGTGACATGCGCCCATGTAAACATAGCAAGGATATCCCAGGTCGAAGTTTTTTGAAAATTTCGTAAACAAATTTAACCTATTGAAAATTGTAAAGCAATCAATATATGTTAACTATAATACACACTCACAAGAGAGATTATTGTCAACATTACAAACCACACATACATATATGTGTAGATTTCAAAAATAATTTGTGTGTGATATAAATAAAATAAATATGAATATACCTGCTTACAGGTTGAAAGAAATACAAGGATTTTTGAATGGAGATGCATTTTGATAAAACTCCACAGCATATTTAGTTTTTGATCAAGTGGAACTTCCATAACTATTTGTTTCAAGCGTTCAGGAGTAGTAGTCGCAGATTCTGCATGTACGCTAATATATTCTGGATCTTTTAAACTGAGCCTTGCTAAACCTTAAGCTTTGCAAAGAACTCCTTCGATTTACTCAACTTCATCTTTTTTATTGCAACCTCCTATAGCAACATAAGAATTACTCAGTCTGCAACTGTTAAAGTTTGAACTTATATAAAAGACAACATATCGCATAATCTTTATTTTTTTCTAAACCTGCTTTCTGAGCATTCCATAATATAATCGACCAAAGCCACCTTCTCCAATCATCCTTGTTTCATCGAAGTTTAATGTGGCCTTTTCCACATCCAACAGACTGAATATGATGGGTCTTTCTGTGTTGGTATGTTCTATATCTACACACTCATATGATGATCTTCAACTTGATGTACGTAGCTTACACAAAATTAACTTAACAGGTAGAAATTGTCTAACCTTGCATATTACTCTTCTCAATTTCTTGCACAATTACATGACCTCCCCTCAGGGACTATAACGCTATAGGTTTTATGAACAATCCAAAAATCTGTGCTTCCATCATTCTGAATTTGCATCTTTTTATTTTTGGTTGGTGCTGGACAACCCGGCTGTCCTTGTGCTAAGAAAACATTGCATAGTATCACATGTAAATACACTTGTAGAATGACCTAACTTTTATTAGCACTTGCAGTAATATGCCAATTCTTGATAGCAAGCTATTCAAATTTGTAAGCCAAATTACCCATAAGAACTAGTAAATAAAGTTACTGTGAAATACAAGCAGAATTGATTACTTTGGTTGGAGTGCAATTGGTTCATATAAAGGATTCTCATTTCGTTTCATACCTAGCTATACATCTCAAACTCCAGCTTCAATCAAAGTGTATTATCTACTGTTTCACCCTGCACTCATGCTCATCATAGTTCTAGATTCTCCTTTTGCCAAACTAGATCACCAGCTTAAGAATATTCTTCGCTAGCAACTAAAGCTCATGTCAATGGAAATATTTCTAACTTAAGTAAGTGATTACTTTAGTAGTCTTGTCCTAACCGAATGTGCTGTCGCAGTTTGTTCAAACCTAACCTAATACAAGTGTCCAGTAAAAAATTAATTAGCAAAAAGACAGTGATGAAGAAATATACATACATAGAGAAGATGTTGATTTAAAAAGTTGGAAGATACTCACCAGAAGTCTGCTTGTGCAAAAGTGTATATTTGGTTATATATAATAAACATCACATGTATACTGCCTGCACAGTTATGGTCTCTCTCTCTCATATCAATTCCTTATGGTCCATATTCCCAGCTTATATGAGGTTGGTTGATACTTCGGTATTGCATATCAACAAAGACCAGTAAACATTCAGTTTAATAATTTGCATGCCCCCAAAATAGGAAATTTATTTAGTGTGATTCTAAATTAACCATATGGCTAATATATGCCATGCTATGAACTACATATGGACTAATAACAAAACTAATATGCAAAGACAGAAAAAAAGACATGCATGATCATTAGAGCTTTTCAGTTTATATCAAAAATGGATCTTGAAGTACATGATACCTGAACAACAGTAATGCAACAGGCTAACAGTTGGACTTATCTTCTGATACCTCAGTCATATTTAAGATAACTAAACTCAAACATGGTGTCGTGATTAAAGTATTAACTTAATGGAGCTGGTGTTTACTCGATGCAAATCACACAGTTGCTACAAAAATTGAATCCGTATTTTGGATCCTAGTTTATTTCCTGAAATTGAATTTGTAACTGATAGTGTAAAATAGATACGGTGCACAAAACCTCTTAGAATCAACTATAAGAAATCTTATACTGAATAATAGTTTTTCATTAGGCACCCTAACTTGATATTTTTCACTACCCATCACAACAATAGCCTCATCTATTTCAACAAGACAATTTTCCAGAAGTTCAAAAATATTGTAGGAAGTTAACTTATCTGGTATGACTCTGAATTTTCCGCATGATAGTTTTCCCTTTAGCTGGACAGCTAGTAATGTAAACAACATCATTAATCAACGATTGTTATCATATCATAAAAGGATACATGTAATGTACTAGTCTCTGGGTAAAACTGATTAACACATGCACTGATAAGCACTACTCTAATTTTTTGCATGGGCATTCTCGGTAAGCTGCAAAATGCCAGATCTTGAACAGTTTCCTTCATAGGACGACAATGGTATTTGAATATTAGGGTGCGTTCTTATGCAAAATATGCTTTGGTTCTGGACAGTGGCATTTTTGCAATCAGTAGTACCAAAATCTTTTGTAATCAGGAAAATCTTTTGTAATCTGCACTAGAGATAATGCAAAGAAATAGGTTATTACACAAGACCTTTTGTAGTCAGCCCTATCAAAATCTTTGAAACATGACACTGGTTTAACCATGTAAACTTTTTTTTTCATTGTCTGGCACAGCAATTTGTGCTCCATTTCCAAAACATTGTCTGTAGTTATTAGTTCATATAAACAAAGTGTGCAAGTTATGATCAACTCTAATATAGAACAATATGATATATGTTAAAACAAAAGACTGACAACTTCAATATCTTAATGAACCAGACCTGAACGGTTATACTCTAAATATGAATGATAAACATATAACTTAAAATATTAGGTAATCCAAGTGACCAAATTCTAGAACCATGGAACCAATTACTATATTAGCATCAAAGTATTAACAAACTGAAACATATATTAACTTATATTTCACTTAATTGTCACAAATTTTAAAACATGAAGACCAAAGACATGATTTTAAAAGTACCTTAAATTTTAAAAGGACTAATCCATGATTTACAAACAAATCAACATAATTGCTAATATAGTTATGAATCCAAACAAAGTTAACAAAAATTAACAGAATTGCAGCTGAAACAAGTACTTGGACTGCTTGGTGTTGTATTTGATGGGCTCACAGACTTCACTTTTGATCCCAAACAATTTCCCATGTTCTCTCAAAATTTTGAGATTCTTCCTTGTTCCACTCACTTTAAAATTTGAAAGCTTCGTTTTCTTTTCAAAATCAAAAAATAATTCCCTTTATTGCAGTGAAGAATCCAATCTCAACCCATCTTATGAAATTGGTAATAAACGTCTCTAAAAAAAGAAGGAAGAATGGATTGCTTTTTTACTTCTTTTGTAATTTGCAAGTGTACAAATAGATTATAATAGAAGAAGGAAAGCAAAGTAGAGAAATGAACTTGCCAACATAAAGGAGAAGCTATAATCGTCACTGCAAATCCCCCAAATCGCCACTGCTAGGCCCGCGAATCCGCCAAATTGTCACCGCTAGCAAACTACATTGCATGCTTTCTCCTCCGCTCATTTTCCCGTAATGTCTTCATTAATCGATTTTAGGTGAAGCCAGAAAAGTGGCGATTTTGGAAGGTGAAGATGAGGGATTTGATTGATGATTGGTAAAAGAAGAAGAGAAACAAAAGACATTAAATCAAATCGAAAAAAGTCTTTTTCTGGGGCTTTTCATCGTAGTTCTAGTGAGAGGAGGAAGTAAAAGCATAAGTGAGAAACAAACATGAGCGGCCGCGAAAATTTTTGGCAAACTTTTAGTGAATTGTTGGCGGGATATATTTGGTCGCGTGTAATTTTTCATTCTATTACATTAAAATGATTACCGGTTGCATATAGCCTTAAACGCAACTAATATATGCAACTAAAAATAGTTTTTCTTATAGTGGTCTTTTTGACCCTAAAATGTCGACACTAATACTTCCACGGTATTCACTTGCCGAGCATCCAAGTGCTGGGAAGATAGAATGTTAGGGTAAAGAAAAAGAAGAAAAGAAAAGGAACAAGAAAAAGGAGAACAAAAAAACATTAGAATCTCATAGCAGAATGATAACATATAATATCAAAAGATAATACATAGAGCTACTCTAATATACATAGTATTTCGGAGTAATTAACCAGAGTACTATCATCATCCTGGACAGTTATAACATTTTACCCTTACAATTGCTAATATGTTTACATAAAGTAATGCAGCAGAAATAGAATACTATGGTAGGTAAACATATAGCTCCTCTCCAAAAGCTTATTGAACATCAACGAAAGCCCACCTTTCTCAGACTACTCAAAAGAGTACCCAAGAGAAATATAAAACCATAGGTCAGACATAAGTATGGTGTGAGAAACTCAAGAAATATGTAGCTAGCATATAATAGTTATTTTGAGACCGCATGGAATGCCATAACCGTTATCCCCTTAAAAGAACCACTGTTTAATAAGTACATAAGGTGATATAACAGATAATGTCTAGGGTGAAGAATATAAATCAAAAAATAGACCTTGGTGCTTACATTAATCATACCACAACAATATTTATAGGTATACAAACAAAACCGCTAAGGAGCGTTCAGATAATGAATTTTCCATGGAGACCTCCCTAGTAAACTTTCGACCGATCTTCTATGACAAGGACCATAAATCACCTTTCGAGCATCGTATATCTCTAGATAAATATACCATAAGGAAACCACAACTAGACCAACATCCGAACACTCATAAACAACATGAACCAAGTATCAACAAGTCCTCGCATGCAACATATCGAAAGTATACTCTAGATATGGTATTGATATACCCCTTAGGATTAGCTAAACCCAAGATCATGCAGCCTACTCTGTCTTTAGTCATATACCAATGATGAAGTCTCATTCACCATCTCTGCACACGAGCCATCATCACTCGAACAAATCATGAATCCCCAAATAAATACCAGCATCTCAAACAGATCCACTTCCAAGAGATAGAACATGTATCTCAGTCTTAAAGTGGTTTTCGATAAGTAAAACACTTACCGATCCCGGTCTCTTCAAGGGTGAATCGATAAATTTTGTTATATTCAACAACAATGAGAACAATCACATATGGAAACCAAGCCTCGTATACTTATCACGTTTCCAATATTCTGAACTTCCGCTATCCCTCGGTGAAGAGTGAAGCCTGGTAGGTTAGAGCACTTTTTCTTCTACACCCTACTCGAATCATCATTCTTAACTCTCAAAGATAGTAATTAGTATATTTTGTTGGCATTCGTGCTAAGTACACGACTAAATACTTTCCATAAACAAGTAACACACAAAGCTCGGTTATCACAAACAAAGCACGATCAAGTCATATAGATGCGTTTTAATCCCCTTTTTGGTTAATTAATCTTTCATTAATTAAAACCTCTTTTATCAGTAAAACTTCTTTATCTAATAAAACTTATTCATTTAATTAAACTTTATCTTTTAATTTAACACTTCCTCCTTTAATTAAAATTCTTTTAATTTAACACTTCCTCCTTTAATTAAAATTATTTTAATTAAACATCTTTATTAATTAAACTCATTTATTTAATTAAACTTCAGTTTATTAAATTAAAATTCTTATTTATTAAAACTCCACTTATTTAATTAATAACTTAACTTATTAATTAAACATCTTATCTACAAAAATTTCACTTATTTAATTAATAACTTAACTTATTAATTAAACTTCTTATTTATTAAAGATATATACTTGTATTTTACTGTTTACGTATTAGTATTCATGTATTTACTATTTGTTTATACTCTTTTATATTTTAAACATATACTTTTTCTATCCTTATTCCAAAAGATTCCATACTTTTTATTATCTATAAAATTCTATTATTAAGGATCTAATCTTATTTATAATATTTTTCACTTTAAAATATAATTCAAGGGTCTAAAAATAAATGTTAATAAAACATTGTTTAATACTAACCCAAAATACTTCACACTTAACCATCATCTTTAAACTCTCTTTTAGAAGATTTAATTATACTTACAAGGGTCATTGACAAATGTTATTAAAACATTGGCATAACAAACCCAAAACTATTCACTTATAATTTTCTTTAAAATATTTATTATTAAATATCTAATTGTACTATTATTTATAAATAATGAGGGTTAAAAACAAATGTCACTTAAACATTGTTTACTGCAACCCAAAATCATTTACTTATACTTATCTTTAAAATATTCATTATTAAATATCTAATAATATTCCTAGGTATAGTTAGTAAGGGTTAAAAACAAATGTTACGAAAACACTATTTCCTGCAACCCAAAATCATTTGTATATTTATCATTAACTTTAAAATATTCATTTTAAAGATTAAAGCATATCTACTTATTAATTGAGGTGATACTCCTTTAATTTAGATTCTCAAAATAATCCATCTCAACTTATGTGTTAAAATCCAAATTTCCTTTACTACATTTATAAATACTTAACTTACTATTTAAAATTTATATATATTTACTAAAAATCTTTTTAAAATGATGTATATATTTATATGTACACTAATTTATTTATAAGCTAATATAGTTAATAAAATTAATAAAATTCTAAAATAATTTAAAAGGTATTATATTACATAAGCTTCTATTTATTTTAATAAAACATTTAACTAATTTTCTAAAAACTATATATATTTAAAAATACTTTTAAAATACTTATACTATGATTTAAAACATTTATTTTAAATATTACTTCAAAATACTTATTTTATAATTTATTTGAAAACAATAAAAAGCACGTTTAATAATTTAAATCCATTACTTTAAAAAGGTATACATAATTATTAAAAATATATTTAAACCTTGTCATTTTTCCAATAATAAATACCTTTATAGTACAGATTAAAAATATGAAGAAGTCCTAGGATGTCTTTCAAAGTTAACATTAAAAATCACCGAACACAACGATTTCAAAGTGCATCCATAGCGACCTTTTCGCTTCTAACTATCAGAACGTCCATTCACAATTTCTATAACTTTTCAATCCAATTTCTTTATGTCAAACACATTAAAATGCATGTAATGAATAACCGAATATATATATATTCATAATATATCCACAGTTTAACTAATTTAGTATATGTCAAATACAAGGGATTTCAAAGGCTTTTATAGCGAGTATTTCACTTCAACCATTCGCAATACACTGTCAAACATGTAAACAACAAGTCTCAACCACTTCACATATTTTAGAGAGTCAAAAGATGGTGTATACTACATATAATGTTGTCACTTGCTTTAAAAAGCAAGGAGGGGCCAAAAGTAATAACTTGCATTGTTATTTATTTTAATGTATAACACAACAACAAATACACACACAACATTATATAAATTAAATGGTGAATTAACTCACCCAAGTCCAAGCCAAACAAAGACATAGATAATCTCATTACGAGTACAATAGTGAAGACGACGTCTTGATTGGACCTCGTATGCAAAAGTTATTGATTTTATAAGATTTTGGATTTTAAATATAATTTAAATAACTAATTTACCTTAATCAACTTAAATTATCTCAAGTTAAACCTTTCTTCCCCAATTTAAAATTCTCCAGCTTGTACATAGTGATACACGTTAATTTCCCCACTCATTTCTCGATGGATCGACAAATCGTCAAATCCCACGCACTCCTCTTCACATTCTCTTCCCTTTGGACACCACCATGTCATGCTCGACTCCACCCTTTCATTGCAACCTGAAGCTTGCCATTATTGTTCATGAATGTCACAAATCGCCAACCTCTATCGGAGATGCTATAGTTTATGAAAAAGGTGTTCCTTGATCAAAGAAACTCAACGACATCCTTCGATTTGCCCCTCGCCTCCTCTAGCACCACTAACGACAAACCCTAGCTTCGGCTATCACAGCCGCTCATCCTTGTTCATCATTGCACTTGTTGAAACATATATGGATTTGAAGCCCTTGCCACCATGAGTTCAATGAATCAAACCTTAACATTTATCGTCGCCTGTAGCTCCGAGAAGAATTATGGGAAGGAGGCGACCACATAATTATATTATATTTTACTATAAAAATAAAAGAGAGAGATATAGGAGAAGTGATAGAGAAGAGTGAAAGGGTATGGTGTTGTTTATATATTAAAATTATATTATATTTTAATTTTCTCTTTTTAGTCGTTATGCGTTTCGAGCTCGCACGACCGCACAGAACGTCGGATCGCTACGAAATTTGTCGGCATACATCACCTCATTATTTCGATTTCGATGACACTAGTTTCGCCATAATCCGAGACTGTGCCTGTAATGATCCCGAATTTTTAAACTATTTTGAATTTAAAATTTAATTTAATTTTGATTTAAATTGTGTATTTGTTTGAATTTTTCAAGTTTAAAATGGGAAGTATAAATTGGATAATAATTTGAATCGGGATTTATATAATAATAAGGCAATTTGCTTTGAAATTTTAAAGTATAAAATCTTTGGATTTTAAAATCAAATTCATTTTGTCGATTAAATTAAAACTCTACATTTTGACATTTAAAAGATATATGCAATTGAAGGTAAGATAAATGATGGTGTTTAAAAGAAAATGAATTATATCTACAAAATTAATAACATGTTTTTTTTTATAAAAATAAAAACAAAATAAAAGAAATGAAAATAATAATAATAATAATAATAATAATAATACCATACCCTATATCGTACCGGCCCATGCCTAAACCCATGCCCCCACGATGTTTCTCTGCACAAATACGAACCACGACATCCTCCCTTTTTCATTCGTATAACCTAAACCTAAATAAAATCAAACAGAACGAAAAAAAATGGTGGCGACTCAAAATCTAGGGCTTCGGCGATTTTCGATTTTCTGGCAAATTTAGGGCTTCGTTCAAATTCAAGGCGGCTTCGTTCTTCGATTTCGTTCGATCAACCTTCGTTCGTTCCTCCTTCGCTCGCGACCTCTTCGTTCCAAGGTGAGTGGTTTCTTCCCCCCACTCACATCTAATTTAAGCTTATAGTGTTTCCTAGCTTGTTTTAATTCGTGAATTTCATTTCGTGAATTTTGAGCTATCATTGCTTTGAACTTTTGGATGATTTTATTCATATTAGGCTTCGGCCATTCGATTTTGTTTTGATGCTACAGATGATTTTGGGCTGTTTGTTTTTCGTAGTCATCACTGTTTGGGTTTTTGACTTGTTCGACTTGGCCCTTCGACTTTGCTTCGGTATCGATTTCACTGTGACTTTGAACTTGTTTATTTCTGGTTTGATCGCATTTCTGTAGCTTGGTTCTCACTGTGACCTGTTTTTTTTTCAAGACTATGTATGTGCATATATACATATGATGTGTGTATGCATATATTCTTGAATTTAAATGCAAAGTTTGGTCATTTTGTTGCTGGTCTGGTTGCATACACATTTTTCACTTGACCATTTGTCCACCCTGATGTATATGCAGTATTCATGTTGTATTTCACCCTTCACTTGAGCATTTCATTTGTTAGTTTTTGCACATTCCTGTTTCACTGTCCTTATGCATGTGCTACCTTTTCTTCATAGTAGGTTGAGCTGGTATATTTGTCACAGTGCGTTTGAACTTGGTTGCATTGGATTTAAATCCATTGTCTTAACTTGTAGCTTTGTTCTAGACGATGTTGTGTTCTCGGCCATGTGTTCATTTGTGTAATCTGAAGTTGTAGCCTAGGTCTGCATATTGTAGATGTTCTCTGGTTTGCATCCTTCCATACTGCTATGTTATGGTCTGCATTTATACTTGATTTATCTTGTAGTTCCACTTCTAGTTGGGTATGATGGCACTGTGGTTAGCCTTAACCACTGCTTGGATTTCGAACTGCATGTTGGTTTTGTATTCATGTTTGTAGCAGTTGCTGTTGGTTCACTTGGTAGCTTTTGTTGTTGTCCAGTTCATTTAGTCGTTCACTTTTGCCTTCGTGGCCATTGCAGTTGATTATGCAGTTTCCTTCACTGTTGTATCTTTGGGAGTTTGATATGTTTGCATCCATGTTGAAGCTTTGCATTGATATACTTAAGTCTTTGCCTGTGCATATGATTTGTATTCACATTTGTTCACTTTGCTGTAGTCTTCATATGCTAGCAACCTTGCCTGACTTTTTAAACCTTATTGACTTTAAGTTGTTAATCATCTTTTTGTTACTCCATTGTTGCCTTCACCCATGTGCTTCGACTGTGGCATTTTGCCTTGTTCTAGAATATGAAGTTAATACTGTCCAGTTACAGTATTAAATATAAATGTACAATTCGTACATTCATGTTTGGAAACTGTTTACACCCAGTTGCATTCTAGTAATTCATATATATATATATATGTATGCGGCCTATGTATATACATTAATTCATATGTATATATGTACGTTCGAATTGCAATTTTTCTCTGGAAAATTTAGGAAGACAGTGAGCAAACTTACTCTCGATCTACTCTCTGAATTGATGTGTATACTTGAGTAGATTTTGTGTAGTTGCCTTATTTTGTGTAGTTGCCTTATCTTGTGTAGTTGCACATCTGTGTTAGTTGCATTCTGGTTCATGCATTCACTGTTGCCGTGCATTCATATGTGCATTGATGGTCTCTTGAGTCTTTCATTTCAGTCTTCATATATGACTTTGGTCTGGGTTGATTTTGACCTGTCTGCATGATTTCCTTGTCACTGCATTCTTTACCCACTGATGCTGTTTATTCTTGCATACTGATGCACTTCATATTGGAACTGGACCATTTACTTGTGTATTCAATATGCATTCATTTCAGTAGCCATTTTGTTTAATCTTTGGTCATGTTGAAGTTATTTGCAATTGCTTGCATCTGAGTTGTACTGTGAACTTCACCTGAGTCTGTTGTCTGCCTTCTGATATCTTGTAGCCTTGCTTCCTGTTTTCTGGTCTGCATATTGATGTTGTCTTCACTTTGCAGTTGTATTCCATTTGAACTAATTCTTGTAGACAGTTGTTTTTGGAGCCTTCATTCCAGTAGTTGTGTTGCCATATTGGTTTCACTGCGTCTTCATGTACCTGAATACATATTGTCCCTATGCTTTTGTAGTTCGATTGTGCTATACTACTGCCTTGTTATCGAAATTGAAATTTGCACTGCCTAGTTCACTGTCACATCCATGTATTGTCCCTCCTGTCCACTGCTTATCTTAGTGGCCTTTCACTTCGGCTGGCATTAGAGTGTACGGCAGCCAATCGGACTTCGATGGTTTTTAAAGTGACAACTTCAATTGTTTTAAATTGATTTAGTCGATTTGATAAATTGTTTGTTTATCTCTGTTGATGATTTAAATCTGCTGATTTATTGTTTAACACTGTTTAGTGTTAAATTTTCGTTATCCGATTTCTTTGTTAAAAGGATTGGATAGACAAGAATTATTGTGACTGTCGTCTATTTAAATTATTACTGCCTCTATGCACTAATAAACTGGTTTGAATTAGACTGACCTGTGTATTATTTTCTTTTGAATGTAATACTCGGGTCAGACCGAGTATTTTTACAGCTTGAAGATTTTCGAGCAGCGAAGTTAGAGAGAGAGAGTAAAGAATCATTTATTTCGAGAACATTGTATTTTAAGATATTCCGCTGTATCAGTATTAAAATTGTATAAACTCGATGTATTATAAAAAGATTTATAGTAATGAAATAAATTCTCATTTGTTTTAATTCAGTGTTATTATTCTGTGTTTCTGTGACTGATTCTGTTTAAATGTTATAAACTAAATAACAATTCGCCTTTTTGAACGTTTCAAGTTGGTCTAATTACCGACTGGAGACGGTCAGAAGGGGGAATGTTACAATGCCCCAGAATGATAATTTCATGTATTTCGAGACCGTTTATCGATAAAATGATTTTCGATCACATTATCGATATTTATTTGAACTATTTATGAATGAAAAGAAATTTCAAAAGAAATTTTTTATCACTAATTATTGCTTAAAAGGGGGTTAACAAGGTTATTAAATCAATTTAATCACATTAAATCCAATATTCAAATATTTAAATAATTCGGATATTTAAATACAAAGTGTCTAAAATTCCGGGACGTTACAAATATGAACCGCTCATATGGATCAGCACTGATCCTCATATCGATTGTTTGAATCGGTATCAACCCATTACCGATTGCATAGATTGGTACCTACATGTTATCGATTAGTAAGAATTTGTACCGATCCTTTAACGATCGGTATGATCGAAACTCTTGCTCTATACTTTACTCTCTTTTAGGCTTTCTTTCTTCTTCTTAGTCTTGATATCGCTTGCCCTCGATCACATATGAATTCCTCAATCATTTCTTTATCTTTCATATGTCTAACAACATCAAATCTTCGAGATAGCTATTGGTGACATTCAAGATCCTTCTCATATGTTATGTTTTGCATGCAAACTCCACTCCACTTGTAATACCCCGAAATGTTAATAATCAATCAAAGGATAAACGAAGGCTAAAATAGTAATTTTATTAAAAAGAAAAATAGAAGTTTTTGTAAATAAATGAATTAGGTGACTAAACTTGCATCGTTGAATGAAGCATATTTTTCTAGCCAAGTTTAATTATAAGAACTTAAAAATGGATTTACGAATTGGGAATTATAACTTAAAGGGAAATAATATCCTTTTCCACCTTAAAAAGAAACATACGCACATTTCTTTCTTCACCTTCCATATATCCTCAAACAAAAAACCATAAACCTGATTTTTGGATCTAAAATTACTCACCCAATTCTTCATCAAATTCAACAAAATAAAAGTGTAAAGAGATCAGAATGAAGAGGGCTATTCATTTCTATAGAAGTTTCAACGATTCATGGAGTTTGAAAATTAGGGGAAATCTGGACAACGAGAGAGAAAATGAATTTCTAATCAATTAGAGGATAAACTGGATACTATATGGGTGGGGTTTATTTACTTAATTATATAACCAGAATTGTGCTTTTAATCCATTATTGATAGTCTATGTTAAATAAATGACCATCGTTGATAATGAATAAATAACAGATATATGTTGGACTGAGATCTGATGTTGATGTTTGGGTTTAGGAATGATAATTGGCTATTAGTATTGAAAATTCTCCTGTTGATAAAGGAAGAGGAAGATGATTAAGACAATATATAAGAACAATAAGCGAAAAATAACTAATCAAATATAGATGGATAACATATGGTTTAATGATGTAAATGTATTAATAGAACGATTAAACCATGGGTTGGATACAGAAAAATAAATAGGTTGTTAATTCAGACCCATCTTAGTAGTGGGTGAAATGAGTAAATTTCAAAAAAAAATCTCTATTTGGATCATAATGCATCTATATAATCAATTAACTAGCATTAAATTCGATATAAATATCAAGTAAAATCATATTTTATTTAAAATTATATTTTATTTATTAATTAATCACTTTAATTAATTTAACAAAATGTTTATTAGAATATATCATGCTTACATTCAATGATATAATAGTATAATAAAATGAAATATAAACATGTATATAACTACATATATACTGTAACAACCTTGCTTTCTAAGCCGTAAATTAAATATATTTATTTATAATAAATGTGTTTGACAATATTTGATAATTAATATTTTAACAGTTAATAGTTATTTTATTGAAGTCCATTTAATACAAGATTTTGTTTTAAATAATTTAATTAAATTAATAAAGTCTTCTCGGATAAATTATTAAAATTGAATAAATTGTTTCCATTGTATATAATTTTAAAATGTAAATAATTTTTTGTGATTAAAATAATGGAAAATTAAAAGGTGGACGTCGAATTGAATTAAATTGGACGGTCATCGAAATATATTTAGTATAATGATGTGTAAATTAATTCAAAAACAAATTGAAATTTATTTATAAATAAATGAAGTAGTAGCTTAAAAGATAGAGGAAATAAAAAAAAATTAAAACAAGGACAAAGTTAAGGCCCAAGCCCATTTCAACTCCTCTCATATTCTAGAATACTCCCCACGCTTCACCAATTCAAGCCCATACCCGAACCCTGTTCATTTTTACCCTAATCCCAAATTGCTGAAAATAATTCGCATCTAAAAAATAAATAAATAAATAAAATATCGTGATTGGTGACATGATGCAAGGGGGACGCAGAGATCAGGCCAGGCGACGATGAGCACGCGACTTTGTGTGTCGTGATATGTTAAAGTCGCATTTGCGACAACGGGGTTTGGGTCGAAAGGAAATGTATGGAAATTTTATAAGCGTAAATGAGGAATTTTAATAACATTTCCAAAAGGGAAATTATTTTGTAAATTGAATATTTAATATAAAGGATTAAAAGGAAATTTAAAAAGGGGAATTTTGATTATAAAAATCTATTTATAAGAATTTTTAAAACATATTCCCCTTTGATATGTTTATTGGTACAGAATTAGTTTATTCGATTTGATTTGATAAAAAGTATTCAAGAAATATTTTTGAAAGGGAATTTTTAAAATATACAATCTATTTTGAAGATATATTAAATTGTGAAATATATAAACGAATTTAAGAGTTTTGAGTTATAATTCCCTTTCGTATATAATCTGATTTGAAATGACTTATATTAGTGTTTATGTGTTTAATTCTATATAACGAGAATATTGAATAAACAGATTAGTAATACCGTCTGGGATAAGGCATTTGGTAGTATTTTTCTAGTTATTATATTGACTCATACTATAGAATATTTGTTGTTTGACGAGTGTAGTTTACTAACTTCTAGTAAACGATTGAGTAATACTAAGTGGTATGGAATGCTCAAGTAATACCTGTTCGATTACTATTAGCAAGCCGATGTCACTTATATTCTAGAGATGGGTTTAAAATTTGTGATATCATATAGAGGTGACTCCTTAGACTTAGTAGTCGAGAGTTATATTACCCTCCAAGGGCTACAAGCTAGAGATATGTTGGAATTTACATATTTAACATAACATATCAACCAAACATCGAGATATAAATGAATGCAATGCACCGGTATCAAATAGTACCCTAACGGGTGTACTATGAGTCAAAAGCGTACCTTCCATCACAGTCTTTCCCTTCTCAGCAGCAGTTGGCCTAGCAGACGATGGTCCAACAACAAAGACTTTTCCTTTGTCCGTCCGACTGGCTCTGGACACTGATTCTTATAATGTCCAACTTGGTCCCAGTTAAAGCACTTCACACCCTTCTTGTCTGTGGCCTTCTTCCCCTTGCCAGTTCAGCATTCATGAGCATAATGTCCCTTCTTATCGCACTTAAAGCAAACCAGATTAGCCTTTGCCTTCTTGGAAACTTCTCTCTTCTAGGTTCCCTTCTTCTTAAAGAACTCCCTCTTCTTGCCAAGAGAACTCTGGGTTTCAACCTGTTTCTCCTTCCCATAAATAGCAAGTATCTCCTCATGTCGGATTGCCATTTCCACAACAACATTACAAGGATCGCGAAGATGTGTCAAGGTCGCCGTAGCAATCTCGGGTCTCAATTCCTGAATAAACTTCTCATTCCTCTTGATAACAGTGTCAATGGTAGCATGTCCATGTCTGGATTACTCATCAAACTTCGTGGCATACTCAATCACCGACATCTCGCCTTGCACCAAGTCCAAGAAATTCCTTAACAATGCTGACTTGGCAACTTTAGACAAAAACCTCTCCTCGAATCTCCTTCGAAATTCCACCCAAGTCAACTCTTCTCCGGGAACTCCGGCAGTGACACTATTCCACCAATGAAGCGCTGCTCCATGCAACTGTCTAGAAGCAAGCCTCCTTTTTTGCTCATCGTTTAATCCCAAGTCAGCGATGATCCTTTCACAATGCAAAAGCAAATTCTCAACTTCTATAGCATCCTCCATTCCCAAAAATGGATTCCCACCAAGACTAGTATATTCATTGCTCAACTTGACATAGTTGTTGCCAACTGGGGCCATGGGATTAGCTCCTCCAACATTCCCAGCATTACCCCCAGCTACCCTTGTGGCAGCTCCTACTTGCACTAGACTGACGAAGAACCGATACATCATCCCCATATCTACTTGCGTATTTCCAGCACCTATGTTGGCATCTGCATTTTGATTAGCATTTGCCTATCGATCCTGATTTCTCCTGTTGGGTCGAACATGTCCATTTGTTGTGGTGCTTCCTCTACCGAGATTTCCTCTTCCATTTCCTAACTCCATATCTTCCTTTCTCGTAAACCTGCATACGAGCCTTAGTAAGATATAGAAGAACGGTCTAAGAGAGATGAGAATACGTACTTATATATATATATATCAAATACAAGTACGTTATATAGCGTTAACCCAAACCCCGATCTTATTTCCTGATTCATTTGATTATGTTTTGAAAAATCATTTTAAATTTTCATCTATGCTCTGATACCATTTGTAACATCCCCCACTTGGAGGCCCAAAACTAACGACTGTGGATGCTATAGTCATCCATAGATATTAGTTCTTGGTGACCAAATGTGGTAATGTTAGATACATTGGTACAACAGAAACACATGGATATGAAATTTTTTAAAAACCATTAAACAAATTTCACATTCCATTTCAGTCATATTTCAAATTCATTACATAATCCCAATTTGAGAACTACATTCAAAGAAAATATAATTATTACAAAATACACAAAGAGCGATATATGAAGATGCCTCCTTGGATGATTAGAGTCTAAACATAGGCAATTAAACAACTTTGCCTTTACAACCAAAACACGACGGAATCAAATAGGGAAGAACTCCTAATAGCTAGCTTGCCTCGTGAACGTCTCCAGAAGCTTATTCTTCTAAAGGAGAACTTGAAAACCTCAACTCTCAAATTACTCAAAATCAATTGAGCACCCGAGAGTTTAAGGGAAAAACACAAACTTCGAGTCAGACTAAAAGCCTAGTATGAGTAATAACCTAAAATCTCGAACCATTTAGATATCTGTTGAGACCATGCCGCTTAGCGGAACGTGATTTCCCCTCCCTAGTACCTTGCCCAAAAATTTGTAATAACCATACACCGTGCTCCTGCATCCACAATGGTTAAAAATATAGCAATTTAAAATACCATGATGATATGCAAACAAACAAAATATCCTGGAATTCTCATCCTTATTCATTTGACTATCTGTCTCAATTATAGTTTCTAGGATCACTATTAACCTATTAGTTTTCATGGGCTGACTAATAACCTGTTCAAAGCTTACGGACTATCTGTTTGGTTTTATAGTTTTCATGAGATCACTAAGAACCTATTGGCCCCTGCCAATAACTTCAGTATTTCATGGGTTCTCTATGAACCTATTTGTATCTCCAATAACTTCTCAAATTTCATAGTTTTCATGGGTCGACTATGAACCTATTGATCTCCGTCAATAACTTTATCCGAATATAGTTTTCATGGGATCACTACGAACCTATTGGCCGTTGCCAATAACTCTCTCCAAACATAGTTTTCATGGGTTTACTATGGACCTATCTAAACTGACAACTTCTTGATCAGTCTTTGGGCATCCTATGTTTTGGTATGCTTGACCTCCTGGATGCAACTCTACCCATTCATGGGTTAACTCAATTTATATTCAATACTAGGTCAACATAGCTGGATATTTTGCCCTTACTCCCCAAAATACAGTTATGGGTCCATTATACAGTGAATATGTTTATAGAAGAAGCACTTACAATTACATAACAATACCAACATTTATGGTTTAATATCCTTGAAATCATTTCCACATGAAACATGGTTAATACCTTTAACCCATTATTTATATCAAGGAAAGCTTCTTCAAAAAACTCCAAAATTAAAAACCATTTCAAAGCTCTATCATATTGCTATGAGTTTTCATTTAAAAATGAGATTGAGTTCTTTGTTTTGAAAACTAAGGCTTCGAAACCTTTGACCTTTACTTTCGAAACCATTAGAATATACCTTTTGGAAGCATTCAAATCTTCTTTCGAAAACATTTAAACATATACCTTTCGAAACACTTTAAAATATCTCTTTCAAAAGCATCAAAACCTTCCTTCGAAACCATCAAAGCATTCCTTTCGAAAGTATTAAAGCATATCTTTCCAACTTATAGAAGCATAGCTTTGAAACCATTTGAAAGTACCTCTTTCAAAACCATTGAGTTTAATCTTTTGGGTCAAAGGAACATAAGCGAAAGTACCCCTTTCAAAATCATTATCCTTCAAATAAAAGAGTTCGAGGAAAACAGTTGGCTTCGAAACCATCTTTTTGAAAGCTTTAATCTTTTAACTAAAATAATTAGAAGGGTAGCTTCAAAACACCTTTCGAAGCCATTTCCTTCGAAACCTTTGGTTTAAATGACTATTGGAGCCATTTTGAAAGCATTGGAAAGCGGTTTGTTATATTTATAAAACAAAAGCTTGCCTTTCGAACTCATTGAAAACTTTCAACCTGTTCGAAAGTTAAGAAGACGGCAACAAGGTTTTGACTTGGTTCAAAGCTACCCTTTAAACAAAAAGGCGACAACCCCTTCGGAAGCTATATAAAAGTACTTCAACCATTTTGAATCAAAGGCATCTCGTAAGACCACGCCGCACATAAACACGGACGAGTTTTTACCTTACGATAACCAAAACCTTTATATCATAAAATCTAGTGATATTATAATAATGTCTAAGGGCAAAAATAATAATAATCAAGTAGTTGTGATGCTCGTGAGTGTACATCACAACAATACTACGTATATAATCGAAAATCGATAAGGCTCGTTCGCTAATTGTGTATGATTTCCATGGAGGTGCCCTAAGTACTTCGAGGAACAATCCTCCTTCATAAGGATCAAAGATATCCTTTTGAAGTAGCATACATCCCTTGTGATGTACCATAGGAAAAACATAGCTAGTCTCGCTAAGACCGAGTGCATCGCCCCATGCATGCATAACAATTGTAGGTAACGTCTAGGTGGAGCCGACTACACCTTATGGGTTTGCCTCCCCTACTGGCCATGCCTCCTATCTCTGGTTTTAGTCATTCCCGCTGATGAGGCTACGTCCAACATTTCAGCTTACGCACCGCCACCAAATAGATCACGAATCCCACATGGATTCCAATACCCCAACGGGTCTCGGAATCACACATAGATTCCCACATCTCAATTAGATCTTGGAATCACATCCGGATTCTCATACCCAATGGGTTTTGGAATTACACATGGATCCCAACAACTCAGTATATCACGAATCTCCTCCATAGAACCAGATATGGTTTTCGGAGTGGTTACGGGTTCGAGTCATCTCTTACGAGTACACTCTTCCGTTTCCCTGGTGCTCCACAAAACTAATCGCTTATTTCCGGAATGCTCAATACCGGTTCTTTAGGAAATAATCAAACAATACATAAGAGCGGGGATCACCCCCTAACTGTTTAAGCAAACAGATCTTCTTATCATTTGTTCTAGAAGAACGAAACGAGTTTATACGTACAGTATAGCACCACCGATGATAACTGTACCATATAATTCCCGTGTTTCCCCTAGATATTTCCAGAGTTAAATCTTTCTGTGTTAAGTAGGGAATATTTCCGTACCACCAAAATTAAGAAGGATTACATATTTAAGCCAAGATTTGATAGTCGGTTATTTAACTATCAAATAAACAAACATTCCAAACAAAGATTATATTTCCCATGGAAATCACCAAGCCTCTTAAGTTAAACTTTTATTAATTTAAATTCACATTTCAAATACTTGGAAATCAATTACATATGCTTATCTCAACAGGATAAATATATTCACAAATCATTATGCTTTCAAAACTTAAAAGCTTGAAAACTCTTAAAAATAGATTTTTGAAAGTATCATCAGTATCAATTATGGGTTGCAGTTTACACAATGGTTACCTAGCGAATCCATAGTAAAATGAAGGCAATCACTGCCTCTCGACTTACGCCATGAAATCAACCATTTCTTTCCAAATTTCTTTATCTATAAATATCTCCAAATCTATTTATAAAGTCTCTTTATAAATCTCCAATTTATTTATAAACATTCTTAATAAATCTCAGACCCCGTTTATAAAACTTCTTCTGAAGGTCTTTAACTCATCTATAAATCCTTTATAAATATCCAAGCCATTTATAAAACTCTTTCCATATTTTTAACAACTTATTAAATAAACATTTTAAGTCGATAAGGTTCCCTTGATAAACCATACATTATTTAAAATAATTTTAAATAATAAGTTATTATTTAAACATCCTTCGATTCCATTCACATTAGACCTCATTTAGAACAATATATTTAAAATCTCAATAATATATTAAATTAAGTTTAAACACTATTATTGTATTAATAGGTTAACTTTAAAACAATATTAAGTTAATAATTAATTAACTTTAAAATGTTATTGAAACAATAGTAAATTATCTTTAAGTCATTATTAATAAATAATTGTTAATAAACAATAATTGTTCTTAAATAACTTCCAAACTAGATTTTCAATTTTTAAAATTGAAGGAGGCTTAACAATCACCGTGGTACTTGAACAAGTTACCATATTATTCCATTAACTTTTCAAGTTAACAACAAATATTTACATAATCAATGATTACGTAAATAAATCCAACACTTAACCATCATTAATTAATATATCACATATTCAATGCGGAATATCAATTAACGGTATTTAATCAAATGTCCAAATCCATAAAATAGCAAAACAGGAATTTATTCTGCTAATTAATTGTCAAATTAATTTAATTAGCAGAACGGTGTTTTATTCCGCTAACCCAATGTTCAATTACCATATTCAATCAAGTTGAACTCAATAGTAATTTATTTGGCCAAATAAACGTCAACATTAAAGTATATAATATTTAACTACATTATTATTTAAAATAACGTAATTAAATTTATGTCCGTTTTAATGTGTCATAAATATATACTTGCCCAAAGCTACCAACAAATTTCACTAAAATGTTGTGCTCGTTCGTACAAACCTAATGCAAAAATCCGCGCGTTAATTCGATTCAAAACGAACGAGATATAAATTTTCAAAGTTAACATGTTAATACATCTTTATCTTTAATAATAGTTGTAATATCTTTGGTGTCATACTTTTTTGGTGTAAGCGTGAACTACCAAAAATGCCCTCTACATATATTATCAAATCTTAATATCACCTATAAATAGGATCTAATAAATAAACTTCATTTACCAATTCAAAATGCTCTTTTATAAATATTACCAAATCTCACTCACTTAAAAATAGGATCTAATAAATAAACTTTTTTTACCAATTCAAAACCCACATCAACAAGTATTACCAAATCTTAATATCGCTTAAAAAAATAGATCTAACAAATAAACTTTTTTTACAAATTCGATCTTTATTAATTAATAATAGAAATAAAATTCAAACTAACTAAAAATTAGATGGTGAAGCATTAAATAAAAATTCAAACTAACTACACCTGAATGTGTTAAAACATATATAATATGTAAAAAAATAATTCACGCGTGAAGTGCGTGCCGTAACACTTGTAATAAATAATTAAAACAAACAATAAAATAAACACTCACCTTAGTTAATGGGCCAAATGCCAATATAAATGCATCCGCTGCCCAACCTACAATGCACATAATTCCCTCCCTCTAATGCACAATTGTGCAATCGAACACATTGAGGTGGACCATTTTACAAAACTGTTATGTGAACAGTAACATAAATTTCACTTTATAAATACAAGTACTTTGGCACGTGCGATGCACGTGCTCAGGAGGAATTGGTATTAAAAAACGTTGTTTGTAAGTTTTTCTTTTGTTTTATAAAATGACTTTGATGTGTACGTAATGTTGTATTTTTTTATGCATGTACATGCATAAATCAATCGTTTATCAAATTGTGAATGAGACAAAGTTATTTTAGGAAATAATTTAACATGCAAAGAAAGTAATCAACTATATATAAATATCTAGAGAAATGTAACAAACATTAAATTAGTGTTTCTAGTAATTTGGAAGTTAGAAAACTTGCACCATCTCTCTTTTAAAAAGTAGTAAACCACCATATTAGTATATACAGAATTTTTCTTGTCCACCATAAAGATCGCACTTCCCGTGATACTCCCTTCATAAACTCTCGGTACTTGCTAAAGTATAAAACTACTTGTTGCTAGAGTATAAATTTTGAATTTTTCTTTGAAGTTAGGTGTTTTCCCAGTTAGGTGTATGCTTTTCAATGACAACGCAAACAGTGGAGCACTCCAAATGTCCCTAATTTCCACCACTAATTCCGATTTAAATAATAGTAGTGGTGGGAAGAGAGAGAAGGCGCTATTATTTAAATCGAAACTTGTGGTAAAAATCATTAGACTTTTAGGGTGATGCACTATTTGGGATGCCATTGAACGCTCCTCGTGTATGTGTGTGTGAGATCTGCAGCCCCCCTTTCATGTTATAGGCAAATAAGTCAAAATGACATTAGTAAGCATTGACGTAGTTTGTTGCAAATTTAATTTTGTTCCAACCCTAGTGGCTATGAATATTAAAGTACGTATTTCTTTTATGTTATAAGTTTGGTTAACTTATAGAGTTTATAGAGTTTACAATAGGTATTAATTAAATACATAAGACATGTCACAGTATATCGTTCTAGTAATAAATCAAGATGTCGTTACTTCACTTAATATCTCTTTTCCCATGAGTAAATTCCATCCGAATAATAAGGTAATGTAATTATCAAGACAGCTAAATGTGGTCAGACATTTTAACAGCAAGGTTACAATTATAGTCAAAGACTGCATTCAAGATACAATACACAATTTGTTTTTAAAATTTTCTCTGTACTAAAAACATAAATATAAATCCCAAAGTTTTCCTTCGTTTACATTTAACTATTGTTCTATTCTTATCAACTTTATCCCAGGAAATTGTATATGTTAAAGATACAAAAATAATAAAGAAATACAGTGGACAACAATCTTCACCAACATAACTTAGCAGATTAGACAACCAACATGCCACAATTAATGATTGAATTCTAATATGCATAAATTGAACAAATTCGCCTGATCCTGATTTTTGTTTACTCATTAAATGGAAATAAAATATAATCGATCATACATAATTTCGCAAGTTGTAATAGTCTAACAACCACATCTTCAAATTCCTTGCAATAGTCAAACCAGGGAGAAATTATAGCAATGATTTAAGCAAAGGTCTATCAATTCTGGATAGTAAAAGTTACAAAGAGAAAATGCATCGAGCTTGCCTGCAAAAAAGAAAGAGAAGAAATGGAAGAAGAGAAAGAAACTTGTACTAATAATTCAAAAAATTAAATTGCATTAAAATGATTGATAAATCTAAACCGAACTATAGGGAATAAGTCACCAAGTGCATACCTCCGCACTCTATGAGTCCATACTGTTGAAACTTCATCGTAATTTATGCTAGTTAAGAATAAATCAACAATGAATGCACCAAATAATTTCATCAAATGAAAAATAATTGTACCTTAGATGCTAAGGAAATTAATATGAAATAAGAGATTGTAACCAAGACTAAAATAAATATACAAAACATACATTGATCCAAGATTGAAATGATGAAAGCTATTATAGATAGTTTTTTATCAAAATGTATGTAGCTATATATATCAGAAAAATAAGTAATCATTTTTCTTCTTCTTGTACATATGCATGTGTAGTTATCAAAATATGAATAAGATACATCATAGTTTTATCAATTGTAATAAGATATTCTATTAGTGTAAATCATAGAGATGTTATCAATTAGATCATAAAGTAAGTGTTTCAAATTTTATTTTCTCGAAATTAATAATTTCATGTAGTCCATTTACTTCCAAAATACCATCTTGTTTATTCTATGACAGTTTCAATCAAGAAATTAACCCAAATGTGACCAAAAAAACACTAACTATAATTAACTATGTATATGGAAGTAAATGTAAAACTGAAAAAAGCCCAAAATTACTGAAAGAAATATGCAGGGAAAAGGAACAAAAGTTCTGGGAATACAAATTAGATATTGGATGAAAGGAAACAGTGAACCAAATATTGAAGAAACTGTGTTGGACGATGTAAAAAGCCTATATTCCAATGTTAAGTGATCAATCCAAATTGAAGGATGACAAATATAGACACCAAGGCAAACAAAATCAGTTGGTAGAGTTTACATTAAAATAAAATATTCTGTGAGTGTGAATCGTAATTACCTGACATATCTTTGTTGGAGAAATAGAGTATGAGAGCTCTGATCCATGGAAACTACTGAAGACGATCAAAATTCCTAAGGGATTTTGCAATTTCATAGAAGAAGAGAAAGCCTAACCCAAAGCCTAACCTAGTTGTTTCTTAAAGTCTTCATCTATGTCACTTTTGAACCATTTGTATATAGCAAACTTTAAACACAAAAATATAAATATCCATCTTGGATTTATTGTTTGTACTAAAATGATTTGCTAGCTACATAAATTTTTGGATACCAATATTTTTGAATAGTAGTCTGACATGATGTTTAAGACTTTTTTCAGCTGATTTTATTGGTTCCATGAAATGGTTGCAAAACCCAATAGTAGTTGTAGGCTAAGTAGCTTTTGTAGTTGCAAACTTAACATCCCCTTTGTACTTTTATTATCAACTCTTTTTTCTTACTGTAGATCACATCTTTATGTGTTACGCCTAAAAAACTTGCATAAAACTGAAATTATACCTATCAATGATTCTTTAAAGAGCTGCCATGCCAAGCTACGGTCGGTAGGCCTTGTATAAACTCTGAATTACATGGTAACCATCCTTACACTACCACCTATGAATAGAGTTGACTTTTATTATTATTATTTTTAAATAATGGACAATAAGAATTGCAGTAAAAAAACTAAAATAATAGAAATAGGTATGAAAAATATGATCATAACCCAACTAAGATGTGTAGACATGGATAATTTTGTAGCAATTTGGATTCCTGCAATTATGTAGTAATGGAATCACATAGTTTGTTTAGTCTAGTGTCTTGTGATAACCAACATTTCAAAAACAGTATATAGGTGAAATATTATTTATGTAAAAAAAAATCTCATGCTGCCTGTGGTAATCAAATATTAAAGTCTCTGCCACACGCTTGCCCTCATCATACGAACTATGACTCCTAGAATAGAAAGAACTAAATTTCATAACAACTATATATTGTAAAGGCTGTTAGCTTTTATTATTATGTTTTTTTAAAATATATCGATTGAATTTCATAACAAAAATAAGGTAATAGATGTTTGATGAACTTTGGAAAAATGACAATTCTTTCCTATAGAAAAAAAGACAGCTCATGTTATTGAGCTTCTATGTCTGAAATTGTAGACCATATAGAGAACTATAATTCAATTTGAAAAGCATTTTGAAATTAATGAATAGTAACATGGATGAAAAAGGTGGGTGCAATGAAGAGCTAGAGATAAAAATCACAACTTATTTTGTATTCGAGGTTAGACTTAAGGGTTAGTACTCCATGATTGACAGACATCATGAAAGAAATGTATACATATGCATACACACACTATATGGAACCAAGACTAAAATAAATACACACAACATAAATGGAACCAAGACTAAAATAAATACACACAGCATAAATGGAACCAAGACTAAAATAAATGTAGAAAACATATTGTTCCAAGATTGAAAGGAAGAAAGCTACTATAGATAGTTTTTTCTCAAAATGTATGTAGCTATATACATCAGAAAAAGAAGTAATGGTTATACTTCTTCTTGTACATATGCATGTGTACATTTATATGACAAAGAAATAACATAGAACAAAGAAGAGCACTACATATTGATTCATTCATTATGGGTACAACAGCATTGAAAAACAATATTCCTCTACATGTTTTATTTCAAGGACAAACAAATTGTGAATTTGTAGTGTATTTCAGATTTATAGGTGAAACAATGAGTGATGAACATGTACCTGCTAGCGTCGAAGTCCGCGTCAGCCACCACACTGTCTCCATCAGGCACATGGCTCGGCATCGCCCATTACTACCGGCTATTTTCATTGTCACCCATCATCTACAGCCACCAGAATAGAGTTCGACGTGGCCCAAAATTATAGTACAGTAGATTGTGAAGCTGAAAATTGGAATGGTTTAAAAATTCATGCTGTAAGAGTTGGAATTAAGGAAGCTGAAAGTAGTAGTGTGGGGTAAAAATCGCATACCTTATCCGAGACCATCAGTTAATATCTGAGCGGTGGTGATTAGGAGGCAGATTGAGCACATCATTAGAAGTTGAGGTAGCTCCACCACGCCGCCGACAAATAAAGCCGGTGGGCTGAGCATGCAGAAAACATATAATTAATGAAATTGTAGACCATATAGAGAACTATAATTCAATTTGAAAAGCATTTTGAAATTAATGAATAGTAACATAGATGAAAAAGGTGGGTGCAACGAAGAGCTAGAGATAAAAATTGCAACTTATTTTGTATTCAAGGTTAGACTTAAATGTTAGCACTCCATGATTGACAGACATTATGAAAGAAATGTATACATATGCATACACACACTATATGGAACCAAGACTAAAATAAATACACACAACATAAATGGAACCAAGACTAAAATAAATATACACAGCATAAATGGAACCAAGACTAAAATAAATGCAGAAAACATACATTGATCCAAGATTGACATGATGAAAGGTACTATAGATAGTTTTTTCTGAAAATGTATGTAGCTATATACATCAGAAAAAGAAGTAATCAATTTTTTTCTTCTTGTACATATGCATGTGTACATTTATATGACAAAGAAATAACATAGAACAAAGAATAGCACTTCATATTGATTCATTCATTATGAGTACAGCAACATTGAAAAACAATATTCCTCTACGTGTTTTATTTCACGGACAAACAAATTGTGAATTTGTAGTGCATTTCAGATTTATAGGTGAAACAATGAGTGATGAACATGTACCTGCCAGCGTCGAAGTCTACATCAGCCACCACACTGTCTCCATCAGGCACATGGCTCGGCATTGCCCATCACTGCCGGCTATTTTCATTTTCACCTATCATCTACAGCCACCAGAACAAAGTTCGGCGTCGCCCAAAATTATAGTTCAGTAGATTTTGAAGCTGGAAATTGGAATGGTTTAAAAATTCATGCTGTAAGAGTTGGAATTAAGGAAGATGAAAGTAGCAGTGTGGAGTAAAAATCGCATACCTTATCCGAGACCATCAGTTATGATTTGAGCAGTGGTGATTAGGAGGCAGATTGAGCACATCATCAGCAGTTGAGGTAGCTCCACCGCGCCGCCGACAAACAAAGCCGGTGGGCTGAGCATGCAACTAAAGTCGGCAGACAGCAGATGTGGACGCCATTAGAGAAGATTGGAAAGGAAACCAAATCGGAACCCATATATCGAGGAAGTGGAAAGGATAACAGAACGAAAGCAAAATAGTGGGTTGGTAGGTGGTAGATTTGCAGGTGGAACCGAAAAATCGAAGGGGAAATCAACATGGGGAGGGAAAAGAAGGGGGAGCTGAAATTGTTGGCTGTAAAAGGGCGGATGGAGTTGGTTTGTAGAGCAAAGTGAAGAACAGGGAGGGTGTGAACGGCGGTTGAGGCGGAGAAGGGTGAATGAAAGGCGGTTGGGAGAAAACATAGGGAGAGGAAAGTGGGGAGAGTGGAAACGGGGAGAATTGTGGACGAACGACTGAAAGAAGTGGGGAGTAAAACACGTATAGCAGAATGGACACATTTGCCCTCTTTCCATGCGTTGGAAGTAACTTTCGTAGTCAGTAGGTGCATGGGTAGAGTGGGAATTCCAAAAAAGCTTCACCAAAGTAAAGAATTTGTATTATTAGTAGAGATATGCCTGCACTTTGTTAGTTCCCCTCGCCATCAAACGACTTCACTTTTGCCCGAGAGTGACGTGTTGCCACCACCTCCGACCCTTGCACCCTCCGCCGATCCCATGCCAAACTCGATGCTTCCACTTCCCGCCATTAAAACCTAAAAGCCTGCAACCCAAACCATTTTCGCATGAACCATCTTCACCTTCGCATGCACGTTTCACCAAAGTCACATCTTCCTTCATGGCAAAGCACATCAGCATCTTCTCCATGACCCGGCCATGCATGCACAAGACCACCCACAGCTTTCCACTCTACTTCCATTCCTTATACCAAATTCACACACATATATAAACACACAACTAACTTTGTGTGTGTGTAAATATATATAGTATGTTACTGTGTTTCGTTTTTTGCAAATGAACAGTAGGAATAGGTATAAGAAGAAAATGGAAAAGGTGTTGCGTTCATTTGCGAAAATGGGATGATGGTTGCTGTCACATTTTTTTTAATGCAAGGAAGGAAAAAATGGAATCCAACCTTCTTTTTATGGTATATTTTCCATTTTCTTAGAATGAATGCGAAGTGTTTTCATTTATACTTGTTCGTGCTTTCTGTATCCATATTCAAGCCGAGGACAAACATTAAATGCAAAAGAAGAAAAAATTAATTCAAAGCAAACTAATACCCGCAAGAAATGGCGCAAGGACACAAAACATGTTCTCCAAAAGATTTGTAAAAACATTAAATGCACAGTCCCCAAAATGCAAGCAAGGACATGTGCGATATACAGAGAGAGAAAGGTACGGTGTACTTCATTAAAATTTTGTTTAAAAGATTTTGGGGTACCCCATCGTATAAAATCGCGTCTGCCTACGAGCCGCGAATGATAGAAAACAAAATATGATCGCGTAGAACAACGTAATGCAATTTCAAAACGAAAATTAAATAGATCAGTTAACTTATTTTGTGAAATTTCAAAAGTACCGATGTTTGCCGCAAAAAGTGTCAAACGAAAATTTACCTATTTTCCAAATTAAAAATTATAGAAAAATTCTAAAAATTAAATTAAAAATACTTCATCGAAAATCAAGTCTTAATTTAAAACATATATTTTATTATGATTTAACTTCAAATCCGAATATTTAAATAAATTAAATATTCAAATTTGATGATCCAAAATACGGGTCGTTACAAGTTAGTTTTAATTTTTCTTTCTAAATTGCAACATCCGATTTTTTTGTTAGTTTGAATTTTTATTTCTATTATTAATTGTTATCCGGGGTTTTAACCCAGCAGGAACCAATTGAAAACAGGACAACCTCGTGTAAATAGGATGGTTTAGGAGTTAACCAGAAAAGCTAAGACAAGGGATCAACAAGGGCCAAGCTATATGGCTAAGACAACGACTGGGATCGACGAAGTCGAGAGATCAGCATTCTTTCAGTCCAATCGGCAACTGAGCGCGAACAGCTAGTGAACTGCCATCAAAACGAAGCAACTAGGATAGAAGACTATCAAAACATCTCCAATTTCAAACTCCAGAAAAATCCTAAATGCTTGGATCATCAGCAACCCATACCTCTCCACAAACCTTCAAACAAACTAGGCAAAGAATACTACGAGAAGAGACATACGAGAAGGGACTAAGACATTGGCTCATAAAACTAGCAAAGTCCATGGGTTTCTTCCTCCTATCGCATGCCAAATCCTCCATGGGTCATATCCTACCTACCTGTGAGATGTTGAAGACATGACCTGGCCCAGAAGCTCTTCGACCCATATAAATACCAACCTACCTGCAACATAAAGGGATCTTCTCCGGACTAGTCGCGGAAGCTCTGCTGGAATTATTCTTCACTCTTTACCTCCCTCACAACAATCTCCAAAGGAATACACTATGATTCTCCAGTAGATTCCAGCTTTGGAGATTCAATATAGGTGGAAAATAATCAAAGCCTTGTAATCAAACATCTATTGTAACAACAACCAGTTTTTAATAAAACTATAAAGTGGACGTAGGCTTCATTAACGGCCGAACCACTATAAAAATTCTCTGTCTACTTTCTTTTACTGCTCTTTTTTTATATCTGTTATTTGTGTTATTTCTCTGTCAGAATAGGGCTGGTGCTTTCAATTCAAAGCAGGGTGTTGGTCCATTTTTTGGGTCAACATTTTGGTGCTTTCACTAAGAAGGTCCAACTCGGGGTTAAGATCTAGCTATCTACTTTGGATCCCATAGGTCCAGAACTTAGATCCTTAATCTTTGCTTGAAAAATCCACTGTTTGGAATCAATGGCTTTTGGAAGAAGAAGAACTGCCTTTGGAAGGTCTATAGGGGCAGTAGTAGCTAGGGAAGATGTTAATCCCCAACAAACCGAAGTGAATAGCGCTAACTTAGGTAATCAGGCACCTGCTTCCCCCAGTCAGCATGAAGTTGTTACCAAGGATGAGTTAAATAAAATGGTTGATTAGATCAACAAAAAATGGAGAGTAGCCAAAAGGCTCTAATGGATAAGCTTAACGCTCTCCTACCCGACAGTCAAATCCCGCTCCAAGGACTATGCCCGAACCCGCGGCTGCTATGGAACAAGAGAATTCCTCCGTTTCTAGTCTACATGGAAGAAACAGAAAACAGCCACAAAAAAGGGCGACAACAGGACTTAACGTGGACGGAAATGCAAACACTCCGTATGCTACAAGGCAACCTATTCTGAATTTGAGTCGGGGGCAAAGACCCCCGTAGGAGACATAGCTATGGATCTTTCCGACTCAGAGGACGAAGAGCCAGACGACAAATTGGAAGAAGACGCCAATGCATTTGATAATGCATGGAATACCCAAACTACTCCAGTGAGACCAACCGCAAGCCAACGAGACCCTGCAGGAGTGGCTCTCCCGAAGACAGGAGAGCTTAAGCCTCAGCCCACTCACCAAGATTGTTTGCAAAGTCAAACACTTGGCGTAGTGACTGATCGTCATCCTCAGAACTACCGGACATCAGAGGCATACATTGCGGACATGGTTAAACGATTAATGGAGGAGAATAAAGATAGAAGAGATGATGAGTGGGGATCTGCGCCAAGCTGGACTCCCTTCACCGATGAAATCCTGAAGTAGAGATATCCAGAAAAGTTCACAATGCCAACTATTCCGTCCTATGATGGAACAAAGGACCCGAAGCCTTACTTGTACAGATACAGTTGGTATATGGATGGAGCGAATGCCTCTGAAGCTGTTTGATGCAGATGCTTCCCTATCTTTCTCGAAGGGATTGCGTCAATGTGGTTCACTAGGCTTTCACCAAGATCTATCTCTATTTTTGACCAACTAGCGACAAGGTTCCTTGATCAGTTCAGACTCCATACTGCGCAGCCAAAAAATGTTATGTCCCTATCCGGTTATTCCAAGGGCGTAACGAATCATTGAAGTCTTTCATGAACAGGTTTAACACCGCAGTGACGGAAGTAAGCAACCCCAATGAAGACATGATTTTTATAGCATTAGTTCGTTCCATTCACCCGGAAACTGAATTCAGAAAGTGGATTAAAATGAAGCAACCTACCACTAGGAAAATTTTCAATCGCAAAGCAAGTCAGTACCAAAGATTGGAGGAAGTGGAGGAATTGGAAGGGAAGTCTACTAGTGTGCAGTCAGCAAATGCCAGGCAAAGCGATGTAGCAATGAATCAAAATGCACACACTTCTCGAACTGCTGAAGGAACCATTGGGAAAGATGGGAATTCAAAGAGAAAAGGTCAAAACTCCAATAAGAAGAATGGTAATGGCAGCAAATGCAATAAAAAACCAAAGGGTTTAGGCCCGAAGGCTGCACTCCGCTGAGCGACACACCGAACATTTTTCTCGCAGTTCAAGGAACCGAGGAATGCAAAAAGCTGCCTAAAAAGGAGGCGACCGAGTAGTAGAAGCGCTCATGGAAGTTCTACCGCTTCCACGAGAAACACGGCCACAATACGAACAAATTCCGCCACCTAAAGAATCTCATTGAGGAACTGATCCAGAACAACAAACTCCAGCAGTACGTAAAACACCCACAAAACCTCAATCAATTTGCGACTCCTCAACATCCAAGAGAACGAAGGAATCAAGCCGGAACCAGTGAAGAAGGGTCGAAACGAGCTAACCAAAGGATGATTATCAGAACAATATCCGAGAGGCCACATCCCGCACAAAGAAGTTGGGGAGAAATGGAGCGATATGTGAATTCATTGAAGCACGCTCCGAAGGAATCATGTTTGGCTGTGGAAGACGAAACTCCAATTAAGATGCAAAGGATCTTGAATGATGATATTGTGTTCCTAAATCGGGACACCGAAGGGATCGAAGCTCCAACTCTCGATCTAATGGTGGTGACGGTAGGAATTGGACCTGATGTAGTTCGGCGGGTGTTTGTTGACAGCGGTAGTTCTGTTAGCATTCTCTTTAAATGCACTTTCGATCAAATGAAGATTGGCATGAAAAGTGTGTCCACGTGCCAAACAAAGATTCAGGGGTTTACTGGTGAACCCAAACAACCGGTGGGAACAATTGACCTACCTATGGAGCTCGGAGAGGGTGGGTGAAGGGTCACCCTCATCAAAATTTTGTGATCGTGGATGAAATGTAAGCATACAACGCCTTCTTGGGACGGCCTGTATTAGCCAACTTCAGAATAGCATTGGCCCAATGGTGCCTTACAATGAAGTTCCCTACGTAACACGGCGTCGAAATTGTGAATGGAGACCAAAGCGCCGCCCGGGAATGCTACATAGAAGAATTGCGTGAGTCAAGAAGAAAGGAAAAAGGAAAGGATGTGGGGAAAACCCTCCACATCCGTGAACCCTCCAAATGGCAACTACAGAACCACCCCTGGCTTGGGGACCATAGCCGATTCAACAAGGGTTTAGACCGTAGAAAGAAGAGCTCAAGGAAGGATCGGGCAACACCTGAATTAACAGTGTCTGTCCCAGTCTGTATGGATGACCCAACACGGGTCTTGAAAATTGGGTCGCGGCTTGGAAAAAAGATGCAGTCTAAACTAACCAAATTTCTTCGCGCCAATTTGGACGTATTTGCTCGGACACACTCCGATATGTGTGGGGTATCACCTGAAATTGCCTGCCACGCTCTTAATATTGACCCCAAATTCACACCGGTAAAGCAAAAAAGGTGCAGATTGGGCCCCGAACAGTCCAAGGCATTGAGAGAGGAAGTAGATAAGCTGATGGCTAACGGCTTCAATCGAGATGCAACCTACCCTGTTAGGTATCGAACCCAGTCCTAGTCAAGAAGTCCAATGGAATATGGCGAACTTGTATTGATTTCTCAGACCTCAACAAAGCCTATCCGAAGGATAGCTTCCTGCTCCTTAGGATTGATCAACTGGTGGATAGAACGGTAGGACACGAACTGCTGTCATTTATGGATGCGTACTCGGGCTATAACCAGATCCAGATGCATGAACCGGACAAGAGAACACCAGCTTCATCACCGATTTGGGACTATACTGCTACCGAGTAATGCCATTCGGTTTGAAAAATGCAGGGGCAACGTACCAAAGGCTAGTGAATACTATGTTCAAATGTCGGATCGAAAGGACTATGGAAGTTTACGTGGACGATATGTAGTCAAATCTCGAGTATCTGCTAACCATCTTGACTACCTCGCTGAAATGTTCGAAATACTCCGGAAGTATGGAATGAAACTTAACCCACTCAAGTGCTACTTCGAGGTAGCCTCTGGCGAATTCTTGGAATTCATAGTAAGTGCCTGGGGCATCGAAGCGAATCCAGAGCAAATAACAGTGTTACGGGAAGTCCAAGCCCCTAAAAATAAGAATGAACTTCAAATCTTGAATGGAAAAGTCGCAACATTAAGTTGATTCATCTCAAAAGCTGCATACAAGTGTATAACGTTCTTCGATGCACTAAAGAAGGGAAAGAAAAACTTTTAATGGAGTGAAGCTTGTCAAACAGCTTTCGAGGAATTACTACGACACATGAAAACTCCCCCGATCTTATCAAAACCAGTCGATGGAGAAGATTTATTCGTTTATTTAGCAGTTTCCCCACACGAACTGAGCGCCGCTCTTGTGCAGGAAGAAGAAAGAATCCAGCAATCCATTAGCAAACGATTCACCGAAGCTGAGAAGAATTACCCAAAACTGGAGAAGCTAACGTATTGCCTTCTGATCGCGTCTTGGAAATTACGACCATACTTCCAGGCTTATCCGATTAAAATATTGACTGACCAGCCCCTAAAGCAAGTTTTATACCAGCCAGAAACTTCCGGACGACTACTCAAGTGGAATATAGAGTTGAGCCAATACAATATCACATACCATCAAAGAAAAGCAATCATTGGGCAAGCGTTCGCTGATTTCATTGTCGAATTTACCGTAAGAGACGACGAGGAGGAAGTTCAGTCGGAAATAGGCATGCAATGGAAGCTCTTCGTCGACGGTGCATCAAACAACTTCTGTTCGGAAGCAGGGGTAGTGCTTGAAATACCCAAGGGGCGAGCCATTAGCTATGCTTTGCACTTGGAATTCCCAGCAACAAATAACGAAGCAGAGTATGAAGCATTGATCGTTGGACTAAAGGTTGTGAAGGAACTCGGGATAAAATCTATTCACGTATACAGTGATTCCCAGCTGGTCGTCTGTCAAGTGAAAGGGGAGTACCAAGCATGGGGAGAAAATCTCGCCTCGTACTTGTCCAATGTACAGGAGCTGTTAAGCGATATCGAGCACTACACCATAACTCACATCCCACGGGAGTAAAACACGAAGGCAGATTATTTGGCCAAGCTGGCAAGCTTTGGAGAAGCCCAGTCATTGGGATTGGTTTCGGTTGAAACGCTAACCAACCCAAGCATAGATGAAATGGACGTGGACTGGATTCTAGAGACCACCGTCGAGCCAGATACATGGATGACACCGATAAAGGACTATCTACTTGCAGGAACCTTACCAACTAACCGAAATCAATGGAAGAAGCTCCTCCGCAAGGTGCCATGGTTCATGATACAGTAGGGATACTCTATCGAAGGGGATTCTCAACCACTCTTCTAAGGTGTGTGACCGACGATGAAGCACGACGAATCCTGAAGGAGGTACATGAAGGCGATTGCGAAGACCACACCAGGGGGTAGACTCTGGCAAAGAAAGTCCTTCGATATGGATACTTCAGGCCAACAATAAATCATGACGCCTCAGATCACGATAGAAGATGCGATCGTTGTCAAAGGTTTAGCAAAATTAAGAGAACTTTTACAATGGAGCTGACGTAGATGGTTAGCTCGTGGCCATTTGCGATATGGGGGATCGATTTGATTGGCGTCCTTCCGATAGCAAAAGGAGGAACCAAATATGCTATAGTCGCCGTAGATTATTTCACAAAATGGGCCGAAGCGGAACCGCTGACCACCATAAGCACAAAAAAGTTATTAACTTTGTTATTAAAAACATCATTTGTTGTTTTGGTGTGCCATAAAAAATCTCCACTGACAATGGAACACAATTCGAAAGTGCCGAGTTCAAAGACTTCTACAGGCGCTTCCGAATCGAAAAAAGCTTTTTCGCCGCGGCTCATCCGCAAGCAAACGGGCAAGTGGAAGCAATAAACAAGATCATCAAATCCACCATCTAAAAGCGATTAACAAAAGAAAAAGGAAATTGGGTTGACGAACTTCCACTCGAACTATGGGCATACAGGACAACACACAAAGCGGCAACTGGCCACACTCCGTTTGCCCTAGCATATGGTTCAGAGGCAATGATTCCCGTCGAATTAGAAGTCCCCTCACACCGAAGGCAGAATTTCGGTCAAAAGCAAAACGAGCAGCTCCTACTCGAATCGCTAGACATAGTAAATGAAAAATGAGAAGAAGTAGAATTGAGAACTGTTGTCCACCAGAAAAGGGCCGCACGATATTTTAACTCCAAAGTTCATAGTCAAACCTTCGTAGTTGGAGATCTTGTGCTCAAACAAGGTTTACCCTGTTCCGGGGGCCTTCGGACTGAACTGTGAAGGACCATATGTCGTTAATCAAAAGCTCAAGTATGGGACTTTCAAGCTGACAACCATCGACGAGGTCGCAATTCCCAGAGCCTGAAATAGCGAATCGCTCCGCCGTTATTTCATTTTAAAAAACTACTTTATATATTTTCTATTTTTCAGCAAATAAGCCATCCCGGAAATGCCGAAGGCATTGTAAATAAGCAAAGAATCTACCATGCTTTCCTTAATAAAGTTTGCTTCTCGAACTAACCAAACTGTGTTCATAATAATTACCCGCCGAGTGGACGGAAGCAAATCGACTCAAACCGTTGGATTGGCGGAACTCGATCTTTGCCTTCTAAAAATCGGTGCCGCCCCGGCAGCATCGAGAGGACCAAAATAATAACTCCTCGTGTTGCCCGAAGATAGGCAACACCGAGGAAAAACAAAAGCCGTGCACCAAAATAAAAACTTCTTGTGTTGTCCGATGATAGGCAACACCGAGGAAAAACAAAAGCCGCGCATCTCATAAGCCGCGCACCAAAATAATAACTCCTCGTGTTGCCTGAAGATTGACAACACCGAGGAAAAACAAAAGCCGCGCATCTCATAAGCCGCGCACCAAAATAATAACTCCTCGTGTTGCCCAAAGATAGGCAACACCGAGGAAAAATAAAAGCCGCACATCTCATAAGTCGCGCATCAAAATAATAACTCCTCGTGTTGCCCGAAGATAGGCAACGCCGAGGAAAAACAATAGCCGCGCACCAAAACAATAACTTCTCGTGTTGTCCTAAAATAGGCAACACCGAGGAAAAACAAAAGCCGCGCAACAAAATAATAATTCCTCGTGTTGCCCGAAGATAGGCAACACCGAGGAAAAACAAAAGTCGCACATCTCATGAGTCGCGCACCAAATTATAACTTCTCGTGTTGCCCGAAGATTGGCAACATCGAAGAGAAACAAAAAGTCATGCACCTCATGAGCCGTGCACCAAAATACCAACTCCTCACGCTGCTCGAAGATAGGTAACGCCGAGAAATGCAAGGTACCGTGCATTTCACAATCAGCGCCAATCGATCCCATAGCCGGGAATAAAGAATGCAATTCCAACAAAATTGGAATGCTACAAACCAAGTTAAAAGCCTCAACTATGCACACTTAAGGGTTAAAACTGCCTTCAATTAACCTATGCACTTTGTGAATTTGAAATACGCGTATATTGCATACTCGTGTTGAAATATTGCAAGAAGCTTGGGTTACGTGCTAAAGTTGCAGAACTTCCAAAGGTAAAAAAATATAAAAAAAGGAGAATCAAGTTGTGACTTAGCCAAATTTTGGATAAAAATTATCTAAACCCTAAGTTATCGGCTACTTGAGAATTGTTTGAAGTAAACAGTCCTGTGAACTAGGGGGCATATACCTGTACGGAGATAGAAATGCGTGGAAACAATAAGTTCACAAGTTCTGTTACTCCAAACAACAAGTCCTCAAGTTTTGTCTTAAAGTTTTATATCTGTTTTAAAATTCTAAACAAAAATTTCAAAGTTTTAGAGTTATTATGAGTTTTATGAATTTCTAAACAAACACTCTAATTCTGTTATTTTCTAAAGTTCTACTAACTTCCAAAGTGCTGATAATCTCTAAGTTCTGTTACTTCGAATGAAGGGCTCTGACTATAATCACAGAACTAGAGAAAAATGAAATGAAACAAGCACAAGTACACAGAACATATGTGAATAGATAGATAAAAGTTTCGTAAAATGAATTTGTGAGTGATGAGCTTTGAGGATAGATTTTAACAAAATTCTATACTAGACTGTTTACTTAAAGACTCTAGTTACATTAATATAAATATGAAACATATTTGAGTTGATGAGTTTGGATTTGCCGTACTCGTAGATTCGTGAAGAACTTTTGTCTCTTGTCAGCATTCAAAACCTTATGATTCAACATTCTCTCCCTTTTTGATGATGACAACTCCATTTGCTATGAGTGAATCTTTGACATGATTTTGTTAAAATATCTCTCCCCCTGAGTAATATGCTTGCAACTTTTATATTGTATTCTCCCCATGAATTTATGCTATATTTCCGGTAAACAATTTATGTTTTTCTCCCCCTTTGTCATCGACAAAAAGGAGAGTACTCAGGGTACAGAGTACTTAAAGTTCGGATGGAAACCCGATTTAGAACATAGCAAGAAGTTGCTACATCTTCTGCCCAGAAATGTTTTGGTAATGTGCTCCCATTTAATAAAGTTCTTGCACATTCTTGTAACGTTCTATTTTTCCTTTCTATAACTCCATTTTGTTGTGGTGTTCTAGGAAAAGAAAAATTATGATAAATTCCCTTTTTGTTACAAAAATGTTCAAAAGCTTCATTTTCAAATTCACCTCCATGATCACTTCTAATATTTTTAATTTTTAATTTTTGAGATTTTGAATTCTCTTTGCAAAAATCTTGAAATTTTCAGAAGTATTACTTTTATTTTTTAAGAAAATAGTCCAAGTATATCTTCAGAAATCATCTACTATAACAAACACATATTTACAATGATTCATAGATTGAATTTGAGTTGGACCAAAGAGATCTAAATGTAATAGTTCTAGTGGTTGTACAGTAGAAATATTTTTCTTTGATTTAAAGGATGATTTTGATAATTTTCCTAATTGACAAGCATCCCAAATATTGTTTACTTTAAAGTTCATTTTTGGTAAACCGTTTACTAAATTATTTTTAGATAATTTATTTATAGCTTTGAAATTAATATGAAAAATCTTTTGTGCCATAACCAAGGATCATTTTCTTTAGCTATTAAACACATATTTGTATTATAATTTACATTCATATTTAAAACATAAATATTTTTATCTCTAAAACATTCAAAAATAAGATTTTTATTTTTATCAAAAATGCTACACTTGTATTCGGAAAAGGAAATATTAAATACTTTGTCACACAATTGGCCGATACTAAGTAAATTATGCTTCAAATTTTTAACTAATAAAACATCTGTAATAAGAGGTAAATTAGATATACCGTTATTGCTCACATCGCCTTTGCCGATGACATATCCTTTGGAATTGTCTCCAAATGTGACAGAACCTCCATCTGAGTAATTAATGTTTGTTAGCATACCTTTGTTTCCTGTCATGTATTTTGAGCAACCACTGTCTTGTATCCATTTTCCACTCTATTTAGATGGTACCTGCAAAATATAGAATTAACATTGGTACCCATCATTTTATTTTGGGTCCTAAGAGTTAGGTCTTAGGAAGCCAAACCCAAGAGGGTTCAGAATTCTTTTTGAAAACAAATTTTTTTATGAACAGTTTTTATAAAAGATTTTATATACTTATTTCTAAAAGAATTATTTGTTTTAGGAACCCAAATTTTAATTGATTTAGAAAATTTTGAAACTTTTGAACTAGGTTTTTCAACTTTAATATTATTCCTTTTATATGAAAAATTCTTTTTCTTTGGAATAACTTTGCAAGATTGCTTATATCCTTGTCCTCTTTTATTTGAAGTATTTTGAGAATTTTCTATAATTTTGGAAAGATTTTCCCCGCCTTTATTAAAATTAGAGACATTTTTAGTAATATTATCTAACTTTGTTTTAAGGCTAGAGTTATCTAATTCTAAAATCTTGATATTAGCTTTAAGTTCATGATTTTTAATTAGTAGAGCATCATTTTTTTCTTTCTAAGTTTCTATCTCTTGACTTAACATAGAGAGTTGAGATGTCATATTAGAACAAGATTCTTGAGTAACTTCAAGTTCTTCTTCTAAGATTTGTTTCTCATCTCTAAGCATATCTACTTCGATTTCAGTTCTATTCAGTTTTTCAAGAGATTCTTTGTATTTTCTTTTGATGTCTTTTAGCTTATCAAGTAATTTTGAGTTTATCTCCAATAGATCATCAAAAGTTAGATTGCTCACTTCATCTTTTGTGGCCATAAAACATACGTTTGCTTGTTTTGCATCACTGTTTGAGTCACTATCTGATGATGAAGATGATTCTGAATCGTCCCAAGTGACAGAGAAAGCTTTCTTCTTGAATCTGTCCTTTTTGTGCTTATATTTATCTTTCTTTTCAGGAAAGTCTTTCTTGATGTGACCTTTCTTGTGACATTCATAACATTCTGGAGCAGATGATGATGGTTTGTTGGTGTTGTTATTGTTGCTGGAGCTGTTCTTGTTATTTCTAAATTTGTTGCTCTTTCTAAATTTAAAAAAAATTTGAAATTTTTAGCAATGAACGCCATATATTCTTCATCTGAATCTGATTCATCTTTTTTTGCCTGGAATGCTATATTTTTCTTATCTTGAGTCTGTACTCGTTTTGCTTGGAGATTAACTTCATAAGACATTAGATTTCCAATCAACTCTTCTGGTTTTATGGTCGAAATGTCGTTAGCTTCTTCGATTGCTAAGACTTTTTTTCCCACTCATTCGTAAGTGAGTTGAGGATTTTTTAAACAATATCAAAATCTGTATAAGTTTCTCCTAATGCTATCAAAGAATGATATATATCTTGAAATCTAGAGTACATTTCATTTATAGTCTCATCTTGCTTGGGCAGTCGACTGAATACTATATGTCAGTCGACTGATGCTGTTTGTAAATTTTTTTAATATACAACATTCAGTCGACTGAACTGCATAAGTCAGTCGACTGACATTGTACATGTTTTTGTGCACGTTTGAAATTCAATCGACTGCCTAAGCAAGTTCAGTCGACTGAATCTGCAACTGTCATTTTTTTTCTAAAAGACACTTCTTTTGATCAAAGGATTCCTTCTTCCTGGAAGGTCACAACTCTTTGATTCTAATAGATGTCGATTTCCAAAAGTCATATCTCATCACACACTATATATACACTCAAGATTCATAGATCCAATCACCTAATTCTCTATTCTCTTTTGATCTATAGCACTTAGCATTCTTGAGTTCAATATATACAAGCTTTTATACAATCATTGCTTACGTATTCATTTCCATACTCTTCAAGCAATATTATACTTCCTATTCTTCATACACACACAAATATACACATCTACTTTGAGGATAAAATTATAGGAAGGGTGTACTACAAGTGACAAATCCGTGTTATTCAGAACACACAAAGTCAAGTTAAATCCAGTTTTGTAAGAAAGTCGTGTTCGGTTGCTCAGGCGGTGTAATACATGTTCCTCCGAGTTAAGTGAGGATTGCTAGCTATAAATCCAGAAGGAGTCTGGGACTGAACGTAGAACGGGAGTTCGAACCAGTATAAAAATCTCTAGTGTCATTTTCTTTACTGCTTTAATTATTTACTTACTTATTTATTATTCCGCACAAGTAATTTATCCATATTACACAATCATTTAGCATAGTCACTTTCATTTGGTATCAGGGCACTTTCAGTAATCGACATGTCGGATTTCAAGTGCGAATTGGGGCAAGTGCAATGTGCTATCTATATGGGATAAACTTGGTTCTCGATACACTGCAAACGCTCTATCCCGTGTATATAGTTCGCTCACAGTGGAAGAAGGAAAGAACTTCCCGTGTCAGTTCGTTTTTCATTTTTGTGTCTATTTCCTGTACACTTACCCATTATCGATCCATGATCGATAACGGACCCGTTGTCTGAAGCGACGTGGAAAGCTCTTCTCACTACAAGGACAGTAAGTGTAGAATAAATGGGTAGGATAAGCCTAAATTCTCTGGAAGAACCAAGATCAACCGGTGATATGTCATGTGGTGGTGCCTATGAAACTCGGCACAAGTCAATTTTGCTCTAAAGGATGAATATAGCAAAACGTGTCAAGTATTGGGCCAAAGCCCGAATGTCATTCCAGGTGGCAACTCAAGACCCAAATTACTATCCTCCTCCTTTATACCGCAATCAACTTGAACTTCTTGCGAACGTTGCGAATGGAAATTCATCATCAAGTCATTATACCAATGCGATAATTAGCAAACCAACTAAGCGGACCCACCTCAAATTGATTTCTAAGTCACGGGAAGAATCAAGAATCGAATTCAACAAACTTTGAATGGATCGGAGGCGAGCTAGAGGATCGGTGGCGACTCAAGAGGGTAGGGAGCTGATGGTGGGTCGGCTACAATTCGACAGCGAGTTAGGGTTTGATTAATTCATGAAATAGGCGAGCTTGGATGGATCAACAGTAAGTGGATTCAAACAAGGTGATGAATCGGGTCAAGCTAACGCCTGGATCGTCGGGAATCAAGTCGCTGAAAAGCTTGATCGCATGAAGGAGTTGGAATGGTTCAGGTCAAGTGAATCACTTGGGTCGGCTTGAGTAGTATAAATAGGTAGGCAAACAGTGGCAAAGAAAATTGTGCTAAGTAATGGGGTCGCTAGCGACCCACCATGGGTCGCTAGCGACCCGACCTGATATTGAAAAATTAGACCGAGCAGTTAGGTCGCTAGCAACCCATCCCACATGGATCGCTAGCGACCCACAAAAATAATAATAAATATACAGAATAGAGAAAAAGAAAACGAGATTTCACGTATTCTCCTTGAGCTTGATTTCCTACACCTATTCACCAATCCGAGACATGCCGTGGAATTGCAGGAAAAAATTTGATCCGTTATGACAAGTAATAGCAACCGAAACCAAAGAAAGACGACCAACAACATTGGGTTAACGTATTCGTAAAGCTTTAATGTAATCTCTTGGAGATCGACGAATAGATATTGAGTGCAATAACTTCCAGAGCACGCCTTGTTTACAATGAAGACGTACTTTGGGGGGCAAATGTTATCCGTGTTTTTAACCCAGTAGAAACCAATAGAAAACAGGACAACCTCGTGTAAACAGGATGGTTCAGGACTTAACCAGAAAAGCTAAGAGAAGGGATCAACAATGGCCAAGCTATATGGCTAAGACAACGACTAGGATCAACGAAGCCGAGAGATCAGCATTCATTCAGTCCAATCGGCAGCTGAGCGCAAATAGCTAGTGAACTACCATCAAAATGAAGCAACTAGGATAGAAGACTATCAAAACATCTCCAATCCAAACTCTAGAAAAATCCTAAGTGCTTGGATCATCAGCAACCCATACCTCTCCACAAACCTTCAAACAAACTAGCCAAAGAATACTACGAAAAGAGACATACGAGAAGGGACCAAGACATTGGCTCGCAAAACGAACCAAGCCTATGGGTCGCCAACGACCCATAGGCCATGGGTCGCTAGGGACCCATGGTTCTTCCTCTTTTTGCATGCCAAATCCTCCGTGGGTCGTTTCCTACCAACCTGTGAGCCGATGAAGACGTGACCTGGCCCAAAAGCTCTTCGACCCATATATATATATATACCAACCTACCTGTAACATAAAGGGGATCTTCTCCGGACTGGTTGCGGAAGCTCTGCTGGAATTATTCTTCACTCTCTACCTCCCCCAGAACAATCTCCAAAGGAATACACTGTAATTCTCAAGTGGATTCCAACTTTGGAGATTCAATCTAGCTAGGAAATAATCAAAGCCTTGTAATCATACATCTCTTTTAACAGCAATCAATCTTTAATAAAACTATAAAGTGGACGTAGGCTTCATTAACAGCCGAACCACTATAAAAATTCTATCTACTTTCTTTTACTATTCTTTTTCTATATCTGTTATCTGTGATATTGCTCTATCAGAACAAGGATGGTGCTTTCAAATTCAAACCAAGGTGTTGGTCCATTTTTTGGGTCAACATTAACTAATAAAGAATGAATTTAATTTTTTATTAGTTTGAATTTTTATTTTTGCTATTAATTAATAAAAAACGACTTTAAAAAATGTTAGCTTGTTAGATCCTATTTTTAAGTGAAATTAAGATTTCGATAACCTCCGTAGAGGGACGTTTTGAATTGGTAAAGGAAACTTATCTGTTAGGTCCTACTTTTAAGTGATATTAATATTTAATAATATTTGTAGAGGGGCATTTTTGGTAGTTCATGTTGATACCAAAAAAATGTGACACCCAAGATATTACAACCATTATTAAAAATATGCAATTTCTTGCAGAAAACGATGTTAACTCTGGTGTTCAATATCCGAGCATGCTTAGTATTGCAGCTTAACCGAGTGAGCTCAATTTTGCAACAAAACTGTTAGCACTCAATTTGGCAGTTGATTTAAGCATGTTCATGCTGTGACCGATTGTGCTCATTGTTGTAACTTAGCGTGCAAGTACTCAGTTTTGCAAAAATTAGAGCGCGCTACATTTTGCAAAACTGAGAGAGCGCACTCAGTTTTGCAGAACTGAGAGAGCACAATTAGTTTTTTAGAACTGTGAGTGCTCTCGATTTGACATCATAGAGCATTCTCATTTTTGCAAACAAGAGTCCTCAGTTTCAAAACCGAGAACGTGCCTAGTTTTTACCAGTCTTGTAGAACATAGCGCACCTAATTTTGTGATTGCAATCGAGCATGCCTAGTTTTACAAATGAGCATGCCTAGTTTTGCTAATGCTCAGTTTGTGAGCTAATGTTGTATAATTTTGATTATTGGCCATCAAAGTAGTTTATTCTATCAGTGTGATATTTTATGTAGTTATATCATATTTGAAAATTTTTCTCTGTTAAATGAAAGAAAACAATGAATTGAAGAAGTTGCAAACACGATTTTAGAAAAAGCTTACTACATATGGGTTTACATTTTCTAAGCTCATGGTGTTGATTTGGATAACCTTATTTTTTTCTTGAGGATTATTAATGGTAACCATGTACTCTATTATAGTCATCTAAAAGATTGTCATTGAGGTATTATCATAAATATTGTATGTACCAATATGGTGTAAAATTGGTTATATTGAATATTTGATGTTTGTTTTATTCTCAAAATGTATAGCCTTTTAGTTTTATTCAATTATAGGAATATGAAAAGTTATTCCTTATATGTATATGTGTGAAATGCTATTATATAACATGCAATGAATAAATGGGTGGTAGGATAAAGCTTCCTAAATGCTATAGAAAACTAAAAACAATATATAATGTTATAGCGTTTCATAAATGCTAAGGAAACACTTAGATGTTTTGGTAGCATTTACAATTCAAAGTGTTTCAAAAACGCTATAATATATCCATTATTTATAGCGTTTAATTTTCTGATATTATATATTTTGATCTATTATAGCATGTCATTAAATAGCATTCTTTGAAACACTATAGAAAGTTTTGATAGCATTTTCCAAACGCTGTTAATAATCCAGTTTGTTGTAGTGAAAGAAAAGCAAGCGGCATCTCTTTCGAAAGCAAAACAAAGACCTTCGAAAGCTATTTAAAATGGCCTCGACCCCTTCGAAAGCATGGTTTTGACTCTATACCTTTTGCCTTTCTCCAATCCACTATGTACCAAAGCATTGATACCATGTGTATTGGTTTCGACTTGATTGGGGGTGGAGGTATGAGGTCGAAAGGTAGCAAACAGAAGTGGCGAAGCAGTAAATCTGTGCAAAACCGTTTTGTTGCCTTTTTAAGTAAATGCTTTTCAACTAACTTGCCTATTTGCAAATATATAATTGGTTTCCCTAAACTTTACCAAAGTCTTTTCTAAAAGACTATCGAATTCATCCAGAATTAATTAAAAATAATTTACAAAGAAGCTCTTCCCTTTAACAAAACAATTAAGACATTCAAGTCCTCCAACTTAAATAATTTAATTTACATAGTAAATTACTTAGGAAAAATCCCCAAAAATCATCATAATTCACTTTTAATAAGTTATCTAACATATATAAATTTTAGACCCAAAATCCTTTATATAATTTCCGAAATAATTTTAAACCCAATTATTTATTTCTTCCTTCAAAAATTTATAATAAATTATCCATAGCTTGGATAATTATGAAAATTTAAACCTGTTTTCAAAATAATGTTTTACATAACATATTAAATCCTTATGGCATTCGAAACCCAATATATACGATTTTGGCCTTAAAATCGAATAAAACATTTATTAAACTTACTTGTTTGAATCAGACATATCATGTAATCCAAGCATATCATCATTAGAATCATCATAAAGGTTATAAATGTAAAACCCAAAATCAAATGCTTATTAAAAACGAAAATGAGATAGTTTTGATTATTATTCACCTTGCTTTGGATAAGGAACTTGAGATTTGATCTTGCTTAATCCTCATTTGCTTGAATCCTAAGCTTTAGTAAATTTTTAATCTCCATTTCCCCTAGGTTGTGGCCGGCTTTGAGCTCCCCTTTTCTTATGTTTTTTTGAATTATGAACATATGGAATGAAAATAGGAATAAGGATTTAGGGGTTAAGGGTTATGGTGGATGGCTATTTCCCATATTTCCCTTGTCTTATTCTCTTATTAGTTAACTTATGAAACCATTACCATAAACGCATTATTTAATTTTTATTTAATTAAGCACGGCCCCTATTTAGTTTTCAAATCTCAATCCCCTTATCACTCTATTCTTTACATTATTCTATTTAATTTATCTAACTAAATCTCCTGAATAATGTTATTTAAAATTAGGGTTGTTACATGTACTATCATAAAAAAATTGTTAACATATATACATATACATACAGCCAATCAAAATTGCGACAATATACTTACATGTTGGAATCATCACCTAACTAACAATATATAAGATACAAAATAAACATTATAAATGTAGAATAATATTTATTAACATGTTAGGAATATACCTTATAGCCAAAGCCCATGAGTACACTTTGAAAATCTGATCCTTTAACTAATTCTAATTCTGCAGATTGAAAATCTTCGAACCGTTGACCACCAGCTATCGATTAGCATTGAATACAATTTGATTTGAACTAGATATGAAAGGAGGATGAAAGGGTGAGGTCATCTAGAGATAGAGAGAATATGGAGGCTTTAAAATTTCTTCAAAAGATGAGGGTAGAGATCTTTATATAGAGGAAGAGAAGGAGAAAAGTTTGGATCTATTCTTTTACTCATTCTCCTTTCATCTTAGCCGTCCATTTCAAAGCTTTCTAACCCCATCATTAGGCCTTAGGTGACCCCATATTGCAGTTGAATTAATTAGCCCCTTTCATGGTCTTTAAACTCATTTAAGGCCCGAACAACAATTAAATCCAATTTAACTCTTATCGATATCGTATATTGATTAATATATTTATAACTATTATAAATATATTTAACATTATTTGTTAATCAAATCAAAATCAAATTTTATAACTAATATTTTATAAGTATTAATTAATTCAATTAGTTTATAACAATTACAAATTAATTAAATTGTTTGGTCAAAGGATGATTCATTGTTTCGATTCTGTGACTCGTTAGGTGTAAATTTGGTCAGCAGTTAATATCAAGCTATTCGAATATTAACGTTCACATGTCACTTAGCAGGTGATGTGACATTTGGCCAAATTTATTGCTTACTTGGTTCTGGTAAAATCGAATTTTACTTTGTTAAGTGTTACCTGGTTGTGACTTTTATTTACACAAATTATCTTCGTCAAAAGTATATCACTTTAGACTTATGGAATTTGGAAAAGGTTAAAATTCTAATATTATCCATATTCAACTCTATAGTCCAAATACAAAGTCCTTGGATCAATAATAACAATCATTATTAAACTAATTACTCTGGCCAGAGATTTTCACTTTGAGTTGTCTTGAGTTGACTGTGATACTAACCTCATATAACTAAGAAAACGAATCTTCCCTTGAATAGTGCTTCACTTCCAATACTTCCACTCGACCCAACTATAGTCACTCAATGGACGTTGTGCCATGATTTGACTATAATCAAAACGGAGCTTTCATATCGAAGATCGACAATATTCTCAAGTTGAGAGAATTGTGTAAATCAGTCACATCAATATTTTCTATTTAACCTTGGTTATATTAACCAACAAAAAACTATCGAGTGAGTCATTCAATAGTTATCTAATAACTATTAGTATGTAACCTCTTGGTGCCACCAGTAATTATAAGTAATCCACTGTCTAACATTTGGAGAGCGTTTTGTACTCTAGTCTCAATGGATACATCGATATCTAGTCTTGCATCTTGACTAGGAACATTTAAAATGATTTGTTTTATAATATTGTGATATAATACTCATGATTACAACTAATTATCATCATAAACACCTTATTTATGGATTTTCCATTAAATAATATTTTAATTATTTATAACACATTATAACAAATACATGACAGAAAGAAAAATACCTTTATTACAAATGAGAATTGATTGCAGAGTTAATTAATTAATAATAAAATACAGAATTGCCATTATTACATACCCCTAAACTATCAGTAGCCAAGCAGGGTAGAATACTTGATTACTCAAACCAAATCCTTTGACGCTAACTCTCTAGACACCCTACTAAATGGGTAAGCTTTAATCGGTTATTCCTAACATTGCAAATTTACATACCACAAGGATCTACTTTGAAGCTACTGGATTGGATAAATCGCCCGAAGAAGATCTAAGTCATTCATAGGACGTCCGTTGATTCTACTCAGAGTACATACCAATAACTCTACAATGGCAAGACCACATACCAGATCAGCCTCTCATAATGCGGACGCCCATGAGACTGCTAGCGTACAACAAGCAGGGCCTAGCAATCAGCAAGCAATTCAAGGTGCAGGGACTACCGCCCAGGACCAAATGCCAGTTGTCACCAGAATAGAGTTCAACAACTTGATGAGAGAACTCAGGGAAAGCAGGAGACAACTCGGAGAGCAGATGCAAGCCAACGCCAACCTCATGGCACAGCTCACTCAACAACAACGTCAGAATGCTGGGAGCCGTCCAGCTCCTTATTCTTCATCTGACAGCTCGACTTCGTCCGATGAACCTCCCAAGCGTAGACGCCGCAAGACTGAAACTACGCAGGCAGGTGCTGCTGTCCGAACAGTTGGGGACCACTTACACCTCGGAGACCGTGACCAAGCAAGAGCTGGAAACCTAGGAGCTGGAGTGCATGTGGAGGCTGGATGCCCGGCTCACCAAGATGCTAATGATGTCGAACCTCAAGACGCACGTTTGGCAGATCGCCAGCAGAGGAGGCATCAGCCTGATCAATCCCGTAGGACAGACTCCAACCTTCCACCTTCCATAAAAACCCCAGACCTAACAGCTATGATTAGATAGTTGATGAAAAAGAATCAAGGCTTATCAAACGATGATTGGGGAGTGTCCAGAAGTCATACTCCTTTCACAGACATTGTTCTACAGGCGGAGTACCCAAGGAAGTTCAGCATGCCAACTATCCCAGCTTATGAAGGAAAGACTGATCCCAGACAGCATGTGATGAGGTACGAATGGATGATGGATTCAGCTAGAGCGAATGATGCAACCAAGTGCAGGTGCTTTCCAATAACTCTATCTAGGATCGCTGCCATGTGGTTCACCCGACTTCCTCCGCGGTCCGTATCCAGTTTCGGGAGTTGGCGAAGAAGTTTATAGAACAGTTCAGGATACATACTACTCGTTCAAAGGACGTGATGTCTCTATCAAGTGTAATCCAAGCTCTTGGGGAGTCATTGAAGGAGTATTTATAGAGATTCCACATTGTGGCTACTGAAGTCAGTAATCCCAATGATCACGCAATTCTTATGGCTGTGATGCGAGGTGTGGATCCGGATTAAGAGTTTGGAGATTGGTTGGCAGGAAAACCTCCAACTACGCAAGAGCGTTTTTACTCAAAGGCACATCAGTTCATAAGAAGAGCGGAAGCCAGGTGGATAAGGAGAGGTAAGGCACCGGGGCCTGTTCAGGAGTCCGTAAAAAGCAACATTGCTGTGAAGCAGTCCGGAGACAACTCGGGGAAAGTTCAAGTCAATGTCCAGAACAAGCCTGGGCAATCTAAGGAATCCGGAGGAAGAAATCAAGGGAAGAAGAGAGAAGCGGGGAAATGGAAGCCAAGAATTCCAACCTACAACGAGTACACCCCGCTGAATGCGTCTCTTGAGAACATTTACCTATCAACCTGCAATACCTTTCAGTATAGAAAGCCACGCCCAAAGGAGTCAACCGAGGAACAAAAGCGGACTGGGAAATACTGCCGCTTTCATGAGACTTATGGGCACAATACTGAAGAGTGCAGACACCTACACGACGCTATAGAGAAGTTGATTAGATAGAAAAAGTTACAGGAGTTCGTGAAGAGTCCGCAAGAAGGTGGACAGGGAACGTCCAATCCCAGTCGTGCACCAGCTCCACGTCATCCCGAGGAGCCTGCTCGGACCGTGGGTAGACTAGTCATCAACACGATCATTGGCGGACCTCACCCTGCGGATAAGAACCGGCAAGAGATGGAACGGTATGCTAATTCCTTGAGACACGCAGAATTCGAGTGTTCTTCCAACATAGAGGATGGGACCCCTGCTAAGCAGCTGCGCATGATAACAGACGATACGGGGCGCTAGATGATGATAAGTCTGACACTTCATCTCCCGTTGAAGGGAGTTATGAAATTGAAATCACGGGCACCTCTGAACACACTTCGAAGGTGAGTATGAAGGAGCGACTCGCGGAAGAGAAGAAGAAGAAGGTCGAGATCAAAGTCGAGTCTCAAGTACTAGAACTCACCGACCCGCTGAATAGGCCTCTGAAAGTCATCCTTCTCGGCAAATCCAAACCACTGGATGTTCCTCCTCCCACTCCTGACTCCGCTTCTTTGGCAAGCAAAAAATTCAAGAGGAAGCGTGAGGGAGAGGAGTCATCTGAGAAAACAAAGGAGGACAAGAAAAAGAAGCCGAAGAAATAGCCACTATACTCGTTCAATGAGATTTTGCTTAGGTCCTGTAACTACTTTTTCGTTTTCGTAGTTTATGTAGATAGATTTTTGACTCCAAGTTTTGGAGGAGTGGTTGTATAACCCCATTTTGGATTATTGAATAAAGTTTAGTTTCTTTGTCATTTACTTTGCTTTTTTGCTTTTTAGCTTTCTGTATAACTATGGTTGAAACTCAAGTTCTTATGAGTTGCATAGATCCCCAATCCATTCTTACATTGTTCGGACATTCTTTGGAATTGTTCATTTCTTGTTTCACATTTTTGGTACTTAGAATATTTTCTAATCCGCGCTCCGGGGACTTAGAGTAATTCGGTCCGCATTCAGGGGACTCAGCGATTCAATTCGTTTATACTATAGTCCACGCTCCGGGGACTTAGAGTACTCCGGTCCGCATTCAGGGGACTCGGAGATTGAAGTCGTTTATACTCTAGTCCGCGCTCTGGGGACTTAGAGTACTCCGGTCCACACTCAGGGGACTCAGAGATTGAAGTCGTTTATACTCTAGTCCGCGCTCTGGGGACTTAGAGTACTCCGGTCCGCATTCAGGGGACTCGGAGATTCGAATCGTTTATACTCTAGTCCGCGCTCCGGGGACTTACAGTACTCCGGTCCGCACTTAGGGGACTCGGAGGTTCAATTCGTTTATACTCTAGTCCGCGCTCCGGGGAGTTAGAGTACTCCGGTCCGCACTCAGGGGACTCGGAGATTGAAGTCGTTTATACTCTAGTCCACGCTCCGGGGATTTAGAGTACTCCGGACCGCACTCAGGGGACTCGGAGGTTCAATTCGTTTATACTCTAGTCCGCGCTCCGGAGACTTAGAGTACTCCGGTCCACACTTAGGGGACTCGGAAATTGAAGTCGTTTATGCGAGTTCGTACATCATATGGAATAATGTAATTCCAGCAGTTCATCACCAGATTATAAGGTACAGAAACATCAATAATTCACGGAAAAGACGGCTTCAAGCCTTTATTAATGAAACAAACTAAATTGTCCGATTACACGCTAAAAAGGAAACTAAGAATCAATGGAATAAAAACATACAGCAAACAATTGTACCTAAAGCAGGAAAGAAACAGGCTAAATGTAATAACGTCACAAATGTTCACTGTTCCACGCTCGGGGGAGTGTCACGCCATCAACGGTCGCTAGCTTGAAAGTTCCCTCTCCAAGCTTCCGTTCAATGACATATGGACCTTCCTAGTTGGGATTCATACGTGGTGGTACCGGGAAAACTCGTTTCAGAACGAGATCACCCACATCAAAGATCCTTGGGCGGACTTTCTCGTCGTAATATCGCTTGACTCGGTGCCTATATGCTGCCGCCCTTAGTTCAACTTCTTCATGTTTTTCATCAATGCAATCCAGTGACTCCAACAAGAGATCCTGATTCGTCTTAGGATCATAATGTGGCACCCGATGTGATGGAACTAGAGTATAAACGATTCGAATCTCCGAGTCCCCTGAATGCGGACCGGAGTACTCTATGTCCCCAGAGCACGGACTAGAGTATAGACAACTTCAATCTCCTAGTCCCCTAAGTGCGGACCGGAGTACTCTAAGTCCCCAGAGCGCGGACTAGAGTATAAACGACTTCAATCTTTGAGTCCCCTGAATGCGGACCGGAGTACTCTAAGTCCCTGGAGCGCGGACTAGAGTATAAACGAATTGAACCGTCGAGTCCCCTGAATGCGGACCGAATTACTCTAAGTCCCTGGAGCGCGGATTAGAAAATATTCTAAGTACCAAAAATGTGAAACAAGAAATGAACAATTCCAAAGAATGTCCGAACAATGTAAGAATGGATTGGGAATCTATGCAACTCATAAGAACTTGAGTTTCGACCATACAGAAAGCTAAAAAGCAAAAAATCAAAGTAAATGATAAAGAAACTAAACTTTATTCAATAATCCAAAATGGGGTTATACAACCACTCCTCCAAAACTTGGATTCAAAAATCTATCTACATAAACTACGAAAACGAAAAAGTAAAAGTAGTTATAGGACCTAAGCAAAATCTCGTTGAACGAGTATAGTGGCTATTTCTTCGGCTTCTTTTTCTTGTCCTCCTTTGTTTTCTCAGATGACTCCTCTCCCTCACGCTTCCTCTTGGACTTTTTGCTTACCAAAGAAGCAGAGTCAGGAGTGGGAGGAGGAACATCCAGTGGTTTGGATTTGCCGGGAAGGATGACTTTCAGAAGCCTATTCAGCGGGTCGGTGAGTTCTAGTACTTGAGACTCGACTTTGATCTCGACCTTCTTCTTCTTCTCTTCCACGAGTCGCTCCTTCATACTCACCTTTGAAGTGTGTTCAGAGGCGCTCGTGATTTCAATTTCATATCCCTTCAACGGGAGATGAAGTGTCAGACTTATCATCATCTAGCACCCCGATCACTTGAGCATCAAGACCGGGAGTTACTCCCGCGTGAGTAGCATCGCTTATTTTCCCCGTCTCCTCCTTGGCGTCATCGCTCCTCGGAGTCGGTTCAGGATCAGAGCGACCTGCATAAAAACATAAAGAATGAACATTAGAATCAATAACCGCTCGCAGAAAGCGACGGATCTTTGAGCTTCAAGAAGAAGAGTTTTATACCGGTTTCTTGCTGGCTTTCAGCTGTGTGCGGAGTCTCACCCTCTAGAATGGGAGATAGCACATGAATGCCGAGACCAGGGTCTTCCGGATCATAGTCGGCATGCTGCTCGAATGGGTCAAGTGTTGGCCGATCGGTCGATTTAGTAGAAGGAGGAGCTGAAGGCCCAGTTCCAGACGACCCAGCTATGTCATTTTTCTCCTTAGATGGAGGAGAACCTTTGCTGAAAAGAGCCTTCACTGCAGACAAGTCCGATGGCTCGTTCCCCCTGAGGAACTCTTTCACTAAAGCGTCCTTGTCGACCTCCTCGGTGCTGGACTCCACCTTCCTAATCTGTATTAAAGTCTCCCAAGCCTCGGCCAAAGATTCAAGGTAGCCCTCGCCTAAAAAGGTCAAGTCCTGGTGCATGAGGACACTGACATTGTATTCGGCTATTAGTGGGTCGAATATACACTTGATTTCTTCTCTGTCGGCCTCTGCAGCCGCTTCAAGGCGGGAGTCGATCTCCGCGGAAGCTATTCTCTTACCCTCCTCACGGGCTTCATCTTTCATTGACCCAACCTTAGAAAGCTCACCGTCAAGCTTTGCCTTTAAGAGACGTGTATCGACGATCTCGTTACAGTACCGTTGAGACTCTTCTTGAGGCGCTATCTTCTCTTCCCTCTCCTTAGAGAGTAGCTCCTTCAACTCTTTAACCTGCAGGGAGAGTGCATCTCTTTCTTTTTGAATAGAATCCTTTTCTAGAGCTAGGGCCCCACTGCGTTGGACTGCAACGTCAAGTTCTTTCTTATGGGTCGTTTCTAGACGAGCGACGGCCTCCGCAGCCTCTTTAGCACTCTGTTCCGCAGCTTCAAGTTTGGACTTGTACGAAGCGAGTTCTTCGTCCTAATTCTTGATGATGTCTTTATCAAAGATAGCTTCGAGCTTCAAGCGGTCGATTTCTTGTTGACGCTCAACGGATACTTCCGAGACTTTTTCGACTAAATGAACAAACGCGTCATGTTGAACATAGATGTCGTTGTTGCAAGCGATGGCACTCTACTTGACATGCCCGGGAATGTGATGAATAGCTGGGAGGAACTTCAGACCGTCAAAGCAGATTTTGGGAAATTTAACTTTAAGATCGACCAGCTTCTCCGATATCGTTGGGTCTACCGCAGGAGCAGGGGGAGGAGGTTTTGAGAGTTCAGTTCTCTTACGATGTTCCCGAGATTGTCGTGTGCTTGATGAACCGGAATGTTGATCTCGAGAAACATCGGGTTGAGACCCCTTCTGCGAAGATTTTTCTCTGTCTGCTTCTGTTTGAGAAGGGAGACCGCGAGAGTATGAAGACTGGGAATGTGATTTCTTTCGATAAGACGACTCTCGAGGATGGTTGTCTCGATCTCCGTAGTCGTCCATGTTCCGGCGTTTACCGAGGCCCGAATCCTGGCTAGGATGGTGAAAGATGGAAGAGCCATGGAGATGATCAAATCCGTGGGAGCGTCCTATGTCACCTGCATAGAATGAGAATAACAACAAGTTAGAAAAGATCAGGGCGACGGTTAAGATTGAAGTGCAAAGTGAAGTGCACGTGTCCGTGTGTGTCCTAGTGTTTCCCCCCGATGGACCAGTTTCTTTACTAATTTGTTTTTTATCTCCCTGGACTTGGGCTTGAACTCCCGTACCGCCTCTAGCAAGTGAATGAAGCTTAAGGGCCTCTGAATCGTCAAAACCGTAGTTGAGTAAATCGTCAGGAATGGTAAGGTTCGACAGGCCCTTCAGAGAACTTTCTAAGTGCTCCGAGAAAGTTTCTTTTTCCGTTGGTATAAGGGTAACTTTAGAAGTTTCGCCCACAGTTTTCTTCCTCAGCTTGCGCGTCAGTTTCTTCTCTCCCTTCGAAGGGGAAGACGACGTTTCTATGTCATGAACTTCAACCGCCGGTCCCCGAGATGGACTAATGTTCTCGCCCTGTACTTCGGGCATCTCAGTCTCCTTAATTTCCCCCTCTTCTAGTGCATCAGGAGCATTGCGTGCTGAAGACTCAGCTTGTTTCTTCCCTTTACCAGAGTCAGGCCTGGGAATGGTGACGCCTTGAGGAAGGTTTATCCGACGGCCTTCTGCCAACAGTCCGAGCCTTGTAAGTGACTCATTCGAAATGAGATTTCTAATGTCCTGTTCTTCGGCGGGAAAGGCTCGAATGGCTTCGACGGCATCAGAATATCCACGGCCGTCAGGACGTGGGCTAATACCTGAAAAGATGGGTAAAAGTTTAGAAAAGGTACGTCTTCGACTAAACGTGAGTAACAGACAAAGAAAAAGGCTTACTTCGTTCAACCCATCTACTCGCAAAGCCGGGAGGACAACGCACATAAAACCATTCTTGTTTATACAAGGCGAACTTGGTCCACGCCCCGGTTAAGATTTGACATTTGTTGTGTGGCTCGAGAAACATGAATGATGGGCTATCCTTCCGCTTCTTGATGCAATATATGTATCGGATATCGCTCGGAGTTGGGAGCCTAGAGAAGACATTCATGAAGAGGATGCAGGTACCGTAGAGGAATGCATGGCCGTTCGGGCGCAGTTGCGATGGGGCAATGTCAATATATTGCAGCACATCCCGAAGAAACAAGTTGAACGGTGGCACGCTGCCAACCCAGCACATGAATTTATTACAAGCTGTGTACCCGGCTGGGGGCAAGTGTGGACGATCATGCCCCGTTGGAACTAGTACGTCATCAAAAGGAATTCCGTGGACAGAGCATATCCAACGGAGCGTACTCTCATTGATTTTTGAAGCTTGTGAGTCGATAGGGTTGTCCAAGAGAATTGCCGCCTCCAGAGCATCAAGAGCTAAGTCATGTGCAAGGGAAGTTGATGGGTTTGAAGTATCTGCGACTTCTCGTCGGGAGGACGGCCCAGGCCTGTCTGAAATCGTGGCATAGCTAGATTTCCTAGACATCGCTGATAAAGATTGAATCTAGCAAAGTACCTGTTCGAACTATACTTAAAAAATAATCGACATCAGACTTAACAAGATGAATATTTCCCCCGCGTAGTGTGTGAACTAGTGTGATCATTAAGGTGTAAAAGCTGAGAAATTATAGGTCATAAGATTGATGATATAAAGTTGAGCCTTGAACTGTCGTCTTCGAAGACCGTCATCGCTGACTGTCTTGGAAAGCCAGCCTTGCAATGTTTTCAATTTTGAACTCGGAGATTGGCACTGCGTGTTAAAAGATTTAATCCGTTTTTATTGGTTTAAGTTCATGCTTGTGATTATTGAAACTAAGAAGTTATCAGTCCAGATTAGTTCGATATGCTGGTATGCTTAAGTCCTTGTCCTTGTGTTTGATGTTTGATTAGGCAAGGTGAATATGAGTTTGGTCAAAAGTTTCGTTCGGTCAAAATTCTGTTCGACTTAGAGTTCTGTTCGGCTTAGAGTTCTGATCGGCTTAAGTTCTGTTTGGCTTAGGTTATGTTCGGTTTAGGTTCTGTTCGGCTTAAGCTCTGTTCGGCTTAGGTTCTGATCGGCTTAGATTCTATTTGGCTTAAGTTTTGTTCGGCTTGAGTTCTGTTCGGCTTTCGTTCTGATCGGCTTTCGTTCTGATCGAACAAAATTCTGTTCGACCTCTCTCTTGTTCGGCTTAAAAACGAGTGCACACAGCAAGTCATGCCGAGCTGATTCACTCGGCCTTCTGCCCTTAACATCATTTCTCTTCTTTTCCTCCATCTCTCCCAGCCAACGTACCCGAGTCGTTCGGCAAGCCGTGTCAAACCACGGTCATGCCGATCAACTTCACTAAACCTTAACTCCAAATTCACTACCGTACTTCCCCTCCATCGCTCGGCATAAGGAAGTCATGCCGAGCCACATCAATACGTCTTCCACCAACTCCCTCCTTCAAACACCTCTGCCATCCTCTTCTCTTCTACCGTTCGTCTAGCCTTAAACTCCTTTAAAACACCCACACTTCGCCCTTAACTCCTCCTGCTCCACGCAATTACTTCTGACTTTGATTTTGCAGAGATTCGCGAGTTCGAATCTTATGCTAGGTTCCCTAATCGGAGTGAAGTATTTAAGGAAAAGTTTTTTACCTAAGAAATGAGTCGAAGCTCGGGGAGATTTTGGAGTAGGGAATGTGGTTCTAATTGAATTCAATTGGTTGGGGAAGGAAGTGAGGCAACGAATGATGTTTGAGAAGGGAAGGGAAAAGTAGATAATTCTCTGAAGTCTGTTGAGAGGCAAAGTTCATAAATACTGAAAGGCGGAGGTAGAAGTAAAAGGGAGAAGAAGAAGGAGCATCGGCTTATATAGAGAGAAGGGAAGTCGAAGAGACTATAACCGGTTGAACCGGTCAAATCGACATTTTTTGGCATACAGGGTGCTCGGCATCGGCTATGTCGTTCGGCATCCAGGGTGCTCGGCTTCGGCTGTGCCGTTCGGTATTTTCATATCGTTCGGCATCCATGGTGATTCAAAGCACACCACGTTTAACCACGTAATGTACTTTGGGGGGCAAGTGTTGCCTGAAGGTTTGACCAGGCAACTAGGCACTCGGCACTTACATACCGTTCGGCATGGAGAGTCGTTCGGTATTGTATATCGTTCAGCATTCTAGAGTGATCGGCATAGCAGAGCGTTTGGCGCTCCATACTGCTCGGCATCCATCACTTCGTTCGACATTAGTCCGTTCGACATAAGTCTGTTTGGTATTAGTTCGTTCGGCATCAGTCTGATCTACATCAGTTTATTCGGCATCAGTCTATTCGGCATCAGTCTGATCGGCATCAGTTCGTTCGGCATCAGTTCGTTCGGCATCAGTATGATCGGCATCAGTTCGTTCGACATCAGTCTGTTCGGCATCAGTCTGATCGGCATCAGTCCGTTCGGCATCAGTCTGTTCGACATCAGTCTGATCGGCATCAGTTCGTTCGACATCAGTCTGTTCGGCATCAGTCTGATCGGCATCAGTCCGTTCGGCATCAGTCTGTTCGGCATCAGTCTGATCGGCATCAGTCTGTTTGGCATCAGTTCGTTCGGCACCAGTCTGTTCGGCATCACTTCGTTCAACATCAGTCTGTTCGGCATCAGTTCGTTCGGCACCAGTCTGTTCGGCATCAGTCTGTTCGACATCAGTCTGATCGGCATCAATTTGTTCGACATCTATGGTTCGGCACACAGAACTCACTCTTTCTGGGCCGAAGTATTTAGCTGCCAGGCCCACCAGGGAAGTCCAACCCATCTTTGTCTATAAATAGAGAGGCAGGGGCACAGTGAAAAGGACATTTTTTCGAGAACACTGGGGAGACTCTACCGCTTTCAAGACTCATTCTATTTACTTAGCAATTGTATTCAAGTAGTGGATATACGGATTGTATCTGTAAATCAATTATCAAGTAAAGCAATAAAGATTAACCTCAAAGTGGACGTAGGCAGTTACGCCGAACCACTATAAATCTGGTGTTCTCGTCGTTGTGTTCAATTTAGCATATGGTTCTTTGTTTAAATTTACTTTCATCATTTATCTCTCTACACAATCTTTCTCAACGAGGTTAGTGACCAATTTTGGTGCTAACAAACTGCATAGATATTTTAGCTATAGTATAATTGATGGAACCGGACCAGTCGAAAGCGAGTTAAATGAATGAATTTAAAAAAAAAATCCATTTTGATTTTTGTTAAGTACATGAATCCTAAATGGGTTTTAGATCCAGTCTAAATATTTTAAATAAAATCATTATTTTTGTTTGGAAGGTTTTTTAAAGTTTTAGTTTACAAGTATATTGAATACACTTGTTTGTGTGAAGTGCACGTGATACGGATAATAAGGGTACATGGTTAATGTTACCGTATGTAGGTGTTGGGATGTTACCGTATGTAGGTGTTGGGATTTACATCACAACAAACCCATTCCCCTTTTACAAATGCCTTTATTGTCCAAGATTTTGGTTTAAATATATTTATACATAATAAAAGTGGAGAAGTGTATATATATATACAGATGCATTAAAAATAGGTTAGACAATCTTATATGATTTAAAACATAAACCACCAATAGTTTGTTTGGTTTTAATTAAAGAAATGTTTGAAATTAAATATGATATTTATCACATAAGATCCATTTTCTAATTTCAAACTAGAGCAACACATGTATGTTAACAAACATACACACACAGACGTGTGTGTGTATTGCAATCAATATTTTATATTTAAATCAATTATTTATATGTAAACCTTTGTAAATGAAATATATATATTTATATAATAGAATTTAAAGTAAACATTCAAATTAAGCTTTTAGTCTAGGAAGGAAATACATAAAACTTTAAAGTTGAAAAGAAACAGGGAATTTAGAATTTACACAAAGTCCGTTTATAAATTTTGGATCAAAGGATATTTTTTTTAAACAATGATAAGAACGTTCATATTCAAAATATCAACTATTTAACAAGGTAAAAGTTGATTAATTAACATGAATAGTTTATTAACATTTTTATATATAAATATTATAAAATTCTAAAATAGATCTCAATCAAAATTAGTTTTTTTAGTAACAAAATTTCAATGCAATAGAAAAGGAATTGGATAAACCAGCATATGTAAATTTGTGACAATAATATATAAATCCAAATAACACAAAAGGTATTAAAAATTAACAAAGGAGAATGGAGACTAAATCATATCAATAGTATTGAACATATTTTGAGATGAGATGAAGAGCGAAAACAGATCTAAATTAAATCAACATAATTAACATATTTTCAGTAGAGATGGTGATAGAAGGGTTTGAATTACATAAACCATAAGCAACATATGTATCATATGGGATCCAAATACATGAGTAACATAGATAAATTAAATTAGATATTACCCAGAGATGTTGTCAAAAATCACACCTTGAAACGATGAATCAATCCTCTTAGACTCAGTTGAATCGATCACCAGATTTTGCAAGAATTAAAAGATTAGAACAACCTTTTGTTTTTATTTTATTTTATTTTGTTTTTTATATTTTTTTTAGGCTTTGAAAGCTATTATTTTTGGCTGGGGTGGGAGAGGAGGGGAATGAACGTAGGAATTGTCTAAATGGTATTCTGAAATGAATGACAGATAATATGTTTTAAAGGAAACATTGAAACCTTTCAATTCCCTTTTTTAAAACTTTCGTTATTTAATTCTCAATTAAATCTCATCAAATCCTATCCCTTTCTTTATTGTCTATGGCCTGCTATAATAGGTGCCACATGACCTTTAAAATTTTCAAAAAACACTTAGGATTTAATATATTTCAATCCAGTTTGAACATTCTATCAATATTGTTTATCAACACACGTGACTTTTATATTTGCACTTTATTAAAATACTAATGGTTTTCAATCAAATTAAATACAATTTTAATAATTAATATTTCACCAATATTAATTAATTTAGTTTTATTTCCGCCTTCCATTTCCCTCTCTATCATCTCCCTGTTGGTCATCTTGTAGATCTAGAATGGCCAAAAATTGTAAGTCAAAATCTAGATTCAACTCCTCCATTAACATCCATGCTTCGACTACTCTTTCTATTAGGGTTTTTATTCTTCTTATTCTTTCTACGTTTCCTTTACATAATTTTATATTTGACCCTAAGTCAACATTTTATTATACGTTTTACTTTTCTTCTTCAAGTTCGTTTACTGCTTTCTTTTATCAATTATCAATACCGTTGCTATTACATTCATTAGTTTCAACCTTCATTTCTATTCCATATTTTTTTCTATTCTTTTTTCTTCTTGCCTATTTCTCTACATTTTCTTTTTCATTACTACCGATCTTATTTATATTATTATCTCATTCTTATCTTAGTATTTAACCCTTGGGATTTACTATATTTTAGTACATTGGAACTAACATCTTATAAAATAATTATTACCTCGGTAAAGTTCCATATCTTATTAAAAAGAGTAGGTTTGTGTGGTGTTTGTAATTATAAGGAATTCTCTTTTTATTTCTTGAAATAGACAATACAAAATACGATAGTTAGCACTATTTTGTACTTCTCTTTCTTCTTGTAACATATATCTATTCCTTGTCATTTCAAACATTGCACTTTTATTCAATTTGAACTTGATAGTATATAGAAATATACTTGCAACAATGTAACTTCCAATGAACTAAAATAAAACTAAAAACCCAAAAATCAAAACAAGCTTTACTTTTAATTCAATTCATAATCCATGAATAAACATAAATTTTTAATCATTACGTAGTACATTAAAATTTCATCACATTCATATCTGACATATAAATATAAATTTCTAATCGTTACGGACTTGCAATTACAATTCTAATCATTACTCACTTGCAACTATACTTCTAATCATCACGCACTAGCAATTATAATTCCAATCATTTAGAAATAGACATAATTCAAAATTGATTAAAATGAAATAAATCTAGTTTTATTACAAAACATGTAAATTTTCCACTCACTTTGCTTTAGCGTTCCCAAATCTCTAGATAAATCTAGATCTAATTATTGTTATCTATATAGCCTACTTTGACTTGCTATTCGGATCCACAAATAATGTTTACATCGATCTATTAGAATTTGAATTAGAGAAAAGAGATTTTGATTTTAATTTATTAATTAAAACCAGATCTATGGATTAGCAAAAGAGAAAGTGACAGAGCTTCAGCGCTTATTAGAAAATTATGAGTTGGAAGTGAAGCCATAGGTTTATATTTATAGAAGTACTAACCATCGGATCAAACTAGTTTAAATCTGGGCCACACGGTCGTTCAAAATCTCATGTTTTGCAAGTACGTGGGTCGACCGCCTTGCCTCTATGGTCGACTGCTCATAGTCGTCCTGGGCTTATCTAGGGTCAACCTATATATGCCCTTTCAAATCGGGTAACTTTGAACGCTAATTGATTTCATACATTTGTTTGTTTATTTAACATATTAACATTATCTTATTCTTTAATTTCAATTCTGAAACGTTAAGTAACAGTTAAGTTTAAAGGCTTTAATTAACGTCAATTACTTTTAAATTATTTCCTTAACTACGTATATATTTACTTATAACTTCAAAATTCAAACGTTTATAACTTTTTCGTTTGATCTCCGATCGAAAAAGTTTATATATGAAAGTTGATTAGAAAATCGCCATGGATTCAACGGTGTAAGTTTCATAGCTAAAATCTGACATTTGCAAAAATCCCATTTTTCACTGTTTATTATTTATTCATTAATTACTGTAAAAATCATGGGGTGTTACACTCTTGTAATGCATAACTTTTGCAGCTGATTGATAATTGAATACTTGCTCAATGGTTGTCCAAATTTCATTAGATGATTTACATCCCATAACTTGTGATAACAAATTGGTGCTTATTGATGATATTAACCATGAGCTTATTAAGCTATCTTGCCTCTGATGCTTTGTGTATTCATTATTACTTATCATCATATTTTCTTGATCGGTGATAAATCTTGGTAGAATTGCTAGAGTGCCAAGAACAAATTTTTCAATGCCATATCCTCTAATGGCAATTTCAATCTGGAATTTCCAAAAGAGATAATTGTCTTCATCAAGATGCTTGGTGATCAGTTGACTTTGAGGACTGACCACTGTTTTGATCAAGTTTTCTGTAGCTATTGTTGTCTTTTGTTGAGAGTTTGCAGAGTTCCCTAATGTTGTTGAACTGTCATTACTTTCTGCCATGATGATACAATGCTGAGCTAAAAATTTGAAGATTCTGAAACAGGCTGATGTAAGAAATGATTTGAATGCAAGAAATCAGGTATGTTGTAGCCAAATTTAAATGATGATAGTATTCTGATAAATTCTTGAGGTGACACTTTCTTTCCTTTTGTTTTGCAATGAGTTTCTTGCTTTCTGATTCTGTTTTCTAAATTTTCTTGATGTGGATTTGCTTACTCGAGAAGAATAGCCTGTTGTAGCCAAGAATTTAATGAGTTTCTTGGCATGGTACATGTTTTCTTGATTGCTCTTTAAGCAAATTCACTAAAACTCAAATGATGAAAAGTTTTCTGTTGAGTTTATCAGATTATCAGAGGATGATGAGGATGATGCTTATCTGATGATAAATCAGATTGATCATTCTTAATTTGTTTGCAGTGTGGCTTTGATTCTTCCATATGTCTAAAGGATTGCTGTTAAGCTATGAAGAGGGCTCTGAGACCATGAAAGATTCAATGATTTGTGCATGTACAAGACTGTGCAGTTAAGGCGCTCGGCAGATTCAATACGGCGGAGGTGCAAAAAGTCATAGCGGTGATAAATCGAGAATATAGCGGGATATAACAGATGCCTCTAAAATAGCATTTAAAACTCATACTTAATGTTTTTTCAAATATATAAATGGTATTTAAATGAAAAACTAACATTCAATTGAATTATAATTAATACATAAATAATTTTAAATAAAAACATGTGCGAATATACTTTGAATAAACGTAAAACTATTATATAACATAATTGAACTTAGTAGAATATTAAAGTATTTTTATTTCTAAAAATACATTAGAAATTCAATCAAATAAATTAATTTCATAATCTCTACTAATAATACAAATTCTTTACTTTGGTGAAGCTTTTTTGAATTTCTCAATCAACCCTTGCACCCACTACCTACCCAACTGACTTATCAACAACGGGTCAAAGTGAAGCCACTGCCTAAAATGTCCAAATATTCATTGCTATTTGTTACTGACCGAGACGTTTACTTCAGGTTAGTCTGGTCATTTAACGGAAGGGAGCAGTTGCCCCATTATCAAAATACTGCTTCCAACCAACCACTCACATTTTCTTCCCCACTATTTCTTTTTCTTCCCTTTTATCAACTTCGGAAAGGGCCTCATTAGCTACTTCTCTTTCTTCTTCAATTTTTTTTGTTTCCACCGTAATTAAATTTAGTTTGATCGGTAGAAAAATAAATACCAACGACAACAACTGCATCGCACCTCCAAGCTTGGAATCCTAATGTGATTCTCCGTGCCAGTCAATCAAAACCCATATCAGTCAGGTAATAGCATCTGAAAAGCTTACAGCCTTATTTTCACCTCGATCAAATATAATTTAAAATCAAATTCAATAAATTGAAAGGAATCAAACAATGGGCGAACGAAGAAATTATAGTAAATTAGAAGAAGAGCTCGAGATGAAATCGCTCCGTCGAACTATCAGCGCCTACCTCAAGTTTGTATACATTACACTTCATTAATTCATATTCTGTTATTAGTTATTCTGATGCTGTGGAACAAGATGTAGGAAGTATGAAAGGTCCTATAAGAAATTGTCACCTGCTCACAAGGTGAATTGCAATTAGATTCAGATTGATTTTTAATTTTTGTTTTTGTTGAATTTATTCAGGATCATGTTCAAGGTTTCCTATAGGTATCCGACCGACACCATTGTGGTTCTAGATTTGAAGCACAAACGAGACTTTGGGAGAAACTGGAGCATGGGGATCTGATGCGTCATCAAAAACGACTTTTTGTTTTCAGCCGGTACATTCTTGGAGCTGTTAAGGACACTACACTCACATTAGTAATAAGCCGCTGCTACCCGATTCTATTAATAATCGGTGCCAGTGCCAACGGTACTAAAAATGATTCTATATGATGTTTATATTTGGTGTGAAGTTTATTGGTTGTTCATATATTTGATGTATTTGTCGCTTATACATTATAAACTTTAGCATTCAAACCTACCGTTCCATTATAAATAACCATACTTTTGGACATTTGGATATACATGCTTCCTACTGTTCTAGATATGTATATACCAACTATCATCTTCAATACCAATGTAATTTTATGATATATTGCATGTTTGATAATAAATATGCTATAAGGATTGGAAATGTTTTTTTTGTTTATACTTAGCTGAAAATCAAACATTTACAGAACAAATTGAAATAAATTGGACTACAGCTTGAACATGTATCTTTCTTCATTTTAGATTGCCTTGGTATGATTTCCACACGAGCCTATATATACATCCAGGTTCATATGAAATAGTGAAACTTATTTACTTTAATGTGGTATTTGGTTTTTCACATGATATGGTTTAACTTTTGAGCATTATACGAGTTATGCTAGAAAATGATTGTATATGATACTTAACATGTTCCATTTTACAATTGGCCATTGTATGCTAAGGTTTATTATTTGTTCACATATTTTCCGGTTTTAGTTTTTAGCGTGTGAAAATGCTATGAGAACCATGACCATTGTGTTCTTCATGTTATGTGTAAATAGAGAGTTTTCCTCAATTAAATTGCAGCAGTGGAGTTATATTATTTGAAAGAACTAAATCTATTTTACAATTTAAAGAAGAGAAACATGGAAAAATTTAAAAATTATTATGTGCTCATGTAGTTTTTTGGATAATGATTTAGTTTGTTTACATATGAAGTGATTGTGACCTAAGTATTTTTAATGTTCCTCTTTGCTGTTTCGCTTATGCAAAATAATTTATGCATAAAACTGAAGGTTTCTCCAAGTGTTTCAGATAGTTCCAGAGTTCTTTATAGCGTCAGATTATTCCTTTTTTGAAGATTTTATCTCGGTTTTTCATTAATACAAGAGAACAAACGAGGATATAGTACTTGGGAGATGTTTGGTTGCATGCAAAAGTATAAAATTGATACTCTTTCGTCGAAGAACTCTCAATGGCAACTTTAACCAAACATTTTCCCAAACTCTTAAGTCTTTGTATGGGAAGCAACAACGAATTTTGTGTAAACATTTTCCCAAACATAGAAGGCAGCGCATAGATCCTGTATATTCTTCTAATCTGAAATGTATTAGTAAAGGTACCTTTATTTTTACTCATCTACCGTGGAGTTGCATATCCAAGATCCAAATGAAGTCGCATACATTTTTTCAAGGTACTTTATACTTTGTTTGAGTTCAGCTTCATTATATGATAAATGGGAATATGAAAGTAGTAGATAGGTCCTCTTGATTTTCTTTTATTTTCATATTCATTGGAAATGGTCATGACTTAGATTCTAATATTTGTTGTAGAATGCAGTTATGATGTTTAAGTACTGTGGAAGTTGGTGATAATTCTGATTACTCAAAGGTTTTATGGTGATAGCAAGGAGAAGCAACCTTTTTCCTATGCTCTTTAGGTAAGCATTTGGTATATATGGTTGCACCTTTTTTAATTACACATGATAATATCGTATGACTCAAAAAATGATATACACGACAAAATGGTGATTTATTTTTTAATATTCATGCCTAATAAGAAACGTTCAAGAAAAAGTAGCAGGTGAGCATTTTAAATTGAATGCCAAAATGCTTCATCTAACCACAAAACCGTTGCTTTCTTATTTTAGTTTCTAAGATTTGACTGAGTTTAGTTTTAATATGAATGGTTGTTTGTATAAAGTTGAATCGATCTTCTACTTCTACTACCTACTATATATATAATAATGTAAAGTGGAAAATAGGCACAAGGACAAATTTTCATAAAAATTTTGGCTGAAGGACAACAAGTTTCATTTTTAGGCTGAAGGACAAACTAGGACAATGCTAATACAACTAGCATTTTGTACAATGTAAAACTGGATATAATGCTAGTTATAATTAGCATTTTGTACAATGTTTGCACTGTAGAAAATGCTAACTATATTTAGCATTGTCCTTCAGCCTAATTTTCTTTCAAAGTTTGTCCTTCAGCCCAAAAATGAAACTTTGTGTCCTTCAGCCTAAATTTTTTTCAAAGTTTGTCCTTGTGCCTAATTCCCTCTAATGTAAATATATTTCTAATTATGGATCCAAATACTTGACATCTAGAAAAGATAAAAAATTAATAACAATAGCAGTTGTCCATACTTGCCAAATCGACATAACAAGTAAGACAACAAAAAAAGAATAACAGTTTCAAAGGGTGATTTGTTGCACCGTACAATAAAAAGTTTGCTTACACTTTGATAACTTGGAATTGAGGACGCAATTGTCATTTTATGTACACTCACACTTTCTGAATCAAATCTCACGCCTCACAAGCCTGCTCCAATCTGGCATTCTTCTTAGTTCTTTAGGCTTAATCCAATGTTTCATGATTCATCTTAATTTCCAAAATAAAAGAAGTTTGCAAATAATGGCTTCATGAAAATGGTGCCAATGGAAGTTTAGCCTCTTTTTCTAGAAGTCGCTTCTCAACCCACTAATAATTTTAAATTTGGATATAATAATTGACGTTATTTGACAACTAATATACACCTAAATTTGTTTTCCATGCATTTTACAAATTATTATGTCCCTAATATTTGACAGCATGTCAATGATTCACATTACTATTTTTTTCCAACACTAATTGCATCAAATTTACACATCAAGGTGTATACACTAATGAAAAGGTACATGAATTCAATCTTAAATTCACTATTACTGTCTTATATAAATATTCGGCAATTAGTAACATTCCTTTGGTTATTTTCATATGTGAAAATTTTCTTTATATAAGAGCTCATAGGTAAGAATTACACATAAATGGTATGCTTAAGGTTTCCACATTTATACAGTTTCATATTTATTGACCAAAAATTTGTGCATTTGAGACAGAATTGAGACGTGGCTGGAAAAAAGTAAACCCATAGTGACTCAATGTTATTCTTAGTATTTTGATCCACTCATTTTGTTTTCCACTTTTAACCTATTCAGCTTTTGTTTTCAACAGCTGATTCACATTACATTTTTTACTGAAATTAATTACATTAAATTGACATACCAAGGATTATATATTGATGGAAGGATATATGGATTCAATCTTAAATTCATTATTACTGCCATATGTAAATACCCGATAATTAGTAACATTCTTTTGGTTATTTTTATATGTGAATTTTTTTTCTATATATAAGAGCTCATATGTAAGAATTACACATAAATAGTGTATAATTATGGTTTCAACTTTTACAATTTCATACTTAGTTTCCAAAATTTATATATTGGAAAGTGGAAAATAGGCACAAGGACAAATTTTCATAAAATTTTTGACTGAAGGACAACAAGTTTTATTTTTAGGCTGAAGGACAAACTTTGGAAGATAATTAGGCTGAAGGACAATGCTAATACAACTAGCATTTTGTACAATATAAAACTGGATATAATGCTAGTTATAATTAGCATTTTGTACAATGTTTGCACTGTACAAAATGCTAACTATATTTAGCATTTTCCTTCAGCCTAATTTTATTTCAAAGTTTGTCCTTCAGCCCAAAAATGAAACTTTGTGTCCTTCAGCCTAAATTTTTTCCAAAGTTTGTCCTTATGCCTAATTCCCTCTATTGGAAATGTGGATGAAAAAAATAAATCCACAGTGACTCGGTATTATTCTTAGTATTTTTATCCATTCATTATGTTTTCTATTGTTTCCCTATTTAACTTCTGTTTTCAGTGGCTAAATCGGGTTATAGAGTGAGAAGAGATGTATTCGATACTGATTGGATTTACACAGCCCTCTATTCTTTCCATTACTGTTTTATTTACATTCTTAAATGGAAAGGTAGCAAAACAATCATTGAATTTATTTTTTCTTTCATAGTTGTTTACCGATTTATTTTCTTCCAAGTTTTAGTTAGTGTTCCTGGTAATGAACGTATTTTTGGATTGTGGAAAATAGGCACAAGGACAAATTTTCATAAAATTTTTGGCTGAAGGACGATAAGTTTCATTTTTAGGCTGAAGGACAAACTTTGGAAGATAATTAGGCTGAAGGACAATGCTAATACAACTACCATTTTGTACAATGTAAAACTGGATATAATGCTAGTTATAATTAGCATTTTGTACAATGTTTGAACTGTACAAAATGCTAACTATATTTAGCATTGTCCTTCAGCCTAATTTTCTTTCAAAGTTTGTCCTTCAACCTAAAAATGAAACTTTGTGTCCTTCAGCCTAAATTTTTTTCAAAGTTTGTCTTTGTGCCTAATTCTCTCTTTTGGATTCCTGTTTTCTTTAATCTATGCCCATTTTCAAATTACCTGCATGAGTAGAAAATGCTTCTCTCAATTGTATATTAAAATCCAAGCCTGTTTTGAACTTGGGTCAGTTTTCATGTTCATAGGAGTCTCACTTGGCTTTGAGTGGTGGTCTTTTATTCCATATAACACACAATTATACTATTGATATTTTCTGTATGTAACATCTTTTAGGTGAAAATAACAATTCACAACTAAACTGAACACGTTCCTTATTTTCTGATTATATGCATATGTATTAACAGTATGAAGAAATAAGGAAGCATGATGGAGAATACAGGAATTGGACTTCTTAAGATTATAAGGGAACAATTCAGTTCTGAAGAATCATGGAATTTTCAAGATGGAATTCATGGATTATGAGGGAATGCATTTGATCAACCAACATGCAGCGGGGTGGAATTTGTGGCTTATATCTTCTAACCAAATTGTTATATACATCATGAAAGGTTGGCTATGACTGATAAAAGGACAAATATGCAGTTATCAGAATACTGGAGCAGTTGTATATAATTGAGTACTTTCCCCATTCCTCAACCATGTCTATGTTATGTTTGCACAGTCTTTTGGATAATACTATTTTTCATATAGATACCCATGTACAAGGGTAACGATTAAGTGGATTAATAAAAATTGAGTTGATTTCTATAAAGTTTTTCTTTCATTTACATTGACAATTTGAACAAATTTTAGCAATGTTCTAATTTTTGTTGTAGATCTGAGTTTGTGCTCATACATATTTCAAATTTTAGCTTAAAAATTAACGTAGAAATACTAATCTAGCAATCTAAGATTATATATATTCCAAAATTTGAGAAGGATCAACCTGAAAGAATCATATAAACAATGTCAGCTGTAAACAAAGTCAAATACAAAATTAATCAAGGAACAACGAAAAGAACAAAATAAACAAATTATGTTACTGTTTTGATTGAATTTCTTGCTATGCTTGATTTGTTGGCGGTAGTACTGCTTTCAAACTTATAACGGGATCCGTCGATGCATGGTCGAGCAGAGAATGGTAGTTCGCATACTAAACCAACTGTGAAATTGAAGAAGATATTTTACAAATTTTAAAAAGACATCGCCAAACCTCTATTCATTGAATTCTATTTGTTACAAGTATATACGGGTAAAATAATGACCAGTATTAGGCCGGAGAAAGATACATGCTAATTAAATTGAGGTAGTTGCCTTACTTCATTCCTCTCATCAATTTCCGATAAAAAAATAACAAAATATGCAGACTGGACAAAAAAATGAATCCACACGGTAATATTTTTCTACAGCACACATTCCACATAGTTCTTTTCACACCAAGCCAATTTCACACCAGATTGCCTTACTCACGTCCATCGGACGTGCCTTCGTACTTGTTTTTATAATGCATAAATATCATTTTTCAATTCATTTTTAGAAAAAAGATATAGCGGAAATAACGGGATATAACGGAAATAGCGGGGTTAAAACAGAAAGACTATATTTGGAGCTATATGAAAAAATCATAGCGATAGAAATCCGATATGAGATATAGCGGGGTAATAGCGTGACATTAACTACACATATAAGATGATATACTTGATTTACAAAGCAGTGAATATTTTTGTATTATTGATAAAGTGATTGCGTCGGTGATTTACATTCCGCTGCTTTTATAATGTACAAAATAATATACATGGGCCAAAGTTGAGCCCAATACTCTAATGTCTGCATATTTCCTTGTACCCGCTTTGCTTAGTAATAATATATGAATCTTCGAATGCTGCTTTCTTCATTCCCAACATTCGAACATATTTACGATTGAAAAAAAAAGAGATCACCTTCTTGTTATGACTTTGATAGAATTATAGGTTAGCACAAGAACGGAGCAACCATTGACCAACCTTTATAAATTATTTTTATGATCAATAGTTATCACCACCAAGTCAGTTCGGTTTCTTATTATAAAATTGAACTTCTGCATATGTGAAATACGCGTGAACAGCTTGTTGAAAACACCGAATCATGCTTGTGGATTCCATAATGGACCAAGTACCAATAGTCCTGTAATTACTAAAAACTATTACCGTTTTAAATAACCTTATATAAAAAATTTGTCAGAAAAATATTAGCAATTGTGTAATGAATTGTACACTTACGTTATTTTGCCGATCATGTCATACTATATGTATGTAAAGTTGAATCATTTGTGCATTTGCCTTCTTTTTTTCAAGAATTCTGAAAATTAAAGGTAAAATTAAAAATTCTCATTCATCTAGCTATGTTGGGCTCGGAAATAAAGTTAGCGATTGTTAAAACCATTGCCATTCCACCTCACATAGTAGAGCAAATAGACTAAAAATGTAATCTATCGACTTAAAATGATGTGCAGTGTAAATTAATAAGTTTTTTTTATATATAAAAGAAGAGTGATACTTATTTCAAACGAAACACTCACTACAAGGACGGCAGCAGATAGCGACGGCTTTTAGCTGTCGCCGGCCGTCGCAAGCCGTCGCTATCTGTCGTCGCTATTTGCCTCGTCGCCCAATAGTATGGCGACGGTTTTAGCGACGGCTCCGTCACCAAAATAGCGACGGCTCGCGACTGCAAATGTGACACGTGGAAATTTTCCAACGTTTAACTGGCGCCACTAGGCGTCGCTAAGCGACACAATTTTTTGGCAAAATAGGCGTCACTAGCCGTCGCAAACCGTCGCAATATGGCAACTTACAAGCCGTCACTAGCCGTCGCAAACCGTCGCTAATCTGAAGCAAATTTTTTGTATTCCCAGAGCACTTCCCCACTTCAAACAACAACCATCATATAACATCATCACAGCCAATATACACCATATTCATCAACTATAGCCATTATATATCCATCATATAACATCACTATACATTCAAACAATATAAAATCCAACCAAATATCATTTTCAAATCCAACCAAATCAAACAATATAACATCCAACCAAATCCAAGAATATGTACATAGTTATCCCGACATATATATACATAATAACCAACCAAATCCATCAACTAGAAATTATCAAAATATGTACATAATATCCTGAAATATATATACACCAAACCAACCAAAATGTGTATATACCAAACTATAACACGAGCAAACAAACATACCTACTCCTCGCCATCGCTGCCGTCCTCTCCAAGCATCGTCCCATGCTGTTGCAAATAAGCCGCAATCCGCTCATCCAGCTGTTGCTCAAAGAAACTCTTCCTCCAGTCATTTATTTCTTCCACCGTCGCCCTCAACTGAGCAATCTCCGCATCTTGCTGCGACCTCCTGAATGCACTCTGCATTCTCATCGCCTGTAAAATAGTTCATATGCATTAGTAATATTATTAAAATTATTTAACTATTCATATGCATAAGTAAATTTATATATTAGTACATGTCAAAATTTACCTCCACATTTCCATAGCTATACCGTCGACTGGTCCAAGAAGGCGGGTCAATAATAGCATCCCAAATATGGTTCTCCTCCTCTAACGTAAGCTCTTCCCGACCAGTGGACTGTGCTACACGAGCCCGCTCTGCTTCGTACCTCTCCTGCGATTACAAACAATTGTTTTACACGATAAACCCCAAACTTCAAATTTTTGAAAATAAAATAAGACAAAATATTATTATTAACAACAAATTAATTTACCATTACGGATTGTGATTTGTCATCCGTCCACTCGTACGAAACATTGCCCTCTTCGTCAGTCCTCTCCACGGCATGCGTGGCCTTGAACAGCTCCGCCATAGTGGGCTCGCGGTTATATCTCGCGGAATATATAAATATTATTGCTAATCTGATTATAAAAAATTGTAATAAAATGTAAACACAGTTTATAAATTTAATTATCAGCTCTCTCTTGTGCTCCTGAAAGGATTTGGAGCCACCACGGTGCAATGCAGGATTTTTATTCCTGTTTGCCCGGTTCCGCGCAGATAACTCCTACAAATTAAGATAAATTATCACGTATATATCTTGCGAGATTTATATTACATTTAAATAATAAAGAAAACATATTTTACTTACTTTTACTGTCGGACTGTCCCAAAGCCGAAGAAATTCATTCCATACATTCTCACCCATCCAGTTCGGCTTTTTCCCTGCATTCTTAGCCTTAGACAATATATCCCTGTAATTTTTTCTCATTCGCTTGTTCCAGTGATTTAAAAAAATGTCTAAGTCGTCAGGGTCAACGCGGACTGCAGCCTGTAAATTAAAATTATTTTAAGTTATATACAGTATATTAATTTACAACTGAAATTGAAACTACTACTTACAAGTAAATCCGCCTGTATTGCGTTTTTGACGTGCGGGGGGATGTCGTCCCAGCGAGGCCAACAACCATCCATGCGGCTCTGAAATGCCTTTCTCGAAACCTGTAAAATATAATCTGATGGTTCCACCTCAAAGCCACTGCAAAAGTTATGATATACATGTTTAGTGCATTTTAAAAATTATACTTTAAATAAAATTGATACTTACCCAGCACTTCTAGGAACAACTTCTGCAATCGGACGTAAGTCCGGTGCAGTGCCACTGCCACCTGCACCGGGAGATGGGGATGGCGTGCCTGTCATACTTCGTCTCCTGCCAGACATATCTACTATAGAAAAACAATATCATCACAAAACAATTATAGAAATTCACTACTACATAGCATGTTTCGATCAATTTCACAGAACAGTTATAAACATTTACTGGTACAAAACATGGATAAAAATTAACTAAATGATCATCACAGAACAATTACAGAAATTTACTATTACATCGCATGTTTCAATCACTATCACATAACAATTATATCAATAACGATCAGTCTTCATCGTTTTCTGATTCAGACTCAGTCTCGTATTCTATCTCATTTTCTTCGGTACTTTCGAATGCATCAAATAGGACGTTCGATTCATCATTCAAAGGCCTTAAAACAACTAACCATGTTAATCGCCAACACTAATCATCTACATCAACCATTTATTCAACTTGATCATGATAAACTAGTTAATGTAATACGAAATAATTCAAGTTCATGATAATAAACTAATTAATTTATCAAATCAACATACAACACTACTAATACCTAATTTAACAACACTACTAATACCCAATTTAACAACAAATCATAATTGACTTAGGGTTTAAACTAAACCTAAAAATATCAAATTTACATTCAAACAAGATATTAGAAGCATACCGACGTAAATTTGGGTGATTTGGAGGCGTTGAAAGCTGGAGCGGCGGCTATGGTGACGGGGGGCGTCGAGGGGAAGGAGGAAGTGATTTGGGGGAAGAAATTGAGGAAGAGAGAATGAAGGAGTTGTTGCTCTCGGCAGATCTGTATATTGCGTATAGCGACGGCTAGCGACGGTTTGCGACGGCCGCTTTTTTTAGCCGTCGCAAACCGTCGCTAGGCTCCGCCGCTATACGAAGCCTTTCTGACTCATTATGGTGGAGAACAAGCTCGAATTCAAAAATTTTGTAATATCTGTCTAGAGCATTGTATCTCCAACCATTTGAGATAGAGGTCCTTAGCTGTTATGTTAACAGTATCACATAAAAAAATTCACATGTTTAATCCTTAAATTCCCTTCTAATCCAAATTATATGACGGTCGTTTAAAAAATAATAATGAAGCACTATTGAAAATCCAGCAATGGAAAAAACCTGAATCCATTACCAATATTGACATAGCAGTTTAGAATCTGAAAACAAAGCAGATGTAGAGTCAACTCTAATAAAATATTCATGTGCTGATCATATGTTTGAAATATGTGGTATCCATCGACATTTTCCTTGTTGATGTAATTATCTCAGAATAGAAGTAATGGCCTAATGCCAACGATGTAGTACAAATATATGTATAAAAGTGAGTAAAAGTCATCATTCTATGTTTACTGGATACGTATTGACTAGAAAAGTCTAAGACATTGGTGCATAATCATAAAGTGACAACGTTTTTATAATCCTAAAACGAGTCTTATGAATAATCAAAGTATGCAGGTTGAACATCTGCATTTCCTCTTTGTACATTTTTTATGGGACATAAAATAATCAATGAAAAGATGATACGTTGAAAAATAGCTTATTTTCATATTCGAAAAATAAATAGATAAAAACGTGTTATTAGATTTGTATTTAATGATATCCTCTGGCATAAGGTACCCAAAGTACGGTGCATGTAAAAGTACGGTGAATAATTAAAAAAAAAAGCTTTATTATCATAATAAGTTTGAGCCCAAAACTTGAAGTAAGTTTATTTTTAGTAACATAAAATGAAAAAATTTCATTTTGTGGAATGATACAAACCGTTCAGAACATCCCATTTTTCAGATTTCATGAGGTCTATAGAAAATACCTATGTGACTTTTAGTACATGATGAACTTTTTTTTCAACTACTTTTTTCTTATGTTTATACAGCTTTGGTGTCATACTTTTTTGGTATTAGCATTAATTACTAAAAACGTTTTTTTTATATATTATCAAATCTTAATCACTTAAAAGATATGATCTAATATTAAACCTCTTTTATAAATTCAAACGATCCTAGAAGTAGGATCTAACAATTAAACATGCTGTACAAATTTAAAACGCTTCTAAAAATATGAGCTAAAATTAAACTTTCTTTACAAATTCAAAATACTTTTTTACAAATATACAAATTTTAGTATCACTTGAAAATAAAAAATCATTTTTTTGACTGATTTAAACATATACAATATATAACTAAAACAATTCACGTGTCGTAACACTCGTAACAAAAATGTGGGTTGGATAGTGGTTTAGTTTATTTTTGGGGTAAAAAGATGCTAAGTTTGAATATTATGCTCTTCATTTAAATATAATATTTTCAACTATTTTTGACTGTTTCATGTGTATATTTTCGGTTTGTACTGTCACGTACTGAAACAAAACACAAATCTAAATATGTTTTTCTATCTTCCACCTTGATGTGATGCCCAAAATACCATAATAAATAACCTTTTTTTGAAGAAGAATGTTAACGGAAGTGCAAATGTAGATAATAAATATTTCGTTTTTCTTTATGATTTAAATACCAATTCTTTTTTTTCTAATCCAAAATCAAATGATCACTTAAACATTTTTATTTTTATTTTTATTTCAAAATTTTGTCGAACAACTTTTGTGCATTACAAACACTACTAGAAAAGGCCATAATTCCGACAGCATCAAGCGATGGCTTTCGACGGTCAATTTCCGACGGCTTTCAACGGGTCGTCGGCGGTCGTCGGAAGTCGTCGGAAAATCGTGATTTACATGGCTCAGCCGAGCCTTCTTCTTCCTCATTTCCATACGAGATTTTTCAACCCAAAATCTCCAAATCTCTTCCCCAAGCTTCCAATCATCAATTTCGAGCTTTCAGATCCTCCCCGGCTGCGTAATCAACGTCTATTGCTCTCTAGCTCAGGTATAATCTCTTATTTTCGCCAAAAATCTAATTTTTACCCTAAATCCAGATTTGCATAAATTGTTAAATTAGGGCTAACTAGTGATTGAAATTGTTTCCAATAGTGTTATAATAGTTTCTAGCATTCCATGGTATTCATATTTCATCTTTTATCGTGAAATTGTGAAAAACATGTATAATTTGTGGTTGTTTGTGTATAAGTAAATCGTTATGTATGCCTTGATTCTACGATTGTATATGTGTGTAGCGCTGCTATCATTGTATTGTGTTAGTTGGAATAAGATAAAATAAATGCACGAGCTAGGAATATTATATTGTGCACGTATTGACTTATGCAACAACAAAAAATACATCGAACGAGCCTTAAGTTGATGTAATACGTCGAATAAATGTGTTAAATTAAAATATATTTTTGTAAATGTGAACAGTTAGTAAAACTGTATTTTTTCGTAAAATGCACACATCTAATTGACAAATGTCCCTTAGAGAGTTTTTGACCCCGTCTGACGAGTTGTACATGATCGTTGTATAAATAGTCGTTTTTTTTCAAAAAACGGCCATTTATATTCATCTGGTACAATGTTTGTTGGATTTGTCCCTGTATTGGACAAGTTATGAACACAGTAAGCATTTACATTTTGTATACTACTTCGTCTCAAACGGTTCATAAAATTTCGACCTAACTTTTCTTTTTTGTTTCCTGCGTACACGCATTGTGTACAATGCAGAGAACAAAAGGGAAATGCTGCCGAAATTTTGTTGAATCGTTTGAGATGAAGTAATATACGAAATGTAAATGCTTACTGTGTTTGTAATGGGAAGTAGGATGCCTGACCATGGAAAAAAAATATTTTTGTACAATTTTTTGTATCGATACGTTAAAAAATAAAATGTGCCATATTTGAAAATATTTTTAAATTTGTGAAGTAGTTCTTTAAATTCAAATATTATACGACCATGAAAATAATCTGTTTCGAATTTGTATTCTTGAAAATAAATATTAAATTTTGAACTTCTCATTTTCTCAAATAGGAAAAATGATTGATTATTTTGTTGATCGGAGGAGATGGATGTACCAAAGAAAAGGACTGAGGGGCTCAATAAAAGAAGATTTTTATAATGGTATAAACGTATTTGTTGAATTCACTTTAAGTAATAACGGAAACGATCCAGAAATTCGTTGTCCGTGTAGTAGGTGTAGGCATTTGAAGTATTTGTTACCAGATATTGTGAAAGTTCATTTGTACCAAAACGGTTTCGTACTCGAGTATTATGTTTGGGATCGGCATGGAGAAGTTGTAACAAATACTTCTGTAGAGTCTGAAAGTGTCGTTAACGAAATAGTTACGATGACCCGTATAGAAAATATGGTCAAAGATGCAACACGATCAGTGTTTCCTAAGGTTGAAGTTGACGACGATGATGGAAATGTTGAAGAACCAAATATTGAAGCAAAATTTTTTATGATTTACTAGATGCTGCTAAGAAACCTATTTGGGATGGTTATAAAAGCGACACTCAACTGTCAGTAATCGTAGAATACATTGCGCTGAAGTCAAAATACAACATCACTGAAGCTGGGTTTACGGCTGTTGTTCAAGCTGCAAAAAGACATATGCCGCCCGATAATCTAATGTGTGAAAATCACTATGAAGTTAAAAAACTTATGTCGGCTTTTGGTTTACCTTATCAGAAAATAGATACATGTTTAAAAGGCTGCATGTTGTTTTGGAAAGAAGATGCAAACCTTAGAAATTGTAAAATTTGTAATCAGGAGAGATACAAACCAAGAAAAAAGAAGGAGAAGGAAGTTCCGTACAAGCGTATGCATTACTTACCCATAACTCCAAGGCTTCAAAAATTATATGCATCTTCTGTAACTGCATCTAATATGAGATGGCATAGTGTGAGAACGGAGGAAGAGGGTACGTTGACACATCCGGCCGATGGAGAAGCATGGAAGCATTTCGATAAAACGTATTCAAATTTTGCAGCGGAGAGTCGAAATGTTAGATTAGGATTATGTACGGACGGTTTTTCTTCATTTTCTCAATTTGGTTCTAAATATTCATCCTGGCCCATTATCGTCACACCGTATAATTTACCTCCATGGATGTGTATGAAAACGCAATATATGTTTCTTACTGTTGTCGTTCCTGGCCCCGACGATCCGACACAAGGAATCGATGTATATTTACAACCGTTGATTGAAGAGTTAAAAATACTGTGGAACGAAGGAGTAGAAACATACGATGTGTCCAAGAAGAAAATTTTTCGTATGTCTGCTTCTTTGTTGTGGACTATAAGTGATTTTCCTGCCTATGCAATGCTTTCAGGATGGAGTACTGTCGGTCGTCTAGCATGTCCATATTGCATGGATGAAACACGAGCGTTTTCTTTACCTCATGGTAAGAAAATTTCATGGTTTGACCGTCATCGATATTTTCTCCATGTAAATCATCCCTTCAGAGGAGACAAGAAAAACTTTTTAGCTAATAGAGTAGAAACCAGACAACCACCGACGATATGGTCAAGCGAAGACATATATGAACTTGTTAGGGACTATCCAAAGATATATGAAACTGGAGAGCAAATAGAAATTAAAGGCAAATCAGTTGTTCATAACTGGTGCAAACAAACTATTTTTTGGGAGTTGCCGTATTGGAAACATCTTCTGCTTCGTCATAATATAGATGTGATGCACAATGAGAAAAATGTATTTGATAATGTTTTTAATACAATTTTGAATGTGAAAGGGAAGACGAAGGATGATTTGAAATCAATACGTGATATAGAAGAATTATGCAAACGTCCTGAGCTTTATATGAAACCAAATGACAGTAAAAAACCCAAAGCATGTTACGAATTAGATAATAATCAAGTTAAAGCTGTGTTAAAATGGGTGGAAGGGTTAAGATTTTCTGATGGGATATCATCAAATCTTCGTAGATGTGTTGACTTTAAAAATGGTAAATTGAGCGGAATGAAAAGTCACGACTGTCACATAATGATGGAAAATTTATTTCCCGTTATGTTCAAAGAACTACCGCCGTTAAAAATTTGGAAGGTAGTAACGGAGCTTAGTATGTTTTACAAAGAGCTTTGTTCGACTACTTTAAAAGTGCAACGTTTACGTAAACTTGAAGTGGATATTCCTATATTGCTTTGCAAATTAAAGAAAATATTTCCGCCAGGTTTTTTTAATGTAATGGAACATTTACCTGTTCATCTCCCATCTGAAGCACGACTTCGAGGTCCTGTCCAATATGGATGGATGTATCCATTTGAGAGGTATGTAATATGTTATCACGTAATTTAATTGCATTTGAAAGATGAAGTTAATATAAATTAATTTTGCATAGATATTTGAATCATCTGAAGAAAAAAGTGAGGCAAAAAGCACGAGTTGAAGGTTCGATATGTAAATCTTACATCGAAGAAGAAGCTTCGTTCTTCTGCTTATCGTCGGAACAGTAGACCCATTATGAATCAGGTATAACACACTTCCATTTCTATTTCCATTTCAGTCATTAATTAAGCAATTTATACCGTTGATGTCATTTACATATGAAATATATTTCATTATCATGTTATTATTCTCTTATATAATGATGTGTATATATGTCACAGGTTTATCATAATGTCATATAGAGGTAGGAGCTCTTCCCGATCATCAGGAGGCGATGGCAGTGGCCCATCGCAAGATTCAAAGCGTCTAGTAGTTTCGTTAGTCCCTAGAGCAGAGGGGTACGAATTAAATTTTATTCAGCATCTTATTTTTTTTACAATATACGTACGTACTTATCTGTATTGTATTTAAAAACAGGGGGTTCGACCTACTTCCCTCGAAGGTTGTGCTGGATGTCTCTAGAGCTTCTTATCGCAGTAGGATGAATGCTTGCTGGCCGAAGTGGGATAACATCCCTCCCCACATCATAGAGTGTATATGGCAGGATGTCCTAGTATGTATATTTTATTGTTTTCCATTTTTAATTCGGTTTTGTCGTTTTTCTACTGTTTATCGTTACAGTGTAATCTTTTTTTTTTACTTTTTATCGTGAAACACAGGCTGAGATAAACATCCAAACAGACGATATGCTGCTGGCACGAGGATACTGGATGAAGAAGATGCGCAAGAACTATAGGGACTCGATATCTAAAATTAAGAAATCTGGTAAGAAACCACGATGAATGAGGGAGAGCGTATGACAAGCATGGTTGGCATACTGGGAAACTGACGAGGCGAAGGCAAGTATACTAAATTTTTTTGAATTATTAATTTGACGTGATCGAAAAATAATGTATCAAATTTTGAATGTACAAGCAGAGTCGGATAGAAACTCTGCAAATAGAAATAAAAATACCGTCACTCATCGCGGAGGGTCGAAGTCATTTCAGCAGTATCGGCAGGAGTTGGTAAATTTACTGAATGATAATTGTAAATAGTTTATGCTATATAATTTTAATTGTATAATAATTGTATGTACAAATCAACTTCAGGAAGCTGAGGCGCATGGTCCCTTAGGCTATATGGACGTGTTCACTCGTACGCATGCTGTCGAGCATGTAAATCCGGACGGGACTGTTTCGTATACATGGCACGACGATAAATCCAGCAGGAGCCATGTAAGCATATTTCATTTTATTCAGTATTAGTAATTGTTCTGCTTGTTAAACTATAATGAAATAAGATATGATGTTATTAATTTGTTAATGCATGAAAAGTTTATGGAGCAGCGCCAGAAACTCCTTGCTGATACGGGTCGAGATCGGCTGACGACTGATGAGGAGGATGCTATTTTTGAGTCCGTTATGGATCCATCAGAGCATGACAGACGATACGGATTTGGCAATCAAGTGGTAAATAATTTATTTTACTGCTAATTTGATATTTAAGTCATAATTAATTAAATCGTAGGGATTTATACAAGCATCTTGTACCCAAAACCCTACGCCTCTCCCAATAAATGTTTAATTTACTAGTTTTAAGTCTACACTTACATAAACATGCATAAACTAAATTAAATAACATTATCACACAACTAATCATTCACATACCTGCACATACACTTACAGAGATCACACAGCTAAATTAAATATTTATTGCAGGCCAACAGTCAGAGACGGGGTCGACAAACTAGAGCTCAGATCAATCTAGCAGAGATAGAAGATTTGCGGGCTAGAGCCGCCCAGCTGGAGGAGCAGAACCGCCGACAGGCCATACAGACCACATAGTTGCTAGACCAGCGTATCGCCGAGTACATGCAGCAGTATGGTGGCCGCTTCCCTTCCTCTGTTGTCTCTAGATCTGGAGGAGAGTGATTGATTGCTTGTTTTTTCAGGTATGTTTTTTTAGTTTTGTATGATTTGGTAGACCGTGGAGGTAGTTGTTGATTTTTGTATGATTATGTTTGATACACTTGGTTATGTGGTTGTATGATAATGTGGATGTTGATGATTTTGTGTTATGTTGTGTATGTATGACATGGTAGAACACTTGTTGTTGGGGTTGTTGTGAATGTTGGAATGGTTATGTATATTATGTATTTTATTTTGATGTAATTTGATGTATTTGTGTGTTTGATGAATTTTGTATAGTTTGTGTTTTGATATTTGGTTGGAATATTATATACTGGATTCTGCAGTATTGGTGTAATAGTGTTTGGATGAGAAATGTGGATGGAAGGCTATATTGCAGCAGGAATAAAAAAAAATATAACAGATTTCCGACGGCTTCCGACAGCTTTCAGGTAATAGTTTGCCGACGGCTTCCGACAGCCTATATGTCATTTTTTCCAACGGTTTCCGATGGCTTTCGACAAATGTCGGAATCCGTCGGAAGCCGTCGGAAAAATGTTCGACTCCCTGTGTCGGAAGTCGTCGGAAACACTGCGCCCCGACGCTTTATTTTCCGACGGTTTTTCCCGACGGCCGCCGATGGTTTTCAGCTGTTGGAAAATGCTGTTTTCCTTGTAGTGAAATATTTCGGTTTTAGTACAAACATTGATTATTCCATTGCAAATTTTATGTATTTTTCTCATACAAATTGAATTATCAAGCATTGATTTATTCCTACATAACAATTAGTGATATAAAATCTTAATTACTTTTGTAGAAAGCTGAAAATTAAATTTACAACAATCTGCTTTTATATTATTTCCTTCCAAGTTTGAAGAAAGACAGGGAATGATTATCAATCTTAGGAAATGTAAAAAGAGTAATATTGTAGTTTAGTTAGGATTGCTTATAATAGCAATAAACCTCACGTATAAAACCAAATTTGACTAGAGTCCCCTTCTTCATTTTTTCTATGACTATAAACTTTTTTAAATGCTTGTAGTGTGTGTGTGAGAAATTCAGTTAGAAATTTTTTTTTACGCATGAAATTAATTATGATTTTCAATTTTATCCATCACAAAAAATACAATTTATTTTGAATTACAAAATTTTGTAAATAAATAATGTTAGGCTAACCGTTAATCTTTGACAAAAATTTATATGCTTTTCAATATTGCTTTACTTTTATTATAATTTACCACTGGTATGGATTACTAATCAAGAAAAGAGTCACATGTCTCTGTTTTTGATGTTGTTATACAAAAAGTCCCTGTAGAAATGAATTTGTAAATTTGGTCCCTATTTTTCAAAAATAAAAAAACGAAAAATGTCTTGCACTTTTCTGACAGAAAATGCAAGATAACTTGCACTTTTTTAATTTTGAAATATTTTTCGAAATTTTTGAAATTTTGAAAATTTCGAAAAGCGCAAGTTAACTTGCACTTTTTATCTGGAAAGTGCAAGCTAGTTTGCGCTTTCTAATTTTGAATATTTTTTGAAAATTTTAAAATTTTTTAAAAAGCGCAAGATAACTTGCGCTTTCTAATTTTGAAACTTTTTGAAAATTTTAAAAATTTTGAAATTTTTGAAAAGCGCAAGATAACTTGCGCTTTCTAATTTTGAAACTTTTTTTGAAAATTGTAAAAATTTTGAAATTTTTGAAAAGCGCAAGGTAACTTGCGCTTTCTGATTTTGAAAATTTTAAAATTTTAAAAAGCGCAAGCTAACTTGCGTTTTCTTATTTAGAAAAAACAGGGACTTAATTTACATAGTTATTTCTACAAGGACTTTTCTTGTAACACCATCGAAAATAGGGACCTTTCGTGCAAAGCCCCATCACTAATTGTTGAAGATATATCTAATTTTTTAGTCAAACACGCAATATTCAGCTTTTTTATATGTAAATATCACCCTTACTTAAAACTATACGCAAATTACTTACGTTTTACATATTTAAACACGCAATAATTTTTTTCCATGATTTCTTTATGCATATACACGCTCACCTGGTGTTAAAATTATTGTATTGTACCTAATTCAAGTTGAATATGTGTGTCTCTCTGTGTATATTATAATGTGACGAGGGCAGTTAAAAAAGAAACAATAGTAAAACAAAAGAAATTTAAGCTTTCGCATTAATTCTAAGGGTAGACTCTATTCTTCTTAATTCTTTTTAAGTTTGGATACTTTATTTTCAAAATCCTATAATTTACCACTTTATAGTTACTCTACTAAAATTCTTTGCTATTTTACATTCAAATACCCGGTTTTCAAAAAAAAATCCTACAATTGTTTACAAATTTTTCTTGATTCTTTCTCAATATTTTACTTCAAACTCACACATTTAAATTAACTACATAATTCAAATTTAAAACTAATTGATAAACTTAGTTAGTAGGTAATATTTATTAATTAATACTAAAAAACAAAAGTATCAATATGCATACTATAGACACCTCAACAAATTGGTAAAAAAAAAAGTTTATTTAGATACAAATATATATAAATCACATAACATAAATTATATCCATTAACGATAACAACTAATTTAATTTATTCACTAAATGAATTTATCATAAATTACAACAAAGAATTCTACTAACTTCAAAGACCTTAATTTTAAAGTTTACAATAACTTAGAAACTCATCTCAATCTCTCATAATATTTTACATTCAAGTCCATATATCTAACTAATTGTGTAAATCTTAAATTTAAACTATTTAAATACTTGACTAACTAATATTCATTAATCCATCTAATAAATCCTAAAAATTTGATAAATTAAATGTATACAATATTCGTATATATGTGAAAATAATAATAAAATTATTTCTTTTCTCAGATACAGGATATTTAACTTACATAACAATAATGTATATACAAATATAATAACTCTTCTAATTCCTAATTCGTTTATCTCAAAAAAATTACCGTACTGTAACATAATTTTATTTTTAACGACGACAAAAGATAAATTTATAATTTACAACATTAAGATCCGAACGCACAAATTACGCTGATAAAAATTACAACATATAAACATTCTCACTTTCAACATGTTATCAAACCATACCCGCTCATAACTCACCTAATTAAATGCCACTTAATATTATTTTGCAATTATCAAAGTTGTAAGCATGACCCTCATACATGGTTAACTACAATGATAAAATTGTTTAAAAATGAAAATCAAATAATAGATAAAATTCACATGTAATAAGCTGGCCAAAAGATGCTTTTTTCAATTACAAATACATACAAAGCTATTCTCAATATTTTTTTCAACTTTTTTACATTCAACTCCTTAAATTTAATTTGTTATGTTGACTACTAATTCAAACATTTAAATAAATTAAATTATTTAATATTCATTAATCCATTTATAAACCCTTAAGAAAAAGGAGAGTTAAATGTATACACAACACGTGAGTCAGCGGAATAGGGATCTAAAGGCTAAATTAACATTAGAGTGGGGTGAATAGCGTTTAATGGATTATATGAATACTTTTTAAATTCTTTGAGATTCTACTTAGAATGATGTAATTAACAATCATAAATACAATCACAGAATCAAAGTACAAATAAAAGTAAATGCAGTAAAAGTAAAAAAGAAAGAACACACAAGGATTTTATACCGGTTCAGAGTTTCCCTACATCCAATCCTGCACAATTCCTTATACAGATTTATTTTCAACTAGTAAATGCAAATACAATCTCGATTTCAAGGCTAGGAGAGACACACCCTCCAGAATATTGTCCTCTGGGTAGAGCCACTTGATTTTTGGGCCACAAGCACACCCACTAGATTTACAGACTACTAAGTACACCCAATTGAATTAAACATGCTATAATCACACCTACTTGGATTTCGGGGATACCAAGCACACAAAAGAGTATAAGAGTATGATTTGATAGAGTTTACAGACTCAGATCTACGATCTTGATTACAATCGATCCTATAACTCTTGAATAGCACTTTGATCTTGAGAGAGATAAGAGAAATCAGAGGGTATATGAATGAGAATCAAACTAGTAATGGTTGAATTTTGGCATAGTTTCAATAGAATTTTCTTCAGAAATCAAGGGAGTGAAAAGAGGAGAGAGTAATGAGAAAGTAGTTAATGAAAATTCGTTTGGAAGGTTAGTATATATATGAAAGCAACGGTCATGTCCATTCGCGAAGAGAAACGATGAAAAATCACTTCCATTCAAATTTTGAATTTTGAAATTTACGGCTAGTATGCCGACATACTTGCAAATGATATGTCAACTTTCCCCTTTATATTTTGAAAAAATTATTTAATAAAAATTGTTTTGAAAATATTAAATTTTGTAAAATATTTTGAAACTTTATTCAAACTTTTAAACATAGTTTATACATATTTTAATCATATTAAAACTTAATAAAACTTTATTAAATAATATTGAAAGATTTAATAATAAATTAATAGATTGTAAATAATATACTTATAATCAATATCGTTATAAATTATTAAAGTATAAACAAAAATTCAATAAATATATATACACACACTTTAAAAACATTAAAATAATATCATTATAAGAACTAGTATGGGCCCGTGCTTCGCACGGGCTGTTTGTATTGTTGTATACATTGATATTTTGTTTGAACGCAAACCCGTAAACGGAAAGCAAGAGCATTTTTGGAATTTCAAAAGGACACCGAGTAAATTAGTTCAACGAATTTTCTTTATTAGTAGTAGAGATAAGAGATTGAAAATCATTTTTGGAAATATTTTAAAAGATTATTTAAAAATAGAATATTTGAAAAATAATTTAAAACAAAATTTGAGAAAACGAGAGAGATCAGGAAAGTGCTATCAAGGTTTAACATAAATTTTATGACTCTATAATTGTTTGCAACTAAATTGGTCAAAAACACCCAAGAATAGATTTAAGTAGTGAAATAAATGAAGAAATTAAATGAAAACTAATGAACAACACTGAATACAAAGAAAAATGCAATAGAGAACAAAAAACAACAAGGTTTATAGTGGTTCGGCGTTGATTGCCTACGTCCACTTTGAATACTTTCTTTATTGCTTTACAAATCACTCGATTACACTTACAATCAGCAAGAAATAACAAGAGATCAATGAAGAATGAAATGAGATTGGTTACAATAATGGCAGAGTTTCACTTATCAGCCAAAAAGTCCTTCAAAATGGCCTCATGCCCCTGTATTTATAGATGAAGGCAGCCTCCAATATGACTGAAACTTCGGCACCTGGACCTCTTCAACCATATGGGCCCACCATAGGGAGGGCTAGGCCCAACTCTCAATAAATAGGGGTCGGTACCGACCCCTTCATGGGTTGAGTTTGGACTAGCGACCCCTATAGTGGCTCTCTTATAGTCTACATTGATGTTGTTCCAAATATCATAGCACTTGGACTTGTGAATCTCTGGTTCTCATCATGTTTCAGTTATAGCCTCAATCTGGTCAAAGCAATGCTGACCCATGCTCAAAAAAGGGCTGCTCTTTCGATCTGACCTCGTCGAGTTAGGCCTTGTCGATCCCTCCATGAATCACACCAACAGGTTGATGCTGACCCATCAATCTATGCTGACCTATCTGTTAGCACCAAAATTGGTCACCAATCTCGTTGAGAAAGATTGTGTAGAGATATAAGTGATGAAGGTAAACTTAAACAAGGAAGAATATGCTAATTTGAATGCAGAAAGTAAGAACACCGGATTTATAGTGGTTCAGCGTAATTGCCTACGTCCACTTTGAGGTTAAACATTATTGCTTTACTTGATGATTGATTACAGATACAATCCGTAGACCAAATACTTGAATACAATTGCTAAGTAAAGAGGATGTGTCTTGAAAGCGACAGAGTCTCCCCAGTGTTCCCGAAAAAAGGTCCTTCTCACTGTGCCCCTACCCCTCTATTTATAGACAAAGATGGGTTGGACTTCCCTGGTGGGCCTGGTAGCTGAATACCTCGACCCATATGGAGTAACCCTATGTGTCGACCCAAATATGCCGAACGGCTAAATGCCGAACATGGCATGAATGCCGAACGATCTCCTTATGCCGATCGAAGTGAGGTCGAACACTCTGAATGCCATAGGAAGTATTTGTGCCAAACGAGGTGAGGCCGGACACTCTGAATGCCGACCATCCGTTTGTACTGAATGACCTTTGATGACGAGCCGCAGGTGATTGCCGAACGAGATACATACCGGACGAGATGTGGTGTTGAGTGAGGGATGTAGTTCGAATGAGGCTAGAATGCCGAGCAGTCCGGGAATGCCGAGCGTACCTTGCAGGCCGAATGTTCATGGATGCCGAATGTTCCTCATATGCCGAACGTGCCTTGCAGGCCGAACGTTCATGCATGCCGAACGTTCCTCATATGCCGAACGTCCCTTGGCTGAACGATGTCTTTGGTCGAATGTTCTTTGGTTGCCGAACAATCTTATGCTGAACGTTCTTCTTTGGCCGAATGGTATTCAATACCGAACGTTTCTCGATGCCGGACGCTCCTAGATGTCGAACGCTATCCCATGCCGAACGCCCTTTCGATGCCGAACGCTCACTGTTTACCCGATCGATGGGGAGGCCGAGTACTAAGTTGCCTGGTCAATTACCCAGGAAACACTTGCCCCCCAAAGTGTATTACGTGACCGAACGTGATACGCTTTGAATTACGTATCCTCCAGGCTCCGCTTTGAACCTTGGTTAAATCTTCTTGGAGACGCCTTCTTGAGAATATCAGTGGTGGAGGTGTGTACCGAACGTGGTGTAAATGCCGAACGATGCAGTCGAATCCAAACATTCCTCATGTGCCGAACGACTTTGTGTGCTGAAGCCCAACGCTGCGGCTTTGACCTGTTCCACCGGACATATCCTTTTCGACTTCTTCTTCTTCCCTATAAAGACCGGCACCTTCCTCCTTCTTCTCTTTTCACATTTTCATCACCGCTGCCTCGTACTTGCTGACATTCCCAGTTAACAACCTCCAACGATTCATCAGTCCATTCCAAGTCTTCGTCATACTAACTAGGTATCGATTCTTCTGTCTAAATCCTTCCCATAACTTAAAACAGTCTTTACACTCGAGTTCCGTAGTCGATAGGATGAATCGAGCCTTGATTAAGGTATTTTAGGAATTTTTAGATTTAAACGATGAGGGTGGAAGGAGGAGTGAATAGAGATGAGCTTTCTAGGAAGCTGTTGGGAGATGTGTTGTGGTTCGGAATAAATCTCCTGTGCCGAACGAGATTGGAGGAAGAAAGAATATAGGAGAAGGTTGGGACGTCGAATGGTAAGGTCTGGCATGACTTGCCGAACACTCGATTCTCGTTGTTCGTGCATGGATGGTGGAAGAGAGAAAAATTTGAAGGCAGTGGCGTGACGCACAGTATGCCGAACGATGGGATGGAAGGTTAGGGAGGCAACATGAGTTAGTGGGGATGCTGAATGTCGTTTCGGCCGAACATAATCTTGGCCGAACGATGCTTTGCCGATCGCTAACTAGTTTGAACGATAGTCAGGCCGAACGAGAATTGGCCGAACAAGCATAAACGCCGAACCATATCAAGGCCGATCAAACATAAATGTCGAACCATACTTAGGCCGAACAACACAAATGCCGAACAATCATAAGTGCCGATCAAACATAAATGCCGAACCACACTTAAGCCGAACAACACAAATGCCGAACAATCATAAGTGCCGATCAAACATAAATGCCGAACCACAGTTAAGCCGAACAACACAAATGCCGAACAATCATAAGTGCCGATCAAACATAAATCCCGAACCACACTTAGGCCGAACAACACAAATGCTGAACAATCATAAGTGCCGATCAAACATAAATGCCGAACCACACTTAGGCCGAACAACACAAATGCCGAACCAACAATTGCCTTGCCTAATCACATAACAAAACAAGGACAAGGACTCTAGCATACTAGCATATCAAACTGATCCGGACTATTAACTCCCTAGCTTCAATAGACATAAACCTTAGATTGACATAATCGGATAACTTCTTTTAACGTTTTCTAAATCTGAAATAGTAATCACCTTAAGGTAGGTTTTGGGAGACGGTCAGCAATGACGGTCTTTGAAAGCGATGATTCGAAGCTCAGTTTTATATCAGTAACCTTGTGACTTTCAAATTTTCAACGCTTATACACGACTGATTGCACTAGTTCACACACCATGTGGGAGGAATATTCTTGTCGTTAATTCTAACGTTGAACATTTTTCAAGTATAGTTTTCACAGGTGCTTAGCCAGATTCACTATTTATTGGAGATGTCTAAAAAATCTAGCTCCACCACTATCTCAGATAGGCCCGGGCCATCTTCAAAACAAGAAGTCGCAGACACTTCAAATCCGTTGACTTCCCCCGCTCATAATTTAGCTCCTGATGCCCTGGAGGCATCGATTCTCTTGGATGATCCGATCGATTCACAGGCTTCGAAGATTAATGAAGTCGCGCTTCGGCGAATATGCTCTATCCACGGAATCCCTTTCGCCGACGTGTTGGTTCCGTCGAGGCATGATCACCCACATCTGCCCCCAGTTGGATATACTGCCTGTAATAAGTTTATGTGCTGGATGGGCAGAGTGCCTCCATTCAATTTGTTTCTTCGGGACGTGCTGCAATACATAGACATCGCCCCGTCGCAGTTGCATCCAAACGGTCACGCGTTCATATACGGGACCTACCTCCTTTTCATGACCGTCTTCTTTAGGCCTCCAACTTCCGGCGACATCAGATATATTTATATGATCAAGAAGTGGAAAGATAGCCCCTCCTTTGTGTTCCTCGAGTTGTACCACAAATGCCAAATTTTGACCGGAGCATGTAGCAAATTTGCCCTGTACAAAAAGGAATGGTTCTATGTGCGTTGCCCTCCTGGTTTTTCGAGGAGATGGGTTGAAGGCAGTAAGTCTTTTCCCTGAGTCGATATTCGCGCTCTATCGGAGCTATGCTTTTTCCAACTTCTTGTTTCATCTTTTCAGGTATCAACCCACGTCCTGAGGGCCGAGGATATTCTGAGACCGTCGAAGCCATTAGAGCTCTTCCTGCTGAGGAACGGGACATCCGAACCCTTATTTCAAATGAGTCATTATCGAGATTCGGGCTGTTAGCAGGAGGTCGTCGGATTAGTCTTCCTGAGGGCGTCTCCATTCCCAAGCCCGCATCCGGTAAAGGGAAAAAACTAGCTGAATCGTCATCACGCCATACCCCCGAAGTACAGGAAGGGGAGAAAATCATAGAGAGTGAAGCTCCTAAAACACAAGGCGAGAATGTGGGCCCTACTCAGGACCTGCTGGTCGAAGTGCATGATATTGAAACGTCATCTTCCCCTTCGAAGGGGAAAAAGAAATTGACGTATAAGATACGGAAAGAGAAAGTTGGCGGAACTTCCAAAGTTACCCTCATCCCGCCAGAGAAAGAGGCTTCTTCACAGCACATGAAAAGTTCTTTAAAGGGTCTGTCGAACCTTACTATTCCCGACGATCTACTCAATTACGGGTTCGACGATCCAGAAGCCCTTAAATTTCATTCGTCCACTAGAGGCGACACGGGAGTTCAACCCCCAGTCCAGGGAGATAACACTCCAATCAGTAAAGATAAAGGAACTGGTCCGTTAGGGGGAACACTAGGACACACACGCACACACGCACTTCACCATACACTTCAATTTTTTCCATTACCCCGATTTTTCCTAACTCGTCGTTATTTTTATTCTATGCAGGTGACATGGGGCGCTCCCACGGGTTCGATCACCTCTACGGTTCTTCTGTATTTCACCATCCGGGATGGGATTCAGGCTCCGGAAGACGTAGGGACAGAGACAATTACGAAGATTGAGACAACCATCCTCGTGATTCGTCTTATCGAAAGAAAACATATTTCCAGTCTTCATATTCTCGTGATCCCCCTCCTCAAACTGAGCCAGATAGAGAAAAACTTTCGCAGAAGGGGTCTCAACCCGATGTCTCCCGAGAACAACATTCTGGTTCGTCGAGCATACGACAATCTCGGGAACATCGGAAAAGAACAGAACTTTCAAAGCCTCCTCCCCCTGTTACTGCGGCTGACCCAACGATAGCAGAGAAGATGGTCGATCTTAAGGCTAAATTCCCAAAAATCTGCTTTGACGGCCTGAAATTCCTCTCAGCTATTCACCACATCCCAGGGCATGTCAAACAGAGTGCCCTCGCCTGCAACAACGACGTCTATGTTCAACATGACGCGTTTGCACATTTGGTCGAAAAAGTCTCGGAAGTATCCATTGAGCGCCAACAGGAGATTGAACGTTTGAAGTTGGAAGCTGGCTTTAACAAGGACATCATCAAGAGTCAAGATGAAGAGCTCGCTTCGTATAAGTCGGAACTTGAAGCCGCAGAGCAGAGTGCAAAAGACACTGCCGAGGCCGTCACTCATCTAGAGGCGGCCCATAAAAAGGAACTTGATGAAGCAGTCCAGCGCAGTGGAGCCCTTGCCTTAGAAAAAGACTCTATCCAGAAAGAAAGGGACGCGCTCGCCCTGCAAGTCAGAGAGTTGAAAGAGCTATTCTCTAAGGAGAAAGAAGAGAAAATAGCCGCTTAAGAAGAGTCCCAACGATACTGCAATGAATTGTTGCTACACGGCTCTTAAAAACAAAGCTCGATGATGAGCTTGCTAAGGTTGAGATAATGAAAGACGAAGCCCGTGAGGAGGGCAAGAGAAAAGCTTCTGAGGAGATTGACTCTCGCCTCGAAGCAGCTGTAGAGGCCGGTAGAGAAGAGGTCAAGTGCATGTTTGACCCACTGATTGCCGAATACAGCGCCCGCGTCCTTAGGCACCGCGACTTGACATTCCTAGGCGAGGGCTATCTTGAATCTCTAGCTGAGGCCTGGGAGACTTTAATAAAGATCAGAAAGATCGAGTCGGGCACTGAGGAAGTCGACGAGGAGGCTCTGGTGAAAGAATTTCTCAGAGGGAACGAGCCAGCGGACTTATCTGCAGCTTTGGCTCTTTATAGTAAAGGCTCTCCCCTATCAAAAGAGAAAGATGACGAAGCGGGTCCATCTGGGGCTAAGGCTGCAGCTCCTCCTTCTGCTGCTCCTCCTTCTGCTCAATCGGCCGGTCGGCCAACACTTGACCCATTTGAGCAGCATGCTGACTATGATCCGGAAGATCACGGGCATGGCGTTCATGTGCTGTCCCCTATTCTTGAGGGTGAAACTCCACGCGCAAATGATAGCCAGCCAGAACTCGGTATAAAACTCTTTTTTTTATAAGTTCAAAGATCTGTCACTTTCTGGTAGCGGTTATTTGTCCTAATGTCCGTTCTTAATGTTTTTATGCAGGCCGCTCTGATCCTGGACCAACTCCGAGGAGCGATGACGCCAAGGAGGAGGCAGGGAAAACAAGCGATGTCACTCATGCGGGAGTAACTCCCGGCCCTGACGCTTAAGTGATCGGGATGCTAGATGATGACAAGTTTGACACTTCATCTCCCGTTGAAGGGAGTGATGAAATCGAGATCACTGGCACCTCAGAACATACTTCGAAGATGAGCATGAAGGAGCGACTCGCAGAAGAGGAGAAAAAGAAGGTCGAGATCAAGGTCGAGCCTCAAATACTGGAACTTACCGACCCGCGGAATAGACCTCTAAAAATCATCCTCCCTGGCAAATCCAAACCGCTGGATGTTCCTTCTCCCACTCCTGACTCCGCTTCTTTGGCAAGCAAAAAATCCAAGAAGAAGCGTGAGGGAGAGGAGTAATCTGAGAAAACAAAGGAAGCCAAGAAGAAGAAGCCGAAGAAATAGCCACTATTCTCGTTCAACGAGATTTTGCTTAGGTCTTCTAACTACTTTTATTTTTTCGTTTCCGTAGTTTATGTAGATAGATTTTTGACTCCAAGTTTTGGAGGAATGGTTGTGTAACCCCATTTTGGATTATTAAATAAAGTTTAGTTTCTTTGTCACTTGAAAGACTCTTTTGCTTTTTTAGCTTTCTGTATAACTGTGGTCGAAACTCAAGTTCTTATGAGTCGCATAATTTCCCAATCCATTCTTACATTGTTCGAACATTCTTTAGAGTGGCATATTTCTGGTTTCACATTCTTGGGTACTTAGAATTTTTTCTAAATCCACGCTCCAAGGATTTAGAGTAATTCGATCCGCATTCAGGGGATTCGAAGATTCGAATCGCCATACTCTAGTCCGCATTTCGGGGACTTAGAGTACTCCGGTCCACGCTCAGGGGACATGGAGATTGGAGTCTTTTATACTCTAATCCGTGCTCCGGGGACTTAGAGTACTCTGATCCGCACTCAGGGGACTCGGAGATTCAAGTCGTTTATACTCTATTCCGCGCTTCGAGGACTTAGAGTACTCCGGTCCGCACTCAGGGGACTCAGAGATTGAAGTCGTTTATACTCTAGTTCGCGCTCCGGGGACTTAGAGTACTCCGGTCCGCACTCAGGGGACTTGGAGATTGAAGTCGTTTATACTCTAGTCCGCGCTCCGGGGACTTAGAGTACTCCAGTCCGCACTCAGGGGACTCGGAGATTGAAGTCGTTTATACTCTAGTCCGCGCTCCGGGGACTTAGAGTACTCCGGTCCGCACTCAGGGGACTCGGAGATTGAAGTCGTTTATACTCTATTCCACGCTCCGGGAACTTAGAGTACTCCGGTCCGCACTCAGGGGACTCGGAGATTGAAGTAGTTTATACTCTAGTCCTTGCTCCGGGGACTTAGAGTACTCCGGTCCGCACTTAGGGGACTCGGAGATTGAAGTCGGTTATACGAGTTCGTACATCATACAGAATAATGTAACTTCAGTAGTTCATCACCCGACTATGAGATATAGAAATATTAGTAATTCATGGAAAAGACGGCTTCAAGCCTTTATTAATGAAAACCAACTAAATTGCCTGATTACACGGTCAAAGAGAAACTAAGAGATAACGGAACAAAAACATACAGGAAATAACTGCGCCTAAAACAGGAAAGAAACAATCTAAATGTAATAATGTCGCAAATGTTCACTGTTCCACGCTCGAGGGAGTGTCACGCCATCAAAGGTCGCTAGCTTGAATGTTCCCTCTCCAAGCTTCCGTTCAACGAAGTATGGACCTTTCCAGTTGGGATTCATACGTGATGGTACTGGGAAAACTCATTTCAAAATGAGATCACCCACATCAAAGATCCTTGGGCGAACTTTGTCGTCGTAATATCGCTTGACTCGGTGCCTATGTGCTGCTGCCCTTAGTTCAGCCTCTTCACGTTTTTCGTCAATGCAGTCCATTGATTCCAACAAGAGGTCCTAATTCGTCCTGGGGTCATAATATGTCACCCGATGCAATGGAACTTCAAGCTCCACGGGTATAACGACTTCCGAGCCGTATGCCAATGCGAATGGAGTGTGGCCAGTCGTGGACTTGTGGGTAGTTCTATAAGCCCATAATGCTGTTGGGAGTTTATCTACCCACTTGCCTCCGGCTTTTTCCAAACGCTTCTTTAGTATGGACTTGATTATTTTGTTTACGGCCTCGACTTGTCCGTTAGCTTTCGGATGCGCAACGGCGGCGAATTTCTTCTTAACGCCGTACTTTAAACAAAAATCTTTGAACTCTCTGCTTTCAAACTTTGTTCCATTGTCCGTAATGATGGTTCGAGGGAGACCAAAGCGGCATATAATATTTCGTACGACGAAATTAATGACCTTCTTAGAGGTGATTGTGGCTAAAGGTTCTGCCTCGGCCCATTTTGTGAAATAGTCGACTGCAACTATCGCGTATTTCGCACCACCTTTGGATATAGGCAAAGAACCGATTATGTCGATTCCCCAGATTGCGAATGGCCAGGGACTAACCATTTGTGTGAGTTCTGTTGGTAGAGCTCTCGGGATTTTCGCATATCTTTGACACTTGTCACATTTTCTTGCGTAGTCTGCAGCGTCCCGATTTACAGTTGACCAATAGTATCCATAGCGGAGGATCTTTTTTGCTAGAGTCTGCCCCCAGTATGGTTGCCGCATTCTCCTTCGTGAACCTCCTTCAAGACCCACTTTGTCTCATCATAGGCAATGCATCGTAATAAGGGGACCGAGAACCCCTTCCGATACATTACTCCATCCTGCATCACATATCGTGCGGCTTTTCGAATGACCTGTCGTCTTTCGCTCCTTTTTTCTGGCAAATTCCCGGTCGTCAAGTATAGTTTGAATGGGGTTATCCATGACTCCCTCTCGATTCCTGCTTCCAACACAAAATCAACTTTCATCGCGTCTATGCTTGGAGCATGCAAGGTTTCAACGGGAACCAATCCCATTTGTTGTGCATCGCCAGTGCTTGCGAATTTAGCCAATGAGTCGGCTTCTTTGTTCTATTCACGTGGGACATGCGAAATGTCATAATGTTCGAGATTCGACAATAGTTCCTGAACCAGAACAAGGTACGGAGCAAGCTTCTGTCCCCTTGCTTGGTAGTCTCCTCGCACTTGGTACACTACCAGCTGCGAGTCACAAAAGATTCCAACTGATTTAACCCCAAGTTCTCCAACGAGTTTTAAGCCAGCAATCAGTGCTTCATATTCTGCTTCATTATTCGTAGCCGAGAAATTGAGCTTCAAAGAATAACAAATCGATCGATTTTCTGGAGTTACGAGAACCACACCAGCTCCGGAGCAACGGTCGTTTGATGTCCTATCAGTGTACAATTTCCATCGAATGAGGGGAATGACATGTGATTATCTGGTTCGTCAGATATAGTAAACTCAGCGATGAAATCTGCTAATGCTTGCCCTTGTATGGCTCTTCGTGGTAGGTAGGTAATATCGAACTGACTCAACTCAATATTCCATTTTAACATCCTTCCAGAAAGTTCTGGTCGTTGGAGTACCTGCCGTAAGGGCTGATCGGTATAAACACTGACTGAGTGTGCTTGAAAGTATGGACGCAGCTTACATGATGCAATCACCAAGCAATAGGCCAATTTCTCAATTTTAGGGTAATTTCTTTCTGCCCCCGTTAAACGTTTGCTAACGTAATACACCGGCTTTTGGACCCGGTCCTCCTCGCGGACTAAAGCCGCACTTATAGCATGCGGAGACACGGCCAAGTATACATACAACATCTCGTGGTCTGTTGGTTTCGAAAGCATGGGAGGACTCTCCAGATGCCTCACCAGATCTTGGAATGCTTCCTCAAAGTTGGATGTCCATTCGAAATTTCTCTTCCCTTTCTTTATTACATCGAAGAAGGGAATGCACTTATCCGTGGCTTTGGATATAAATCGGCTTAGTGCAGCCACCTTTCCATTCAAGCTTTGCACCTGCTTTATAGTTCTAGGCACTTGCACATCTCGAATAGCTTGAATCTTTTCTGGGTTCGCTTCAATTCCCCTAGCATTAACAATGAATCCTAAAAACTTCCCCGACGCAACGCCGAAGGAACACTTCAGAGGGTTGATCTTCATCCCATAATATCTGAGTATATCGAACATCTCCGCTAAGTCTCGAAGGTGGTCGTTTGACTGTCGTGACTTCACGAGCATGTCATCCACATAGACTTCCATCGTTCTACCAAGCTGGTCTTTGAACATTCGATTCACCAGACGCTGATAAGTCGCTCTTGCGTTTTTCAATCCGAAAGGCATTACTACATAGCAATATAGTCCAACGTCTGTGACGAAACTGGTGTGTTCTTGGTCCGGAATATGCATCGGGATTTGATTGTATCCCGAGTATGCATCCATGAATGATAACAACTCGTGTCCTGTAGTGGAGTCGACCAACTGATCAATCCTAGGCAATGAGAAACTGTCCTTGGGGCATGCTTTATTCAAATCGGAATAGTCTACGCAAGTTCTCCATTTCCCGTTCGCCTTTTTCACCAGCATAGGGTTCGATACCCATTCAGGGTAGGGGGCGTCACAGATGAACCCTTTGGCTTTGAGTTTGTCCACCTCCTCTCTGAGAGCTGCGGACCTCTTCGGGTCCATTCCTCTCCTCTTTTGTTTAACCGGGACGTACTTCGGGTCTATGTTCAACATATGACTCGTAATAGCAGGAGAAATCCCGCACATACCAGAATGCGTCCAGGCGAAAACATCAAGATTCGCTCGGAGGAAATCACTAAGGTCTTCAGTCATTGCGGGGCCGAGTTGTGACCCGATCTTCAGTACTCGCGATGGATCATCTCGGCTGACTGAAATGTCAATTGTTAATTCAGCCGGCGCTGCCTTTTCTTCCCTGGGTTTCTCATCGTCGTCTCTCAGATCTAGGTCTCTGAAGATCCGAGAATTATGCCCGAGCCAGGGCTCGGGCATAACTTGTCAATTATCAGTATTATGGATGCGGACGGGATTGTCCGCGACCTTTCCTTTCTCCCTCCGATGGGCCTCTCGGAGCTCAGCCACATAACAGGCACGATCAACACCTACTCCTTTGTCAGTCGGAAACTTCAAAGTCAAGCAGCACAGGGTTAATGCTGCCCTAAACTCAGCCAGGGCCGGTCGGCCCAAGAACACATTGTATGGAGAATCCACATCCAAAACTACGAAGGGTAGGATTCGCATCCTCCGACGCTCGCCTTGTCCCAGTTCAACTGGTAACTCAACATACCCCACTGCATCGGTCGCTGCGCCATTAAAGCCATGTATACGAGCTTTAGACGGTTTCAAATCCTTCGTTTCCATCTTCATCTGGTCATAAGCCTTCTTGAAGATGATGTTGATAGAACTTCCACAATAAATCAAAATTCTTTTCACATAAGCCGGCACGATTGTCGCAAATATGACCATCGGGTCGATGGTAGGAGCCTCTACTTGGTCTGCATCTCTGCTCCTGAATACTATATCGTCTGTCATCATGCGCAGCTGTTTAGCAGGGGTCCCATCCTCTACGTTAGAACAACACTCGAAATCTGCGTGCTTCAGGGAACTACATACCGCTCCATCTCTTGCCAGTTCTTATCAGCAGGGTGAGGCCCGCCGATGATCGTGTTTATGACTAATCTGCCCACAGTCCTTGCAGGCTCCTCGGGATGACGCGGAGCTGGTGCACGACCTGGGTTGGATGTTCCCTGTCCACCTTCTTGCGGATTTTTCACAAACTCCTGTAACTTTTTCTACCTGATCAACTTCTCTATAGCGTCGTGTAGGTGTCTGCACTCTTCCGTATTATGCCCATAAGTCTCATGGAAGCGGCAGTATTTCCCAGTCCGCTTTTGTTCTTCGGTTAACTCCTTTGGACACGGCTTTCTGTACTGAAAGGTATTGCAGGTTGATAGGTAAATGTTCTCGAGAGACGCATTCAGCGGGGTATACTCGTTGTAGGTTGGAATTCTCGGCTTCCACTTCCCCGCTTCTCTCTTCTTCCCTTGATTTCTTCCTCCGGATTCCTTAGGTTGCCCGGGCTTGTTCTGGACATTGACTTGAACTTTTTCCGAGTTTTCTCCGGACTGCTTCACAGCAATGTTGCTTTTCACGGACTCCTGGACAGGTCCCGATGCCTTATCTCGCCTTACCCACCTAGCTTCCACTCTTCTTATGAACTGATGTGCCTTCGAGTAAAAACGCTCTAGCGTAGTCAGAGGTTTTCCTACCAGCCAGTCTCCCAACTCTGAATCTGGATCCACGCCTCGCATCACAGCCATAAGAATTGCATGATCATTGGGATTGCCGACTTCAGTTGCCACAACATGGAATCTCTGTAAATACTCCTTCAATGACTCCCCAGGAGCCTGGATTACACTTGATAGAGACTTCACGTCCTTTGGACGAGTAGTGTGTATCCTGAACTGTTCTATAAACTTCTTCGCCAACTCCTCGAAACTGGATACAGACCGTGGAGGAAGTCGGGTGAACCACATAGTAGTGATCCCAGATAGAGTTATTGGAAAGCATCTACACTTGGTTGCATCATTTGCTCTAGCTGAATCCATCATCCATTCGTACCTCATGACATGCTGTCTGGGATCAGTCTTTCCTTCATAAGCCGGGATAGTTGGCATACTAGACTTTCTGGGGTACACTGCCTGTAGAACAATGTCTGTGAACGGAGTATGACTTCTTGACACTCCCCAATCGTCGTTCGATAAGCTTTGATTCTCTTTCATCAATTGTCTGATCATGGCTGTCAGGTCTGGTGTTTGTATGGAAGGTGGAAGGTTGGAGTCTGTTCTACGTGACTAATCATGCTGATGCCTCCTCTACTGGCAATCTGCCAAATGTGCATCTTGAGGTTCGACACCGTTAGCATCTTGATGGTCTGGGCCTCCAGCCTCCACCTGCACTCCAGCTCCTAAGTTTCCAGCTCCGGCTTGGTCACGGTCTCCAGCTGTTTGAACAGCAGCACCTGCCTGCGCAGTTTCAGTCTTACGGCGTCTACGCCTGGGAGGCTCATCAGACGAAGTTGAGCTGTCGGATGAGGAATAAGGAGTGGGATTGCCCCCAGCATTCTGGTGCTGTTGTTGAGTGAGTTGTGCCATGAGGTTGGCGTTGGCTTGCATCTGCTCTCCGAGTTGTCTCCTACTTTCCCTGAGTTCTCTCATCAAGTCGTTGAACTCTATTCTGGTGACAACCGGAGTTTGATCCTGGGCGATAGTCCCTGCACCTGGATTTGCTTGCTGATTGCTAGGTCCTGCTTGTTGCACGCTAGCAGTCTCGTGGGCGTCCGCATTTTGAGAAGCTGATCTGGTACGTGGTCTTGCCATTGTAGAGTTATTGGTATGAACTCTGAGTAGAATCAACGGACGTCCTATGAATGAGTCGGATCTTCTTTGGGGGATTTATTCAATCTAGTAGCTTCAAAGCAGATCCTTGAGGTCTGAGAATTCAGTTCTCAGTGAAAGCACCAAAGTGTTAGCACCAAAATTGGTCACTAACCTCGTTGAGAAAGATGGTGTAGAGATATAAGTGATGAAGGTAAATTTAAACAAGGAAGAATATGCTAATTTGAATGCAGAAAGTAAGAATACCGGATTTATAGCGGTTCAGCGTAATTGCCTACGTCCACTTTAAGGTTAAACTTTATTGCTTTACTTGATGATTGATTACAGATACAATCCGTAGACCAAATACTTGAATACAATTGCTAAGTAAAGAGGACGAGTCTTGAAAGCGGTAGAGTCTCCCTAGTGTTCCCGAAAAAAGGTCCTTCTCACTGTGCCCCTGTCCCTATATTTATAGACAAAGATCGGTTGGACTTCCCTAGTGGGCCTGGTAGCTGAATACCTCGACCCAAATGGAGTAACCCTATGTGCCGACCCAAATATGTCGAACGGCTAAATGCCGAACAGGGCATGAATGCCGAACGATCTCCTTATGCCGATCGAAGTGAGGTCGAACACTCTGAATGCCATAGGAAGTATTTGTGCCGAACGAGGTGAGGCCGGACACTCTGAATGCCGACCATCTGTTTGTACTGAATGACCTCGGATGACGAGCCGCAGGTGATTGCCGAACGAGATACGTACCGGACGAGATGTGGTGTTGAGTGAGGGATGCAGGTCGAATGAGGCTGGAATGCCGAGCAGTCCGGGAATGTCGAGCAGTCCAGGAATGCCGAGCGTACCTTGCAGGCCGAACGTACATGGATGCCGAACGTTCCTCATATGCCGAACGTCCCTTGCAGGCCGAACGTTCATGGATGCTGAACGTTCCTCATATGCCGAACGTCCCTTGGCTGAACGATGTCTTTGGTCGAATGTTCTTTGGTTGCCAAACGATCTTATGCCGAACGTTCTTCTTTGGCCGAACGGTATTCAATACCGAACGTTTCTCGATGCCGGACGCTCCTAGATGCCGAACGCTATCCCATGTCGAACGCCCTTTCGATGCCGAACGCTCACTGTTTACCCGATCGATGGGGAGGCCGAGTACTAAGTTTCCTGGTCAATTAACCAGGAAACACTATCCTTCCCTACGTTCAATGCCAACCCGTCCGTCTAGAGATATTATGCCTATCCAAATAGATTATGCCGATTCATAACTTTGGAGTGTTGCTGTGCCGACCCTTCATTTCCTAGGTGCTATGGCGAGCACTGTGTTTTGTCCATATTATGCCTAGCCAACCACACTCTATTGACCCGAACACTTTATGCCGACCCCACCATTTCCATATCATATACCGATCCCACCATCTCCACACCTTATACCGATCCAACCTCAATATGCCGATCCCATCGGTTTTACAAGTTATGCCGACCCCATTCATACCTCCCTTCATTCGACAAGCATCCACGCCGATCCCTATTCCAACCAAACTAAATTTCAAAATTCTGACATCCTGCATTATCTGTCTGTCGACTTTATCTATCCTGGGCTCGATACAACTGTTTAGACATTATACTCTGGCCTTGTGGATGTCGTCTCGTAACCATCCTTTCCATCAACGGTCGAGTTTGGCATCTGCAATCACCCTTGTGTAGCCGGACCATTTCAATCTATTGATTAACCGAGAGCTTTACCATTGGTATTTTATTTTACATTTTTTTACTTAATAAATCATGTATCGAATGGGTTGTATGTAATGATAACCAATAAACACAAGTTCAATATCCAACCCCTCCATCCATTATGGACCCATGTTCTAACAAGTACATTCGTATAAAATCCTCAAGCATAACAACCTAATTTTTTAACAAATTCAAGTTAACATCCCCGAATCGTTCGAGATGCACTTAAAAATTGTATTTTCTAAAGCATGAATCCATTATTCCCACATCGCTTAAAAGTAAGAAAGCAATTGATTGCTCAATTATAAAAGAATACACCCTGCTGTATAGTTTACAACAAGGCTAGTCTTGTTGGGACCTTTTTAAAATTAAAATAAACAATGTTGCTTGGTACGTGTGGTAATGTTAGCCTGTAGACTAGGTCGGCAGTGTCAATCTGTATATTCACCGAAAGCTTTACCTTTGATATTTTTTGTGAAGACCCAAAAGTTGGCCTTCGAAAATCGGCACCCGTACTTTACATCGTACTCGAATGCCGTAGATTCAAATGCCAAATCTGGTTCTCCGGAGCTTATAACAACATTAAGTAAATAACACAGCGGAAGAAAAGAATAATACATTGATATACAATATCTGATACAACAGAGTGATACAATGAATATCAATATACATCAGAGATATGATACAACAAATAGCAGCGGAAAGAAAAAAATAGATAACATCAGCAGCGGAACAAATAACTCTAAGATAGTCTTCAAGAGAGAACTCCAGCAGTAGCTCGAACTCCAGCAGTAGCTCGAACTCCCAATAACGATACACCAAGAATAAGCAAGTGTAGTCCGATCCAAAGACTGAACTAGCTCCAAAAAATCTACTGAACCTGACTATCTGAAAAACCTAACTCTAGGCTGCCCGTGTAGAAAATTATGAGCACCCAGAGTTTAGGAAATGAACAATAAACTCCGGATCAGTCATGGGACTGGTGTGAGCAACAAAAACAGTTTATCTCTAAACAACACAAAAGAATTTAAACATTGAAAACCGCAATGCTTTTGGAAAATGAAACTACCATAAGACCTCCCACCACACACACAATGCAAACGCAGACTTGGAGGAGATTTCTTCTTATGTTAGTCAAAGATGCTTACTACGCAAAATCAAATCATTTTTGATATTATTATTAGTGCATAGTGGAAAATATTTCGAAAGTAGAATATAAATCTTAGCCAGCATAGGTACCATTATATTATGCCTGCTATAGCTGCCTCCTGAGGAGACAGGTTCTACAATTTGCAATCGTAAAGGCTCGTATTGTTTCTTTGGATTTCCAACAAATGGTCAGGCCAAGGAACTTCCCATTGCCACATGGAAATGCCTCTGGAATGACGTCCCGAGAACCTAACCGGATCTCTGCCAACACAAGGCCGGGTTACCTCTGCAAAAATAGGTAACTACTGACACGCGTATGCCATCCCCCGATCGTAACCGATCTTCCCGAGGATCCTCGATTTCCAACAACCACATCAGAATAATAATGCAGTAACCACATAGGTTAAGTATCTAGGCTCCATACCATGATACCACCTCTATCCAGAAAGAAATGACATACACTAAGGGGCGCTACTCCCTAGAACCTTGCCGCATCTTTCCTGTTTTGACCATTTCCGGGGTGTGAGGCTCGACGAAGTCTCGTCCACAAAGCTACGCTTTGTACACAAAGCCATGCTTCGGGTCAACAAATGATCAACCTATGATCACAAAGATATAAGATCAAACAAATGATCATATCACAAATGATCAAACACTGATCATCACACAGCAACACTCAGCATGCCACATTACCAAATTGGGATATATCGCTGATAAATTTCAACTACATAACCTCTGAGCTCATACGTCTCAGAGAAGGGTGTTAAGCTAAGAGAATAAATTCTCCGCCACCAACAGAAATGTATTTGAAAGAAATCGGCTTTATATCTCAAAGTGTAATGTCAGACATGTATCCATACAAGTCTGTTCCGGGTTCGAACAGAACCGAAGGCACTTCTTACGAAGCCCTTGCATTTCCGGGTATTCACAATCCCGTCCGGACTTCCCATCACAAAGGGTGATCAAATCTCTATACCGGGGACCAGTCGGTGCAGAGACATTCGACGAGTTGTCCTTTCGTTTTCGTAAATATCCGGTCTTCAACACCGGTCTTCAAATGCTATCCATATACGACGTATCATTATTTAGAATGGGTTATATGACACAAATGTCTTTTCCCGGCTAACCCGAACAACGAGCGCAATCTTTAAAAACATATGGATATTGGGATTTCAATTAAGTCACAACTTATTACCCAAAATCTTTTCTTCAAATGGTTTAAACCAATTACCATTTCAAATCTTTTAAACAAAAAGATTTATTTCACAAAGTTAACCCCATTCACAAAGATACATTCATAGATTTCAAAACAACTTCTGTTTCAATTGGATTAACTCGTTAAATCTTTAAATTAAAGATTCGACTTATAGCTTTCAAAACAATTTCATTTCGAATGGTTTAAACAAATCATCATTTTAAATCTGTTAAAAATAAACAGATTCAATTCATAGTTTTCAAAAAGAATTCATTTATAACTTGGAAAACCATCTTTCAATTCATACTTGAAATTCCTTTAAATTGGAATTTCATTTCTTATATATATACGAAAGCTTTTATCATTTGAAAACAAACAGTTTTCGTTTAAGAAAAATCCAATTTTATTTGCACGGGTTAAAGTCCTTGAATTATATTCATATTTCAAAATCAATACTTTTAAAATGGTTTAACCCATATATAACTGGTATATCATCTTTAATCCCTAGTTTCAAAATTACAAGATTTAATTTTAATATTGAATTCAAATTTAAATCAAATTATTTAAATTTCCAAAACTCGATTAAGTTATTTAAAATAACTTTTATCTTCGAAATTCTATTTCGAAAGCTTTTCATTTTAAAACCCGAATTTCTAATTTCAAAATCAATTGAAATTAAAATTTCAATTTCAAAAACATCAAATTTAAATTATCTGTGACTTAACCGATTTCCACGTGAAATCCATATTTGTGTGTGTAAAGGTGTAGTCCAGGGGTTTTACACACAATAGTGCAACATCAATCATCACAGATATATCGATAAGCGGTATAATCGATAACGCTTATCTTCATTCACAGATTCATAGATAAAATAAATTTATCAGTCACAAAGATTCGCAATTATAATTCGATGTGGGTTTCGGATAACCAACTGGAATCCGACTCCCTGTCGCATCGTAATTCAAGTGCCGTTTTACGGGCCAAGGGGTTTCATATTCACATAGTAATATATCACAGAAACAGAAATCATAGATCATGGCATAAATCAGGATGTATCACAAAGCATCATATATCAGGGATATCAACACAATTCACATTCAATAGAATTCAAACATTCATAAGTAAAGTCAGTTAATTGTCTGATTAATTTAAATCAGATTAATTTCTTATGAATTTATTACTAATCCTGGTTAATTAACATCGATAAATTACAAATTAGTTTGATAAATTTTTCTTTAATCATTTATAAATTAATCAATCTTAATTAATTAATCAATCTTTAGTCATTAAATAATTATCCTTTAATTATTTAATTATCTTTTACTTTATTTATTTGATTAACCCTTAATTTATTACCATTTAATTAATTATCCTCAATTATAAAAAAAAATTTCTTCAAAGCTTCATTTTAAATTTAAAGATTTAAAATGGATACAAATTATCTTTAACAAGGTTTTAAACACATTTCTAAACATCTTTTATTTTACAAGTTAAAGAAATACTCATTTAATAAAGAAGTTTAAAAGGATATACAACCAAATTCATATTCAATTTCAAATCAATTTGAATTATACTTTAAACATTTCAAATTGTTTAAAACACTTTAAAATTTTAAAACCTTCCTACACTTCAAAACAAATCAATACAGGTTTAGGTTAAACCTGTTTTTCTGAAATTTACCCGAGTCTACACAAAACTGCTTCGAGTCCCCTACCCAAAAACTTCGAGTTGTTCTCGCGAAAAACTCGCGTCCTACCCGAGATCCATCTTCTTCCAAAAGCCTAAAATCGACTGACACGCAAACGAATTCGTGCACGTGCACGCTGCCGTTGACCAACTCCAGGTGACACTACAACGTTGAACAAGTCGACGATGATCCACGCATCGATTCTCGATCGCCAGAACTCCAAAGATTTCTCGAACTCGAAATCGAGAGTTCGAGCCAAACCTGGAAACAGTAACCCAACCTCAAACCAAAACCTGTCATCACCGGTTGCTCCACGCTCCGACCACCAACGGCTGCCCAACTCCGGCCGTGAACTCATCTCCCTTCCCTCCACCAAACCCCAAGGTCGCGTGGCACTCGATACATCGTAGGCGGAGAACGATACAAGGATGTCAAACCTCACCAAACTAGGTTTAAAAATTTTAAACCTTCGCCGCCGCCTCCACAAGGCTTTGATTAACCTCCGACCATTTTTCCTCAACCCACCGCAGCCTCCTCCACATCCAGACCAAGCCCCGATCCCTCTGATCAACACGGCCGCCCCCAGCGACTCGAATTGTCAAAAATGAAGAAGCATAAACTGCTCTTCCATGTGATCACTAAAAATTCCGATACCTATCTCAAAAATCCTCATTTCAAATACCCATCCCAGTTATGTATTTGAATTCGAAATTGGCGAGATTCGAATTTCGACCCATTTGAAGATGTGCTCCAAATTATTCTTTCCAGAGATAATACCAAGGGATTTCAATTCGAATTTATTTTTAAAATTTAATTCAAAGTTAAACAAACAATATCCATTTTGATTCCACGTCCAAATATTGAATGGTTTGGGAAGAAATGATTTTCGAAATCAAATTTGATTTCCAGAGTATCAGAGAACAAGCTTATATTTACTTCCAGTATCATATTAATCCTGAGGCTCTGTATATATATATAAAAGTTATCCATCAATATATGTATATATGTATATCTCACCCAATCAACAAAGTATCGGATTTTTCCATACAACTAAATTTAAGTTTAAAAATGAAGTTACTCATAGGTAAATAAGAAGAGTTGCTCACCTGGTCAAGAAGAACAGAGAACTGCTCCTGTTTTGAAACTTCAGATTGATTTTCTTCTTGAATCATGTTTTGTATTTGAATGTTGTTTTTGAGTTTTATAGATGATGTTTGCTTCCATTTTTCTTCCCAGGCTTTTTGCAATTTCCAGTTTTGATTCTCTGGTTGAACTTGCTTGAGAACTTGAATTTGTTTTAGTTTAGAATGAAAATGATATTTATCTTTCTGGTTGCCTTGATTTTTTGTTTGTCGGCTCTAGATCACTTTGTTTGTTTATTTTTTTTGTTATGTTATATTTTATTTTTCTAGTCCACCTCTTATTTATTTATTTCTATTTATAACTCAATTATTAAATTTGCTTTAATATTATCATCATCATTTATTTTACAATTTAAACTCAAATAGAATATATATATCAATATATTTATTATTTTCAAATTCACTCATATACGATCGGGGAAACTCGCTCCAATTTTCTAGTTAAATCTACAAATTTTTATCAAAAATTTATTTAATTACCCAATTTAATTCAAAAATTCATTTAATTATAAATTTGAATAAATTTAAATTTCGGGGTCGTTACAAACTTCCCCCTTTAAAAGAATTTCGTCCTCGAAATTCGCAGGCACGAAACAACACAGAGATAGATAGATTCGATCTCCTATAATTCCTCAAACTAATGATATGAATTCCAAACTCAAGTCGGAATATCTCAAAGTATACATACCAATTTGTCCCTCTTCGGACTTCGATATACCCAAGAAATTTCAATAGAATTTTCAAAATTTGGTTTTAAACAAAATCGTTTTATTGATTCAATTTAAATTTAGCTTCATATTCTATTAATCAATTTTTCCCAAATTAAAATTTCCAATTTCAAATTCATTAAGGTTTAAATCAAAAAGCTAATAAGAAAACGATGAAGATACGAAGTAAGGATTTTCTACAACGATTCGTAGGGCCATCATCACATCGAAACTTCTTCTTGTAGCTGCCACGAAGAAATCAAAAGAATTTGGAAACGAATCAAAGAAAATTGATAAGAAAGATTGTTTCCACTGTCGTAGGATATTGACCATCTATAGTCGTATTCCCTTGTCCCCTATCTCGTCCTCTTCTTGCACTCATACTCACTATCAGTGGATAGTAAGAGAATTTACTGAGACGTTTAAACGGATATCTTAAGGATATACTCATTCTAGAGTTTACTTCACTCTATCTCTAATGAGCTACTTAACGTGTTATACTCCTGAGCTAAAGTTCAACCTTAGCTCTGATACCAAATGTGAAGACCCAAAAGTTGGCCTTCGAAAATCGGCACCCGTACTTTACATCGTACTCGAATGCCGTAGATTCAAATGCCAAATCTGGTTCTCCGGAGCTTATAACAACATTAAGTAAATAACACAGCGGAAGAAAAGAATAATACATTGATATACAATATCTGATACAACAGAGTGATACAATGATATCAATATACATCAGAGATATGATACAACAAATAGCAGCGGAAAGAAAAAAATAGATAACATCAGCAGCGGAACAAATAACTCTAAGATAGTCTTCAAGAGAGAACTCCAACAGTAGCTCGAACTCCAGCAGTAGCTCGAACTCCCAATAACGATACACCAAGAATAAGCAAGTGTAGTCCGATCCAAAGACTGAACTAGCTCCAGAAAATCTACTGAACCTGACTATCTGAAAAACCTAACTCTAGGCTGCTCGTGTAGAAAATTATGAGCACCCAGAGTTTAGGAAATGAACAATAAACTCCGGATCAGTCATGGGACTGGTGTGAGCAACAAAAACAGTTTATCTCTAAACAACACAAAAGAATTTAAACATTGAAAACCGCAATGCTTTTGGAAAATGAAACTACCATAAGACCTCCCACCACACACACAATGCAAACGCAGACTTGGAGGAGATTTCTTCTTATGTTAGTCAAAGATGCTTACTACGCAAAATCAAATCATTTTTGATATTATTATTAGTGCATAGTGGAAAATATTTCGAAAGTAGAATATAAATCTTAGCCAGCATAGGTACCATTATATTATGCCTGCTATAGCTGCCTCCTGAGGAGACAGGTTCTACAATTTGCAATCGTAAAGGCTCGTATTGTTTCTTTGGATTTCCAACAAATGGTCAGGCCAAGGAACTTCCCATTGCTACATGGAAACGCCTCTGGAATGACGTCCCGAGAACCTAACCGGATCTCTGCCAACACAAGGCCGGGTTACCTCTGCAAAAATAGGTAACTACTGACACGCGTATGCCATCCCCCGATCGTAACCGATCTTCCCGAGGATCCTCGATTTCCAACAACCACATCAGAATAATAATGCAGTAACCACATAGGTTAAGTATCTGGGCTCCATACCATGATACCACCTCTATCCAGAAAGAAATGACATACACTAAGGGGCGCTACTCCCTAGAACCTTGCCGCATCTTTCCTGTTTTGACCATTTCCGGGGTGTGAGGCTCGACGAAGTCTCGTCCACAAAGCTACGCTTTGTACACAAAGCCATGCTTCGGGTCAACAAATGATCAACCTATGATCACAAAGATATAAGATCAAACAAATGATCATATCACAAATGATCAAACACTGATCATCACACAGCAACACTCAGCATGCCACATTACCAAATTGGGATATATCGCCGATAAATTTCAACTACATAACCTCTGAGCTCATACGTCTCAGAGAAGGGTGTTAAGCTAAGAGAATAAATTCTCCGCCACCAACAGAAATGTATTTGAAAGAAATCGGCTTTATATCTCAAAGTGTAATGTCAGACATGTATCCATACAAGTCTGTTCCGGGTTCGAACAGAACCGAAGGCACTTCTTACGAAGCCCTTGCATTTCCGGGTATTCACAATCCCGTCCGGACTTCCCATCACAAAGGGTGATCAAATCTCTATACCAGGGACCAGTCGGTGCAGAGACATTCGACGAGTTGTCCTTTTGTTTTTGTAAATATCCGGTCTTCAACACCGGTCTTCAAATGCTATCCATATACGACGTATCATTATTCGGAATGGGTTATATGACACAAATGTCTTTTCTCGGCTAACCCGAACAACGAGCGCAATCTTTAAAAACATATGGATATTGGGATTTCAATTAAGTCACAACTTATTACCCAAAATCTTTTCTTCAAATGGTTTAAACCAATTACCATTTCAAATCTTTTAAACAAAAAGATTTATTTCACAAAGTTAACCCCATTCACAAAGATACATTCATAGATTTCAAAACAACTTCTGTTTCAATTGGATTAACTCATTAAATCTTTAAATTAAAGATTCGACTTATAGCTTTCAAAACAATTTCATTTCGAATGGTTTAAACAAATCATCATTTTAAATCTGTTAAAAATAAACAGATTCAATTCATAGTTTTCAAAAAGAATTCATTTATAACTTGGAAAACCATCTTTCAATTCATACTTGAAATTCCTTTAAATTGGAATTTCATTTCTTATATATATACGAAAGCTTTTATCATTTGAAAACAAACAGTTTTCGTTTAAGAAAAATCCAATTTTATTTGCACGGGTTAAAGTCCTTGAATTATATTCATATTTCAAAATCAATACTTTTAAAATGGTTTAACCCATATATAACTGGTATATCATCTTTAATCCCTAGTTTCAAAATTACAAGATTTAATTTTAATATTGAATTCAAATTTAAATCAAATTATTTAAATTTCCAAAACTCGATTAAGTTATTTAAAATAACTTTTATCTTCGAAATTCTATTTCGAAAGCTTTTCATTTTAAAACCCGAATTTCTAATTTCAAAATCAATTGAAATTAAAATTTCAATTTCAAAAACATCAAATTTAAATTATCTGTGACTTAACCGATTTCCACGTGAAATCCATATTTGTGTGTGTAAAGGTGTAGTCCAGGGGTTTTACACACAATAGTGCAACATCAATCATCACAGATATATCGATAAGCGGTATAATCGATAACGCTTATCTTCATTCACAGATTCATAGATAAAATAAATTTATCAGTCACAAAGATTCGCAATTATAATTCGATGTGGGTTTCGGATAACCAACTGGAATCCGACTCCCTGTCGCATCGTAATTCAAGTGCCGTTTTACGGGCCAAGGGGTTTCATATTCACATAGTAATATATCACAGAAACAGAAATCACAGATCACGGCATAAATCAGGATGTATCACAAAGCATCATATATCAGGGATATCAACACAATTCACATTCAATAGAATTCAAACATTCATAAGTAAAGTCAGTTAATTGTCTGATTAATTTAAATCAGATTAATTTCTTATGAATTTATTACTAATCCTGGTTAATTAACATCGATAAATTACAAATTAGTTTGATAAATTTTTCTTTAATCATTTATAAATTAATCAATCTTAATTAATCAATCAATCTTTAGTCATTAAATAATTATCCTTTAATTATTTAATTATCTTTTACTTTATTTATTTGATTAACCCTTAATTTATTACCATTTAATTAATTATTCTCAATTATAAAAAAAAATTTCTTCAAAGCTTCATTTTAAATTTAAAGATTTAAAATGGATACAAATTATCTTTAACAAGGTTTTAAACACATTTCTAAACTTCTTTTATTTTACAAGTTAAAGAAATACTCATTTAATAAAGAAGTTTAAAAGGATATACAACCAAATTCATATTCAATTTCAAATCAATTTGAATTATACTTTAAACATTTCAAATTGTTTAAAACACTTTAAAATTTTAAAACCTTCCTACACTTCAAAACAAATCAATACAGGTTTAGGTTAAACCTGTTTTTCTGAAATTTACCCGAGTCTACACAAAACTGCTTCGAGTCCCCTACCCAAAAACTTCGAGTTGTTCTCGCGAAAAACTCGCGTCCTACCCGAGATCCATCTTCTTCCAAAAGCCTAAAATCGACTGACACGCAAACGAATTCGTGCACGTGCACGCTGCCGTTGACCAACTCCAGGTGACACTACAACGTTGAACAAGTCGACGATGATCCACGCATCGATTCTCGATCGCCAGAACTCCAAAGATTTCTCGAACTCGAAATCGAGAGTTCGAGCCAAACCTGGAAACAGTAACCCAACCTCAAACCAAAACCTGTCATCACCGGTTGCTCCACGCTCCGACCACCAACGGCTGCCCAACTCCGGCCGTGAACTCATCTCCCTTCCCTCCACCAAACCCCAAGGTCGCGTGGCACTCGATACATCGTAGGCGGAGAACGATACAAGGATGTCAAACCTCACCAAACTAGGTTTAAAAATTTTAAACCTTCGCCGCCGCCTCCACAAGGCTTTGATTAACCTCCGACCATTTTTCCTCAACCCACCGCAGCCTCCTCCACATCCAGACCAAGCCCCGATCCCTCTGATCAACACGGCCGCCCCCAGCGACTCGAATTGTCAAAAATGAAGAAGCATAAACTGCTCTTCCATGTGATCACTAAAAATTCCGATACCTATCTCAAAAATCCTCATTTCAAATACCCATCCCAGTTATGTATTTGAATTCGAAATTGGCGAGATTCGAATTTCGACCCATTTGAAGATGTGCTCCAAATTATTCTTTCCAGAGATAATACCAAGGGATTTCAATTCGAATTTATTTTTAAAATTTAATTCAAAGTTAAACAAACAATATCCATTTTGATTCCACGTCCAAATATTGAATGGTTTGGGAAGAAATGATTTTCGAAATCAAATTTGATTTCCAGAGTATCAGAGAACAAGCTTATATTTACTTCCAGTATCATATTAATCCTGAGGCTCTGTATATATATATATATATATATATATAAAAGTTATCCATCAATATATGTATATATGTATATCTCACCCAATCAACAAAGTATTGGATTTTTCCATACAACTAAATTTAAGTTTAAAAATTAAGTTACTCATAGGTAAATAAGAAGAGTTGCTCACCTGGTCAAGAAGAACAGAGAACTGCTCCTGTTTTGAAACTTCAGATTGATTTTCTTCTTGAATCATGTTTTGTATTTGAATGTTGTTTTTGAGTTTTATAGATGATGTTTGCTTCCATTTTTCTTCCCAGGTTTTTTGCAATTTCCAGTTTTGATTCTCTGGTTGAACTTGCTTGAGAACTTGAATTTGTTTTAGTTTAGAATGAAAATGATATTTATCTTTCTGGTTGCCTTGATTTTTTGTTTGTCGGCTCTAGATCACTTTGTTTGTTTATTTTTTTTGTTATGTTATATTTTATTTTTCTAGTCCACCTCTTATTTATTTATTTCTATTTATAACTCAATTATTAAATTTGCTTTAATATTATCATCATCATTTATTTTACAATTTAAACTCAAATAGAATATATATATCAATATATTTATTATTTTCAAATTCACTCATATACGATCGGGGAAACTCGCTCCAATTTTCTAGTTAAATCTACAAATTTTTATCAAAAATTTATTTAATTACCCAATTTAATTCAAAAATTCATTTAATTATAAATTTGAATAAATTTAAATTTCGGGGTCGTTACATTTTTTCTCTTAATTTTTTCTTAATAAACCACATGTCTAACGGTTGTATGTAATGTTAACCAACAAAAAATTTCATATCCAACCCTCTATCCATTACAGACCACATTCTGACATGTTCAAATCCGCATGCATCACCTAGTGTGGTTAAGAGTTTGTTAACAAAACTAAGTTTATGTCCCCGACCCGTCCAAGATGCTCTTTCAAACTATATTTGTTATCCGTCATTTTTCCTAAGCCACGTTTCGACAGAATTGGATTACGAAATGAGCTTTGAATTCGAAGACGATAAAGTACAAATTAAGAGCAAGCCTACTTAGATCCGAAGTTTTTGGGAGCAAATAACAATAAAGAGAAGACACGGGAACCCCTTAAAGCCTCTAGAACAAAGTCGGAGTTTGGATGCGATCGCTTCAAGATCGCCAAACCCTAAATTTGAGATTGCGTTTTTGTTTCTTCAAAGAAAATGTGAAATGTAACGAGTTGTGGCTAGAGTTTGATAGAGTTATGTGTTCGTGTTAAGGGTATGGTATTCCTATCCACCTGATCTTCATTTGGGCCATGGGCCGTGTATTTTAAAATAATTTCAAAAAAAAAAATTTAATTTTTTAAGGATAAATTTTCAAAATAGGTTGGTTTTTCAAACTATTGGCATAAATAGACTAGTTTACAAACTATTTGCAAGTTTAGACTAGTTTTGACCAGCTCATCGATGAGCTGACCAATATTTAAAAAAATATATTATGGGGCGCATCTGTGAAATGCGCCCATACAAAATTACACTGGCGCATCTGCCAAATTCGCCAGTGTACTTTTTTGTCCAAACCTGGACAGCAAGCAGCAGCATCCTTCACCAATTCCTTCACCGTCAAACAATCCAATTTATACCGCACAATATTCCAATCTTAAATAATAGCAAATATTTATCCACATAAAAGCCGATAAATAAAATTACCATTAATTAATTTCAACCATAACATAGTTAGAATTCGATTACATTCGCATTAAAGTAGAAGTTCTAGTTCGATTACAAAAGCAAACTAATATTAAACTAAAAATAGTAATATTCATAGTGGAGTTGGATCGTCTTATGTATGTGGTGGTTGAGAAGATCCAGCGGCTTGCGATTAGTGTGTATCATGCCTTCTTTTAGTTCTTTGCTCTCTAGTCTTCATAGCTTGTTCGGAAGGACTTGGTCATGCTAATCGATTTTTAAAAAGAAGTGTATCAATAAGTTTCTTGAAATCAAGACACCGTGGTTGAACTTCTCGTTCGGATACTCTACCATATCCGATATTGTCCAATCCTCTTCCTACCGTCTCTAATACATCGACCTACAAGTTGTAATTATTTATTCAAAATTAGAAACATAATTCAAGTGAACAAAGAATTCAAGCCAACGAACTAAAAATATCATGATAATATGAAGATTTACCACATCTCGCTCAAGCGGTGAACGAGTGGTGTAAGCACGTTCGTGAGAAGTCCGATCTGCAACAATGAATCTTCGAGTAATCAACCAATCCCAGGTCATGTATCTCGAAATAGGAATGGTAGGAAACTGTTGGTGTACGATACGGTTATGTCTACCGTTCCATTGAATGATAACAAACTTCAAATTTGGCTTTGGTTCGCATTTCCATGTTTGGACAAAAAATTACATTGGCGCATTTGGCAGATGCGCTAGTGTAATTTTGTATGGGCGCATTTCAAAAATGCGTTCCGTAATAATTTTTTTCAAATACTGGTCAGTTCTTCGCTGAGCTGGTCAAAACTAGCCTAAACTTGCAAATAGTTTGTAAACTAGCATATTTATGCCAATAGTTTGAAAAACCAGCCTCTTTTGAAAATTTGTCCATTTTTTAAAAGTGAAAAATAGGCACAAGGACAAACTTTGAAAAAAATTTAAGCTGAAGGACAACAAGTTTTATTATTAAATTAAAGGACAAACTTTGAAAAAAATTAAGCTGAAAGACAATGCTAAATATAGCTAGCATTTTGTGGAGTGTAAAACTGAATATAATGCTAGTTATAACTAGCATTGTCCTTCAGCCTATTTTTCTTTCAAATTTTGTCCTTCAGTCCAAAGATGAAATTTGATGTTCTTCGGCCTGAAATTTTTTTAAAGTTTGTCCTTGTGCCAAATTCACTTTCTTAAAATATATTTTATATTTGTATCTTTAATAAGAAATTGCACTTCTTGTATTGATCGCCCCTACAGTTTGAGGTTTCTGCGTACCCCGTTGTAGACATTTCTCTCTTTAAATTAAAAAAATGCACATGGTGCACAACTTCATATTTAAGTGGTTGTAGTTTGAAATCTGATGTTATTATTAATACTTAACACGTCATTATGCGTACCTAAAAGAACAGAAAATTCAATTCCTTTTGCAATTCCAGTCTAGTGAAATTTCAATATATAGAACAGTCAATATGGTGTATTTATAACTGCATTCAATTCACAGTTATACCTAGAAATATTCACACCTTACATAAAGAACTACAACAAATAGCAGAGAATAGTATGAATAACATCATTCCATTTGCCTATATAAGCAAACTTAATCTCCACCAAACTCTTCACAAAACAGAAAGTCTAAAAGAGAAAACTTTGACAAATCAACTATACGTACAAATATCAATGGCTTACTATGACCTGCCCACTGATGATTTTCTAGCCATTGTAGTTCCAGTTGCTGTCTATTGGGCTTATTCAGGTATGTATCTAATGCTCGGATCACTAGACAACTACCGCCTTCATTCAAGAGTGGACGAAGATGTTCGGAATTTAGTATCCAAGCGCAAAGTTGCCATTGCCGTGTTTTGCCAACAGCTCATGCAATCCACCGTTGCCATTCTTCTTTTCAAAGTAAATACACTAAAACCTCTTGAAATAAGTTGATTATTTTCTCTTTTATAGCGCATAATAACATATTTGATACTTTATGAGTACAGTTTACAAGTAGAGATGAGGCAGGTCCTATAAACTTGAAGCACCCTGAATCAACTTCATCATCCTCCTTCATGGTTATAGGTTGCCAGTTCTTTATAGGCATGTTTGTGGTGGACACGTGGCAGTACTTTTGGCACAGGTACATGCACATGAACAAATTCTTGTACAAGCATGTACATTCTTGGCATCACAGACTAGTAGTCCCATACTCATTTGGAGCCCAATACAACCACCCAATAGAAGGCTTTCTCCTGGACACTATTGGTGGTGCACTGGCCTTTTTGTTCTCTGGAATGACTCCTAGAACTTCCATTTTCTTCTTTTCTTTTTGTGCTATTAAAGGCATAGATGACCATTGCGGGTTGTGGCTACCTGGGAATATATTTCATGTGTTCTTCTGGAACAATACAGCCTACCATGACGTGCACCATCAACTTCATGGTACTAAGTACAACTTTTCACAGCCTTTCTTCATTACTTGGGATAAAATACTTGGGACTCACATGCCGTATACGGTTGAAAAGAGAAATGGTGGTGGTTTAGAAGCAAGGCCGATTAAGGAGAAGCGTTGAGGAATAGCATAGACGTAATGTGTGAATTAGTTTGCTGTTTCTAAGTTGGATTTTGTGTTGATATATTGTAACTTTCAAAGGGCATTGGAAAGAAAATGCTTACCAATAATTTGAAACTGTATGACATTTTTTTTTTGAAAATAAAACTATGTAACATACATAACCTGAAATTTATGGACATGCACGGTTTGAAATGGCCAAATGTAAATTAACCTTTTATAAATAACTAAGTCCGACAAGCGATATCTTAAAAAAAATCCAAAATCAAACAGCATTTGGGCATTTTTGGACATCTATGGTTTGGAGTTCTCAAAAGTTAATTAACTTTTTCTGAAGTTTCACAAGTTTTGTTTGTTTTTCGTTTCTTTAACTTTTTCTACAAATAAAAGGACAGAAAATGTTTACTAGGTTATCAGTATATTATCCATCACAAGATGTTACATAGTTCAAGTCCAACGACACGACCCTACCAACGAAAACGCTGGAGAATTTATACAATTCAAATCACTTTCACAACATCTGGGCATTTTTGTCCATCCTCGCCAACTTTTAAAATGTCTGGCAGCTCCTTCTCAGGAGTTAATGCTGTTAGTTACCTATTATTGATTGATAATAATTGAATCATCTTTACTAAGTTATTTCTTTATCGAGAAGCGGGATTTCAGTAACCTATACTGCGATGACTATAGTTTATCATTAGTTAACTTTTGTGAAGGAAGCTAATATGTCAGGAAACATTTTATTGATTTGAATTATTATGACTTGTAAAAGTAAGCTGTTTTGTATAAACATATATGAAACAAAGCAGCATTGTTTGATTATCGTGACTTATATAAAGTAAGTGACTTTGAATTTTCTTTATTTCTTCTTAAATCACTATGACTATCATTTTCTAGGCATTTGCTTGTATATGTACACATAGATGCAATACCATGTTGTTACACTCTAAATTAAGAATAGTAGTCAAATACATTTCATGTATACAAGTATAAACTATTGACATACATCAGTTATGTGTGCTAGACCCACTCTTTGTGAATCAGGTTCACTATTTTTAATCAAAATTAATATTGCATCCACAACTCCACATGTATCTCAAGTGTCTTACATACTTAATAAATTTATATGGACACAAAAATATGTAATTTCACCATTTCCAAATCCATTTTCTAAATAACTAATAATAATCAATTTGATTCTTAACTATTCAAAAATGTTTAATTAGAATTCACTGTTGCAAAAGTTGTCATCAATGACAAAGCTAAATGACATTTTCACTCTACATCCCAATATTAGCCAATTTTTTGAAGAGACAAAAGGATAAACTCTATGTAAACTCCTTTGTTTTTGCAGTTCATAAAAATTATGTTTGGCTGGTCATTCCATGATTGCCTTTATTTTTCATTCCCTGTTTGTACAAAACCCTCTCCACCTCCTTATCCCCAATCACACTTTCATAAACTTCCACTACAAGATAAAACGTCTATTCCAACGGTTCCTAGCCGTTGGCGGCCGTTGGAAACCGTTGGAATAGCCGTTGGAATAAATCTCACGCCTTGCAATGCTTTCCAACGGATCCAACGAACCATTTCCAACGGAATTTCCAACGGCCGCTAACGGCTTTCTACCGTTGGAAACCGTTAGAAACCGTTACAACAAAATGGCCAATAAACCGTTGAAAGCCGTTGGAAATACTGGGTTTATTTTGCTGTATAACAGAAGGCCTATTAACCTTCCACCCATACCATTTCCAATCCATTCAAATTCTATTCCATTTCCAATCAATTCCACACATATATATCAATATCAATACAAACAACACACATAAATCAATAAAACATCAATATAAACAAACCAAACCGATCAAACATCACAAAATATACCATCAACGTACATACCATCAACAAATGTCAATGTACCATGTACATGCCATCAAAATATTTCTCACCCACTCCGTACCAATATATACAACATCACCATCAACATCAAAACATCTCCAAGTCAATATATACATTGTTCAAGCACAAATAATCAAAAACATACCTCCTCAAGGTTCCTCGTCGCCTCCCGAAGCACCAGACGACGAAGGAAGGGTACCATGATTCTGCAAATACTGCGCAAGCTTTTGATCCAGCTGCTCCACCTGGATGGCTCGTAGACGATTCTCTTCCCGTAGCTGCTCAACCATAGCTCTAAGCTCCTTTATTTCATCTTTGTCTTGGTCTTTTTGAGCTTGTCAAGTCTGTCGAGCCTGCAAATAGAAATAATAGCAAAAGGATTGTCTCAGCATATAAAATACTATAACATTATATATCTAAAACGCTGATTTTTTGTAAATACGTAAAAGGATTAATTATTTACCGTTAGGTTTCCGAAGCCAAAACGTCTACTCCGTTGCGCCGGATCCATAACAGCAGTAAAAATGTTATCCTGCTCCTCCTGTGTCAGCGCATCACGACCTGATTGCTGAAGCGCATTAGCCTGTGCCTCCTGCAACCTCGACTAAAATTTACCAAATCTTCGCGGTGATGCTGGAAAGATTTGGAGCCTCCACGGTGTGATACAGGATTCCTACTCCTGTTTGCCGAGTTCCTAGCTGACTCCTCCTGCAAATTTACAATGATTAATTATTTATTAAACGGTAAAAAATTGCTGAGATTTATTGTAGAGTTACCTTGAACTCCTCAGAGTTCCACCACTCAACCCACTTCTCCCATACAGTCGCGCTCATCCACTTGGGCTTCTTTCCTACTTTTTTAGTCTCCGACATAGTCTCCCTATAGTTCTTCGCGATCCTGGAGTTCCAGTGTCGCTGAACTAAATTGACGTTTAGCAGCTTGAACAACAGCCGTAAATCCAGCTTCTGTAAGGTTGTATTTTGATTTCATTGCAATGTATTCTGCAGTTACCGATAATTGAGATCCGCTTAAACATCCATTCCAAAGGGGTTTTTTAGCATGATCCAATAAATCATATATTTTTTTAGCTCCAACATTTGGTTCCTCTTCGATGTTAACATCGTCGTTATCAATTACAACGGTAGGGAACATTGATCGTGCTGCATCTTCGACCATATGTTCTATGAGATTCGTACTACCTTCTTCGTTGATGACCTCCACCGACTGTTCTTGATTATTAGGGGCTACAATTTCTCCATGATGATCCCACAGCAAATAATTGGGTACGAAACCGAATTGGCGCAAATGAACCTTAGCCATATTCGGTTCTAAATAGTTCAACAATTTGCATCTACTACACGGACAACGAATTTCTTCATCGTTTCCAATATTACTTATAGCAAATTCGATGAACACTTGTACCCCTTTTAGAAAATGTTCGCTTATTGCGCCACTAATTTCCCTTCTTTGATACATCCAGCTCCGATCATTAAAGTAATTGACCATGTTTCCCTACTAGAAAACCTATGATAGAGTAAAAATGTTATAAATCATTTGTTTTATATTTTACAGGAAATTTTCAAACGGCTTCCAACGGACGCAAACTGCTAATTTCACAAACTTTATTTTAAATAAGCAACTATTGTTTCATTACCACTAATGTGTCTTTCTTTGATGGTCGGTCATCCTACTTCCCATTACAAACACAATAATAATTATATTCCGTAAATCATATCATTTTAAACGATTTACAAAATTTCGGCAGCATTTCCCCCGTGTTCCTTGTATCGTATACAAATGCGTGTACACAAGGAACGTAAAGGAAATGCCGTCGAAATTTTGTGAACCGTTTAAAATGATATAATTTACGGAATATAATTACTTTATAGTGTTTGTAACTTGTCCAATACTGGGACAAATCCGACAAATGATGTATCGGATGAATAGAGTTGTCCGTTTTGTGGAAAAACGGATAACCCTAAAACGATCATATACAACACTTGTCAGACGGAGCCGAATAATATCTAAGGATTTAAATATTTGTTTATATTAAATTTTAATATATAACTCATTTAATTAATATTGGTTCTAACGGCTTCCAAATGTTCGTGTGTTCGCACAAATACAAATCTCGTGTTCGCACAAATGCAATATCCGTTCTAACGGCTTCCAAATGTAATAAAATCTATTACACACATACATTTAATATACTTATAACCAAATAAACATAAACTAATGTAATATCTTAAATTACAAAATTTTCAATTAATTATAATAACTTGTTCATTATGTTATAATAGTTGCAATTAGGGGATAACATAATGTAATATGCATACAGTAACAATTAGAAATCAATCAACATTCGAATTAAACCCTAAATCTAAAAAAACCTAAATATTAGGTTTAGGAAAATTACCGATTTGAAGAGCTAGAAGGGTGGAGATTGGTCGGAGCAGCTTCTAGATGGCGTCGGAGGCTGTCGGATTGGTGCTTGGGGCGGCAGCAGTTGGGTAGGAGGTGGGGGAATTGGAGAATTTGGGGAAAATGTAAGTTGGGAAGAGGAAATGAATTGCAGGTCTGGCCTCGGTCTGTTATCTCAGTAAAATTTCCAACGGCTACCAACGGCCGCAAACGGCTTATTTCCAATGGATTCCAACGGCTTCCAACGACTACGTAAAAAATTAACGGGCCGTTGGAAACCATTGGAATAACCGTTGGCGGCCGTTGGAAATGAGGCATTGGAATTTACTGTTTCTCTAGTAGTGTTCGTTGGATTCCTTTGCCTTCTTCTCCGAGAAACAACCGTAGGTTTTACCTTTTGTTCTACCTTCTGTGGACCTTATCTCTTCTTCAACTGCGCATTGATTTACTTTGTTTCCTCCTCCACCGCTTTTCTTTCACCCAACCGGATCCATGTTTTTACTATTGTGGTTATTTCTATACTCTTGGTTTGTTGCTAATTTTTGTGCTGTATTTTTTACTGTTCGTTTGGTTTTGACATGTTTTTTGATAACTTAAGGATACTTTAAATAAAATAGTAGGCTGCGGTTGATTCAACTTTTTTAGTTTTGAATTTTTGTCCATGTAAAAATACGCACAACGCATGTATATTATTAAAAACGATCGATTTGAAAAAACGGAGTTAACATACAAAACAGAAAACAATTGTTTTTTTTTCGTATTTAAGAAATAAAAAAAAAGCATAATAAACAATTCATCCCTTTTGTCGTCCCTACATCCACTTCGTCGTCCCTTCCATCTTCCTTTTATCCTTTCCGTTGTCCCTCAAATCTTCTCATATTAATGTTGAAAACTCAAAATACAAAATAAACCAAACGGACCCTTAACTTCTCATCCGTTGTTTTAAGTTTAAAGTGGTATGTAAATTAGGTCCCTACTCATTTAACATTACACCGGACAGATAACTTCATCCACTAGTTCATTTATTTTCAATCTTTCAAACGTGATACCTTTTATATATTAATCGGATTTAAAAATTGATTTGACTATTAAATTACAAATTTAATAAATTTTCTAATAACATTCATTGTTGATATCTAGAAATAAAATTTTGAAAATCATAATTTTATATACCAGTTTAAACTGCATTAAGAAAATACGGTTATAATTGGTAAGAAAATTTTATTCAATTTTGTCTGCATTTATGCTATGCAGTAATAATTTTGGTTGCCCATAGCAGTTTTAACTGCATTAACAAAATGTAGTTATAATTGCATTAAGAAATTTTAATTCAATTTTTGGTTGCATTTAGGTGATGAACTAATAATTTTGGGAACATTTAGGTTATGCAGTGATAATATGTATAAACTGCTGGTTGGATTAACATGTAGCTCCTCAATACTACTCAAAAGTGTGAAGTTTGCAGTATGTTGCGTCACTTGATAAGCAACTAGGTGAAGGAGTAATTCAGTTGTAATGGTATTATTCTACTTTTATAAGTAGTCTAACTGATTATAAGGCTCTGGTTAAATTATACTGTATAGCAACATCTTCTGATCATTATAAGAAGTTATTCTTTCAAAAGGAAAAAATGTTTCCTTTTGAAACTATGTTTTGATTTTATTTTATTTTCATTCCTTGGTTTTGAGTAGATTTTCCCACAAATGTATATTACACACATGACATGTGCACGTGACAATGGATTAAAACTAAAAGTGCTTTGAATTATTAGTTAGTGTCATACATTGAAACTTCATACACTACTTGAACAACTTATACCAGGAATTCTAAGCTATAGCTTATTTTATTCAATTCTAATATTTAATTCAAGTAATGCAGTTACAACTTAACTACATTAAGAAAATGTAGTTAAATTTCATCATTTTAAATAAAAATTTAACGAGGATTTTGAAATAAAATTTATTTTTTAAAAATAAAAATTTCGCAACGAAAATGAGATATTTGAAATGCGTTCATTAAATAAGACCAATAAAATTTATTTTACATCAAAATTCGTCCGAAACTCGGTCAATATATTTTTCACTGTAAATTATCAAATTTTAAAGTATGAATATTTTTACATAGAAATGATCTAGAAAATTTTCTGATTGAAACGTCAAAGTTCGTTCCGTCCAATTTCGACCGTTGTAGTTCCGTTTATCAAGAATTACCGTTGTCGTCTAATTTCGAAACGGTAACAACGACAACAGATAGAATTTTGCTACGAATGTCGCAACACAGATTTTAGTATATTGTTGGAATCGTCTCGTCGCGGTGATCTCCGCGGTATATTTGTTTTCGTATTTTTACTTCCGTGATAAAACGACAGATGGTCAAGATAATGCTCGGTAACCGTGCCATGGAGTCATAATCTCTTCGTTCTTTTCACAGCTAATATTATTTCTTTTCGCCAACATTCTTTGAGTGCGCAGCCCAAAAGAAATAAATTCTGCATTTATTAGCCTCCTCCATGCATTTTCTTTCTTCTATTTATATGTGCCTTCCAACTTCTGCTCCTTTTCATTTTCTAGGCTCAAAATTTGCTAGAGAAAAATAATAAAGGAAGTATTATAAATAAACTTCTCACATAACCTTCTTTTCACCCCTCTTCCATTAATCTCCTCCACCCGCTTCCCACCAAAGCCGCGTCCCCTCCTCTTGCTTCCACCTGGACCCGTACACCACCCCATCAGCCCTCCACCGGCCAGCACCCCCCCGAAACTCATCACCCGAGCCTCACCCAGCCCACCTCCCTACCGAACCTGCTCCAGCCCACCTCAGTTCACCTCCCGACCCTCCGCCAGAACGCTCCACCAGCCCACACCGTGACCCGTAGCCTACTCCCACCCTCCACGACCGAACCACCCAGCACCACCCTGAACCGCCACCAGTCCAAACCCCTACCCTCTGCCTCACACGATCATCCCATCTGCCGAACATAACCTGCACCCTCCGCGAGCCCGCGACTCCTCAGCCGAAGGCCCCTCATCCACCATCCACCACCTGTTCACGAACCCCGCAGCCCCACTACCTCTGCCCAGTCAACCGCTGCACCGAGCATCAACCATGACCGAAGCCGAAGCTACCCCACCAGCGTCCGTCTCATCCGAAACCCGCACTCGACCGCACCTTGCTCCGCACGTAGTCCACTTCGCCGAAGTTCCCTTACGCGACAACATTTCACCAAAAGTAGGCGTCGCCTTCTCGCTTTAGAGCGTGTGCATGTATCCAAAACCGTATCGCCGTAGCAATGCCCGTTTGTCTAATCCACGAAGGTGAGCGATTTTAAACTCACGACTAGAACTTCATATTGCAAGTATCCTGTAATTTTGTAAATAATTGGTTGGTAATTATTGTTAATTTTGAGATTGGAAATCATGGATTGTCGACGCTATGATATAAAACTTTACTGAAATAGTTTAAATTATTGATTGGGATCCCAAATTGCTTATGAAACCCGTTAACTATGGAAAATTTTAGATATTGGATGTTGATTGATTTATTGATACTTTGTTATTGTTGTTGTATGCATTGATTTGGACACTGAAATTTGAACCGAGATATAGGTTGAAATGATAAATACCCAAACTAAATCACTTAGCCTAGGATAGAAAATTAAATAATATACACTGATTGGCCAATTGAAATTTATTTTGGATATTTAATATTTAAATTTGAAATCAAGAAATAATTTGAAAATTTAACGTGAATTTATAATTTAAATTTTTCGTTAAAGTTAATATTTTGGTAATCTATTAAGTGAATTTAGATTTTAAAATAAAATATTAATTGAACTATTTTAAAATTATGAAATTGAATTAAAATGGTTATATTGAAGATTAATGATATTTAAACTCGTTAAGTTGATTATTTGAAATATAATGAAATTTGTTAATATTGTATATGTAATTAAACTTTAATTAAATATTTGATTTAATTATAAAGAGAATTTTAATTATTGAATTAATAAATAAAGATTATACTGAATTGTTTTGAATTAGAGTGTAACGACCCGGTATTTCGAACCATTCGCATCCGCACATGTCGGACTTGAATTGCTCAAAATATCAGATTGTTAATTTGTATTTGAAAAAATTCAGCATATACAGTAAATAAATCAATCACAGAATCGCAGACACAGAGTAATATAACAATAAGCAGCGGAATAAATAAATAGTAGTTCATGAAGCTACTATATAAACATAAGAGTTTGAACTAAAATACAACAGAATATCTCAAATACAATGTAGTCTCGAATACAAATAGATGACAAATCTGAACAAAACCACTGGATAGCTGAAAGCTGAATAGAAACAGATGGATCTCCAAGTGAAGCTCCAATTCCAAAGGTGAGTCTTAAATGTTGTGACACTCAGTCTGACACGAGCGTAAAGCAAAACACAAAACACTCGAGTCAGGATTAACATTCTTATATCAATAAATTCAACTCAAGTGAAATGTCAACTGAAATCAAGTAACTTAAAGGATGTTTGAGATTCCATCCTCTAAGGATCCGTGGAACTATCTACTATGTAGTGCAATACGCTATTATAATATGTCTATAGTAAAGTAAACTATTAAAATAGCGTTAAGGCGTTACCCATATCACCCTTAACACATTTTTATATATTCCCATAGTCTATACAGTACCGTAATTCCTCCGCAAACTGGAAGGCTATCAGAGGGCACTCCATAGGTATGGTACAAACCAAACTCGTAGCAGGCGCGATAGGGCATGCGACAAGGCACTCGAGGCTATACCAGGGTAGATATACCATTTGCGTATCTGGACTGGTGGTAATGCATAGCAGCTACTACCGCCCACCTCGTGACACACTCCCAAATCAAAGGGTGCACCCAATCAAATCACAAAAGCAATAGAATGATATCGAAGAAATGTACCCGATCGGAGGAATGACCTCACTTGGCCCGACGTGGCTCCTGTTTTAGCCGCATCAAGATGACCCACGGGAGTCAGGGCTACGTGAGTACCATATAGAATCGTCATCAAACCATCCTACTTCATTTCTGGAATCTCCCACCACGTACACAGTTGTTAAAGCGGTTTTCGGTATTGGCAGAGAGTATGACAATATCAGATCCCGGTCTCTTTAACAACCAAACGCTTATTTCACACCGTGGTCATTTCAATTCAAATAGTTCATACTTCAAATCAAAATATCATATTCATTTCAAAACCATATCAAATTCGATATCATTATTCACTTTTAATAATATTCATTTCCAAAGCCATAACACTTTCAAATTTATAACACTTTTCGAAATCATAATACTTTTGAAATCATAACACTTTTGAAATCATAACACTTTGGAAATCATAACACTTTGAAATCATAACACTTTGAAAATCATAACACTTTGGAAATCATATCACTTTGGAAATCATAATACTTCCGACTTAAACAGTTTAGATATTGAAAATAGTATATATAATAATTAGTTATAAATTAAAATAGTTTATATATTAAAATAATTTGTATATTAAAATAGTTTATATATTAAAAATACTTTATATAATAAAAATAGTTTTCTCCAATTTCGCAAATCGATTCAAATCATCTTAAATTCCAAAATTCAATTTAAATAAATTCTAGTTTAACCATTTCAATTTAAAGTTCAAAGATTCAAGTTTAAATATCCAAACATTTACAATATAAATTTTATTTATATTTCAACATTTAACTTTAAATTTATTCAAATTGGAAATTATTCCCTTAACCATTTTTATAACAATTTATTTAAACCAATTTACATATTTAAATCAATATTAAATATTCAATCTCAATTTTATTCAAAATTGAGAATATTCGTTTACTCACTTTTTATTAAATCACGTTATAAATCAAGTTATAATCATATCTTTTCAAAATTCAAAACTAATAAGTTTAAATCAATTCTTATTTAAATTCACTTATTTACCAATTTAAATCCCAAGTCAAATATTAATTTATCTTCCCAACCTTTATTATTAAAGTTATAAAAGTTTATTTTTTTTATATTAATATAAATTTAAATAAATACTTAAACATAATATATACTAATTAAATTAAAATTTTATTAAATTAAATCTTATTATTAAATTTACTTTGTATTAAATCTATTTTTATATATTTTTAAATTAATAAAATTATAAGAAAAATCTTAAAAATTATATTTTCAAAATTAACTTATAAATTAAATTTCCAAAACATATTATTTTAAAAATCTAGATTTTATACATATATAAAAATAGCCTATATGTATTATATTTTAAAATCAATATTTATTAAAACCATATATTTCCTTTCAAAACTTTGGAAATCATTTTCAAAATATAGACGACGGTGTCCGTATATAATTTTCTATCCTATGGTCAAGTAATACGGATATTTATCATTTCAATTTGCAATTTAAATATCTACGGGTATATATCATTTCAACTCGCAATCCCGAAATTTAAAATCAATGAAAATCACTTGGGTTTATCATTTCAACCCATAACGATTTTCTCCTATTCTACAAAGTCGTTCGGGTATGTATCATTTCAACCCATAGGGAATTCTAAACTAACAGGGAACTTGCAGAGTGAGAACAAATATGATAATAATATATTATATCAACAACAGACATATATCATCAGCGATAAATTTTAATATAATATATATACAACAGGATATGGTGTCATATGTCATAAGTGAACCGATACAGATAATGGCATATCATATACAACAATTATATAACTAACAGTTCAATTTAGCAGCATATTTCAATTGTCGTTTCAAATGAAATCAAATTTAATAAATATAAGAATGTTAATCATGAGTGAATGCTCACCTTTCGAGGCTAGAGAAGGGTGAGAAAAAGATGAAAACGGGTATGAATAAACACGGATAATTGACAAATCAATGAACTGATGCAGATAAGCATGAAGTGACAACTGGACAACAACAAAGCAAAGCAAATCTGCCCAAATTCGATGAAAATACGAATCAGAACAATCTTGATATAAATGGAATATATATATATATATATATATATACACACATAAAATTTCTAAAGTGGAAATTAGCCACAAGGGCCTTTTTAGTAGGTGCAATTAGTTTCTAGGACACACAACTAAAATAATTACTTTTAAGGACAAAATGCAAAATAATTAGTTTCTAAAGCCTAAAAACCTTTGAAATTATGTCCTTGAAAGTAATTGGACTGCTGACTTTGTCCTTAAAAGTAATTATTTTGTTGACTTTGGCCCTGAAATTAATTTCTATGGATGTGTGTCCTAGAAACTAATTGGACTGCAAAGTTTGTCCTTCTGATCAAATGCCCCATTTCTAAAACCCATATTTAATTAATAACCCATATTAAAATAAAATCTTTATATTAAAATTTAAAAATAAATATTTAATAAGATCCATATTCTATAGACTTACAATACCCACATATATTTATAAAACAGTATATATATAAACGTACATATCATATAATATATTTTTGGGAACTATCCTCATGTATACCGATCTGAAAAACTAATGTGTAAACATATACACTTATCTACATATTGTAATTTAAAATCAATATTTATTATAAGAATTAATATGAATTTACTATATTATATTATATGTAAGCTAACATATTATAAAACTAACGTATTATAAAACTAACATATTATTAAAACTAGCGTACATATAAAGCCCTGAATATAGTATAACCTCTATTAACTATGCATACTGTACTATATTATAAACTTACTTTATATATATATATAAACAATATACAGACGCATATATATATACCAGTATATAACAAAATGTATATTTTCTAAAATTGGAAACCAATTCACGAACACCTATATATAAAGTAATATATGAACATATATACAACTTACATGAATAACAGCCAATTATATATAGGGACAGTTTGGCATAGGTCCCTAATAAGTTTCAAAATACACAAAAACCCCAGTAAAAAAAAGTTTGTAAATTAGGTCCCGAGAATTAAGTTACCGAATAATGGCATACACTTATGCAATTATTCAATGAATAATCGCATACATTTATGCAATTATATCAAAAATTTGCAGACATTTCCACAACTATTCACTGAAAAATTACGGAAATTTCCGTAATTTTTTGAAAAAATTGCTGAAAATTCCGCAATTATTCACCAAAAAATTGCGGAAATTTCCGCAATTATTCACCAAAAAAATTGCGAAAATTTCCACAATTATTCACCGAAAAAATTGCATAAATTTATGCAACTTTTGGATATAATTGCATAAATGTCTGCAATTATTCAGTGAATAATTGCATAACTATATGTAATTACTTAGTAACTTAATTCTAGGGACCTAATTTACATACTTTTTTTTACTGGGGTTTTTGTGTATTTTGAAACTTATTAGGGACCTGAGCCTAATATTCACTTATATATATATATATATATAAACTATATATTTTTCACAGCAACCAAACAAACATATTATAAAATACTTGTATAAATTTATATATAAACAACAAATTCGTATATTACTTATATAACTTATATAGCCTAACAGACCACATATATATAACTAATAAACTTATATATATATATACAACAAACATAATATATATATAATTTAAAATCAATATTTACTAAACAAATATATTTCCATAGCATAAACATTCATATCTGTACAACCAGAGGAGGCTGCTCGGTTTAATGGAAGAGATTGGAAAAGCTATAGGGCGAAGAGGAAGGGGCGGGTTCCGATGGATTGTGAGGCTACTGGTCGAAGGGTGTTGCGCTAGCGGAGAAGCGGAGGGGGACTGGACATGGAGCATAGGGGTGTAGCAGGTTTAGATGGGAGGGGACTGAGGTGAGGCGGGTTTGTCGGGGTTCGGGTTGCTGGGTGGAGGCAGAGGGAGGAGAGTGGTGCTCGAGTGGGCTGCTAGCTGCGGACTACGGGGAAGTGGCAGACGGTTCAAGTGGAGGATGGGTTGGGTTTCGATGATATTGATGGTGGCGTGTGTGAGGTTGTGGCAAGGTGGGGCCGAAGTCAGGTGGGTTTGCGGTGCTCTCTAGTGGACGAGGTGGCGGGATGATGAGGTGATGGCGCGTGGTTAGGCGAAGATGAAAAATGGGACACTGGTTTCTCGAGCAGTTTCACCAATCCAAATACAACTTTAAAAAAAAATTATTTAAAGAAGACAGAGCAAAAAAGAAATAAGAAGAAGAAGAGGGGACATCAAGAAAAGGTGGAGCACAGTTAATTGATGAAGAAGATAAGCGGCTATCAACATATATATGCTTTTATAAACTAATCTATTATTTTATTTTTCTTTTCTAAATAGATTAGTACCGACGAATTTGAAAGAGGAGAGAGAAACAGGGGAAGAGAAATGAAACGGAGAAGCAATGAACAGATATGCTGAATAATTATATTGACGTATAAGGAATAGTTAAAGTCAAAAAGCTGAATTCTGTGAATAATAAATGCAAATGGCTATTTGTTTTCTGATGGAGACAAATGAAAAGACATATGGAAACTGAAAGACTCAAATGCGGGACTGATACGTCAAACCGTTCTGCGGATTTTGCCACGTACCGGACTAAAATGCACAAATGAATATACTGCGTAGATCAGTATGATGAGACGAACAAAACGGTATATAGATATCAGCGATACAACCATCCTATCAAAAGTTGATATTCGTTGCCAAACGGCTGCAAATTTGCTGAAAATAAGATAAACGGGGCCAGAGAAGTCCAAATTTGACGAAACGAATTATGACGTCTCACTCAGAAAATGATAAACAAATTTATTGTATAAAAATATTCAGATTTCAAAAATATTTTTTTTTTCATCAAATTAACTGATTTAAATTGAAAATTGAAAATCACACAATTGAATTAACTCTTATATTTTCCAATAAAAAATTTCCAGTTGCTACGTTAAAATAGACGTATTCCAAATATCTAATTTTTATTTTCAAATTCAATTATTTAAAATTTCACAAAAATTCAGTTAATTACGTTATTGAAACCGTTAAAATTTATGGGTCGTTACACTCTCCCCCACTCAAAAATTTTCGTCCCCGAAAAGGAAGGAGGTAGGGAAATACGAACAACCAGGAAGAAAAGATTGATTGATATACAAAATACCAGATACCACCATCAATTCCAACACCATATAAATTTTATCAGTTTTAAATTGATTCATATTCAATTAATTTGATTTCAATCCATTTTATTTAATCAATAATATTCATTTATGTTCATATTTTTGTTGATTTTCAATCCAAGCTATTTTCATTAAATTTGATCTGTTTCAATTTATTAATATTTGTTACAAAAATTTCTTTCAAAACAAAACTTACTTGATTTTACTCATTTATTAAAACTATTTATCTTCATTTTAGTTGATTCCACTAAAATTCAAATTTCAATTATTCTTGAGTCCATATTTATTTATTAAAAGTATTTTTCCTTTATTATTTAATTTATTTCACTTAACATGTTTTTCAACATATATTAAGTGTATAAACATTTTATAACCATATATTATTCAACAAATAAACTTTCTTTTTATTATTTAATTTATTATTCAATTTATTATCTGTAAATTCCCTTAACAAAATATCATTCTTGATATCCTATTACTTATATCATAGTGTATACCATCCAATTACATTTTAATTACATTTATACTTTTCTAGGTAAGTTATATTAATGTTTCTGAGTGTAATTAAACACTATACTAATTTACATTCTATTTACAACATTTATATTAAGCAGAATTTAGTTTAAACATTTTAATTTAAATAATTTATTACTTAATGTTTCTCTTGTATAACCTTCAATATAATACTCACCCTAACATCTTTAACTTTTTGAATATTTTAGGTAAGTTATATATATTAGAATGCAATTTAGTATTGTACAAATAAGTTTTATTCAAATTCAACTATTACAAGTTGGTTTGATTTCATTTATCATTTTAGATATTCCAATTATTCTAAACTTTCACTTTATTTCAATAATTGAAACCATTTCTTAATATAAAACTTAAGATTCAAATTTCCGGTTTCACTTCAGCTATTTTGAAATAATTATATATATATATAGATTTTATACATCAAATCATACTCAAGGAATTCAAACCAAATCCATTTTCCAAACAAAAGTGTAGCAAAGCTGCTAAGTGGTCTCTCCACTTTGAGACTCAAAAATGAATGTCGATGATGCTGCAGTCATCACCGAAATTATTTTCCGACAAAAGAGGAGAGTACTGATTTTCTTCTTTAAAAAAATCTTTGAAAACAATTTCCATTCAATAATACTTCAAATAATTTATTTTCAAAACCTTTGAAACCAAATTTTGAAGAGCATCGGAAGTTCTAATTCTAAAATTCTTAAATTAAATTCCTTTCATTTGCAAGTCAGATTTATAAACTACATTTAAAAAATTATACAACAATACTTAATGGTTTGGGAATATTGACAAAACAATAAATGATAATATAATATTATCATTTCTAACAACCAATTCAATTTAACTATCTTATTTCAGAAAATTATACTCTTATATATAAAATATAATCATACATAAAATTAGTTTATTTACCAATTTCGAAAACAATATTGTATCACTTTGCTTTGTTCAAGTGTTTTGGAATTCCTATCGATAGCGTTAGCTAGACGAATCGATCGAAACCCAAAATTCAAACTTAACAACTCAAACAACACAATATAAAACTTTTTAATTTAATTACAAATACACTCCCTCACACGATGATTCAAGTATGGATAAAGATTCATATATAGAGGGGTCCTAATCAAAGAGAATTCTAACTAATGAGATAGACTCCAAAGGAAGATAAGATAACTAAATTACAAAAGCGGAAAGATGGATAAACATACATAAATCACGGGCGATCTTAACCGGTCGATTAAGATTTTAGGAATAAAATCGATGCGAAAATTCAAATTCCCGCTTGAGGGGAAGAAAAGTGGCTTCACCCAATATCAGGATAATCTCTTATTATCGGAGTTAGGTCAAGATTACAAGGGAATTACCCTGATCGTCTACTAGAGACGGTTCAGGCTTTGCAAGAAATAACAGCATCGAAACCGAGGATATAGAAGTCTCCGGTGTATCGACGTCTGTTGTAAAGGAGTTCACCCCTTTACAAATCATACAGAGGTTGGTGGGACCACCTATGGGATGGGTCACCCAAAAGAATGAAGTTGCCAATTGGGGTGGCAAGATAAGCTCAAATTCATTATAGACCGAAGTGGAGCTATGGGATGCTCCAGAATCAAGAAGAACGCGAATAAGAAGAGACAAGAATGGATTTCAGAACAAAGGGGGAGTTCCAAAAGTCCAAAAGAAATCTGAATCAAAGAGGAAGAAATTTAAGCTCGAACGAAGGTGATCTATGATTAAATTTACTCTATATGCTAAGTTTTGCCTAAACCAGAGCTCTAATACCAAATGTAAGGACCCGGTATTTCGAACCATTCACATCCACACATGTTGGACTTGAATTGCTCAAAATATCAGATTGTTAATTTATATTTGGAAAAACTCAGCATATACATTAAATAAATCAATCACAGAATCGCAGACACAGAGTAATATAATAATAAGCAGCGGAATAAATAAATAGTAGTTCATGAAGCAACTATATAAACATCAGAGTTTGAAATAAAATACAACAGAATATCTCAAATACAATGTAGTTTCGAATACGAACAGATGACAAGTCTGAACAAAACCACTGGATAGCTAAAAGCTGAATAGAAACAGATGGATCTCCAAGTGAAGCACCAACTCCAAAGGTGAGTCTCAAATGCTGTGTCACTCAGTCTGACCCGAGCGTAAAGCAAAACACAAAACACTCGAGTTAGGATTAACATTCTTATATCAATAAATTCAACTCAATTGAAATGTCAACTGAAATCAAGTAACTTAAAGGATGTTTGAGATTTCCATCCTCTAAGGATCCGTGGAACTATCTACTATGTAGTGCAATACGCTATTATAATATGTCTATAGTAAAGTAAACTATTAAAATAGCGTTAAGGCGTTACTCATATCCCCCTTAACACATTTTTATATATTCCCATAGTCTATACAGTACCGTAATTCCTCCGCAAACTGGAGGGCTATTAGAGGGCACTCCATAGGTATGGTACAAACCAAACTCGTAGCAGGCACGATAGGGCATGCGACAAGGCACTCGAGGCTATGCCAAGGTAGATATACTGTTTGCGTATCCGGACTAGTGGTAACGCATAGCAGCTACTACCGCCCACCTCATGACACACTCCCAAATCAAAGGGTGCACCTAATCAAATCACAAAAGCAATAGAATGGTATCGAAGAAATGTGCCCGATCGGAGGAATGACCTCACTTGGCCCGGCGTGGCTCCTGTTTTAGCTGCATCAAGCTGACCCACGGGAGTCAAGGCTACTTGAATACCATATAGAATCGTCACCAAACCATCCTACTTCATTTCTGGAATCTCCACCACGTACACAGTTTTTAAAGTGGTTTTCGGTATTGGTAGAGAGTATGACAATATCGGATCCCGGTCTCTTTAACAACCAAATGCTTATTTCACACCGTGGTCATTTCAATTCAAATAGTTCATACTTCAAATCAAAATATCATATTCATTTCAAAACCATATCAAATTCGATATCATTATTCACTTTTAATAATATTCATTTTCAAAGCCGTAACACTTTCAAATTTATAACACCTTTTGAAATCATAATACTTTTGAAATCATAACACTTTTGAAATAATAACACTTTGGAAATCATAACACTTTGAAAATCATAACACTTTGGAAATCATAACACTTCCGACTTAAATAGTTTAGATATTGAAAATAGTATATATAATAAATAGTTATAAATTAAAATAGTTTATATATTAAAATAGTTTATATATTAAAAATACTTTATATAATAAAAATAGTTTCCTCCAATTTCGCAAATCGATTCAGATCATCTTAAATTCCAAAATTCTATTTAAATCAATTCCAGTTTAACCATTTCAATTTAAAGTTCAAAGATTCAAGTTTAAATATCCAAACATTTACAATATAAATTTCATTTATTTTCAACATTTAACTTTAAATTTATTCAAATTGGAAATTATTCCCTTACCCATTTTTATAACAATTTATTTAAAATTCCATTTTACATATTTAAATCAATATTAAATATTCAATCTCAATTTTATTCAAAATTGAGAATATTCGTTTAGTCAATTTTTATTAAATCACGTTATAAATCAAGTTATAATCATATCTTTTCAAAATTCAAAACTAATAAGTTTAAATCAATTCTTATTTAAATTCACTTATTTACCAATTTAAATCCCAAGTCAAATATTAATTTATCTTCCCAACCTTTATTATTAAAGTTATAAAAGTTTATTTTTTTTATATCAATATAAATTTAAATAAATACTTAAACATAATATATACTAATTAAATTAAAATTTTATTAAATTAAATATTATTATTAAATTTACTTTGTATTAAATCTATTTTTATATATTTTTAAATTAATAAAATTATAAGAAAAATCTTAAAAATTATATTTTCAAAATTAACTTATAAATTAAATTTCCAAAACATATTATTTTAAAAATCTAGATTTTATACATATATAAAAATAGCCTATATGTATTATATTTTAAAATCAATATTTATTAAAACCATATATTTCCTTTCAAAACTTTGGAAATCATTTTCAAAATATAGACCGACGGTGTCCGTATATAATTTCCTATCCTATGGTCAAGTGATACAGATATTTATCATTTCAATTTACAATTTAAATATCTACGGGTATATATCATTTCAACCCGCAATCCCGAAATTTAAAATCAATGAAAATCACCTGGGTTTATCATTTCAACCCATAACGATTTTCTCCTATTTTACAAGATCGTTCGGGTATGTATCATTTCAACCCATAGGGAATTCCAAACTAACAGGGAACTTGCAGAGTGAGAACATATATGATAATAATATATTATATCAACAACAGGCATATATCATCAGTGATAAATTTGAATATAATATATATACAACAGGATATATGGTGTCATATGTCATAAGTGAACCGATACAGATAATGGCATATCATATACAACAATTATATAAATAACAGTTCAATTTAGCAACATATTTCAATTGTCGTTTCAAATGAAATCAAATTTAATAAATATAAGAATGTTAATCGTGAGTGATTGCTCACCTTTCGAGGCCAGAGAAGGGTGAGAACAAGATGAAAACGGGTATGAATAAACACGGATAATTGACAAATCAATGAACTGATGGAGATAAGCACGAAGTGACAACTGGACAAAGACAAAGCAAAGCAAATCTGCCCAAATTCGATGAAAATACGAATCAGAACAATCTTGATATAAATGGAATATATATATATACACATAAAATTTCTAAAGTGGAAATTAGCCACAAGGGCCTCTTTAGTAGGTGCAATTAGTTTCTAGGACACACAACTAAAATAATTACTTATAAGGACAAAATGCAAAATAATTAGTTTCTAAAGCCTAAAATCCTATGAAATTATGTCCTTGAAAGTAATTAGACTGCTGACTTTGTCCTTAAAAGTAATTATTTTGTTGACTTTGGCCTTGAAATTAATTTCTGTGGATGTGTGTCCTAGAAACTAATTGGACTGCAAAGTTTGTCCTTCTGATCAAATGCCCCATTTCTAAAACCCATATTTAATTAATAACCCATATTAAAATAAAATCTTTATATTAAAATTTAAAAATAAATATTTAATAAGATCCATATTCTATAGACTTACAATACCCATAAATATTTATAAAACATTATATATATAAACGTACATATCATATAATATATTTTTGGGAACTATCCTCATGTATACCGATCTGAAAAACTATTGTGTAAACATATACACTTATCTACATATTGCAATTTAAAATCACTATTTATTATAAGAATTAATATGAATTTACTATATTATAATATATGTAAGCTAACATATTATAAAACTAACGTATTATAAAACTAACATATTATTAAAACTAGCGTACATATAAAGCCCTGAAATAGTATAACCTCTATTAACTATGCATATTGTACTATATTATAAACTTACTCTATAAATATATAAATATATATATATATATAAACAATATACAGACGCCTGTATATATACCGGTATATAACAAAATGTATATTTTCTAAAATTGGAAACCAATTCACGAACACCTATATATAAACTAATATATGAACATATATACAACTTACATGAATAACAACCAATTGTATATATAAACTATATATTTTTCACAGCAACCAAACAAACATATTATACTTGTATAAATTTATATATAAACAACAAATTCATATATTACTTATATAACTTATATAGCCTAACAGACCACATATATATACTAATAAACTTATATATATACATCAAACATAATATCTATATATATAATTTAAGATCAATATTTACCAAACAAATATATTTCCATATCATAAACATTCATATATGTACAACTAGAGGAGGCTGCTCGGTTTAATGGAAGAGATTGGAAAAGCTATGGGGCAAAGAGGAAGGGGTGGGTTCCGATGGGTCGTGAGCCTGCTAGTCGAAGGGTGGTGCGCTGGCGGAGAAGCGGAGGGGGACTGGACATGGGGCATAGGGGCGTAGCAGGTTTAGATGGGAGGGAACTGAGGTGAGGCAGGTTTGTCGGGTTTTGGGTTGCTGGGTGGAGGCGGAGGGAGGAGGGTGGTGCTCGAGTGGGCTGCTAGTGGCGGACTAGGGGGAAGTAGCGGATGGTTCAAGTGGAGGATGGGTCGGGTTTCGATGATATTGGTGGTGGCGTGTGTGAGTTTGTAGCAAGGTGGGGCCGAAGTCAGGTGGGTTTGCGGTGCTCTCTAGTGGACGAGGTGGCGGGATGATGAGGTGATGGCGCGTGGTTAGGCGGAGATGAAAAATGGGACGCTGGTTTCTCGAGCAGTTTCACCAATCCAAATACAACTTTTAAAAAAATTATTTAAAGAAGACAGAGCGAAAAAGAAATAAGAAGAAGAAGAAGGGACAACAAGAAAAGGTGGAGCACAGTTAATTGATGAAGAAGATGAGCGGGTATCAACATATATATGATTTTATAAACTAGTCTATTATTTTATTTTTCTTTTCTAAATAGATTAGTACCAACGAATTTGAAAGAGGAGAGAGAAATAGGGGAAGAGAAATGAACCGGAGAAGCAATGAACATATATGCTGAATAATTATATTGACGTATAGGGAATAGTTAAAGTCAAAAAGCTGAACTCTGTGAATAATAAATGCATATGGTTGTTTCTTTTCTGATGGAGACAAATGAAAAGATATATGGAAACTGAAAGACTCAAATGCGAGACTGATACGTCAAACCGTTCTGCGGATTTTGCCAAGTACCGGACATCAAAATGCATAAATGAATATACTGCGTAGATCAGTACGACGAGACGAATAGAACGGTACACAGATATCAGCGATATAACCATCCTATCAAAAGTCGATATTCGCTGCCAAACGGCTGCAAATTTGCTGAAAATAAGATAAACGGGGCTAGAGAAGTCCAAATTTGACGAAACGAATTATGACGTCTCACTCAGAAAATGATAAAAAATTTATTGTATAAAAATATTCAGGTTTCGAAAATATTTTGTTTTCATCAAATTAACCGATTTAAATTTAAAATTGAAATCACAAAATTGAATTAACTTTCATATTTTCCAATAATTTTTTTCCAGTTGCTACGTTAAAATAGACGTATTCGGAATATCAAATTTTTATTTCCAAATTCAATTACTTAAAATTTCACAAAAATTCAGTTAATTACGTTATTGAAATCGTTAAAATTTATGGGTCGTTACATAAAGTTTAATTAATAGTGTTTAAGTAAATTAATTTTGAAGTTTAATTAAATATTTAATAATAAAACTTTTGTATTTAAAGACTTAATTAACTTTGTAAATCCGAATAGTAATGAAATTTGGCAATTTTGTGAAAGTGAAATATTTGTTTAAAAGTTGAATCTTTTGATTTTAAATCCAAATTTGTTGAAGTCAAATGAGGATATGTTATTTGAAAATAAGAGATATTTTATTTAATAAAATATCCAATCGGTGTGAAAATGATGTTAGTTATTAAAGAGACCGGGGCCAGATATGGACATACTCTCTATCGATACCGGAACCACTTTAATAACTGTATATGTGGAGTGATGATACATAATGAAGTGGTTGGTTTTGGCGTACGTTTACTGGATTTGAACAAAGAGAACAATGATGGATTAGCCTAACACTCGTGTCAATTTGAAATGACTAAAACAGGAGCCGTACCAGCCAATGAGGCTAGCTACCTCTAGCGAACACACTTCTTCGTATATTCCATTTTGTTACTGATTGATGATCACCCTTGATTTTGGGAGTGTTGTGTTGCGGTGGGCCGTTAGGGGTTACCACCAGCCGGGAAGGGTAAACTGGTAGTATCCTACCTTGGGCATTGCCTCACGTGCCTTGTCATACTTTTATCCTTATACGAGACCCCTACGATTTTGGTTTAGTGTTGTCGTATCACGGTGCATCACTGGCTACCGACGTGCTACTGGTGGTGTCAAATGCAAACTGTATGACAATGCTTAAAAACACGTTAATGGGGATTAATGTAAAGCCTTAACGCTAAGAAAAATATTTACTTTACTGATAGACATTACATATATAGCGTATCCTACTATATATATAGATAATTTGACAGATCCTTAAGAGATGGAAAATCCCGTAACATCTCTTGAGTTACTTTGTACATTTCACTTGAGTTAGACTTACTTTCATGAGAACTTCTAGTCCTGGCTCGAGTGTATTGTTTTACTTTATGCTCGGGCCAGTCTGAATATTGTAGTGTGTGAGCAATGCCTATTTTGGGAGGCGAAGACTTAGTCGAAGACTCCACTCTATCCAGTATTAGTTATCTAGTTTCATTTTGGCTTGTATAAGTAGACTCTTATGTATCTATAGTATTGTATAATTAAAAGCTGAACTCTGATGTATTTGGTTTAGTAGCTTCATGAACTACTATGTATATTATTTATTTCCGCTATGAGATTCTGTATTATTCTATGTGTCATTCTGTGTTTGATTCTATTTTAAAACCCCAAATTGATAATCAGTCTAGTTTGAACGGTTTAAGTTGGACAAGGATGGTTTATTGTCAGCTTAAGTTATTCGAAAAAGGCGGGTCGTCACAAGTGTCATCCATTGAAACTTCATACACTACTTGAACAACTTATATAATGAATTCTAAGCTATAGCTTATTTTATTCAATTCTAATATTCAATTCAAGTAATGCAGTTACAATTTAACTGCATTAAGAAAATGCAGTTAAATTTAAATGCTTTAAGAAAATGCAATTATAATGTAATAATATTTTTTGAATTAATTTAACTGTATTTATGTGATACAACAATAATTTTGGCTCAATTTGATAATTCTATTCAATCTTATTGCACTTTATAACTTAAAATGCATTAAGAAAATGCAGTTAGTTATATTCGATCTTAATGCATAATTTAACTGCATTAAGAAAATACAGTTATAACTACAAATATAATGCATGTATAATTTTAATTGCATACCAAATGTGAAATTGACTTTTAACTGTATGTTCATTATTTTTGAATATAGTGGTTTGAATGATGCAATTATATTTGTATTTGAACGATGCTGTTTTAAGTATATTATTTGTATGGAAAAGATACATTTTAAAAATAATTCAAACACTAGATGTTTACATAAGCATAACACATATCATTTAGAAAAATCATAAAATTTGCGATTTAATAATGAAAACGGTTCGTTAATACGATATTCCTACAAAAACTTGCTGCATTTTAAGTATTGAAATCAATTAGAAATATTAATATGGATGTGAGAATAACATGTGATTCTAAATAAAATGCATGGTAGGAGACTTAATTTATGTAAAATTACACGGGAGGATATTTTGTGTATTAAATTTCTTTGTAGGGACTTCATGCCTAAATCCCCTACTTAAAATTTAATTAAAGTTTATCAAATCATTAGTACACTATTTGGTCTTTGTTTTCAAAGCATTAATTTGGTATCACTTGAAAAGTTAGGTTTGTGGTTTAAAATTTGAAGTTCAAATTGTTTTTTTAGAAGAAAATAAGTTTAACTAAATTTTTTAAAAGATTTGAAAAGTAATGTTTAATTTTCTCTTTGAAACTAGAACCTACCATGTGTTTTATATATTTTGATGGTCAAAAACTGGATATTAAGCTTTCTTGTTCCATTACTTTTCTACGCATTTCTCAAATGAATAATGTATATTTTGATTGGATTTCCCCTCGGTTCTACAATTTTCAGTTTGTATACACATTTTATATTCTTGAACCAGACAATTTATTTTAATATTTTGAATTTTTGATTATGTTTTGCACATTGATACAATAAATGAAAAAAATATAAAAACATCATACCTAGAAATACTTATATGAGTTTTAATAAACATAACATTAAAAAGTTTCAATGTAATTGGAATAACCGTATAACTTCTACCTAACTATTTTTTATGTAAAACTAAGATATATCTAAGCACCACAAAATCTGGCTATGAATTTATATAAGAGCAAAAAGGCTCAACCAGAAACTGAATACTACAATCCATCAAGTGCATCTAAAAAGCACCACCAAAACTGGTTAGAGATTCGATAATTAGTCCTAATCTTATAAATAAGTAATCGATCAAGTGCATCTCAAAAGCACCACCAAAATTGGTTATGACTATAATGAGGATTAATCTAAAAAATGTTAATAGAATCCATGTATCTCATAAGCACCACCAAGGTTGAGTATGGTTAATGAAGAACATAATGTTCAAATTCAAGAGTTTTACAAATGAATCCATCCAGTGCATCATAAAAGCGCCACCAAAAATGGTTATTGATTCAAAAGAGCAATCAATCCATAAGCACTAAAATGGAAGGAAAAGAGTAATCTTCTGGCTTTGCTTAACCACTAATGGGTATCCACAACATTTTCCTCTATTCTAGGCTTTAGTCTTATTTCTCTTGAAGATTCAAGGACCATTATCCTTGATAATCATTTAGTAAACAGATCCATCAAGTTCATCTCCAATCTTACATGTATCATTGAGATTGCTTCTTTCACCAATTTATGGATTGTTTTAGGTCCAAAACAAATGTGGCTTCTCTTTCCATTATACACTTTTATAGCAATTCCAACATTCATAGGTAGGGTTATTAGAGTATCTACTCACATTTTAAGTAACAACATGTTTAATAATTCAAGAGAAACATAGTGCTTCCTTTAAGTTTAACGCATACATCATTTGGTAAATTATGTTATTTATCCTTATACATGCAAGAACCATAGAGAAATAACACGGACGCCGCATCAAAACAATAAAATATTTCCAAGATTTTCTCAACGTTGTGAGATCAACTTTTAAAAAGATCATTTCTAATTTTCTCACATTAATCTCTTGTAAGTCCACTGTCTCAAATTATAAGGACAAAAAAGAACTCATAGTCAAACACCTAATTTCTGTTGTTGATTTTTGTAAATTTTATTAGATCCAATTTAGCTAGATACCCCAAACTTCAAAAATTTTTGGTTCGGAGGAATACTTTTTCATAATCTATGTATAGTTCTTTCTAGTTTATTATGAGGAACCATATTGAGTATGAAACAACATAACAAAGTAGTTTCTCCTATATGCAAACAAACTTATGAAGGTCGGTATATTCAATTTTATATCATTGGTTATATTAAATATAGTTTTAACATGTTTTTGTATTTTCATGCAGACAAATAAATATCAACACAATACCTGTAAAAACAATGATAAAATAATATCAACATTCATTAACATAATACTCAATTCAATTCATATCATTCTTCCCTCATGCATACATAACCTAATAAGGTATGCACTTATACAATATGATATGCCAAACATAGGCCTTATATTAATGTTCATACAGAAGGGAAAATGTATAAATCTACAACACATAAATCTTCCTTCCTATACACATATTTAACAAAAATATTTTTAGTTCTCAATACTTATAATTAAATTTCGGTTTCATACTTGTATTTCAAACTAAATATTTATTCATGTTTATAAACATTATATCCACCAACTTATAATGGTAAGCCAAATTAATATTCCTAAAACATGCAATTTTCCATAGGCTCACTCATCGATCAAAATTATCATTTTTCATATTCAAAACTCATATGAATATGTCTGTCTAGAAGTATTAATAACCCATTTTAAAATACTTTATGTGATACTCAAATAATTACTTACTCACTTTGGTTTAAAAATGTCCTTCATAAATATATGTAACAACCTATATTTTTAACGATAGGATTTTTAATTTATTTAAATATTCGTTAATTAATTGACGGTCCAAAAATATGATTTTTCATATATTGTCGAAACGGGACTCGAAACCACTTCCATTGAGTTCAGATCGACATTGAGAATTAGAATGAGTATAAATATTGCTACATTTGGAGTTCGGATGATCTACTGGCCAAAGCGATCTCGAAATGCGCAAAAATTATCATCCCGAAGCACGGTCTCGGATAGCAATGAATATTATACCATTAGGATTGGAAAAATGAGATAATGTATGTCGATGAATTTCATTGCGATTGGACGCGCCGTGTGATCGCACGAGCTCGAAACATATAATGGTTTATCTGTGAAATTCTAGTAAACTATATATACTATTATTTAAATAAGCAATCACCTAAACCCCTCTCTCATCATTCTACTGTTCCATTGCTTGGAAACAAAATAAATGATCGCTACTCCTCTAACCCTTCCATCAATTAAATCTAACGCTATAAACGATGAGAGAAGCTGTCATCAGGTCCATTGAACTCGTACAAGAGGAAGGCTTCAAATCGATATAGGGTTTGTGATATGTGATTGTGTTTGACCAGGTGTAGTTATTCTTGTTGCCGACTAGGATTAGGTGTTGTGGTTGATTGAAGCAGAGTTAGGCGATGGGAATGACATCGTTGGATTTCTCTTGTCGAAGTGCACCTTCCTACGAAATTTCATCAAGTCCAAACAAGGGGTGCAAAACGCGACATTAGCTAGGAGGGAGTTGGCTTCAGGTCACAATCCATATAAAGGAGCCAAGCTTCATCATTTCAGGTGCATCACGGAGCTTTTGCATAGAGGGTTGCATTGGCGAAGGTGACGCATCATTTCGTTGAGTAATCGTGGAGAAATCAAGGAGGGAAGGTAAAGGATTTTGGGTTCGTACTTGTGCACGCATACAGGAATGCATGACGTGGAAATGATAATTGGGGAAGAAGAGATAATGAAGGTACTTAGGATAATTAATTAATTATTTAAGTTAATTAATAGTTTATTGGAAAATTTTAACATGTGCCATAAGGGCACATGTTAAGATTATTAAATTACCAATATAAACCTCTTGAATTCCACCTTAAATTATATAAAAATAAACTAGGTATTTAAAATATTTTCTTTTGTCATTTAGCTATTAACTACTATTATTAACTTGTGCCCTTAGGGCACACATTAACAAAATCCTAGTTTATTTAATCATGTTTCTTATAAAATTCATATCTTTTGCATACGAGATCCGTTTTAGATGTGGTTTCTTGCATTGCGCTCATGATGGAGAGCTTTACGACATGATGTTAGTTTGGTCAGCTTTGTCGAGGTGAGAGATATTGTCTCTCACCACACTATGATTGTTAATATAGTATAAAAACGGTGTTTTGAAATGGTTTCTAACTTTAAAATATTATTTTAATATATATAAACACATACTTGATTTTTATAAAATCAATTAAAAGTAATTTAATATGGTTTTAAATCAAATATCATATTTTTCTCATTTGACTTATTTTAGGAGTTTGCTAGTTTTAGGTCGTTTTTGATACGAATCCCATATCGATTGATATAGATATATTATAAATGTTTTATGAATACTATATTGGATGTATGCATGCTTGTTGGTTGCATGTATGCTTGTTTGCTTGTTTTGATTGAAAATGTCAATTTGTCGATGATCCAATGTTAGGGAATATCCCGCGCGTTGGGGTTTTGTGCATATTGATCGTAAACCCGAACGGGCGGGATAAGTTGTAGAAGAGTATTGGGATGCATGCCGACCGATATGAAGATGGAAGACGATGAAATTGGATTGGCTTCGGACTTTAGGATGGATGCTAGACGTTTTTTTGTTTGTACTTATCCATATTTGGCTAAGTTTTCGACTAAAGTGGGTAGTATTGACCATTGTAGAGTGGTCAGTGCCTATCTGTATCGATCTAGAATTTGATCACTTAATATATGGATATTTAGTTATATTTTTAATAATTAATCACTGAATTTTATAACCTAAATAAACTCCTTTAAAATAATAATAAATGATAGTGAAATCATTTTTTTTTACAAAAATAATTAGTTCGAAGAAAGATTGAAAATGTGACTGGAATTTTTTTTCGAATTTTCAATTGTTTATCGTCTAAAAGTTGTTGGAATTGTCGTAAAATTTTTGAATACACATTCATACATTTACAAATATCTTGTACATAGAAATGTACATGTGAATATGCAGGTACACTTGAGTATATATGCATATACGATATGGTAAAAAAGTGTGTGTGTGTGTATAATATAAAGATTCCACCTTAAACAAAAAGTACAAAAAGAGGACAAACATGTTTTTTTTCATTTAATAGGAAGGTGGAAGGGGGGGTGGAATTTTGATAAGGTGGAGGTGAGGATGAGGTGGCGGTATTTGTGTGGAGGGCAAAGTAAGGGGGTAGTTTGGTAATTTAACTTGTTAACATTTTATAAAAGCAAATTCCCTAAAATTCTTGTTTGCATTTTCTCATTCTCCTTTTCACTTTACAACTTCCTAAAGCTTGTGAAAATATTTCCATAGCTTCTTAACTATTTTCTTATGTTGTAAAATCCATTCATTTCCGCTTTAAATCTCTTAAGTAACTTGTTTAAAACACTTCTACATCCTCTTTTTCACTTCCTCTTTCAAGATCAAGACCATTTCCACCCAAATTAGCCAAGGCCGTACCCTTTAGTGCTTATGTACGAACCATGTTATGCTTAGGCTAAGCACATTTCCAAAGTTTCAAAGCAAAGATAAAGTCTTTCCATAGGATTATAAAATCCTAAGCCTTTTTGGAAAAAGTTTGAAAAGATTTCGTTTAAACTAGGTGAGTAAATTCTAATTTTTTGGGAAAGAACTTAGCTTTATATATATCTTGTTATATGGCTATATATATGATATTTGTTGTATGAATTATAGCATGGTTTGGATGTGTACGTATGTGCTAATTTGTGGTTAGTATTAGGACTTGAATTGAAAGGCTAAAGTGATGCCTTGGGTTATAAAGTTGTGATTTTGGGTTATGTTATGGAAATGGTATGCTATGTATGTGTAATCTTGGATTTATGGTTGGATGGTTATGGAAGTTAGTACTTTGAAATGTTGAAAGGGATTGAGATCCTTTTAAAGTTCAATTCATGCTGTTTAGCTTTTGATTTATTAAGTGTTTCAAAAAGAAAAAAAAGTTCCTAACTTTGAAATAGAGTTTTCAATATTTTTTTAAAACAATGTTTTCAAAAGTAAGGAAGGTAAGAGATGAGGTTTGGATAATAGCTTAGAAAGTGATTCTAAGTTATGGCACCCATAGCGATAGTCGCTACGGATGCTGTTCGAAAATATACGATTTTCAAGTTTTTAAGCTTTCTTTTAAAATTGTTTTGAAAACCATTTCAAACTTAATTTAATTAGAGATTATAAAACTTAATTAACTCTAAATTAATGAGTTTAGTAATTAATTTACTTATTAAAAATAATTATTAATTAATTAAGTAATTAAATTAAGTAATTTGGGTTTAAGAATTATTAAGTCAATCATTTGTAGTTAATTAAGTTAAGAGGTAATTATTTTAATTTATTTATTTAAATCAATTTAATTATTTTTTAAATTAATTATTTACTTAATATTTAATTATTTAATTAATTATTATTTAATTAAGAGTTATTTAATTAAGAGTTATTTATTTACTTAATTATTAATTGATTAAGGTTTAATTTAAAATAAATGTTTATTAAATAAAGTTTAATTATTCATTTATTATCAACTAACTAGGATTTATTTAACTAGTGTTTAATTATTTAATTAACTTTTAATTAATTAAGTGTAATTATTAGTAATTAATTAAGACTTAGCTAAGGTTAGTTAAGGTTTAAATTTTGATTTAAGTATGAATAATTAAGGATTAATTAAGCTTTAATTTATGATTTAATGATGATTTATTTATCATTTTAAGTTAGTTTAAACTCCAACAGTTCTTTATTTTAAATCAACTTTTTTCTCTTAGTGAATTGTTTTTAAACCAAAGGATCTCTTGTCCATGCCATTAAGTAGCCAAACAAATTGAAATAGTTAGAATAAAACGTTGACATGTTTTATTGGAAGTAAGTCGACTTATATTTATCAAAATACCGCATTTTGGAAACGTGATGAATATAAGGGAGTTAATTTCAATAAACGGGTCATGAAATTTAAGCATATGGAATATATTTCCATATGTAAATCTTTACACCCTGATAGTGGAGTTGTCCAGTATAAAAACATGACTCTCTAACATTATCGAATGTTGATTCGAAGAGACCGGGATCGGATAGTAGTTGTTATCTGAAAACCATTTCGAACTAACATAAGCGTTCAAATTGGAAATAGTGAAGGCAGGGTCCAAGATAAAGACTTTGAATTTAAGGACTATTTGCTACTAACCTTGAGGGTGATTCCAAAATGTGTGTAGTGGAAGTAGTGCCTTCGGTTCGTTCTTCTCCTGATGTATGGATGAGTGCTGATATTGTGTCAACATCTGGAAGGCAATTGTAGCATTCCAAGTGGTAGTGCTATAGTAAAGGTAAATGTAGCCTCAGGCCTCCTCAACCTGAAATGACCAAAATAGGTTATGCAGTAGGGCTACGTGGGTCGCTCCCATCAAGGTATGTCATCACCATATCTAGAATCGATATTTGACCCATTTTGTATGCTTCGGTACGGTTGTTGATCCCAACCGTGGTGGTGATGTATTCGGTACTACAAGTCAAGTGGTAGGGGTTCAAGATGTTCTTGTCAGACCCCAGATGTATTTTATCTAGAGGTGCACCTTTCGAAAGGTAGTTCCTTACTTGGTCATGTATGGAATCCATTCTCCAATAAGTACCGTACGGATTTAGTTGTACCCAAATATGTTGAAATGTGAGATGCAAGCATTTCAACTATGTTCTATTTTACTTGAAAACCCTAGACATTATCATAATATCATTGGATTTCTATATAAAGTGTGTTTTTATGTGCGGCATGGTCTTACGAGATATCCTTGATTTTAAAAGTGTTTTAAAAGTAATAATTCAGTTGTTTGAGTTTACTCACACCAGACACATGTTTGACCCGAAGTTTTATTTTCTTTCCCTAAAACTATTCGGCACTCAAATTTTTATTAGTAGCCAAGTGATCCAGGTTTCTCACGGGTAGATATAACTGTCCCAGTTTGGAACTCGTACTATTACGACTCTGATGTACTATTATGGCAGTATCTATGTAAAATTTTATGTTGATTAATACATGTTATTTCATTCCGTTGTAAGAGTTTGTGATTGCTTTTTTTTCTTCTACCCTTAATGACTCATCTTTCGAAGTAAGAAAGGCAGTTCGTTACATTTGGTATTAGGATTTAGGTTGAGCGAATACCCGGGCTTTGGGTTGCGGTCAACTTCGAGAGAGCGTATTTGTAATTTCTATTCGTATACCTATATATATATTCCAGACAGCTAGATCAGCTTTGATAGGTTTGTGATGCAGCGGATTAAACAAAAACAAGGTAGATCGATGAAAGTAGCAATCAGTGGATTGAGAAATACTGAAATGCCCAAATTCGTTGATCCGAAGATACCGAATCCTAGCTATCTCTGACACGTTGATCGCGCACGATACCGTGAAGAGAGATCTATAATTTTTCGAGCGTTGATCAAGCGCACTTGATTCCGCGAATTGGCTTCAACGATCGAAGATTCGAGCGCACTCGAATGTCGAAGGTGGAGATAGGAGATTATACTCAACTACCGATTTTAATTGAAAGCACAAAGCTAACAAACAAGAATTTTATTCAAAATCAACTGACTTCAAATGTACAACACACGCCTATTTATAGCATTTACAACCCAGTCCCTTAAGTCGTTCACGACTTACGACTCATCATAGGTCGGCAGCGACCTATCAACAGCAGCGACTCAACAGTACACAACAAATATTTACAACACTTAGGTCGTATACGACCTAACTACTCACGACTTAAGAAATAGACGACACAGCGACTCAACGAGTTACAACACAGAGTTACAATCCTGCGACCTAAGATACAACGCACACGACCTACGACTCAAGTACAAACGACTCAACACATATATACAACAGTTCAACAAAAAACCCCCATGACATACGACTTAAAACCTATCGACTTATCAATGCCCATGAGTTAGCAGGTGCCGCGACTCACGACTCAATAACAAACGACTTAACCCAGTTCACGACTTAAGGATTTCAAACGACTTACCTAAGTCGTAGGTCGTAGACGACTTATCTTAAGTCGTGAGCTTCCTCCTTCAGCATCCTCATTAGGTCGTAGACGACCTAAATCCCTACCCTTAAGTCGTAGCCGACTTAAGCCTTGCGCATTCTCAACTCGTGCTGCTACTTCGTTATCTCGTGGCGCTCCTCTTGTACTCTTAGATCGTACACGATCTAAAGAACCCGAACGACTTACCCTAAGTCGTAGCCTCTTAAGTCGTGAATGACTTAGTCCTTGTGAATTTGTAGCTTGCACTGCTTCGACTCTGGCCTGAGCTGCATCATCCTCCCCAGGTTGAGAAAAATTCGACCTCGAATTTGTAATTTCTTCCATATCAGACCATTCATCCCCATAATATGGTACGAGATGTTTAACATTGAACACATCAGAAGTGTACACATCCTCCGGCAGCTTCAACTTATAAGCATTTTCATTAATCCGTTTCACGACTTCTACAGGACCAATTTTTCTGGATTTCAACTTGTTATAAGCACCGACTGGAAAACGATCCTTTGTTAACATATCATATACCATATCTCCTTCATTAAACTCAACATTTCTTCGCTTTAGATCTGTAGATCGTTTATACTTCTCATTCGCCTTTCCCAATCGTTCCTGAACGATTCTATGACACTCTGTCAATCTTTCAACAAAATCAACAGCCTTTTTAACTGTCTTCTTTGGTTGTGGTACTACCGTTAAGTCCAACGGTCCCCTGGGTAAAATTGAATATATAATCTGAAATGGACTGAATCCCGTACTACGATTCACTGCATGATTATGAGCAAATTCTGCCTGGCATAACTTCATGTCCCAACTCTTCAGATTATCTTTCACCAGACATCGCAATAAATTCCCCAGCGATCTGTTAACCACCTCCGTTTGTCCATCAGTTTGTGGATGGTAAGCGCTACTAAAATTCAGCTTCATTCCGACCATCTTCCACAAACTTAGCCAGAAATGACTCAGAAAATGAGTATCCCTGTCCGACACAATAGATTCTGGCAATCCATGAAGTCGATATATCTCTTTGAAAAATAACTGAGCAACATGAACAGCATCCGCCGTCTTCTTACAAGCAATAAAATGTGCCATTTTCGAAAATCGGTCAACCACCACATAAATGGAATCATTACCACGCTGCATTCTCGGCAATCCCAACACAAAGTCCATACTCACATCAACCCAAGGCTTAGTTGGTACAGGTAACGGCATATATAATCCATCATTGGTCGCAGTTCCTTTCGAAACCTGATAGATATGACATCGCTCCACAAACCTTTCCACTTCTTTCCTCATTGATGGCCAAAAGTAAGATTGAGAAATCAGCTGTAATGTACGGTCTCTACCCACATGACCTTCCTCATGCAATTCTTTCACAATCTTCAACCGTAAATTGCAATCCGGTATACATAATCGATTTCCCTTGAACAGAAATCCATCTACCATCATAAACTCATCCGTCTCTCCCTCCTTGACTTTATCAACAAACTTTGCAAAGTACGGATCATCGACAAATAATTCTGGCAACACATCAAACCCCGTCACTTCAATCTTCATTGTTGTTAACAAATGATTCCTTCGGCTCAACGCATCTGCCACACGGTTTGTAACTCCAGATTTATGCTTCACCACAAAGGTAAATTGTTGCAGGTACGCAATCCACGATGCATGTCTCGCTGAAATCTTGTCTTGCCCTTGTAAATGTTTCAACGCCTCATGATCAGTGTAAAGAACAAACTCTTTCTGAAATAGATAGTGTCTCCAGTGTTTAATAGCTTGTACAACAGCATAAAATTCCACATCATAAGTACTATATCTCATCTTCGCTCCCGATAGCTTCTCACTAAAATATGCAATAGGACGTCCCCTCTGACTCAACACTCCTCCAATCCCAACCTTGGATGCATCAGTATGAAGTTCAAACACTAACTGAAAATCTGGTAACACTAGAATTGGTGCTGACGTCAAGAGTTCTTTAATTCGCTCAAAAGCAATCCCTGCTTCCTCCGTCCATGCAAACTATTTACCTTTCATACAACTGTAACAGTTGCCATCACACTACTAAAGTATGGAATAAATCTTCGATAAAATAAAGCCAACCCATGAAAACTCCGAACCTCCGTTATCGTCTTGGGTTGCGGCCAATCTCTGATAGCTTCAATTTTACTTTGGTCCACCTGTATTCCTTCTCCCGATACAACATACCCCAGAAATAAAACACTATGCGTCATGAACACGCATTTCTTCGTTGCAGCATAAAACTGTTCCTGTCGCAGTACCATCAACACTTCTCTCAGATGTTGCAAGTGTTCCTCTGCGCTTCCACTGTATATCAGAATATCATCAAAATACACCACTACAAACTTCCCAATGAATGGTCTAAAAATCTGATTCATCACCCGCATAAATGTACTCGGTGCATTCGAAAGACCAAACGGCATGACCATCCATTCATACAATCCTTCCCTCGTCTTGAATGCCATCTTCCATTCATCTCCTGGTCTGATTCGAATTTGATGATAACCGCTCTTCAAATCAATCTTCGAAAATATAGTAGCTCCGCTTAATTGATCCAACAAATCATCAAGCCTCGGCATCGGAAATCTATATCTCACTGTAATCTTATTTAACGCTCGACTATCGGTGCACATCCTCCATGAACCATCCTTCTTCGGTACGAGTAATGCTGGTACAACACATGGACTCAAACTCTCCTGTATTCGTCCCTGTTCAAGCAATTCTTCCACCTACCTCTTTAATTCTTCATGTTCCTTCGGACTCATTCGATAATGTGGTCTGTGTGGCAACATTGCTCCTGGAACAAGATCAATTTGATGTTGAATGTCTCTTAGTGGCGGTAACTCCTTTGGTAACTCATCTGGGAATACATCTTCAAACTTGTTCAATACTGGTTTCACTTCTTCTGGAATTTCAACCTCTTCACTGCTCTCACGTCCGATCAATAAGAATACTTCCGGCTCTTCCTCAATCTCCTTAACAAACTCCTTCAAAGATAATAAAGTTTTCAGCTCTTCAATCTCCTCCAGTTTGTTTTCTTCTTGTTGTCGCTTCTTTGGAACTAGGGTAATCTTTGTGCCTTCAAACATGAAACTGTAACTGTTGGTACGCCCATCATGTTGCACCGCCCTATCATACTGCCACGGTCTCCCCAGCAACAAATGACAGACATCCATATCTACCACATCGCACCAGATTTCATCCTTGTATTTCTTTCCAATTGAAAAATTCACACAAGCCCTTCGTCCAACCTTCACCTCCCCGCCTTTTCTCAACCAAGCCAACTTGTATGGTTTTAGATGTTTCTCAGTCTTCAATGCCAACTTCCTCACAGCTTCTGTAGAAATTATATTATCACAGCTTCCCGCATCAATAACAAACTTACAAACTTTCCCTAGAATAGTACATGTCGACTGAAAAATATTGCTCCTTAACCAACTACAATCATCCTCTTGCTTTGGTGTCAAACAAGACCTCCTCATCATCAGATTACAGCCTTCGTCTCCTGACACTTCTTCTTCCTCCTCATCAGGTGGTGAATTGGAACATTCAACTTCTTCATCCTCAACCTCCGCTATCATAGCTCATTTCTTCGGCTTTGGACATTCATTACTTTTGTGGCCCACTTCTTGACAATTGTAGCACTTGAACCCATTATTGACTTTCATCTTCCCAACTGGTTTTGCAACAGCTTTTGAAACATTAGAACTTCCACTAACACCCTTCACTGGATTGTTGGAATTTGTAAACACACCACCTCCTCGTCTTCCCAGTTTCTCCCAAGCCAACGCCTTCTGGTGTGCTTCCGCTACAGATCTGGGATCAAACATGTTAACCATATATTGAATCTGCATTCGCAACCCCCTAACAAATCTAGCTGTCAATTGTTCCTCTGTCTCCATAATATCATTCCTTGCAATTAGTTGATAAAATTCGTCAGCATAGTCATTCACAGATTTCGTCCCCTGTCTCAAGTTTTGCAACCTCTGATACATAAGCGACTAATAGTTATAAGGTAAGAATGTAGCTCTCATAAGTTTCTTCATCTTATCCCAAGATTCAATCTTTGACTTCCCCATTCTCTCCCGTGTTAGCTTAGTTTGCTGCCACCATGCCATAGCTCTACCCCCCAGCCTTGTAGCAACCAACTTTACTTTACGATTCTCTGGAACTTCCTTGAAGTCAAAAATCTCCTCTACATTAGACACCCAATCCAAAAACTCCTCAGCTTGCATACCACCCTTGAATTCCGGTATTTCAGTCTTCATCCCAGACTCCCACTTGTGATCATACTCCGATTGATTTCTTCCTTGTCCACGTCCTCGTCCATGAACACTTCCACCATCATACTCTTCTTCAAAATCAGATGTATATCGATGTCGATCCTGACCACCAACATCTCTACTACCATCACGTCTTCCACCAACATTCCTTCCATCTACATTCCTCCGATCACGTTCCCGATCATCAACATTTCTATAACTGTCTCGGCTCACACTTCTATGATCATTATCATTACTTCTCTCTTGATTGGAATATGGCGAAACTCTACTTCTCCCATGGTTAGATTCAGGTGAAACCCTTCTCTGATTTTGATTCATCTCCAACATCATCTTCTCTAATCGTCCAATCCCTTCATTAAGCTTCTCACTAAAGTTCTCATTAATTCTTTGCTCCATCTCATCAGCTTCTTCCCTTCTATACAAAGCTTCTACGTTTTGGTGACGATTAGCTCTTCTCGGCGGCATGGTTCAAACTTCTCAAATACCTTGACTTTCGGCTCCAACTCCAAATTTCAAACAACTTTCGAACTTAGATCCAAAATGAAATGGATCGAAAACTCCCACTTTGTTGCAAAAATATGATGAACACGATGAACACAACTTCTCAAAATGATGCAAATTTCAATCTTCAACACTTCGATTTCAACTCGGCTTTGCTTGATGTAGCTCGGCCTCTCTAACTCTTCAAATAAATTGACTCCAAGACTCGATTTAGCTATGATTGGCTAAAACAAGCTCTGATACCAAACTGACGCAGCGGATTAAACAAAAACAAGATAGATCGATGAAAGTAGCAATCGGTGGATTGAGAAATACTGAAATGCCCAAATTCGTTGATCCGAAGATACCGAATCCTAGCTATCTCTGACACGTTGATCGCGCACGATACCGTGAAGAGAGATCTACAATTCTTCGAGCGTTGATCAAGCGCACTTGATTCCGCGAATTGGCTTCAACGATCGAAGATTCGAGCGCACTCGAATGTCGAAGGTGGAGATAGGAGATTACACTCAACTATGGATTTTAATTGAAAGCACAAAGCTAACAAACAAGAATTTTATTCAAAATCAACTGACTTCAAATGTACAACACACGCCTATTTATAGCATTTACAACCCAGTCCCTTAAGTCGTTCACGACTTACGACTCATCATAGGTCGGCAGTGACCTATCAACAACAGCGACTCAACAGTACACAACAAATATTTACAACACTTAGGTCGTATACGACCTAACTACTCACGACTTAAAAAATAGATGACACAGCGACTCAACGAGTTACAACACAGAGTTACAATCCTGCGACCTAAGATACAATGCACACGACCTACGACTCAAGTACAAACGACTCAACACATATATACAATAGTTCAACAGAAAACCCCCACGACATACGACTTAAAACCTATCGACTTATCAATGCCCACGAGTTAGCAGGTGCCGCGATTCACGACTCAATAACAAACGACTTAACCCAGTTCACGACTTAAGGATTTCAAACGACTTACCTAAGTCGTAGGTCATAGACGACTTATCTTAAGTCATGAGCTTCCTCCTTCAGCATCCTCATTAGGTCGTAGACGACCTAAATCACTGCCCTTAAGTCGTAGCCGACTTAAGCGTTGCGCATTCTCAACTCATGTTGCTACTTCGTTATCTCGTGGCACTCCTCCTGTACTCTTAGATCGTACACGATCTAAAGAACCCGAACGACTTACCCTAAGTCGTAGCCTCTTAAGTCGTGGACGACTTAGTCCTTGTGAATTTGTAGCTTGCACTGCTTCGACTCTGGCCTGAGCTGCATCAGTTTGGTTGGTGTCATTCCTTTAAGATTATCTCCTCTAAGTATTCTAAGAGTTTTCTTACTATGTCCAGGTAGTAAGACATGAGTAACAAAGGCAGACAAGGCAGGGAAGCAGGTAGCACTATGACTATAAATGTCGAACCCCAAATCTTAGGTGAGTTTGGATTATCGAAGAGTCAACACCAGAGCAGCCAAGAGTGAATTTCGCAACCTTATGCAAGGATTACACCAATCTAGGAGGAAAACCATTTGACTGAACTAAGTCTATCATGGAAGTGCAAGCTTGGTTGCAATCTTGCAAAAATTATTTCAATGGTCTTGGCTTATCAGATGAACACAATAGGTTCTTAGCAGCATGTCGACTGCAAGAGGGGGCAGCAGCTTGGTGGGACTCCCTTACTACAAATGTTCTAGAAGAAGGGTTTTCATAGGCTTGATTTATAGAAGAATTTGAGGATCAGTTCCTACGTACAGCTGGGAGGACTAGGATGTACAAGAACTTCATGGGCTTGAAGTAAGGGGATCTATCTGTAGCAGAATATGAGACAAAGTTCAACGAGCTATCTTGTTTTGGACCAGAATTGATCAATACCCCGTTGCAGAAAAAAGAGATGTTCGTTATAGGAATGAGGGAAAGTTTCCATGACAAGGTGACTGCTCATATCAAATGTTCTTTTGTTGATTTAATGGAAATGGCTCTTAGGTATGAGGTCTTGGAAAAGAAGAAGCCTACATCGGCAATAACCAGTGAAAAAGCCGGCGGAGGAGCATAAACATCATTTGGAAGTGGTGTTGGAAACATTAAGGAGGCATGTTCTTAAGACAAAGTTTCCTAAGTGCCATTTTTAGCAATCCGAGGTAAGGTTTCTAGGGCACATTGTATCAGGAGATGGCATTTCGGTGGACCCAGTAAAAATAGAGGTTGTTCAAGAATGGAAGCGACCGTGGATTCCTATCGAAGTTCGTAGTTTCTTAGGTTTGGTAGGGTACTACATGGATTCATTCAAGATTATTCTAAGATTTCCTCACATTTGACTAAACTGACTTAGAAGGGAGAGAAGTTTGTATGGACTCCAAAGTGTGAAGAAGCATTTATGGAATTAAAGAAAAGATTGACCAATGCATCAGTTTTGGCTGTTCCAGATGGAAATAGTAGATTCTCAGTTTACGTAGATGCTTGTGGAGTGGGACTACGCGATGTTTTGATGTAGCATGGTAGAGTGATTGCGTATGCAAGTAGATAGTTGTAGCCTCATGAGAAGAACTATGCTGCGCATGACCTGGAGTATTGGCTGTGGTCTTTGCATTGAAAATGTGGAGGCACTAATTGCTGATTAAGGATCCTTCTATTCGTCTTAGTTTCTTCCTAATCTTTAGAAATTCTAGAAGTAAGTTTTTTTCTTTACTTAGGTGAAAATTTTGAGCTCTTCACGGATCATAAATCCCTTAAGTATCTTTTTACTTAGAAGGATCTGAACCTGAGGCAACAAAGGTGGTTGGAGTTCCTGGCGGGTTTTTCTTAGATATTATTTATACACCACGAAAGGGTAATGTGGTGGTGGAGGCCTTAAGCCAGAATGTGGTTTTGACTCTCTTGGAGGTTACCCCGACATTTCAGGAAAGGATCATGAGCAATCAAAGGAAGGATAAAATTTTGAAAGAATTAATTCAAGGAGTTGAGAAGGGTTGATGTTCATATTTTGGGATAGATGGTCGAGGCGCTTTATGGATAAATAGACGATTGTGCGTTCTAGATGTGGATGGACTGAGACAAGAAGTTTTGTTAGAGTGCTACAAATCTAAGTTAAGTATACATCTCGGTGTTCATAAGATGTACAAGGATATGAAAAGAGTATTCTGGTAGCCAGGAATGAAGAAGGATATCACTATCTTTGTAAGCAGGTGTGCGAGCTGTCAGCAAATCAAAGGGGATCATCAGAAAACTGCTGGATTACTTCAACCTTTGGAAATCCCAAACTGAAAATGGGGGATGATATCGATGGGTTTCATTGATGGTTTACCCAGAACCAGAAAAGAAAATGAAGGAGTATGGGTTATTGTGGACCGGTTAACTAAGAGTGCACATTTTATTCCGCTCAAGCTAACTAGAACTGCAGCTTTATTAGCAGAGATTTATATGAGGGAGATAGTTTGCCTACATGGAGTCCCAATGAGTATAGTAAGCGATCGAGATCCTATCTTTATAGGTCAGTTCTGGAAAGCTTTGCAAGTTGCATTGGGAACAAAGCTGAGTTTGAGCACAGCCTACCACCCCCAAACCGGTGGACAAACTGAGAGGGTTAACCGCATCTTGGAGGATATGTTGAGGGCCTGCATCTTGGACTTCCAAGGGTCTTGGGAAGATCATCTACATCTAGTGGAATTCTCCTACAATAATAGCTTTCAAGCAAGCATCGGTATGGTATCTTATGAAGCCCTATATGGAAGACTATGCAAGTCACCGGCATGTTGGGTTGAGATGGGAGATAGACAAGTACTTGGACCGATCCTGATCCGAAAGGCTACCGAAAAAGTTGCAATAATTAAGAAAAGAATGAAGGTAGCCCAAGATCGCCAGAAGAGTTATGCTGATAGGAGGCGAAGAGATTTGGAATTTGATGTTGGAGACCTTATGTTCATTAAGGTTTCACCAGTTAGAGGAGCTGGTAGATTTGGGAAAGCTCGGAAGTGCTCCAAGGTATATTGGACCTTTCCTTATTCTTGAAAGGATTGGGTCTCTTGCTTATAAGGTTGAGTTGCCGAAGAGATTGGTAGGTGTTCGTAATGTTTTCCATTTGTCTCATTTGAGAAAGTATGTTCATGATCCTTCATTGATTATGGAGCTGTCGGTTCAAGAGGATTTGGAAATAGAACCGAACTTGACAATGGTTAGACATCAAGTTCATATTGCATATCAAGATGAGAAGAGGCTGTAGAATACGGTGGTGAAGTTAGTTAAGATTCAGTGGAGTAAGGATCCCAGGGACTGCACTTGGGAGATTGTGGATCGTATGAGGGAAGCCTACCCTAAGTTTACGTTAGGGTAGTTGTTTATTGGTTGTATGTATAGTATATACCTTATTTGCTATGATTGCTTAGTGTATATCTTTTGTATGTGTTTTATGTTATCAATATATGGCTTTTTGTGTAGTTTGAGTTATCTCCTTGTTTGCTAATTTCGGGATGAAATTCTTTTAAGGGGGAGAGAATGTAACGACGCAGAATTTGATCCCTTAATATATGGATATTTAATTATATTTTTAATAATTAATCAATGGATTTTATAACCCAAATAAACCCCTTTAAAATAATAATAAATGATAGTGAAATCATTTTCAAATTTGTTTACAAAAATAATTAGTTGCGAGAAAGATTGAAAATGTGACCGAAATTTGTTTTCCGATTTTTCAATTTTTCATCGTCTGAAAGTTGTTAGAATTGTTATAACATTTTAGAATACACATTCATACATTTACGAATATCTTGGACATGGAAATGTACATGTGAATATGCATGTACACTTGAGTATATATGCATATATGATAAGATAAGATATTCTTATAAGAAGTATATGTATATATGTATATATATTATATAATATAAAGATTCCACCTTAGAAAAAAAGTACAAAAAGAGGACAAACATGTTTTTTTGATTTAATAGGAAGGTGGCTAGGGAGGGCAGAGTTTTGATGAGGTGGAGGTGAGGATGAGGTGGCGGTATTTGTGTGGTGGGCAAAGTACAAGGGGGTAGTTTGGTAATTTAACTTATTAACATTTTATAAAAGCAAATTTCCTAAATTTTTTTTTCACATTTTCTCATTCTCTTTTTTACTTTACAACTTCTTAAAGCTTGTGAAAATATTTCCATGCCTTCTTAACTATTTTCTTATGTTGTAAAATCCATTCATTTCCACTTTAAATCTCTTAAGCAACTTGTTTAAAACACTTCTACATCCTCTTCTTCACTTTCTCTTTCAAGATCAAGCCTATCTCCACCTATATTAGCCAAGGCCATACCTTTTAGTGTTTATGGTCGAACCACATTGTGCTTAGGCTAAGCACATTTCCAAAGTTTCAAAGCAAAGCTCAAGTCTTTTGCAAAAGTTTGAAAAGATTTCGTTTAAACTAGGTGAGTAAATTCTAATCTTTTTGGGAAATAACTTACCTTTATATATATGTTATTGTATGGCTATATATATGATTTTTATGTATGAATTATAGCATGTTTTGAATGTGTATGCATGTGCTAATTTGTGGTTAGTATTAGGACTTGAATTCAAAGGCTAAAGTGATGCCTTGGGTTATAAAGTTGTGATTTTGGGTTATGTTATGGAAATGATATGCTATGTATGTGTAATCTTGGATTTTTGGTTGGACGGTTCTGGATGTTAGTACTTGGAAATGTTGAAAGGGATTGAGATCCTTTTATAGTTCGATTTATGTTATTTAGCTTTTGATTTATTAATTGTTTCAAAAAGAAAACAAATAAAGTTCCTAACTTTGAATTAGAGTTTTCGAAATTATTTTTAAAACAATGTTTTCAAAAGTAAGGAAGGTAAGAGCTGAGGTTTGGATGATAGCTTAGAAAGTGATTCTAAGTTATGGCATCCATAATGATAGTTGCTATGGATGCCATTTGGAAATATACGACTTTCAAGTTTGTAAGCTTTCTTTTAAAATTGTTTGCTGACCATTTCAAACTTAATTAGAGATTATAAAACTTAATTATCTCTTAATTAATGAGTTTCATAATTAATTAATTTATTAAAAATAATTATTAATTAAGTAAGTAAGTTAATCATTTGTAGTTTATTAAGAAAGTTTTAATTGATGATTAATTAAATTAAGAGGTAATTATTTTAATTAATTTATTTAAATCAGAGGTAATTATTTTAATTTATTTAAATCAAGCTAATTATTTTTTAAATTAATTATTCAATTAATATTTAATTATTCAATTAATATTTAATTATTCAATTAATTATTATTTAATTAAGAGTTATTTATTTACTTAGTTATTAATTAATTAGGGTTTAATTTAAAACAAATGTTTATTAAATAAAGTTTAATTATTTATTTATATTTAACTAATTAGGGTTTACCTATTATTTAACTAGAGTTTAATTATTTAATTAATTTTTAATTAATTAAGGGTAATTATTAGTAATTAATTAAGACTAGCTAAGATTAATTAAGGTTTGAATTTTGATTTAAGTATGAATAATTAAGGATTAATTAAGCTTTAATTTATGATTTAATGATGATTTATTTATTATTTTAAGTTATTTTAAACTCCAACTGTTCTTTATTTTAAATCAACTTTCTTCTCTCAGTGAATTGTTTTTAGATCAAATGATCTTTTGTCCATGCCGTTAAGTAGCCAAACAAATTAGAATAGTTAGAACAAAACGTTGACACGTTTTATTGGAAGTAAGTCGACTTGTACTTACCACAAATACCGCATTTCGAAAACGTGATGAACACAAGGGAGTTAATTTCGATAAGCGAGTCATGATAATTTAAGCATATGGAATATATTTCCATATGTAAATCTTTACACCCTGACAGTGGAGTTGTCCACTGTTACCCGGTGTCCTAACCCGGCTATATTGGACTGATTGCGCAAGACAGATTCATCTCTTGTCAAGAAAGATAGCCATGAAGCAACGACTATGGGACATGGAAGTAGAGCTCGAAAAGTTATAAGAAGCTCGGATTGAACGGAGTTGGTAGATAGGTGACGCAGCATGTTAGAAATATGGAAATTACCTTGGATAGACAAGGGATCGGCATATCAGGGTAGAATACTAGGGATTGGTATGTTCGGTTATGCAAGTGGATAAGCATGGTCGAAGTAATGGAGGGATCAGTATAGTTGATGGTCCTTGGTTCGGCTTAGATAGTTGTTAGAGGGATCGGCAGAGTGTAATGGAGTAAGAGGGATCAGCATGTTAAGTAATAATAGGGATTGGCATGACAGGTCTTCAGATGGATCGACATAATATTTTGGAATAAGAGGGATCGACATAGTCTTATAGAGTAGGAGGGATCGACGATGCACTATGGAACCATAAGGGTCGGCATTATGTATCACAAGGGATAAGCATGTAATAGTGGTTGGCATATGAAGTTTGGAGCTATATGGCAGGGTTCGACATGAATGCTTTCAAAGAGGATCTGAATCCAAAATCATCAAAAACACGAGCTCCATATACCCAATCAACATGAAATTTGTAGAGCCATCATATCTAAGCATGGATAAGCTACCATAGGGATCGCTGCCCCAGAATCAACGAATGAAGGGATCAGTACCGATCCCTCTCCATTGAGATTTGGGCCTAGTGCCCCCTATGGTGGGCCGATATAGATGAGGAGGTCCTGTAGCCAAAGTTTCAGAGGGATTGGTGGTCGCCTTCACCTATAAATACTGGCCTAGGGGGTCATTCTGAGGATCTTTACGCTGCTGGTTACATAGCTCTTTTTATTATAATCAACTCTCTTCAATACTCCATTATTTCTTATTGTTTGCTACTGTAATCAAGATTATAGTGAATCAATAAAGAGAATATTCAAAGTGGATGTAGGCAATCGACGCCGAACCACTATAAATCCCGTTGTTCTTGATTTCTGTTTTGATTTGCTTATTTTTTTGCTATATTCCTTTGTTTAAATTTAGTTTTCTTCATTTACTTCTCTATACAAACTTTTTCTTGGGTGTTTGTGGCCAATTTGGTTGCAAACATTTTGGCTCTTTAACTGAGAGCCTGATTCTCAGCGCTTTAAGATCCCCTTTGTTGCTAGTGAATTAAGCAAATCCCCCGAAGGGGATCCAAAGTCATCTTCAAAAGCTTACAGATACTACTCAGATTTACTAGAATCTAAGCAATGAAATCGATAATTGTGAGACATACCGGATCAACTTCTCAAAATGTGGATGGGAACGAAACTGCCAGCATTCAACAAGGAGCCCCAAGCAACCAACCTGCAAATCTGAATGTGGAGACTGCTGAAGTCCAGAACCCAACTGATTCTATAACTAGAGCTGAATTTAATAACTTGATGAGGGAGTTGATGGAAAGCCGTAGACAGCTGAATGAATAAATTCAGACTAATGCTAACCTAATGAACCGGATTTCTCAACAACAGCTTGGAAATGCCAGAAGGGATCCCACTTCTTCCTCGATGTCGGAGAATTCAACCTCATAAGATGAATATCATAGGCGTAGGCATCGCAAGGTAAAAGGAGTACAAGCAGAAACATCGGAGCATCGCTTGGCAGACCAATATGGTCTACCAAGACTGATGGGTGCCGATCCCTCCTCCAAAGGAGGGATTCCCCCACAACACTTGGGGAATCGAGCAGGAGCTATTTCTGGAAGCTTGAATGCTGGAGTTCGACTAGATGTTGACCAACTACCCCATCGAAATGACGATGAGATGAATGCCCAAGGTGCATGTCAATTGGATGATGGACCAAGAAGGCATGAAACTTCCCGTAGACATCGATCAAACCATTCATGTGAGGTAGAGCATGACCATCGCTTGGCACCACCCATCCAAACACCGGATTCGTCGGCAATGGTCAGACAGTTGGTGAGAGAGAACCAGGGTTTGACAAATGATGACTAGGGAATTTCCAGGAGCCATACCCCATTTACTAACAATGTTTTGCACGTGGAATATCCGAGAAGGCCTTCGATGGTTGCCTATGAGGGAAAGACCAACCCCAGGCAGCACATTATGAGGAATGAATGGTTGATAGATTTAGCAAGTGCCAATGACGCGACCAAATGTAGATGCTTTCCTATAACCCTCTCTGGAATAGCAATGATGTGTATTACAATACTGCCCCCGCGATCAATTTCAAGATTTGATGAACTGGAAACTAAGTTGTGGAGCATTTCCAGATCCACACTATTCGTCCTAAAGATTTGATGTCACTTTCCAGCGTAATCCAGGCTCTAGGGAAATCGTTAAAGGACTATCTGGAAAGATTTCATATCACCGCTACTAAAGTTTGTAACCCAAATGACCATGCTATACTTAGGCCATGACGAGAGGGATTGATCCAAAATTTGAGTTTGGTAATTGGCTAGCTAGAAAACCGTCGGCCACATTGGAGTGCTTCTATTCAAAGGCAGCTCAGTTTCCGAGGAAGGAGGAAGCCAGGTCTTCTAGGAAAAACAATGTCATGGGACAGAGAGGAGAAGCAGTACAAAGCAACATAGCAATAAAGTAGTCTGATGAGAGTTCCAGAAAAGTTTAGGTTAATGTTTAGAACAAGCCAAATCAACAAAAGAGGAACGGCGGCAGGAATCGAGACCAGAAGAGGGAGTCTGGTAGACCAAGGCCTAGGATTCCTATGTATGACAATTACACACCTCTAAACGCATCCCTGGAGAATATTTATCTATCCACTTGTAATACTGTTCAATATAAGAAGCCGCGTCCGAAGGAGTCGACAGAGATATAGAAACGAACTAGAAAGTGTTGCCGGTTTCACGAGTGTTACGGGTACAATACGAACGAGTGTAGGCATCTCCAGGATGCTATCGAGAAGTTGATTTGGGAAAAGAAATTGCAGCAGTTTTTAAGAACTCCATAGGATGGCGGACATGGGACATCTGACCCCAATCAAGGACAAGCTCCACGTAGGGCTGAGGAGCCTGTACGGACCGGTGGGAGACTAGTGATAAACACAATAGTTGGAGGACCACACCCTATGGACAAGAGTTTGCAAGAAATGGAGTACTATGCAAGTGCAATAAGGCATGTGGACTTTGAGTGTTGTTCAAACACGGAGGACGGAGCTCCGGCCAAGCAGCAACGCACGATGACTGATGATATAGTGTTCAGAAGCAGGGATGCATATAAAGTAGAGGCACCTAAAATTGACCCGATGATCATTTCTGCCATGATTGGCCCTGCTTTGGTGAGGAGGATTCTAATTGATTATGGAAGTTCGGTAAACATTATTTTCAAAAAGGCATATGACCAGATGAGAAAGGAGGTTAAAGACTTGAAACCATCTAAAGCTGATATACATGGTTTCAATGGTGTGGCGACTGAGGCTGTTGGTTATGTGGAGTTGCCTGTTCAATTGGGGGAAGGTGAACATAGGAGAGTGCGGATCCTACCGTTCATTGTTTTGGATGTTGATTCACCGTACAATGTTTTTCTAGGCCGACCGGCTCTGGCTAAATTTCGGGCAGTTCTTGCCCTATAGTGTTTAAATTTAAAGTTTCCAACTGATAATGGTGTAGGAGTGGTTCATGTTGATCAGGCAACTGGACGTGCCTGTTATGTGGCTGAGTTGAGGGAAGCTCAACGTAAGGAGAAGGGCAAGGGTGTGGAAAATCAGTCCGCATCTAAGTCACCAAAGATTGACAATTGGCACCTGAGCCTTAGCTTGGGTGCCACAGTCGGTTCTATAGAGATATAGAATCGAGGGATGATGAAGAGAAGCTCAAGGAGACCGAGGCTGCACCGGCTGAGCTGACGATTAATATCACGGTCAGCCATGATGACCCGGGTCTTGAAGATTGGATCGCAGCTCAGCCCCCTAATGATGAATGAACTTGATGGTTTTCTCCGAGTAAATCTAGACATATTCGCTTGGACTCATTCTGACATGCTTGAAGTCTAGTGGATTCCTGGCCTGCCTGATCGTAGGAGTAAAGGGACTCCTATGTACATCCTCCAGATCTCTATTGACTAGTCCGCCTCTTATGGCCCGTCTGACCATCTCTGCCAACCTGTCGTTGCCGTCAGGCTGTGATCTTTGAGTGTTACTTCGTTCTGCCCCCCTAGCTGAGCGTTCATCCCTCTATTGCCACCAGGTTGCTCGGATGTCCCTGAATCTCTTCTCGGGATTGGATCAACATGCGCTAAGTGTGTGCCCCCTAGCTCCGCCGCTGCGCCAGATGGTCCCGCTCCGTTTTGGACTGGTTGCTCCTTGATTTTGCGCTCCAAGTTGTCCAATCTGTTGAAGCAAATTCTGGATCATTTCCTCCTGTCTCTTCATCATTGTCTCCATCTCATCCCTGGTGATGAAGATCGATGCTTGGTTTTCCCCCGAGGAAGCCTCTTGACTCCCTTCATGCCGACTTTGCTCTGGCCTTTGTCTTTTACTAGTTTGCCTTGTCATATCTTCTCAGATCTAAGCTCCCAAGTCTTCAAATTCAACTTCTAAATGATAGAACTCCTGAATTAGCCCTCTTAGTGAAAGCACCAAAGTGTTTGCGCCAAAATTGGTCACAAACCCCAAATGTCGTGAAAGCACCAGTTCCCAATCACAAATCACAGATATCAAATATGTAGAGAAATAAAAATGAAGAACTCTCCGAAAAATTAGATGAAAGCAGGAAACAACACAGAATTTATAGTGGTTCAGCGATCTTGCCTACGTCCACTCTGAAGTTGATGATTTTATTGATGTTCACTTGATGATTTCAATTGATTACAGCAGGTTTTAATGAAGGAATTCGAGTTTTACAATGATGATACAACGGCAATGGAGAAATGTAGAGTTTAATCCGGTAGAGTCTGGGCACTTCTGAATCCCGATCCCCTTTTTTGAATGACCTGGGGCTCTATTTATAGGTGAAAGAGGCTGATATTTCGCCTAAAATTAGGGAGACTAATTCCGGCACGTGTGGGGGCCATGCGCCCGTGTCTAGAAAATCTAGGCCCGCTTCGAGATCGATTCGAACTCCATTCGAATCAATCAAGAATTCATCTGATGGAGCTGAAATTTGGTGAGAACATTCTTCAACATGTATGTAAGCTGCAGTGAAAATTTCATAGCATTTGGACTTGTAGATCGTGAGGTATCATCGATTCGAAATAGTGTTTTCTCGACTGATCGTCTCGTTCGAATCGATCGGTTCGTATCCATCTCTTCGAATCGATCGCCTGCACGTGCTCTCGTGGTGATGTAGCGCGCAATCTTCGAGTCGATCCACATTTCACTCCCGTTTGATCGAGTCGAATCCATGATTCTCGCCTTGCTTGTATCGAAGAATAACACGTCATCCATTCTTGTTGACTCGATGGATGCGAATGTGTCTTTGCTCATGGATTTGATCGGAGGACTCCAAGCATTTGTTGCAGCCATTCGATGGATACGAAGGTCAGGTATTTGATGGATTCGAAGGACTTCCAAGCTTGACGGTTACGAACCAGATGGTGGCGAGGTCATCTTCCTTTTGATTGATGCGAACACAATGGATTCGAACATAGGTGCTACTGATGGATACGAGGTTGCCGCCGCTCTGATTGATACGTGGACGATGGATACGAACAGAGGTCCCTCCGATGGATTCGAATAAAGGCTCCGCCTATGGATTCGAACAAGGGTTATGGATACGAAAACAAGGCTTTCTCTTCCAACTTGCATTGATTATAACTTGAGCATACGAACTCAGATTGACTTGAAATTTGAAACCTTGGCTTTCATGAATTTGCTTGACGTGTCTTATCAATTGTAGCCCGATCCGGACTCGGACAAAATTCATTGATGTCCATGATGTACTTGCGATGTAACTGATTTCCAGGACGGATTGTCATTGATTTCTAGTCAGTTTCTTGGTGTCACGGCCTTGCCAAAAGGCGGGATAACACTTGCCCCCCAAAACATGCCTTGCGATAGGAAGGTGTGTTTTGTAATGTCATAAGCTGGATGGTCATATCCTGTTGATGACCTACAAAGAAATTGATTGTTTTATCTGACCAGAAATGACGATCGTTTGCGACCGCATGTCATTTGAGGTAATATGGGACCTTTCGAGGTCGGATACCGTTCGTGGAAAATAACGAAATGGGATCGTTCATGGCCGGATGTCGTTCTAGACGAGTTGTGACCGTTCACGATCGGGTGTCGTTCTAGACGAATTATGATGGATTGTGACCGTTCGTGGTCGTATGGTGCACGAGATAAAATGTGATCGTTCGCAATCGGATGCCGCACGAGGCAGGATGTGATCGTTCGCGATCTAATGTCATACTGGGTGAATTGTGACCGTTCGCGGTCGGGTGTCGTACGAGGCAGATTGTGACCGTTCGAGGTCGGGTGCCGTTCGAGGCTAATGGTGACCGTTCGAGGTCGGGTGCTGTACGAGGCTAATGGTGACCGTTCGAGGTCGGGTGCCGTTCAAGGCGAATGAGTGTGCCCGAGGGGGACTTAGTATTATCAATACCAGGTTCACATTCAGGTGAATTTCTGAATCAGCGATCGTGGTGGTTCGTCGCCATACCAGGTGTGCTTGTGGACCGTTCGTGATCCAAAGCATACGCGAGTAACTTCTTCTATAGAATTGCAAATATAAAATTAACGTTCACATGAATTCCATAATAGAAATGACCAAACAAACAAAGTCTAAATGTCCAAATCAACATGAAACAAAAGCAAAGCAAGGATGTCAAAGTGTAAATTCTCACTACGAGATGGTCGATAATCATTCAGAGCATGAATGTGGATCGTTCACGATCTCCCACATGTGTAAATGGTTTAACCGTGTTAGTGATAAGTTTACGACTTGTTCATCATTATTTAAATCAATTGATAACCATACGGTGCCCGGCTCGAGGTCACCCCTAGCTGAGGTAGACGGTGGTCGCTCTGGTTCCACCGTTGGAGCTCGCCTTCTCACATACTGAAGTAGCCTACCGTTCCTGATATGCCCTTCTACCTCATCCTTCAGGTGTTTGCAGTCATTTGTGCTATGACCGTTCAGCTCGTGGAATAAGCAATATTTGTCTGACTTTCTCTCGTCGGTAGTCGGATCCCGTCGCATTGGTCTACGATAGGCAACTTGCTCTCGGGTGTCTTGGTAGATTCGCTCCAAACCCTCGTTCAGTTCTGAATAGGTGGTAAATCGCGGCTTCCTCCGTTGACGCTTTGACCTGTCATCATTTTCTTCAGCCTTTCGCTTCCCTTTACCAGTCTCTGCACCTTTTCCAGGTGAATTACCGCCTCTAACTGCTTAAACATCGATTTCTTCTTCTCTCTCCATACGAGCATCCTCTAATCGCAAAAACTTTTTGGCTTCATGATAAAACTCTCCCAGGTCCGTAGGTGGATCCTTAGTTAGTGAATTCTTGAACTCCGTGCCATTAGATATTCCAGATACAGCTGCCATCATGACCATAGATGGATCTGGTCGATCCACTGATGCTGCTGCCGCATTAAATCGCATCAGAAAACTCCTCAAAGATTCCCCGGCCTTTTGTTTTAGAGTCGCCAAACTCATCACGTTCTTGGGTCTCGAAATATGAACCCTGAATTGTCTCATAAACTTTTCTATCAAATCTTTCCAAGTCCCAATGGAGCCACTCTCCAGTTGTCTAAACCATAGCGTTGCGATGTCCGTCAAATACAATGGAAAGCACCGGGCCATGACTTCCTGTGATGCCCCCATCACTTCCATGTGCCTCATATACTTCGTTAGATGGACCGCTGGATCCGTCCGCCCATCATACATTTCCACCGATGGTAGCTTGAAGTCTAGTGGATTCCTGGCCTGCCTGATCGTAGGAGTAAAGGGACTCCTATGTACATCCTCCGGATCTCTATTGACTAGTCCGCCTCTTATGGCCCGTCTGACCATCGCTGCCAACCTGTCGTTGTCGTCAGGCTGTGATCTTTGAGTGTTACTTCGTTCTGCCCCCCTGGTTGAGCGTTCATCCCTCTATTGCCACCAGGTTGCTCGGATGTCCCTGAATCTCTTCCCGGGATTGGATCAACATGCGCTAAGTGTGTGCCCCCTAGCTCCACCGCTGTGCCAGATGGTCCCGCTCCGTTTTGGACTGGTTGCTCCTTGATTTTGCGCTCCAAGTTGTCCAATCTGTTGAAGCAAATTCTGGATCATTTCCTCCTGTCTCTTCATCATTGTCTCCATCTCATCCCTGGTGATGAAGATCGATGCTTGGTTTTCCCCCGAGGAAGCCTCTTGACTCCCTTCATGTCGACTTTGCTTTGGCCTTTGTCTTTTACTAGTTTGCCTTGTCATATCTTCTCAGATATAAGCTCCCAAGTCTTCAAATTCAACTTCTAAATGATAGAACTCCTGAATTAGCCCTCTCAGTGAAAGCACCAAAGTGTTTGCGCCAAAATTGGTCACAAACCCCAAATGTCGTGAAAGCACCAGTTCCCAATCACAAATCACAGATATCAAATATGTAGAGAAATAAAAATGAAGAACTCTCCAAAAAATTAGATGAAAGCAGGAAACAACACAGAATTTATAGTGGTTCAGCGATCTTGCCTACGTCCACTCTGAAGTTGATGATTTTATTGATGTTCACTTGATGATTTCAATTGATTACAGCAGGTTTTAATGAAGGAATTCGAGTTTTACAGTGATGATACAACGGCAATGGAGAAATGTAGAGTTGAATCCGGTAGAGTCTGGGCGCTTCTGAATCCCGATCCCCTTTTTTGAATGACCTGGGGCTCTATTTATAGGTGTAAGAGGCTGATATTTCGCCTAAAATTAGGGAGACTACTTCCGGCACATGTAGGGGCCATGCGCCCGCGTCCAGAAAATCTAGGCCCGCTTCGAGATCGATTCGAACTCCATTCGAATCGATCAAGAATTCATCTGATGGAGCTGAAATTTGGTGAGAACATTCTTCAACATGTATGTAAGCTTCTGTGAAAATTTCATAGCATTTGGACTTGTAGATCGTTAGGTATCATCGATTCGAAATAGTGTTTTCTCGACTGATCGTCTCGTTCGAATCGATCGGTTCGTATCCATCTCTTCGAATCGATCGCCTGCTCGTGCTCTCGTGGTGATGTGGCGTGCAATCTTCGGGTCGATCCACTTTTCACTCCGGTTTGATCGAGTCGAATCCATGATTCTCGCCTTGCTTGTATCGAAGAATAACACGTCATCCATTCTTGTTGACTCGATGGATGCGAATGTGTCTTTGCTCATGGATTCGATCGGAGGACTCCAAGCATATGTTGCAGCCATTCGATGGATACGAAGGTTAGGTATTTGATGGATTCGAAGGACTTCCAAGCTTGACGGTTACGAACCAGATGGTGGCGAGGTCATCTTCCTTTTGATTGATGCGAACACAATGGATTCGAACACAGGTGCTACTGATGGATACGAGGTTGCCGCCGCTCTGATTGATACGTGGCCGATGGATACGAACAGAGGTCCCTCCGATGGATTCGAATAGAGGCTCCGCCTATGGATTCGAACAAGGGTTATGGATACAAAAACAAGGCTATTCTCTTCCAACTTGCATCGATCATAACTTGAGCATACGAACTCAGATTGACTTGAAATTTGAAACCTTGGCTTTCATGAATTTGCTTGACGTGTCTTATCAATTGTAGCCCGATCCGGACTTGGAAAAAATTCATTGATGTCCATGATGTACTTGCGGTGTAACTGATTTCCAGGACGGATTGTCATTGATTTCTAGTCAGTTTCTTGGTGTCACGGCCTTGCCAAAAGGCGGGATAACAGATATATAATCTCGTGCTGGTGAAGAAGGCGAAAGGAAAATGGAGAACGTGCATCCACTATTCAAATTTGAATAAAGCATGTCCTAATGAGTTTTCCCCTTCCAAGGATTGATCAGCTAGTTGATTCCACTGCAGGACTTGAATTGTTGTCATTTATGGATGTGTACTCGGGGTATAACCAAATCTCGATGCATGCCCCCGATCAAGAACACACCAGCTTTGTTACGAATGTTGGGTTGTATTGTTACATGGTGATGCCGTTTGGATTGAAGAACGCCGACGCAACCTATCAATGCTTAGTTAACCGGATGTTTAAAGATCAGATTGGGAGGACAATGGAAGTCTATATGGATGATATGCTCGTGAAGTCACGATGATCAAACGACCACATTCGAGACTTGGCATAGATGTTCGACATCCTCCGCTGTTACAAAATTAAAATCAATCCTTTGAAATGTTCATTTTGTGTTGCGTCAGGAAAGTTCTTGGGCTTTATTGTCAATGCTCGAGGAATTGAAGCTAATCCCAAGAAGATTCGGGATATTCGAGATATTCAAGCACCAAGAACCATTAAACAAGTGCAAAGTCTCAACGGGAAGGTTGCTACCTTAAGTCGATTTATCTCCAGAGCGACTGACAAATGCATTCCTGTCTTTGATTTGATTAAGAAGGGAAAGAGAAATTTTGAATGGATGCAGGATTGCGAAGATGCATTTCAAGCTCGGGTGAATCATTTGGAGAGACCCCCTGTCTTGTCAAAGTCGGTAGATCATGAAGAGTTGTACAATTATTTGGTTGTGTCGACGCATGCTATAAGTGTTGCCTTGATTCGCGAGGGGAATCAAATTCAGAGGCCGGTGTATTACGTCAGTAAGTGATTAACATGCTCAGAAAGGAATTATCCAAAGATAGAGAAATTGGCGTAATGCTTGCTAATCGCATCACGGAAGCTTCGTCCGTACTTCCAAGTGCATCCGATCAATATGTACACCGACCAACCGTTACGACAAGTCCTACAATGACCTGAGATGTTTGGAAGGTTGCTTAAATGGAACATTGAACTCAGCTAGTTCGACATTACATATCTTCCTTGAAGAGCTATCCAGGGTCAAGCGTTGGTGGACTTTATAGCGGAATTTACCGTGCAAGACGATCTTCCAAAAGGTAGTGAAATCCCTACCGTGTGATGGAAATTGTATACTGATGGGGCATCTAATGATCACTGTTCCGAAGCTGGGATTATACTTGTAACCCCTGAGAAACGGTCAATTTGCTATGCTTTGAAGCTTGATTTCCCTGCCATAAACAATGAGGCTGAGTATGAAGCATTAATTGTTGGACTTAAACTTGCTAGAGAACTTGGAGTTAAATCTCTTGAAATCTTTTGCGATTCGCAGCAGGTGGTGTATCAAGTTAGAGGAGACTATCATGCTAAGGGACAACGACTTGCCTCGTATCTTACCCGAGTTCAGGAGTTGTTGGCAGAATTTGAATACTATGACATTTCTCATATCCCATGCGAGCAAAACGGAGAGGCTGATTCATTAGCAAAGTTCGCCAGTACCGGCGATGCACAACAGATGGGCTTAGTTCTGGTCGAGATATTACATACCGCAAGTATAAATATGATGGAAGTCGATAAGTGCTAGAAGCTGAATCCGAGAGGGAATCGTGGATGAATCCATTTAAATATTATTTACTGCGTGGAATCTTGCCTGAAAGAATAAATAAAAGGCGATAAGTTCTTCACAAAGCTTCACAGTATATTATGCAAGAAGGAACTATGTATCGAAAAGTTTTTTCCGTTCCCCTACTCTGGTGTATCATTCACGACAAGATAAAGTGTGTTCTGAAAGAAGTTCATGAGGGAGAATGCGGCGATCACACTGGAGCGCAAACTCTAACAAAGAAGATACCCCGTTATGGATATTATTGGACAATCGTAAACCGGGACGCTGCCGACTATGTAAGGCGATGTTATAAATGCCAGATATATGCTAAAGTCTCAAGAGCTCCACCAATAGAAATCATGCAGATGGTCAGCCTAAGGCCATTCGCTACATGGGGTATTGACATCATCGGCTCTTTACCAATCTCTAAAGGTGGAGCGAAGTACGCTATTGTCGTGGTTGATTACTTCACCAAACGGGCTGAGGCGGAACCGTTAGCTATGATCACAACCAAGAAAGTAATCAATTTTGTTTTTCGAAACATTATATTCGCTTCGTCTTCCATGGACTATTGTAACAGATAATGGGATTCAATTCGATAGTGCTGAATTTTAAGAATTTTGTCAAAGATATCTTATTGAAAAGAGGTTTGTAGCGGTCGCTCACCCTGAGGCAAATGGACAGGTTGAAGCTATATATAAATTATTAAGTGCATTCTAAAGAAGCGTTTGGAAAAGGCTAGAGGCAAGTGGGTGGATGAACTTCCTACGACACTTTGGGCCTACAGAACCACTCACAAGTCCGCGATTGGCCATACTCCATTCGCTCATGCTTACGGAACCAAAGCTGTTATTCTGGTAGAACTCGAAGTCCCTTCTCATCGAGTGACATACTATGACCCCAAAACAAACATAGGTCTTCTCTTGGAATCCTTGGACTTTATAGATGAGAAGTGCGAAGAAGCTGATTTGAGAGCAGCAACACACCGACATCGAGTCGCCCGTTATTACAACACTAAAGTGAGATCGAGAACCTTCGAAGTTGGCAATCTCATCCTGAAACGGGTTTTTTCGACCTCGTCACACATGAATCCGACATGGGAGGGACGTATGTCATTGAACAGAGGCTTGGAGAAGGAACTTTCAAGCTAGCGACTGTCGATGGCATTACACTTCCAAGAGCACGGAATAGCGAGCATTTACGATGCTATTTCACTTAGAACATTTCCTTTACATTTCAGTTATATTTACTTTCAGTATTTGCTTTAGAATTTGATTTTTCGAATATGTAATAAGAAATATTAGTTTGTTCCTTTCCATTTGGTGAATAAAGTCTCAAACTTCCTTTGCATATATAATTATTATTGCAATATATGCTAAGTATATAACAAAATTGATTGATGTCGATATGTGTGAACAGGTACCCGGAGTTTGAAATCGATCAATCGTACTAATCCCCGATGGGATCAAACAAGACCAGCCCCATTAATTTGCTCAATCAACAATTCATGTAAATGATTCAAAGGATAGGACATGCAATAAGGAACAAATATTGCCGGTAATTTGGAGATTGGAAAATTTCCTGCCTGGACTATGGGACTGAAACGAAGTCGAGGCGACCAAAAGAAGTATGAACATCAAAACGGGTGTGACTGACCACCCATCGACTAACTCCAGTCCCCAAAGCACGGGCTGGAGTATAAACATCAAATGGGTGTGACTATCCACCCATCGACTAACTCTGATCCCTAGAGTATGGACTGGAGTATAAACATCAAACGGGTGTGACTGACCACCCATCGACCAACTCTAAGTCCCCAGAGTGCAGACTGGAGTATAAACATGATTCGGGCATGAACCGACCGCCCACGAAATAACTCTAAGTCCCCAGAGTGTGGACTGGAGTATAAACATGATTCGAGCATGAACTGACCGCCCACGAAACAACTCTAGGTCCCAAAGTGCGAATTGGAATATAAACATGATTCGGGTGTGAACCGACCACCCACGAGACAACTCTAAGTCCCTAGAGCGTGGACTGGAGTATAAACATGATTCGGGCGTGAATCGACCGTCCACGAGATAAATCTAGGTGCCCGGAGTGTGGACTGGAGTATAAACATAAATCGAGCATGAAATGACCGCTCGCAAAATAACTATATGTCCCTAGAGTGCGGACTGGACTATAAATGCAAATGAATAGATGAATGGATTTCGACCGTTCTCTATTCCATAGACTCCAACCTGAAATCGACAGGAGGAATACAAGCTACTAAAAGCTCAATATGATAGCTCACTAATGCTCTGGCTTAGTGTTCTTTACGACTTAAGGCAATGACCGCAAGGAGGCCTTGAGATGAAGATAGTGAATTGTTAACAGAATTTGCAACCAACGAGTTACAAGCACACTAAAAGGAAAGTAATCATTCAACTATCAAAATAACAATTCACATGATCAAACTCCAACCCAAAATCGACAGGAGGAATACAAGCTACTAAAAGCTCAATATGATAGCTCACTAACGCTCTGGCTCAGTGTTCTTTATGACTTAAGGCAACGACCGCAAGGAGGCCTTGAGATGAAGATAATGAATTGTTAACAGAATTTGCAACCAATGAGTTACAAGCACACTAAAAGGAAAGTAATCATTCAACTATCAAAATAACAATTCACACGATGTTTAATTGAAAACAAAAAACTCTTATTCACAAGTTCCAAAATTCCAATACAAGTTATCTCAAAAAACCGAGATTCATACCCGTACGCCTATGACTAGGAAAAGAAATAATTATGCAAATTATATACAATGATATGAAGTAACAATTACTTCTTCTAATTTCTTTCCCTTTTGGATTTTTCAGGGGTGGTGCCGCTCAAATTTCTCTTCCGAGATCCTTTGCCGCCCTTGGTCAGAGTGCTTGTGGAAGAAGGAGGGATTTCACCAGGAATCGACCCACCTGGTGGAATAACTTGCAATGGTACAAGATTAAGATCTTCGACTTCCACCTCCGCAGGCTCACCTTTAACTTTTCGCTTCAAATTTTCCACTTCCTCAATCCTCTCCTTCATGCTGGTTTTTGCAGTATGCTCCGAAGCGCCAATAATTATTACATCATCAGGGTCAGCGGCCGGGAGTAGATCTTTAGTTTTGTCTTCATTAAGAGCACCGATGATTTGGGCATCGGGCCCTGGAACTTCAACTGCAGCTGGGTCCTCGGCCACTTTCTCATGCTGTTCCGTAGTAGCACCACTTTTGGGAGTCATATCATGGCCTGGAAGACCTGCAAAGTTTATCAAAACACGGATGTTAGTTAAATGCCATTGCGCATGAAGAACAAGAACTTTTCAAATATGGAGAAGTTCAGTATGATACCAGCATCCGCTTGACTTTTTGTAGGTGCCGTAGTTCCTCCTTGAAGGATAGGAGATAGCATTTGTGGCCCAAGGCCAGGCTTATCCGGATCATAGCCGAGAATCTACTCTGTGTCATGAGAATTTGCCGGTCCGGCTACTTGGGTTGGAGAGGAACCCTTAGGATCAGTTTCAGAAGACTCAACGAAGTCCTCTCCATCTTTAGTAGGTGCGGGAGCCTTGAAAAATTGAAGATTATCGGTGGCCAGATCCGACGACTCATTTCCTCGAAGAACTTCTCTTACTAGTTCTTCTTCGTTGAATTCGGCTTCTCCCAGCTCTTCTTTCTTTACCTTAACGATAAGTTCCCAGGCTTTGGCAAGTGATTCGAGGTAAACCTCGCGAAGAAAGCTTAAGTCATGGTGGAGAAGGACCTTCGCATTATATTCAATAATCAGTAGATCGAATAAGTCCTTAATTTCGTTCCTACCGGATTCAATGGCGGCCTCCACCTGGGAGTTGGCTTGTTCAAACATCTCCTTTCTGCCCTCTTCTTGGGCTTCTTCTTTCCAAGATTTAATGTTGGAAAACTGTTAGTCAAGTTTTGTTTTCAAGCTCCTTGCCTTAACAACTTCTTCGCAGTATTTCTACGACTCCTCCTGGGCCTCAATCTTCTCCTCCCTCTCCTTTTTCAACAATTCTTCGAGCTCTTCAACGCGGTGATCTAAAGTGTCTTTTTCCTTTTGGAAGGAGTCCTTTTCTAAGGAAAGTGTTCTGCTGCATTGAAGTGCCGCATCGAGTTCTTTTTTGTGTGAAGTTTCCAGACGGCTCACTACGTCTGCCGTCTCCTTGGCATTCTTTTCAGACTCGGCAAGTTGGGTTTTGAACTCAAGAAACTTAGCATCTTAGTGCTTGATTATATCTTTGTCATGAATAGCCTCCAACTTGAGATGACTATTTCATGTTGATGCTCTATGGAAAATTCAGAAACTTTCTCCACCAAATGAATAAATGATTCATGTTGAACGAATACGTCGTTCACACATGCTAAGGAGCTTTCCTTGGCTTGCCCAGGGATAATATGAATAGAAGGGAGGAATTTGAGACCGTCGAAGCAAATCTTCGGGAAAGTGGCTTGAAGTTCAGCCAACTTTTCTACTATAGAAGAGTCAGGAGCAGTAGCCGGTGGGAGTGGATCAGAGGTGGAAAGTGGGTGCTTGCCAGATCGGCGCTCACAAGAATGTCTTGGACTTGAAGAGCCAGAGTGTTGCTCGTGAGAGCCGCGATAAGAAGATTTTCCTCCACTCTGAATCGAAAGATTAAAATGTTCGCCCTCATAAGACGCATGAGATTGAGACTTTCGCTTGGAAGAGGAATAAGACTCTCTCGAATGATAATCTTTATCTCGCTCTTCGTCCTTATCTCTATGTCGAGTGGACTCAGAATCCCGGCTTTGGTGATGATAAGCAGAAGAGCTTTAAAGACGATCGAAGGCTCGTGATTGAGACATTGTACCTATAAAGACCAAATAAGAGCGTATTAGAAGTTGTCGTACGAGAAACCAATAATAAGAGTATAGTGGAGTGCAAGTGATTATGAGTGTCCTAGTGTTCCCCCTAACGGACCAGTAATGGTAGCTTTACTTACGGGTGTGCTATCCCCTTTATTAGATGGTTGGATGCCTTCACTGCTCCTCATAGGGGACTTCAGTCCTTCGATGTTTATATTTGGAAAGTTGTATGACATAATGTCATCCGAGTCTGATGCAGTCTTTCTTTGGCGTAGCCGGTACACCAACTTCTTTTTTCTCTTTGCAGGTGTCTGTGATTGCCCGACTTGCGATGGACCAACCATCGGTGCTTTTCCAAGGCCCGCATCATCATCTCCCGATTTTTGAACGTGAGAATCTTTGATATCACCCTCCTCTATATCTTCCCGAGCCCCATCGACAAGGGCACAGCGGGGTAGATTGTTTCCTCTCTTCGTTTCAGAACAATCTTTGGAACTTCCTTACTTCCGGGAAGTCCGATTCTACGACCGTCTTCCAACAGCCCAAACAAAGATAGCAGTTCGTCAGTTACAAGGAGTTTGATATCCCAGTCCTCAACAGGGGTAGCGCGGATGGCGGCAACGGCTCTAGAAAAATCAGTGCCTTAGGGACGTGGACGAACACTTGAAAGAACTTTGGATGTTAATAAGCTCAAAGGAAAAAGTTGTGACTTGAGTCAGTAAACTTGAGAGAGAAGTGGAAGTAGCACCTACGTCCTTCTAACCATCTTCTTGCAAATCCGGAAGGGCATCACACATAGAACCATTTGTGTTTGAATAATGAAAGCTTGTTCCAGGCACCCATTAAGACCTGAAAATTCGGTGAAGGCTGAAGGAAGACATAAGAAGGACTTCACTATCGTCTTTTGAAGTTATAAATAAATCTAATGTCTTCTGGAGTGGGCGGACGGAACAAAACATTCATGAATAGCAGGAAAGTCCCGTTAATGAAAGCGTAACTGTTGGGATGCAGCTGTGTTGGGGCGATCCCAAGATATCTCAACATCTCCCGAACAAAGGAGTAAAATGGTGGAATGAATCTAGCCTAGCACATAAATTTGTTGCATGATGTATATCCGGTTGGGGGAAAGTGAGTTCTATCTTGCCTCGTAGGGACTAAAGCATCCTCAAATGTAATCCGTGGATGGTGCATAACCGATGAAGAGTGGCTTCGCCGATTCGCGAAGCTTGTGAATCAACATGCTTATCGAGGAGTATAGCGCTCTCAACAACATCAGGAGTAGGGTTGATGATTTTCGTTGGAAGGACTGGAATATCAGAGAAGAGATCAATTTGTAGGTTAGAAGCTTTTAGTTGTTCTACATGATGACTTGGAGAAGGCCTTCTGGATATAGTGGCAGAACTTGATTTTGCTTTAGAACCGATGTGTCTCGCCACTGAATCAGAAGACATGTTGATTGTATGCTTCGTGCATCCGGAATCTATATCAGCTATACTTAGTAGACAATCAAGATTATAAATAATTACATGTTCCCCCCGTGTTAAGTGTGAACTAATGAAGTGCAGTGCAGTGTGAAATAAGCATAAATAGTTTGAAATCATAAAAGCAAGAATAAAACGATGGGATTTTGAGTTTTGTCCAGAGAGACCGTCATCGCTGACCGTCTCAATTGACAAGAAAGTTGATCGGAAACGAAAGCTCTGGGATTGTCTATCGGCATATTGGATTATGAAAACTGTTATCTAAGTTCATTAGCAAGTATATTACTTAGTCCATATTGAGATGTCCGGAAGTTTGATCATTTAATATTAAGTTTGGCAGTCCAAGTATGCAAGCCACATTGTCCATTGTCATCTTATATTCAGGCAAGGCAATACAATGTTAAGTGTTCAAATGACTTAGATTGGATTGGTCTTTGGTGTGAATACTGATCCCTTCACTCAAATGCCGATCCCTTTCCCCAGCCATTTCCTACCGATCCCTATACCAGAGTAAGCCACACCAATCCCTAACCTATACAGACCCCTTTCCTAAGCCTACCCAATACAGATCCTTTTCTTTAAATTCTCCTACCGACCCCTCTCTACAATTAAGAAATACCGATCCCTATCCCAATTTCTCCTTTCCAATCCCAGACTTTGACTTTCCCTTATCCAAAAAACAATACCTCTACCGAACCCTGCTTCACTTCCTTTCTAACTCCTTCCCTATTATGAACCATCAGCCGAACCCTTCTTTTGCTCCTCCTTCTTTTTCTTCTTCTCTCCCTCATATCTTAATGTAACCCATCCAACCATCCAACTAAAAGGCGCTCAAACTCGCCGCGACACTCATTAACAACTACAGCCATGCCTATGTAAAGAAGTTATGATAAATTTGTACCTATATCGAAACGTGGAATATCAAATTGAATTAAACGCCAGCGTATAAGGTTTGTTGGACTGGAGGAGGAGGAAGAGCGACTTTGGAAGATGGGTTGAAGTTGTGTTTGGATTTGAGGTCAAAGACTTAGGGAGTGTGGGTATGGCAGAGAGGTTTGTGCAGAGGGATAAGTGAAATATAAAAAAGAAAGTGATAAAAAGTGAAGAAAGGGATGAAGAGAAGTTTATTTATGTAACGACCCACTATTTTCCACCATTCAAATCGACAATAATCCACACATGTCGGACTTGAATAATACAAAATAGCAGATTGTAATAAAAATTCGGAGCAAATGAAATGAAATCATAGAATCACAGACACTAAAAACATCAGAATAACTCACAATGGAAATAAAATACCATAGTAGTTCATAAAGCTACTATCACAAAGTCTCAAAACAAAATACATAATATCAGTCTGAAAATAAATACAACATCAAATCCCAAATACATATAGAAGTCTAGTAATACAAAACTGAAATGAAGCAACAGAACTGAAATAGATAAAATAGATAGCTGATAAATCTCCAGCGATTCCAGACCTCCAGAGTGTGGAAATCCAAATCTGTGAATAAACTCAGGCTGACCCAAGCGTAAATAAAAATACAAACACTCGAGTCAGGACATACATACTTATACAATGTAAACCAACTCAAGTGAACTGTAGTAAAAGTACAAGTAACTTAGAAGATGCTAGGGACCGCCCATCCTCTAAGGATCCGTTAAACTATTTACTATGTAGTAATATTACGCTATTATAATAATGTCTATCAGTAAATAAACATACTTTTAAATAGCATTAAGGCTTTACATTTTCCACCTTAACACGTAATAGTCCCAGTAGTCCATCCAGTATCAGCGTACCTCTAGATCCGGAGGCTACCCTAAATACTCCACGGGCTATGGGAGAAAACCAAACTCGTAGTAAAAGGCTCGATATGGTAGGTGACACGGCACACAAGGAATGCCAAGGTAGATATACCAATTACGACACTCGGGTTGGTGGTAACATAGCAGCCACATACGCCCACCTCAGAACACATTCCCAAATCGGAGGGTGGCCACCAAAAATCTCAAGTAATAGAATGGTATGGAAGAAATGCATCCGCTACGAGGTGCGACCTCAACTGGCCCGAGACCGCTCCTGTTTTAGCCACCTTATGCCAACTCACGGGAGTTGGGTCCACGTAACATACCACAAGAACATCGCCACCATCCTACTTCATTCTGGAATCTCCACCGCGTACACAATTGTCAAAGTGGTTTTCGGTATCGACAGAGAGTATGTCCATATCCGATCCCGGTCTCTTTGCCAACCAATCGTTATTATAACCCGTGGTTATATCTTTAAAAATAATACTTTATACTTCAAAATAAAATATCATTTCAAAACCCAATCTTTATCAAAATAAAGATTTAATCATTTCCAAACCATTTCAATATTTCAAACTATCCTATCCTTTCAAAACTTCCCTTTTTTTAAATCATTATTTGGATTCAAATACAAATATCAAACTTAATACCCTTTTAAAGTTCAAAGATAACATTCATTTATTTCAATTCAAATCATCTTTTAAAATGATTCATTTTCCAATTAACTTCGTTCATTTAAATCATTTAAAAGTGAAGTTATTATTCTTTCAAGTTAAGTATTCAATTTCTAGAATTTCAAACCATTCGGAGTTCATTTACTAAGTCAAACCCATACTTATTAAAAATTCCAGCCTTTCACAGCATTTAAAAAAAGCTGTTATAAGTTACACTTGAAACATTTTAATTCAGCAAAGACAACACTTAAAAACTGCTGTTATATCTCATTTTAGTTGAAATTTGGTTTAAAACAGCAAAGACAGCAGACCACTACAACAATTACAGAACTGCTATAATAGACCTGAGTCAAGTTTAGCTTATATAGTTCAACTGCAGCAACTACAGCATTTCATAAATGCTGTAATAGCTCTTTTATTCAATTTTAGTGCAATTCAGAACCCTAGCATTTCTGAATGCTATTAAAAGTGATTCCAGATTTTAGTGTATTTCCAGCAAATAATAAGATTCATTTTAAACCATTTAAACATTGTCAAAATCATAATTTAACATTAAAATGTTCATTAACATACCATTTAACATATGATATATTTATTTTTATTTTTAATTAAATTTCTTTTAAATAAACCAATTTCAAAATTCACTTAATAAATTCAAGTGTATAAATTTCCTTTTTTATACCTTTTTAACAAACAACTTGACATTTAATTTTTTTTTCTCAAATAACATTTAATTTCCATTTTAATTTACATAACTAAATTTTTAATTTAACAAAATCCAAAATTTTCCAACTTAAGTTATATTTCCAAAAATTCCATTTCTATTCATTTTTCAACATTTTTAACTTATAGAAAATTCCAAATTTCGTTATTTAAATCATAAAAAAAATTGAATTTAAACCAAATCTTCATATACTTATACTTTTAAAATTACTTAAAAGTTCCAGAAAATTTTATAAAAATAACCACGGGCTTGTATATAGTTTTCTAACCTAGGTCAAGTGACACGGATATATCATTTCAATCCGCAGTTTACAAATAAAAAGTCCGGGTTCTATCATTTCAAACCCACAGTCCCATGTCAAAATAACATAAATAAAAACCATTCAGGCCTATCATTTCAGCCCATAATGATTTTTCTCTATTCTAAAGTCCGTTCGGGTATGTATCATTTCAACCCATAGTGAACCTAATCTACAGGGAACTTGCAGTGTGATAAACTGATAAAAATGAACAGTCAGCAACATATAACAATAACAAGTGATATGACATGAAATTTAACAGGTTTAACATCATATATAAATAATCACAGGCAATTATAACATCAATTTTAATTCTACACATTCAGTTGTGGTCGCTTCACAATTATATAAGTATGAATAGTCGTGTGAGATTTACTCACCTCAAAATGCTGGAGATAACAAAATCAATGACACAACGAAAATCAAAGCATGATGACAAGATTACGGACTTGAGTGGAGAGCAAGTCCAAGCTACAAATCTTGTGTTACAACCCAAAACAAAATCAAACAAACCATAAATTTCAATACACTTGAAATGGAATAACTTTTAAATGAAAAGAGATACGAATGCCAAATCTTTTGCCTTGATTTCTCATATGTTATGCACGGCCTAGGGGTTGCATATAGTCAGGTTTGGACATAACATGGCTTTGGTTTGGTCATGTAAATGCACGGCCAAGGTAGTGGAATATAGGGAGGAAGTTTATACAAAGGAATGTGAAGAGTTTTAGGCAATGTAGTGGGGTTTTTGTCATCAAAGTGGTTCGGCCATGCATGTGTGGGCTCGGCCTGGGTGCACCATGACTGGTCAGTGGGAGGAAAGGTGTGTGGTGGTCTGGTCAAAGGTGGTGGAGGTGGCCTAGGTGGTGGTTAGGGTGGTGGTTGAGGTGGATGAGCAAGTGGTGATTAGATTTTCTTAGTTTTAGGGTATTTTCATAGTTTTTGAGTAGTTGTTCATCAGGGAGGGCTCGGCCTTGGTCCAAACCAGAGGAGTAGCTAGTGATGATGGCAGGGAAGAGGTGTAGGAGGTGGTGGTCGTGGATATGAGAGAGAGGCCAATCCAATTTCATGAGGAAACAAGGCAAAAATGACATGAAAATAAGAAGAAAAGAAGAAAAATGGTGTAGCCATTACCCAATTCCTTTGCAAGCCGTGAAGAATGAAGATGCAAACGTTTTTTTTTTGCGTGAGAAACAAATGAAATACACGGCTACTCAAAAGGAATACATGGCCAAAAGCATAAAGGAGGGGTTATGGCAAATGAAAAGACTTTAGGAGGTGAAAGGACTTAAGTTAAATAAGCTCTTAAAACTCTTCACATTTCCTATTTTCTTTAATTCCAATAAAACAAAAATAAACTCAGAAATAAGCTTTAACAAAAGAAACAAAATATTATAAAATAAAAATAAATAATTAATTTTAAAGAAAATAGAAAAATAAAATAAGAAATTGCTTAAAAATCCAAAACAGTGTCCAGATTTTACAATTAAATCACCATTGGCTTTGGAAAATTATCAACTTCATTCTAAAAATATTCTAAAACAAAATTTGAAATAAAATGATTTTTAAAACATTTTCAAAGTGAAATAAATAATTAAATTCATAGAAAATAGCAAAAGGACTGAAGAAATTGTTTAAAAATAGGGAATAGAACATAAAAATTTCAACAAAATACCATTAATTCTAGAAAAATTTCTACTTCCCTATAAAATATTTTCAAAATGAAATAAATTTAAATAAAAAAAAATTTCAAAATATTGGGTTGTTACAATTTATATATGAACGAGGATATGAGAAGGAACTGGTCATAGAGGGTTGAGCAAGTCAAAGAGGAAGAGGGATCGGCATTGAACTTGCCGATCCCTATTCACGTGGCCCTGACAAGGGATCGGCATGTCGAATGTCGATCCCTCCACAAAAATAAATAAAAAAAAGAAAGAAAGAAAAAGAAAAAAAATGAAAAATAGAAAAGAAGAAATGATGGACAAGTTAAAAGTGAATAACGATCGTTATCATGAAGGCTTGACTGCAAACGCGAATATACAGAATATTATAAAAATTGGCAATGACTTATGAACGTTCGAACACGTCCGGGTGCCAACAACGGAAACGTGTATACGAATATACACGGGAATGGTTTAAAAGTTCAACCTTTTGAAATCAACGGGAATTGCAATCAAACCTGAATTTTTCAAGTTCGAGACTGGATCAAATAATAGAAGGCTTATATGTCCCATATGACCGAATTTGTATATGCTAACGGAATACGACATCAAACTTGTATTATTGAAAGTTGAAAAAGGAATAGCAATCAATTAGGAAGCTAAATGGACTTCTTTCCGACAATTCAGGATTTCTTCGATTCAAAGCATGTCATGTTACTCATAAGACGTACTTTGGGTGGCAAGTGTTTCCCGGTGTCCTGACCCGGGTATATTGGACCGATTGCACAAGACAGATTCGTCTGTAGTCAAGAAGGATGGCCATGAAGCAATGCTATGGGACCCGGAAGTAGAGCACAAACAGTTATTTGAAGCTCGGATTGAACGGAGTTGGTAGATAGGTGACGCAACATGTTAGAAATATGGAAATTACCGTGGATAGACAAGGGATCGGCATATCAGGGTAGAATCCTAGGGATCGGTATGTTCGGTTATGCAAGTGGATAAGTATGGTCGAAGTAATGGAGGGATCGGTATAGTTGACAGTCCTTGGTTCGGCTTAGATAGTTGTTAGAGGGATCGACAGAGTGTAATGGAGTAAGAGGGATCGACATGTTAAGTAATAATAGGGATTGGCATGACAGGTCTTCAAATGGATCGGCATAATATTCTGGAACAAGAGGGATTGACATAGTCTTATAGAGCAAGAGGGATTGACATAATATTCCACTGTTTGACACTATGGAGCCTTGATAGTTGTTTGACTTACTGTTATTAGAGATAATTTATCAGTTGTATAAATTATATTACTGTTTTGTATAACTATATGAGCCTGTGTAATTTGAATCTGTTGTTTTGTGTAGTTATTACTATCTCATCTGTTTTATTTATATGATGACTATTATATTCTATTCAATGCGTTGTGAGATATACGACAGGTTCTATGATTATTTGATATTTTCTCTCCTCATCGATCGAATGCTCTAGCAGTGCACTATTCAGTTATATAAGTATCGCAGGTGTAGGGTGGTCATTACATTTTGTATAGGAGCTTAGGTTACGTGATTAACTTGAGTTGATACTTTGGTCAAATAGAGATAGGGAAGGAGTTATCACCCTAGACTGGATCAAGAGTGTATATATAACAAGAGAGTGCGTACTTGTTAAATATTTTGGTTTTCAAAACTATATGGTAGTGTGTATATATAGTATATTAGTCGCATGCATACACGAGTACCTTTGACGCGGTTTTCTTTTGAGAAACTGATCATCCTTATTGTGGATTAGGAATGATCTGGCATATGAGAAATGCTTCTATTGACTCCATCTTTAGAATAAAGTAGTGGGCAAGAACATGGGTCACTATCCCTGATTGAAAGAATATATTTGTATGTATAATGCGAATTACTATTTGGAATGCCAAATTTCTCCAAATAGTATAGTGCTCAAGTGCAAACGCTTAGAGTCGATTTTGCCGAGTTGTATAAAGACCACGTGAGTCTAGGAGGCTGACGTTCCTTGGAATGGAGTCGGCTGTTGAGGTGCAATACTAGAAGGATACTTGTGAAGGAATCCTCAATGACTTGGAGTTAGATGACACCGTGAGATAGAATTTGACCTCCAGATAACTCCAGGGACGAACAATAAACTAGTGGAGTGTCCTTATAGCTTCGACTCCCGAGTATCGATTTATTTGGGATCAGTTCATAGTTTGCTTTGAAGAAATTTATCTCGACTTTCCTAAAGTTGGTATTGGTTAGGAATTTTTTCGTTTTGAAGTAAGGTGATATGTTTGTGTCGGAGTATGTGGGCAGAATTCGATGTGATATCAAAGTACAGTCTATCTTCTATTGATACTCCACTCAAAAACAATGAAAGTTTATTACTAGGTTAAACGATCATCTTGAGAAGCGATTGATTAGTCATATTGACGAGAACTTTACGGAGTTGATCGAGAAGCCTTTACGACTTGAGAGCCAGTACCCAGTGTAGAAGGATTGTCCTAAACCAGTTAAGTATGGGCAGATAATGGAAGCACATGAGTTGAATGCCGTCTCAATTTCGTCGGGTGTTCCATCAATGAAAGAGACGGTAAATGGTGTCACTATCTAGGGTATGCTTTCCATTTATGGTGTTCCATACGTGTTTTATTTGATATCGAGGTTTCACATTCCTTCATTTCTATGGATTTGGTAGATAGACTAGGATTGAGACTTGAGATAGTTGACCGACCCATTTTAATTATGATGAACCTTGTTGGGAGCTCAGCCAGCCTGTACATGGTTTGTATAGACTTAGCCTTATTGAGTCATGGATGTTTGTTTATTTGTTTGTTGTTGATTTGTTTTGGGTTAATTAGGTTAGGTATTATAGTCTAGGAATGGACTGGCTGAAGAGGTATGGGAAAGTGGTGGATTGTGAGAGGCTGTTTGAGGTTGTTTGTTGATTGTCATGAGCTGAATGAGATGACAAACAAGTATCCACTTACGCTTATTAATGGCTTGTTCAATCAGCTTTATGGTGTGAGGGTGTTTTCTTAGTTAGACTTCATTATGGATTTGATCAGCTAAGAATAGTTAGAGAGTGTGTGTGCCGATCACAACGTTTTGTATACTACTTTGATTTTCGATTGGTTGGTTATGTCGTTCAGGCTAGCCAACAAGTCAGCATGCTTTGTTGATCTCGTGAATCATGTTTCAAGGGATCGCTTTAGTGAGTCTATGCTTGTGCTCATTGATGATATTTTCGTTCACTTATGGACGAAAGAGGAGCATAAGATATGATTGATGATTGTGTTGGAGGTGTTGAAAAAAAATCGATTGATGGTGAGATTTTCGAAGTATCACTTCTAGAGGAGGGAAGCGAGATGCTTGGGTCACTTGTTTTGGAGTAGGACATTGCTATAGATCCCACAATTGTTGCGGCAGTCTAGGATTGGGAGATCCCCAAGAGTGCTATGAATATAAGGAGTTTTCTTGGATTAATAGGATATTATAGACGCTCTACCAAGGATTTCTCTATGGTAGCAGCACCGTTAATTGATTTGACAAGGGAGATCCGACTTTTATTTGAGATGCGAGGTGCAAACACGTGTTAGTGAGTCTGATAAAGGGATTGACGAGTGCACTAATGTCAGTCATTTCGAGTAGGAATGAGGAGTCGATGGTACACACATGCCTATGGTACTTAACTAGGTGCAGTATTAATGCCGAAAGGTAAGGTTGTCGCATATGTTAGTCGACAACTGAAACCGCACAGGAGGAAGTATCCGACTCAAGATTTGAGTTGGTAGCCATAGTATTCGCTTTGGTGATTTGGAGGCATTGTCTACTAAGAGAGAGGTTTGGGTTGTTCGTTGATCCCATATTGTTGATGTATCTTTTCTCCAAGAAGAATCTTAATATTCGCAAGCAACAATGGTTAGTGTACTTGGCCTCCTACGGCTTTGACATTTCCTATATTCCCAGTAGGGAAATGCAATTATTGATACTTTGAGTGGAAGACAAGCCAATTAAGGAGCGATGTTCCTAGAATAGACATAGATTGAGTTTATCGCGGGTTATGACTTCGGAACTCGATGTAAGCTATGGCCAAAGATGATGGCTAGTTTGACTGCCAGACCTACTTGGACTTAGCAGATCAGTACTAATCAGAGGCATGAAGCTAGACTAGTAGAGATCATGTTTAAGTTAGAGGAACGAGTTGTGTTAGTAGAGGTGATGCAGTGCAGACACGATCGAGACTATTGGTTCCGGAGGGATGAGAGATTGTTTGTTCTCAAGTAGTAGTGGGAGCAAATATCTGTGGGCTTTATCGATGGATTACCAAGGACCAGAAGAGGATGTGATAACATTTGGATCAAAGTTGATAGATTGACGAAGAATGTTAGATTTATATTCGACAGGTCCATTTGAAGGCATCCAAACTGGTTGAGTTGTATGTGGGGTGGATAGTCTAATTCCATGGTGTGTCAAAGAGCATTGTAAGTGGTCGAAACCCGTTGTTCACTAGTGGGTTTTGAGAAAATTTACAAGAGGCGTTGGAAAATTAGAATTGAGTCGACTAGATGTTAACGAAATTGAACCTGAAACTTCGTGACCTCGTAGGCCTATTCGTATTGTGGGATGTGATACTAAACATGTTAGGAGGAAGGTGGTGGACTAGTAAAGGTTCAGTGGATTGAAAGTAAAGATGATAGCATATAGCAGACCGAGAAGAACATGATGACTGCTTATTCGGAGCTCTTCACTTGGTGAGATTTCATTTTTCATTAGCTTTCACATAGATATCATATTTGATGCCTTATACTAGGTAATTTAGTATCATGCATGCTAGGATAAACATGGATGTTACTTTTGATGTTTGATCTTATATGTGCCTGTTTAATGTTTGATTGTTGGTACTTGTATGATTACTTATGCTTATATGGTTGTTAGGCATAAGGGATAGTTATGGTTTGATATAGCATATTTGTTTGAGATGATTGCTATATATATGATTTAGTATGCTTAAATACATGATGGTGTTGCTATTATGTTTAATCCTCTTTGTTGAGTACATATTCAGGTACATGGAAGCAAGTGTTGGTTGTTTGGATGTTTACTCGCTTTTATTCGCATCTAAATGGTATGCTCTTGCTATCAAAGAGGTACATAACATCTATAGTGTAGATTTTTGTGTATATATGCTTGGTTGTCCTCGAAAACGAGATGCCTCAAATATAAGATGTACGTATATCCATGTTGTTTTAGGAGTTTTCTGGACCTAGCCACGCAAAGGAAGTGCTGCTGAATTTTTATGAAACATGAAAGGATTTTAAAGCTTATGGGTTACGAGACATTTTCCTTGCCTTGGGAATTTCAAGGACGAAATCCTTTAAGGAGGGAAGAATGTAATGATCTGTATATTTAATGATAGGATATTTAAATAATTTATTTAAATATTAAATCATTAATTAATTGACGGTCCAAAAATATGATTTTTCGCATATGGTCGAATCAGGACTCATGACCACTTCCGTTGAGTTCGGATCGATGTTGCAAATTAAAACAATTATAAATATAGCTATATTTGAAGATCAGATGATCCAATGGTCAAAATGATCTCAAAATGCGCAAAATTATCATTCTAGAGTGTTGTCTCGGGAAGCAATATAATTTATACCATTAGGACCGGAAAAATGTGGTGATGTACGCCGACGAGTTTCATTACGATCGAACGTGCCGTGTGATCATACGAGCTTGAAACATACATTGTTTTATTCGAGAAATTCAAGTAATCTATATATAATATTATTCAAATAAGAAATCACCTAAACCCCTCTCTCATCATTCTACTATAACATTGCCTGGAAACAAAATAAATGCCTGTGACTCCTCTAACCCTTCCATCAATTAAATCTGGTGCTACAGACGACGAGAGAAGCCGTCGTCTGGTCCGTTGAACACGTACAAGAGAAGGCTTCGAATTGGTATAAGGTTTGTTGTATGCGATCATGTTTGGCTAGGTGCGGTTCTTCTTGCCGTCTTAGGTGTTGTGGTTGATCGAAGCGGAGTTAGGTGATGGGAACGACACCGTTGGATTTCTATTGACGAAGTGACCTTCCCATGAAATCTCGTCAAGTCCAAACAAGAGGTACAAAACGCGACATTATCTAGATGGGGATCGACTTCAAATCACGATCCACATGGAGGAGTCGATCTTCATCATTCCAGGTGTGTCATGGAACTTGTGCGTAGAGAGACGCGTTGGCAAGACGGCGCATGGTTTCATTGAGTAATCATGGAGAAATCAGGGAGAGGTCATTGGTTTTGGGTTCATACTTTTGCACGTGTACATGAATGCATGACCTGGAAGTGGAAATTGGGGAAGAAGGGATAATTAAGGTAATTAGGATAATTAAATAATTATTTAGGTTAATTAATAGTTTATTTAATCTTGTTTCTTAAAAAATACATATCTTTTGCATACGTAGTCCGTTTTGGACGCGATTTCTTACGTTGTGCTCATAATGGAGAGCTCTACGACTTAACGTTAATTTGGTCAGCTTTTATTGAGATGAGTGATATTATCTCTCACCGTACCATGATTGTTAGTATAGTATAAAAATGGTGTCTTAAAATGTTTTCTAACTTTAAAATGTGGTTGTAATATATATATATATATATAAACACATACTTGATTTTTATAAAAGAAATTAAAGTATTTTAAAATGGTTTTAAATCGAATATCTCATTTTTCTCATTTGACGTGCTATTATAAGATGCTAGTTTTAGGTTATTTTTGATATGAATCCCACGTTTGTGGATATAGATGCATTATACATGTTGTGTGTATACTATATTGGATGTATGTATGCTTTTTGGTTACATGTATGCTTGTTTGCTTGTTTTGGTTGAAAACACTGATTTATCGACGATCCAACTTTAGGGAATATCCCGCGCATTGGGGTCTCATGCATATTGATTAGAAACCCAAGCGGATGGGTTAAATTGTAGAAGAGTACTGGGTTGCATGCCGACCAATCTGAAGATGGAAGACGATGGATTTGGATGGGCTTCAAACTTCAAGACAGATGCCAGATGTTTTCGTTTGATTTGTACTTATCCATTTTTGGCTAAGTACATGACTAAAGTAGGTGGTGGTCAGTGCCCATCACTATTGATGATAGCCTATTTGGCTGATCTTTGGCTTGGACTGTGAGGAGGGTTCGAGGAGCAAGATGTTGTGGTTTGTTTGTGCGACCGACTCTAGGTCTTGATGTTATTGCTCTACGATGAGCAATTACAATGGTGAAGCGATGATGTGATGCTTCGACAAGATGGCTTCCGGACTTTTATGACAACGACTCGATGGTGATGAGAGTTATGTTCCGATAGTGAGGACTCGATGGTGATGGGAATCGTGATGATTTTCCATAAGGGCGGGTTCTAGGAATGGTGACCCGTGGATGGAATTATGTTTGATTATATCACGGAATGGAGGAACGTAGGAGCGGTTCCTTGGGAAAAAATGGAAATTAAATGGAGCCAGGAAAGGGCTCGGAGATATGTGCTGAGGTACCATTGATATTCGATGTGTTTTCTATTGTACTCAGAGCAGGGATACTATGAGTGCACTTATGGGCACTTTGTTTGGCTACCTCGGATCGTTTGTTTGGATCTATTTACCTTGGATCAATGGATTTGGGTCTAGTATCAGCTTCGGGCTCAAGATACATGAGTATACTAAAAACTAGATTTTTTCCATTAATCCCTGGTAGAGGAATGGTTATATGAGTTATCATATATTCAAAGCACATTGAGTGACTGTGAGGTTTATTTGATGGATGCCATGTTTGCCATGATTATTTAATGTAGCCTGTCACTTTAGTGATGTCACACGATGTAGGTATTGTGGATTGGGATACCTAGGCACCCGACATTGTACTTAGTATGGAGTACCCTTTTATGATATTCGTAGAGTAGCATATCATCAATGTTATGTTCTAACCTTTGGTTGCAAGGACAGGTCAAGTATGGTTCGTATACCCTTTGTACCATATACCATATCGACTTTTGTAGTATTTTGAGACTGTTTATCGTTCACACCAGACTATTGTCTGACTCGAGGTTTTATGCTTTGCTTCTTATTACCTTGGGTACTCTTAAATGAGTAGACTAGATTATAGGGATAAACGGTGCATGGATTTCTATAGATGGAATAACAGGAATTGACGTTTTCTCATACTTATATTTGGGCTTAATATTGCATATTCCACTGTATGACACTATGAAGCCTTAACAGTTTTGACTTACTGTTATTAGAGACAGTTTATCAGTTGGATAAATTCTATTACTGTTTTGTGTAACTGTATGAGCCTGTGTACTCTGATTATGTGGTTCATTTAGTTATTACTGTCTCGTTCGTTTTATATCTGTTATGACTATTATATTTTATTCGATGCGCTATGGGATATACGACAGGTCTGTGATTGTTTGATATTTTCTTTCCCTTTTTTCTTTTCTGTTTCCTTTCTTCGCTTATATTCTTTCCATTGACAATTGTCCTACATCGGCCGAATGCTCCAGCAGTGCACTATTCAGTTATATAAGCATCGGAGGTGCAAGGCGGTCGTTACATATATCTCTCTTTGTACTTTCAATATTCATCATTTTATTTTATTTCAAAAACAAACTCATCTTATAATAACAAGCACCATTGTCCCAGTGGTTAAGTGATTCGGCTTTGGTGCGAGAGGTCACAAGTTCGAAACTTTCGTAGCGTGATTCGAACATATATTGACACGTGATTTGTGTTATGCTGTCCCAATGACATGTTGTATCTAAGTACAATTTCAAAAAAAAAACTCATCTTATAATTTGCTACTATATAATTTTTGTGTGCATTATACTATCGCTATATTATAATGCATAACTTACATTGTTATTTCTTCACTTTCAATAAATTCATTCATGTCAACAAAGTGACAAAGTTTCAAATTCTTTTAGAATATATTTCATTTTTAATTGTATTGTCAAGTACATAAACACATAGCAAACAAGAGTATGTTTAATATTAAAATAGTAGTTAAATTCTAAAATATACTTATATAATTAAGAAGATAACATTCTTTCTCCTTTTTGATGAAAATTTTCATAACCAATACATGTATAAAATGTTCACAATCTCTCTGTTCTCAAAATTAATTGAATATAAAATCTTAATATGTTCTAGTAATAATCATTTCACATATTTTTCTACCATTTAATTTTATATACACAATAAACTCAGTAATAACCATTTCACATTTCCTTTCTACCATTCAATTTTATATACACAATAAAATCAGTAATAATTATTTCCCAAAATGGACTTAGAATAACTTTGATATTCTAAAATCATCAATCATTACATTTAAAAGTCCTTAGATTTATGTTTTTTTTTGCATAATATAACAATAAATCCAACTCCATAAATAAATGACAATAAAATTACATTAGTTCCAAAATTGATTCATCGTGATTTGTCACTCAAATTCACTATTCATTCATATCAAATAAATCATTAAAGACTCATAATTTGCTTCAACAAATGAAGAACAAACCAAATTTATGATTTATTCTCATAAAATTCTTAATAGAAACACTTTAAGAAAATCAGTATTTTTAACATATTTAAATTTAATGAAATCTCCAAATTAATTTTTAAAGTTCCATATGCTTATTGGTTATTTACCTACTTTCATGTTTGTAGTTAATGCCCAACTTATCAGATAACTTCATTTAAAAGATAAATGGCTGCTATTTCATTTTCAATTTTTATATGTTTTAAAAATAATTTATATAAATTACTCTACATATTCTTCATTTCAGGTACATGTTGTAACATCCTGATATTTTCAACCATTCGCATCCACACATGTCTGACTTGAATTGCTCAAAATATCAGACTGTTAATTTATATTTGGCAAAACTCAGCATATACAGTAAATAAAATAATCACAGAATCACAGACATAGAGTATTATAACAGAATGCAGCGGAATAGATTAATAATAGTAGTTCATGAAGCTACTATATAAACAACAGAGTTTGAAATGAAATACAATAGAATATCTCAAATACAGACCGATGACATCTCTGAACAAATCAACTGGAAAAGCTAGAAGCTCAATCGATAGTTGGATCTCCAAGCAAAGCTCGAAACTTCAAAGGTGAGTCTCAAATGCTGTATCACTTAGTCTGACCCGAGCATAAAGAAAAATACAAAACACTCGAGTCAGGATTAACATTCTTATATCAATAAATCCAACTCAAGTGAAATATCAACTGAAATACAAGGAACTTAAAGGATGTTTGGGATAACCATCCTCTAAGAATCCAGGGAACTATCTACAATGTAGAACATACATTATTAACAAACAAACGTCATTATAACACCGTGGTCATTTCAAATTAATTTATACTTCAAAACTAAAATATCATTTCCATTTCAAATATATATATATATATATCCAAATTATAGCACTTTCAAAACTAAATTGATAATTTCATATATATATTATTTTAACTTCATTGCTATAGTTTCGAAATATTCACTAAATAAATCCAATATTATTTAAATAACCTTAAATTACATTAAACTAAATATTTCCTTCGGTTTATTTAAACCTTGAAATATCCATTTAATCACTTTAAATCAAAATCAAGTTATAAAAATCATATCTTAAAACCCTCAATTTCAATAAGTTTCAATTTGATTTAATTAAACAAAATTCTTAATTAAATACAATTCCGAATAAATTCAAATTTATCTTTCCAACCTTAACTTATAGAATCATTATAAAATCTATTTTAAAATATAGTTTAAATAAATACTTAAACATATTGTATTTTACTTAAATCAACTTTACTAAATTTAAAGTTTATTATTCAATCTATTCTATATTAAAACTTATTTATATACATGATATTTTCAAATTTTAAATAAACCATATATATTTCCTTTCAAACCATAGAAATCAATTTCAAAATATTTATTTATAGACCAACAGTGTCTATGGTCAAGTGATACAGATATTTATCATTTCAATCCAAAATTTAAATATATATATGGGTATATATCATTTCAACCCGCAATTCCAAATTCAATTCAATTGAAAATCGCTTGGGTTTATCATTTCAACCCATAACGATTTTCTCCTATTCTACAGATCATTCGGGTATGTATCATTTCAACCCATAGTGAATACTATACTAATAGGGAACTTGCAGAGTGAGAACAGATATGATAATAATATAATAATCAACAACAGGCAGACATCATCAATATAAATAACAGATAATGGTGTCAAATGTCACAGGTGAACATTTATAGATAATGGCATATATATAGCAATGTAAACAACTAACAACAGCATATTTCAATTGTCGTTTCAATTGAAATCAAATTTAATAAATATAAGAATATAAATCGTGAGTGATTGCTCACCTTTCGAGGCTAGAGATGAACAAAAGGAGATGGGTTACGAATTCAAGCACGAATTTCAAAGCGAAGCAAGATTGGCACGAATTCGATGAACGACTGATAAATTGGAAATCAAGAATCAAATTTAGTTTTGATATAACAGAAACAAAGTGTATATTATATTATTATCATTACTTTATTAAAAAAAATACAACAAATATTAAAATAAATATATATATAATTCAAACTTATTATATTTAAAACAAATTAAGACTCAAGATATAAATAACTAAGATAAACTTATATATATTTAAATTATACAAATTATAGTTTAAAATCTATATACAATTCAAAATTGAAATAACCGTATATGTGAATAGAAAAAAAAATCAATAGTTAATAACCAAATATACTATGCAGACTAGGAATGTATATATGCAAATCATAAACAAAACAAAATAGATAAACAAATTAAACCAAATGTACACCAACAATATATGCATAGAATATACATATTCAAAATATCTATACAGCTTGTAAACTACATATGTATTATCTATATATACAACACAATATCCTTGCATAAATAAAAGAACATGTTTTCCCCAAATAAACCCATGCATATTATGGTGATATGCAAACCCAAATTTAGGCAGGCTTTCACAATCCACAACCGAAACTTTGTATGCTAATTTATACTATAGGCTTATTTATACTAATACATACAATGTTAGTTATATCACCTACTTATAAAGTGCAGACTATAGGCATATTTATACTAATATATAAAAAACATGGTATTCATTATTATTACAAAACTTTGTATGCTAATATACCAAAATTGTTCAAACAACATACAATATTGTAACAGCTGTTATAAAATATGCATACTAACATATATATATATACTTGACTGTGATCCCATCAAAGTCAGAACGTTATTTATAGAGATACTTATGTATAAACAACTTATGTGTGCTTACGGTATAACAACGGTTATATATATATACATGTATATTTACAGTGCCTTCTCATCTATGAAAACAAGAAAACATACCTACACATATATATACTATATATATATCATCGTACATATAGCATCAGCCAAACACAAATGTATGTCTATGAAATGAATAAATAAAATAATTATATAAATCTATACCTTTAAAGCCCAACAGGTTTTATATAACCAATTATATATAATGGTAACTGTTATAACTTACTTCATAACAAAATCTAAAATATATATATAAATTTTTTAAAACAAACCTATATATCTATGCGTGAACCACAAAACAAGAGAAAGGAAGGGAAGAGATAGTGTGGGTCGGTGGTGCTTGCTCGGCCCAGGCAAGAGGGGAGGCGATTGGTCTAGGTGGTGAGAGGCTCGAGAATGGTGGATGCCATGTGGAGGAGACGATCGCATGATGATGGATTGTGCTGTGGGGTTGCTGTAGCCAGGTGAAGGAGGAAGGGTATGGTGGTTATGGCACAGAAAATGAGTTGCTACCGTGGTGGTCGAGATGAAGGCGGGCTGGTCGGTCGGCTCAGCGCGCACGGGGTCGGGCAAGGAAGGAGCGGCGGTGGGAAGAAGTCGGTGAGGTGAGGGATGAAGTTCACGGGAGAAAATTTAAAACTGGGAGAAAATAAAATGAGGAAGGAAGAGACGAAAGAGATTATTGAAAATATATATATGTGAACCCTGAAACGTTTGTGTCTTTTCATTTTTAGACTTTTGGGTGTCTAAACTGACATGTGGAAAGACACAAAATATATCTGTGATTAACATAGCAAGCTGAACCAGATGGAGGACATAGAATTGCAAATGGACCCAATTTGACGAATCGTCACACTTTGCATTCTGTTGATTCCGTCGCGCACCGGACTCTGAAATACACCAATGAATATATCACGATGATCAGCGCGATGAGACGGACAAGAGGAAATAGAAATATCTGTGTCAAGACCTTCCTATCAAAAGTCCATACGGACATTGATATACGTTGCTATCCCGTACGGAAAAATCCAAACGGAGCTAGAAACGTCCAAATTTCGCGAAACGGATTACGCAGTCTTATTCAGAGTGTTCTAAATAAATTTTCTCATGTTGACACATTTAGGTTTTGGAACACTTTTAAATTCAACTATTATTAATTTATTTAAACCGAATTTCTAGCGACTGATAAAACATCTATATTATTCGACGAAAATTTGCCATTTGCTATGTCTAGATGGACGCATAACAAATATCAAATTTCCAACATAAAATTCTACTGTTTGTTTTAAATGGTAGATTTCAGTTTATTATATTCAATAAAATTCACCTTTATTTAATTTCAAAATAAACTATATTTCAAATTAATAAAATTGAATATTCATTGGTTTAAAATTTCTAGTTCCTTAATTAAAATGCTAATATTAACTAATGCATTATTAAATTCTCAATTTTCTCAATTTCTGAATCATTTAACTAATTAAGCCTTATTAAATTAAAATTTATATTTCTTTCCTTTTATGAAAAATCCAATTATACTAAATTTTGTTAACAATAAATTTCAATAGGTTGATATGTAAGATGAGCAGAAACCAAGACTAGAATTTAAATAAGGTTGAATACACAAATTTACATTTATTGTTTACAAATAGATCAAAAGTTAATTTACAATTAAAACCCAATTCCAGTTAATCATACATTTATTTGATACTTTACACAATATTAACACTTTCCAATTAAACTTTCATTAAACCATACGTTTGAAATCACATAAAATAGTTGTCACCTTATTAAATCAAAATCAGATGTTAAAATTCAAATTAAATTTTATTTAAAGTCATAAAATTTTAATTTCTTACAGTATTAAATTCTAAAATTTGAATTTTCTTCTCTCTCAAAAAAACGGGTCGTTACACTCTCCCCCACTCAAAACTTTTCTTCCTCGAAAAGGAACAAAGACAGGAGAAAAAGGGTAAAGCAGAGTAGATAAGGCTGAGCAGATAAGGTAGATTAAAAGAATAGTATCAGGCACACATAATTAATTTAAAACCACAAAATTTCAATTTCAAATATTAATACAAAATTTCTTTGTTGAAAATACTTTGATAATAAAATACTTTTATATCAAAACAAATTTTCCTTTCGAAAATACTTTTATAACTCGATGTCTCAACAAGTTTATCCTCATTCCTGCAGACTCTGGCTATGCGTTGATCAGGCGTAAAGCTAGAATTCTCCAAGTACTTAGTAGACCTGTTTCAACACCCAATGAAAATATTAGAAACCTTCAAAACTGATATGGAAAGTACAATCCAAACAAATCAACCGAATCGAATCATGAATCGCAGATACACAATGGTTACGCCTGGATCCCCCAGGAAACATCCGTACCCTTTAAGCAATCGCTGCCTTGCGAATTTCGCCATGATAACCAAAAACCTATAGACCGCAGATACACAATGGTTACGCCTGGATCCCCCAGGAAACATCCGTACCCTTTAAGCAATCTCTGCCTTGCGGATTACGCTACTAACACGACCATAGATCGCAGATACACAATGGTTACGCCTGGATCCCCCAGGAAACATCTGTACCCGTAAGCCGTCATGGCCCTGCGAATTACGCTTTGCAGTCGAGTTCGTAAGACCATGGGTAACGCCATGGAATTTGATGGACACTCGAGTATCATATCCGGAAAACCCAAATCAGAGAGAATAATATCGATAGAATGAATCCTAAATGTGGCCACAAATAGGATATCAAGCAGAAGGCACTTTCCATATCTTTACTTCGAAAATACGTATCATAAAGTACCCCTTTCAAATCAATTTCAAATATCATACTTATATAAATTCCATTATATATAAGATTTCATTTTCAAATCGGATACTTTCCAAAATCAATAGTATATCAAATCACACTTATATAGACTTCGATTATATAAGATTTCACTTTTCAAATTGAGTACCTTTCCAAATCAATAGTTTCGAATCAACTTCATACTTATACAAATCAATTTTATATAAGTTCGATAACTCCCAAATTAAGTATATAGTCAAATACGGTTCTCAATTTCAATTCGTTTCAATATCAGTTCAGTCTCAAAATCATATACGATTTCACCAAATTATTTCTTCCAAATTAAATATCTTCAGTTTCAAAGTTTCCAAATCAACATAATTTAGGTCATACATATTCATTTCCAAAAATCATCGTATAAATACCGGGTTTTAAATTCCAATCTATTTTCGAAACCAAATATTTATCTCAAAATCAATTATACCCAAAATGATTACCAAGTTTATACCATCCCTTTAAAACCTTTAAACTATTTATTTCTATTTGAAAGATCTAATTTACCTTTTGAAAATTATTATATATATATATATATATATATATATTGTTTTATAGAAGATGTTACTAAGTTAAAAACATTTAAAACTAAATTTTATTCAAAACATTTCAAAACTAAATTTCATATTAGTATAATTTAAAATAGTCTTATTTATTTACTTAACAAAACAGTTTCAAATTTATTTAAATCATATTACTTCATACTTAAACATACAAACTAAACTTATATACTTTATCAAATAACTATACTTTTTGAAATTACTTAGCTTTGAAAATTAAACCTTGATTTGGAAGTGTTCGAACATCCAAAATAGTCGGAGAAATCAAATTTCCAATCCAAGAGTTGGAAATCAGCAACAAATCAGTAAATCAATTTCAAAAGATATGGTTATACCGAATCAAATCCGAAACTCGAGAACTGAACACTGGCTTACTTTAATTTGTTTCAAATATATATACATATATCTTTCGAACATCAAATCAAAATTCAGAATTTGAAATCAAAAATTGTTTTCACAAAATCAATCGCATAGCAAAGCTACTAAAGCGGCCTATCCCCCACTCCGAAACTCGAAAATCAATGTCGATGATGTGTGCACTCATCATCGAAATTATTCTCCTACGACATAAGTGAGTTCTAGACTTCTATTTTTCTTGAACACTTCTTTGAAATTTCTTCGAAATCATTGTAACTCATTTGAAGTCATTTGAAACATTTCTTATTCGGAAAATACTTTCAAATCGTATTATTATATATTTTCAAAATCTTAAACCAATTTCAAAATACCGGAGTTTGATTTCTCAAATTTCAAATTTAAAACCCTTTAGTTATAAATCATTTTTATATTAATCAGTTTCTTATATAATTTTCAAATCCTTTCGAAACTTCAAATTCTCGTTTTTAAAAGGTATATAATCCTTATCAAAAACATTTCACTTTTATATATATAGAATATGATCATACTTATCAAAATAAGAATTTTGATATATTAACAATTTCTAAAATACAAACAAGCCCGATTTTTCAAAGGATGGTTCAAGAATGGATTTCAAAACAAAGATAGAGATTCCAAATTAGAGGAACTCTAATCAGATAGAATTCTGATTCGAAGATAAGCTCGAACGAAGATGAGATAATTAAATTACAAAATAGAAGATGGATTTACCTATATAAATCGCGGGCGACCTTAACCGAGTCGACCGTGACTTCGGGAATATGATCGATGCGGAATTCTAAGGCAAATCGACATTCGATCGCCAGAGATAGAATTCAGCATAGCAAAAGATAGCAAGATCTAAACCAAGGGTATAGAAATCTCCAGTGAATCAATGCCAATTGTAAAGGAGTTTCACCCCTTTACAAATCTTTCAAAGATTGGCGGGATCGCGGATTCTTATAGAGATCATTCGAAGCGGAGTTATGGGATGCTTCATAATCAAAAGGATACAAATAAGGGAAGACAAGAATGGATTTCAGAACAAGTGGGAGCATTCCAAAATTCAAAGGAAACCAAAACATAGAGGGAGAGATTCAAGCACAAACGAAAGTAATTCTATGATTAAATCTACTACATATGCTAAGTTTTTCCTAAAACCTGACTCTGATACTAACTGTAACGGGACGCCGCCAGTGGGGTAACGCCCACTGTAGCATACAGCTGTACCTGTGTTCTGCCTTTACGGCCAGCCTCTCGACTGCACCAACCCCGTAGGGACATGTAGGAGTAAGAGTCATCCGCTCGCTACCAAACCAAATGCGAGAACCCCCTATCATGCTGCACCCACCAAGTGCATAGGCAGACACACATGTCGGACTTGAATTCCTCAAAATATCAGACTGTTAATTTATATTTGGCAAAACTCAGCATATACAGTAAATAAAATAATCACAGAATCACAGACACAGAGTATTATAACAGAATGCAGCGGAATAGATTAATAAATAGTAGTTCATGAAGCTACTATACAAACAACAAAGTTTGAAATAAAATACAACAGAATATCTCAAATACAGACCGATGACATATTGATGTTTATGTGATTTTGTATTTAATATTGAGTTTGGCAGCCTATGTTGTTCAAAACAAATAGGTTATGCTTAGTCATATGAATCACTAATTACCTCTTCATCTACATATGATTATGGTAATGAAAATATGATTAGAATTAAAATTTAATGGTTTATGTTACTAATTAAATAGTAAATAAGCCATGCTTAAAATAGATTCTACTTTTAATTTTATGACATTTTCGTTAAAGTTAGTAAGTGGGTTAGAGGTTGCATTAGGTTTGATGGTTTAAGTGTGTTAATTAATAAAACAATTAGGCCATGCTTATGATAAATGAAACACTAATGTTACTTAGATTAAAATGAGAGTTCATAGATTGATTTTGTGTTGATTCATGTGAAAGTATGAGAGTGGCCTCTAAATTGTCTTTTAATCTCATATTTTATTCACTTTCTTTTTGTTAGTTTTAGAAATTTTAGTTAAAACATCTTCAAACTCTTTGGATTAATTTGATTGAGTAGAATTTAAAGTTAATTCAATTCCCTAGGGATCGACCCGTACTCGCTACATACTAAAATTGTACACCATGCGCTTGCGGTTATTTTTATCACATAATTTTTCGACGGTTTCTAATTTGATAGAAAATTCGTCGTTAAACAAGTTTTTGGCGCTGTTACCGAGGAATAGATATTGTTTTAGTTTTGCTCTTCGAATTATTTTTGTTTGATTTTAGTTTACTTTCATTTTGTGTGTTGAATTGCATTAAAAAAAAGAATATTTTGTGTTGTGTGTTTGTTGTGAGATTTGTGCTTGCGTTTGATTTTTGTGCTTGTTGTTTTTCTATTTATATTTGCACTCTATATATATATATATAAAACATACACAATTTAAAAAAAATAGTTTATTACATTTGCATTTACATTTTCTATTTTGATTTTACAAATTTCTTTTGTTTTTTTACAAACACTATCAAAATTATGCACATCCTCAAAATTGTGTACATCCTTTGCCTGCTCAACCACTTCTCTGACCACTTCTGATATAAAATTATTACAGTTATGGGCAGTTTAAGAATTGATATAAAATAAATGGTTGGATGGATTAGTTTTGTGAAATTTGGGTCTTTGGATTTGATTTAATTAGACTGTTGATTCTAGAATCTAAGTAGCAAGTAGTGATAGCATAAGAATTATCAAATTAGGTAATAAATTGATGAAATTTAGTTTTTATATTTGGTTGGAAATAAGATGTTTTTTAATGTACTGTTATTTTTCAGTACCCATAAAACTTATTTTATGAGCTTAAGTTGAAGCAATTGTTCAGAGATATACAAAATAAATCTTTTGAAACTTTGAACTTGTGTTTGCTAACCTTTGCCAATAAGTCAAACATAGGTCTGTGAAGATAAAGACATAAAGACAAGACATCATTATATTCATATGTTTGAAAACTGAACTTAAAAACACCAAAATAAAAACTAATCACTGTTATTGAATTTCGAATTCTGATTTGAAGGTTTCTTTGTTATCTTATATGACCAAAAGTCTTAACTAATAGTAGTATTGAATAACAATCATGAACATGTTTTGAATTTGTTCTGAGACCAGTAGGTACAGATATATGCAAACATTTACAGAACTAAAACATAAAATTTTCTAATCCTAATGCATATCTATCAGTTTCAAGTTCATCATCTTCATTCTTATATATATCAAGTGTAAAATGCTTGAAAATGCGTGTATCAATGTTTTTGTTTTACAAATATACATGCTTTTTTATAGTCATGTAAAATTTGATTTTCAACAGGTATGAATTCTAGGTTGAGTTTGTATGAACCATATACTAGTTTAATCTAAGAGATTTTGAGAGTCAAAGATTTCGTTAGTTTTATGAATTTTGCTTGATATTATTTGAATATCATCCAATATTTTGATTATCTATCTAGTAAATTTGCATTCCATGCAAGCTCCTTTTTATAAAGTGTAGTGCAAGTTCCTTTTTATTCACATGTAACTAAATGATAAACTCATGAACAAATTTTTCTTTGGATAAAAAGGATACAACTTATCAAATCACATACTGATTTACTTGAGTTTTTAATAAAAGTTGATCGAAGAAATTTTACATCTTATCGTACATGATTATTTACATATTTGTTTGATATTATACACAATCGTTTCATATCAAAACAGTCTTATAATTAGTACGATGTTCTAATTCTTTACATATTATGATTTTTTTTCCAGGTTGATTACTTAATAAAAGAAGCTCGAACTTGTTGCACCCATGGGTAAAAACGACCAACATCAAGTAGAGGTAAACATCTTCAACTTTGTATATTATGGCATTTTCACTATGTTAAAGACCATTGATTTTTCTACCTAAAAGCTTACAAAGTTTGATTATTAGCATTGATGAATGAGAGCAATTGGTCTAATCCTTTTGCAAATTATTCTAATCATCTACATCTACCATAGAAACCTATATTGTATTGTAATGTTATGGGGGTGAATGGCAATGCATAGGAGTTGATAGTTAAATGTCTGTGGTCATGGATTATATTTTTCTACTAGACATACATCTTTTGAGATAAATAAATGTTTCAGCAATCATTTTCTCCATCTGTAGCGCATCTAAAGTTACAAATGAAGTACTATATTTTTTTGAATAACTTTTCTCCTTCCTTTCACTTTAAAGTACAAAGTTACAAACACAATCTATGTTAAAATCAAACTAATTCACTGTATTTTAATAAACATTATTTTTTCCCCAAATGACAGTCAATCATATTCCCTCAATTATGATCTTTTTTCCTTTTATTTTATTTTATTTTTGTTTTAAAATAAAAACAAAACTTAGGATTTGTATTTGTTAAAGTCAGGTAATATCTCTTAAGTCTGATTCATCAAATGTCCATGCAATCTTCATTAATAATTCCCAAAGTCGAGAGTAATTATAAAAAATATTTATAGTTCAAGACTTATATATATTCATTTTGTATATACATAGCCATCTTATCTTAACAGAAGGCTGAAATTTATTTTAGAGTTTCATAACTTTCATACTAAACTAATTTGCAAATGCCAAAGCTCAGCTTGTTACCATGTATAAAATTCTAAACTAATTTTGGCCTAACTTTCATACTCATTTCTTAAGTCAGGGGGATTCTTATCACTTAAAACACGCACATGTTCAATATATGCTGGGGATCACCATTCCGATTTTCTAGAAGAAACCCCACTAAACTTTTACAAATTCAAAAATTAAGAACAAATTATAAAAATTATTATAAATTCTCAAATTCAGGTATGTGATTCACTGTGTCATTTAACGTTTTTAGCACAAATTGGGTTAGTCGCAGAGCTGTGGTGGGTAGCGTGCGTGTAGAAAAGTTGGAATGCAGAAGGGGTAACTCAGTTTTAGGTGAGTAAACACTAACATATTTATGTCTAAAAGTTATAATCTTTGAATTTTACATGTTTATGTTGTGATGTTGGTTTTTGAACTTGTTATTTGTGCTACGTTTATGCCACCTTTAGTCTTGTGGCATGAGAAATCAAAGATGACAGCAGCAATCTTTTTGCCTCATATTTAGCATGCCTTTGTCATTTGAAAGAAAAAATATTATGCCATCAGCCTTATGCCAACTGCCCAGTAGGATAGGCTATTAAATTCAATTTGCTGCTTTTATTCTATGTTACATGTGTGTGACAGTTTCAAGCAGTGCAAGTGATTCTTTATGTGTAGATGTGTGTGCATAAGTGCGGTTGTTTGTCTGGGTGTATGTATGTAGTGTTAAATGTGTATAGGCTTGAATACAAGAACAAATATATATATATATAACATATTGTTGTTAGCCTTAGAACATGACTTGTCCTTACTTTTTGAGGTATTTCATGTTTTAACCTCCTTTCTCTAGTCATCTTGCTGTTGTATTCTATACGTATACTGGACATTATATATGTATATACATATATATACAGACGTGTGTGTGTGTTGGTTGTTAATGACCACGGTCTTCAACCAATTTAGATATGAATAATCCAACTCATCTCATAGTTGTAAGTACTGCTCCTATTAACTTTAATGGTCCTCATCTGTATGGTATTATTGCCCTCATTGTTCATGCTGATATTTCAACTTTATCATATAATAACTGTGCATGTATTGCATGCGTTGTGCTAGTACTACTTTCATAGTTTCTGATTTCTTGAACTCCTATTTGCAATTGCATATCTTTTGACAATTAATTTTATGGTACTATATTCAGTACTTGATACCTTTAAGGTCCAAAATCAATGATGTCCAAATCTTTTGTGTTTGATTTAGATAGAATACAATTGATGATAAAGGAACTGTACGTTGTCATGCCCTAACATGAAAATTATGGATGGTATTTTGATGCTTAGTGTTTGACTTAGAATATAATTGATCAAACACTTTATAGCTAATAACTCACCAATTAATAGAAGTTGAGGGAAATTAATGAAACTGAAAGTAATCAGCTAACTTCTATTGGTACAGTGGCTTCAATGTTATAGAGAAAATAGTTAATTTAGAACTTGAAGAAGAACTTAAGCAATGAGTCATTTCTTGATAAATATAATTTTATAGGCTATGATACAACTTTAGAGTATTGATTATATACCTAAGACTGTTAGTATAGATTCTCATGTTCAATTAAATTATTTAGTACTATGCAAGCAGCTTCTATATCTGTATTATGTTCTTTATTTATTAAGGAGTTCAATCCACAATATCATTGATACAATGTTTTGTTGTAAAATCGAATAGAGGGAATTACCATTTTAGGGATTTAATCCATTCACAAAACAAATGAAATCAGCATAATTCATTTCAAAAATAAAAGAATATATTCTTTTCATCACATTCAACAATAAAATGGCACATCTTGCTTTCATAAGAGGATTACTGACTAGAAATTAATTTACATTAAATCAACAAAGAGTTTAATATTTTTATGTAATGCTCTTAAATTGCCTCCACCATTAAAAACAGTGTTAACCCCAATTCCCGCAAGGTCATATTACAACTTTTACTTTACAACCAGCACAAACTTACAGTTGCAATAGATATTTTTTAACAACTGTTTATTTTCAGCACCTACTTATCTTAACAGAATGATAGTAAATATACTTTATTCTTAGCATTACTTATCCATGTCCTATTTTATTATATGCAAACTAATATGCCCTTCAGTTCTGCATCATTTACCAGCATTTTTCTTTGGCTCTAGTCAAACGTGCTTGGATCTTGTTTGATGTGCTTGTTTTCTTACGACCTTGCTTGCATCTCCTCTTGTTGACTTGGATCATGTCTGCAATTTCATATCTTTGCTTTCAGTTCAGCTCATGCATGCTTGATTCATGCTTATTGTACTTGTTTGCATATTCCTTGCAATCATGCCATCCACTTAGGTTCTGTTCTAGTCATTTTTTGGCTTATGCTTCTTTGCTTATAACTGACTTCGCATGATCTTCTAAATGCATTCTTGCATCTCAAATGTCTGTGTATGCTTGCTTGCAACTTCATTTTTTCATCTTCATTGTAACGCATGCAAAAATGTAAGCAATTAAGGTTAGTGCATTGACTTTCATTCTCTTATCATGCACATCTAACATTGATACTACATATTTCTAGGTAAACCAAAAAAATAGCGCTTCAGTGATCGGATTTTTTACTCTTCCTTTTCTTTTTGTTAAAAGTGGTCTTGCTTTTGAGGACCATTAGCAGCCAGACATGTCAAACACAAAACAAATAAATATCAAGAATTCATACAGGACTCATTTAGTACTTGTAGTACTTGCAGATCGACATGGACTGAAGAGTAGGATACAACTAAGAATAATATCAAAAAAATTATAAAAAAGCTATAATTTGAAGCTTTGTACATTTTGTTAATCTATTTCACTATTAGTAGATCAAACTAAAGGCATTTGCATTATTCTGTGAATTTCTAAAGGAAAAGTTCATATTCAAGGACTTGTTTGTCTAAAGCAATATACGAAAAGAGACTTATTTTTGTGCATATGCTATAGTAATTGGTGTAGGTGTCTACTTAATTACTAAAGCTAGCGCGAAAAATGAGCACGTTTCATCATGAAATAAACCGCGATAATCATCATATTATGATAAGAAAATGAAATACAGCCATGTAGGTAGCTGAAGATTAGTATAATTCAACAAGAAGTTACATGTTCACAAAATAATCATAATAATCTGTGTGGGTAGTTAAGTATTTGCTAAATAACATTGTATTATCTACATATTCATCACACTCATAAATAACTTGCTGTTAGCCAAGGCAAATATGTAAGTATTATTACCTCAATCTGTAAATAATATTCAAAACGGTAGTTGGAAGGGGGAATAAGAGAAGGTAAACATATAACTAGAATGATGCCTCTGTATGCATCCAAACAGCCACAAGTATGCATACGTTTTTTCTAAAGACCACACAAAAGTAACACCAAAGACATATTTAATATTCATACTAAAAGTAATAAAATTTTGCGAAGGTACTGATGCACTGCCATTAGTAACCAAAGAATTTGAACCTTTAAAACTATGCATAGTGTAATTGGCTATAATATTTTTATCTTCCATCAGTTAATAAATCAAAAGATGCTCTTGACTTAGTATGTACAATTCTTCAATATATAATTATTAAGTTATATAGTGTTCCATCTTTGTTTAGAGAAGTTCTCAAATATTGTTGGAGCTAGTGATTCAATATATCATTATGACTATTTATCTCTTACTTGGCTGCAAAAATATGAAAATTTATTAAAGAATGCTTGAATAATAAAAACATTAATTTCACATACCATGATGACCTATTTTATACTATGAGCAAATCATGCACAATCAACAGTCATTATATATTGCTTATATTCCCACAAAAATATACCATACAACTTATACCATAATCATACATTCCCAGGCCCGGCCCTTCCCCAAAGCGGGAGAAGCATCCGCTTAGAGCCCAAAAACAACCAGGGCACCAAATTTACCACGCATGAAAAAAAAACCTAAATTGTCAATCTGCGATTCATAAACCAGCGAGGTAGCGACCCACGGTGGAAAAAGAGTCTCTCCATCCCCTCCAGGCAGTAGCCATCAGGCTTCAACTCGATAGCTAAGGCACAGGCATGCGGCAGCAGGCTCCTCCATCTCGATAGTCGGCAGCTAGGGCACAGACAAACGGCAGCAGGCTCCTCTATCTAAGGTGCTAGTACTACTTAATTTCATAATTTGGATTTTTTATGTTTTAAACTTTTAATTGTTGAGTTAATTTAGTTATTGTATTGTAATTTACATTATTTACTAAATTTAGTAATTTGTAAATCACTGATTACAAAAAATCATATTGCCTATGAAACATAGAGAGAGAAAATATAGAAAAGCCTATTCTAAAAGTGTGTCCAAGTGGTTTATTAGTCAGTGTTGTGGTTATTTTTTCCATCACCTAGCTTTATATGTTAAGTATCACTAACGAGTGGTTGATGTATGAGGATTTGGTTTTTTCCCATCATATAATTGATATGTTTGCAGGTAGTAAATACCGTGTTCCCATCTTGACTTGTTTTAGTATTGTTATTCATGTGAGCTTAGAATGAATGATGAATACGGGATACCCATAAAAGAAATTAAAAAAACATGGTTCCTTCTTATTACCTACATGTATTGTTTTTTTAGTTTTGATCATTGAGTTGATTTTCACCTGTTTCATGTTGTTAAGTGATATAGAATATGTTTCTTAACCACAATATACTATGAATACAGATATTATCTAATTTGAAAATATTTTTTTAATAATTATGACTATTGATTAGACATTCATAATTTATTTTTTGTTACTATAAAAATTATCAATATACAATATTATTTGATATTACTTTTATTGTGTTTAAAAATGCATGGACAAGAATATAGACACGCTAAAAGGGCCTTGGTTTTGCAATTGGCTTTAGGTACCAAAACACCTAGGACCGGCCCTGTACATTCCTACAAGAAAGAAAAAGTATGAAGTTCAATTGTAAATGAACTAGGCAAGGAACGGTAAGAAGAGTGCTCACTTATCAAAATACTTTGTTAGGAGAACAGGAGTTATCCAGCAAACTAAATCTTGACTTCAAAGCATACATGCATAAATACAATTATTGTTTAACCAAACTTATGTAATTTGCATTTACACAGTTCAAAAATACTTACATATGTCTGGCTAACTATTTCTAGAAAAATTTCCTGGCGTTCAATGTACTTCTCACAAACTTTCTTCACAGCAAACACAAGCTCTTTTTCTCCAGCTTTATCGAGGTTCTTTAATAATATAGTCGGTGTTAATTTATTCGTAGGGCACCCTATGTCCTTCATCATAGTGTACTTATATTCATTGCTTTATCCATCATTTTGCATTTTAAATATGCACCTATAATCTTAGTGTATGCTCTTGTATCTAGCTCTAGACCTTCTGTTTTGATTTCTGAGAATAGCTTCTCTACCTTTTCGATCAAGCCATTTTTTCCCAGCATAAGAATCATATCTTTATAGAAAGATATCACACTTGAATGTGTCCTCTTCCCTTATATAATGGAAGACCTAGATAGTATAGTAATTTGAAATGATGCATGTTAAAATGATTCCTAAACAGTACATGCCTTCTCCTATAAAAGAAACTAATAATCATTAGATAATTTGAAATGATGCATGTAATAATGGGATTGGCCCTTTTTAATATCAACAATCAAAGCAACAATTTTATTTTAAACAAGATACTTATGTTACATGTTTTGATGTAGTTTTATGTCTTGCGGCTTCAATCATTTACAATTTGGATATATTTCTAATGTATATTCTTTCTTTTCCATTGAAGATTTGGCACGGACAAGACTAGTTGGATATTAATACGGAAAACAGCGGTAAAATTATATTCAACACCTAGCTAATTGTGAAGCTTTTTTATCTTATCTGCACTCATATATCATTCTTTTTTCTGAATTTCATATTTGAACAGCATAGTTTGAGAAGGAAATGGCAACAGATGAATATAAAGCATGGAAGAATTCGTTAACAAGTAACCACCTAGTTTACAGGTATTTCTCTCTCTTTTAAATTTATTTATTAGAGTTCAATGTTACTTAAGTTTTATATCCTTTTAATTAAGGGTGTTTTCACTGGCAGTGCCTCGTTTCCCAATTGAAAAAGGTCCACAATATTTGTAAAACAGAGTGTCAGTGAATATGAAAATGTTGGTTTACATAACCTATAGAAATTTATCCCTTTTTCCTCTAAGGCCAATATTGCCTTATAAATGATGGCGTTAATAAGAAAATAAATCTAATTCAAAGCTCATCAATATTCTTACAACTGATAGCTTATCATGAATATTTATTCACATTTTTTATCTTGACTCATCTTCCATATTGGATTAGTTTTTCTATTCAGTAAACGATGAACTCGGTTATAACTTTTGAAACAATACTGATATTTGAAACAACCACGATAAGCCAATATTATATACTGAACTCTATGTAATATTTAAAAGATTTATTATGTGCTTCAAACAAATATTATATGCTGAAGAAAATGAAATGTAAGAACAAACCTATTGACCTATAATCAAACAAAATTAAGAACTTATATGTAACAAAAATGAAAATTTATTTTCTGAAATTCAAAATGCAAATAATTGAGGCTAAAGCATTTATAAACTTTTGGTTAAACTCATTATTATTTTCCTGTCCTGATGTCTGTTGGGCAATACTATTAGGCAGTCCATACTTTGAATCTCGTGATATCTGTTGGGCAGTCCATATTTTGAATCTCTGGATATCTGTTTGGCACCCATGTTTTGAATCGCATAAATCTAAATTCCTTCAATCATGTAATATTCCTATGTCCGTAAACGGTAAGATACAAGAGCATACACTGAGATGATAGGTGCATATTTTAAAGTGCAAAATGATGGATAAAGCAATGAATCATGAATATATGTACATGATGAAGGACATAGAGTGCGCGTATGGAAAATGTTCATAAATATCTATCAATATAAGCCTCATAATAAATTTCTCTTCGTATCAAAAAGGTACAACTTATCAAATCACATATTGATTTACTCGTGTTTTTGATAGAAGTGTATCAAAGCAATTTTACATCGTATCACATATGTTTGTTTTCATTTTTTTTTTGATATTATACATAGTCGTTACATATCAAAAAAGTCCTATACTAATTAGTATAATGTTAATTTTTTTACATGTTATGATTTTTTTTCCAGGTTGATCACTTAGAGAAAGAAGCTTGAACTTGTTGCATTTATGGGTAAGAACGAGATAATTGGAAAGTTTGGGTCGATACGGTGGTGGATCCTGAAGCTCTTCTATTTAGGCCTACTTCAGATATCTATACGATTGGACAAGCGGTTGGGATGTCTATCACTTGGCAGAAAGAATTTATCTCTTTTGATTAGTATGTATATGTACTTTTACTAATTTATGTTATGGATTTAGTTATGTTTTGGATCGAATTTATGAATTCATAAATGGTGTAAACTTGAATTGTTTTTGAATGTTAATGGATCCTGTTGTTTTAAGTATTTGAATGATTGTGGTAATTATTAACGAAATATTGGTTTTAATTATAATATCATGAAATTTATGGTTAATACCAATTGTGAAAAGATGAATTATAGTAGTTTGTAGCAGTTGTAAAAATATTTGTTGCAACTGTCAACACTAGTTGTAGTAGATCCTACTACAACTATTACAAACTGTTGTAAAATGTTAACGCAACAGGTGGAAACAATTGTTAAAATATATATTTCAACTGTTGTAAACAGTTGTAAATAAGTCTTTTACAACTGAGAAAAGCAGTTGTAAAAGATTCTATTACAACAGCCGTTGGCAGTTGCCAAAGAGTCTTATAACAACCATCGAAAGCAGTTGTAAATAACTCTTTTACAACTGCTATTTGCAGTTGTAAAAAGACTTTTTACATCTACTTATGCAACTGTACGTAGCCGTTGTAAAATAATCCCGCTCTATTACAACTGCGGATATAATGACTGGCGGGTGCCAGTTGTAATAGACCTATTACAACTGTTTTTGGCAGTTGTGAAAGGGTATTATTGTTGTAGTGTTCTAGGCTCTATTTATAACAATCAATTACTTAATGCCCAAGTTAATATTACATGGCAAAAAATAAATTGATCAACAAATTAGAGAGAGAAATAAACATAACCAAATATGCCTATCAATTAGGGAAAATAAATTTTTCTCTTTCTTTCTTTTGCATATTTATTTCCTTCTAAATGTGATTTTGTATCACGAAATTTAACAGTAGCTAAGTTAAAAAATAGTTTATTTTTGACTGATATCGTGTCCAATATAGCAAATTTAGTTAATGAATTGAGACGCGGGAATGAACAAAATTAATTCGATCGAAACAAACTAGAGGTTCTTTCCGGATAGTTTACTTATTCATAACTGATGAAATAACTAAGCAATAAATTTTAATGAATATTGAAAATAATTTTTACTAAAATTTGATGATAGTTCTACAATAGATGATATGTGGTTATATTAATTCGAATCTTTCCCGGAATTGCTCCCAAGTGAGATCCGCTTCAACGATTTCAGAAATAAGAAGCTCATACCAATCCAATGCTCTTTCTTGGAGCATGCTAGAAGCCACTTGGACTCGGTGGAGATCAACAAGATTCATGCGAGAAAAGATGCGGTCGCATGATCTAAGCCAAGCTTGAATTTCAATGACACTCTCGAATCCCCAAAATGGCCTTCCACCCAAATCGGTATAATCTCTACACAAGCGTGCAAAACCGGATCTAGGATGAGTAGGCTCTGGAATGGGTCCGATAGCTTGAGCATTCTTAACAAGATCTAGAAGCTGCTGGGCAGACATAAATGCTCCCTCCTGGGGAGTAGCACTGGATTGACCGACGTTGGTACGGCCAGATCTAACCATTTCTCTTCTTTAAGAAAGAAAGAAGAAGAAAAAAGTTATTCTCAGAATGAATACCAAACAATCATGATTGATAAAACAAGAAATCATAAAAGAATATAGGATAGAATGGTACGAAGACTCGAATCAAATCCTATGGCACGATTCCTAAGAAAGACTTAGGACAATGATCCTTGCTAGATTATTCTACGTTGTTCCGAAGTTTGGCTCTGATACCAAGCTGTGACGCCCCACCTCTATACCCACACCAGCCAAGGACACTACGGGGTAATGCCGTCGACTAGCGCGGAGAATAAGGCTGTTGAGGAGCGACCATCTGTGCAATTGCTTTGTGCGAGTACCGATATGCCAGATAAAAATATAACTTACATTTCATTTCTGGAGGAAATCCGACATACAGATACAAACTCAAAGCTACTACACGGTGGCTATGTATATATACTTCAGAAACAAATATAGAAATAAACATAACACAAATCATTCACAGACAATTCATATCACAAAGGTGGAAATAGATATGAATATAACACATGAAAGTGTTCATCAGAGTAGTGGTCAAATAAGATCCACAATATCACAAAAGAAAAGATACAAGTGCTAGACAACAGAATAAGTATACATCAATGAGTCAATATATCGAATGTATACAACCAAAAACTACAATGCTAGAGTAGTTAGCCAAAAGTCGGATGAAAGTCCCAGATAAGAAGTCATAAGTAAGCACCTGTAAAATCTCAATCTGACCCGAGTATTATTTAATAAGAAAATAATAAACGGATCAGTCTAGTTATAATTATCAGATAAAATGAGATGTAAGAAGAGATATAATAAAAACGTATGATAACCAAAAATGTCATACCTCGACAAGTATAATTTAGAAAATCAACAAAGGAAAATCATACAAATATCTCACGAATCTCATAGCATAAAAAGAAGGTCATATTCTTTATTAAATTCACCAAGCCACAATAAATGACATACATATCAATGCCAACTGAAAAAGGTGGTGAAACATAAATTCCAGAAATCACAACGAGAAATCCAGAAATCACAAGAAAAGAGGATGGCCAATCCCATAAACTGAATATCGATGCACCTAGAAAGATACGCCCCATTTAAAGTCTAGCATCGATACACCTAGATAGATGCACCCCATGCAAAGTCGAACATCGATGCACCTAGAAAGATATGCCCCATGCTCTAGAATCGATACACCTAGAAAGATGCACCCCATGCAAAGTCGAACATCGACGCACCTAGAAAGATACGCCCTATGCTATAGCATCGACGCACCTAGAAAGATAAGCCCCATGCATAAATAAACATCGACGCACCTAGAAAGATACGCCCCATGTAATGTCTAACATCGATGCACCTAGAAAGATACACTACGCCATAAATGGCCTACTGCAACACAAAAAAAATGTTGGCTCAGGCCCGAAAAATGTTGCCATAGGTCTATGGCAACACTTTTAGGGTGATGCAATTTTTGCCGTTGCCTTAGACCTCAAAGGCAACATTTTGACTATCTAAGGCAACATAAGTAATATTGTTGCAATAGAACCCTATTTGGGTCTATGGCAACACCCATAGGTATCTGTAGCAACATTCCAAAATGTTGCTATAGATATGAACTTTTTGAATTTGTGGGGCCCACAATGTAGAGCATATTTGATTTTTTAATAAAAATAAATATTTATTTAATAAAATGCTATTACACAGAATTTGATATTTAAACAGTAATTTATTTAAATAAATATTTTATTTCAACATTTGAAATAGTACAAATTCCTGACTCCACTATTTTACAATTCAATGATATATAACACCGATATTCACATATACAGATATTCCTCACTACATCACTCAGTTCACTCATTACATATACAGTTTCAATTTATACATACATCGACACTGACAAATATATGCCGAGCCGAAGGCGAGCCGAGTGCCGAGCCGAAGGCGAGCCGAGAAGCGGGTCCGGGCGCAGCGCCGGCGGGGGTCCGGGGCACCGCAGTCCCGGTTAGGTCGAACAAGTGGGCACCGCCCGATTCATCCGATTTTGAAAGATCGAGCCTTCTTTGAAACCTGTCTTCAGCTCATGCATTCATACACTCATGCACATTTGATTTGACTCTGTCTTCAAGCTTGTATCCAGCTGTCCAGTCTTCAATACCTGTCACATATAATTCAAAAGCAGTAATCTGGAAAATAATATTTAACTCAAACAGAAAATGAAAATATTTTTGTTATAATATTTGCCTCAGGTATTTGGGTTGTTTCTTTTCATAAGTGCATAAGCCAAACATGAATGCAACACATGGATACAAGGACACGGCACAAGGTCAAACCCGAGTCATCGACTGGATTCAACTCAGGGCCAAGCAACCAACAAAACAAACAAGAACCAGGTTCAGCAAAATATAGACAAGCCAGTGCAAGAACACAGCAGTACACATAGGCAGCCCATCAAGCAAAAACAGTGAATGCATCAGGCATGTACAAGGGAAACATAGGCAGTAATATGATATACAAAGGACTTGGAGCACCAGTTCATGTTCTGGTTTAACAAATGCAGCAGAAAGGAGCTAACAAGCTCAGACCATACATCATCGCAATCCAACATACCAATACATCATCGCAATCCAACATACCAATACATCATCGCAATCCAACATACCAGATTTATCAAAGTCCAACAGAAAGATTAAACCCGAGATTATAGGAAATAAAGCCTATAAATAAATCCCAATTCATCATCGGCAAAAGCATGCGAGTGTAACCAAAATCGAGAACAATCAAGTAAACCAGAAGGCATAAAACATACCAAATAATATCACATCGCACCCGACGACGAAGTCAAAGCAATTCGAGCAATCAATCAAGGAATTGAAACTGGTTTTATGATTGCTGGCCAATTTGAAAATTTAAGCGGCATTCTCTCAAACAAGAAATCTGCGTTTGACATCTTCCTTGAATCCGAAAATGGTACTTTTTGAAGCAATCGAGCAAAGCTTCATCAGAATCGAACTTCTTCTGAACATTGGCGAGAAAGATTCAAGCATCAGATCTGGTCGAAGTATCATAAATTGCCAACCCTGCTGTCACGAAACCACCAGATTCGAGGAACAGCGGCTGAGCCACAACTATCGCCGACGTATCCTCCTCGATGGGTCCGTTAAGGTAGATGACGCGCTCTTTGAGAAGCCAGGAAAAGATATCGCAGGCACGCTGGCCATGGGATGTGTGCTCGATGACCATCGGAATCAGGCTGTAGAAACGGCGGTGGGGTAGTGGAGTTTTGTTGGGGGCTGCGGTTGGTAGGATTTGGGAGAGGTTGCGTATCGACATGTAGGCAACAGCAGCGAAATTGAGGGTGAGAACGAAATGGGAACGAAAATATGATTTAGAAATTAGGGATTTGGAAATTGGGGATTTGGATTTGGAAATTGGGGGTGAGAACGAAATGGTATGAACAGTAAAGCGGGAAAACGAAAATTTAGGGCAAAATGTAGCGGTGATCCATGTTAACAATCAGATTAAATGTAGACCGTTGGATCGTATTCACGCGGATTGCTAATTTTATTAATTTTTTAATCTGAAAACATCTATGGCAACACTATATAAAAATGTTGCATCGTGTTACACTTGTTTAGCTAGAGCAACACATTTTTATGGCTAAGGTAACACTAAAAATACAACGTTGCAGTAGGACCAAAATTTTATAGCTATCGCAACATTTTAGCTGGCAACACCTTGCAAAAATGTTGCAGAAGGTCATTTATGGCGTAGTGGATACACCCCATGCAAAGTCGAACATCGACGCACCTAGAAAGATACGCCCCATGCTCTAGAATCGATACACCTAGAAAGATGCACCCCATGCAAAGTCGAACATCGATGCACCTAGAAAGATACGCCCCATGCTCTAGCATCGACGCACCTAGAAAGATACGCCCCATGCATAAATAAACATCGACGCACCGAGAAAGATACGCCCCATGTAATGTCTAACATCGATGCACCTAGAAAGATACACCCCATGCAAAGTCGAACATCTACGCATCTAGAAAGATACGACCCATGCATAGACGAACATCGACGCACCTAGAAAGATACGCCCCATGCCCCGACTTATTGAGCCGATTGCTCCACGAAGTAAACAAACATCGACGCACCTATATAGGTATGACCCATGCGTAAAGTGAGACGAAGCTCAATAAAACGAAGTACAGTCCTCCACCCGGACAAAGAGACATCGCACATTGCTAGTCTAAATCATAAAATGATCGTCATTGATCATCAAGAAGTGTCGATCACACTAAGCTAGTAAATATAAGAGTTTAGCTTCATGTCCCATAACCACTTGCTTAACTCAAATATTTACAAACAGATTGTAGATTTCCACTCGAAAATTGTCACAAAAGTTTCAACCGAACAAGTCCATAAATTAACCGACGAAGTAAACGCAAGCGTTTCATACCACTTGTTTTGCTAAGTTGTTTAATTATATTTTCTCATACGAATGAGGTAAAGGTTTGAATATACTAATAGATTGGAAAACAATTTAAGAAACGAGCTTTGTAATAAAATAGTGTTGAAATCATTTTGATGAAAGGGTTTTGATATTTACTACTAGTATAGAAAACCTTTATATTTTAAAGTGACAAATCATAGAAGTGATTGTAGAAACAATCAATCATAAAAATTCACATTCGAAGACATGAATCAATTCCAACGAAATCGATACCAACTCCATCAAAAATGGAAAACCACAAAAATCCCGAAAAAGAAGTCATCCAGGTAGATAATAAAAGATAACAATAAATCAAATAACCTTAAATCGATAAAGGCTGGAAAGTCAAAACAAAATAATTAGGTTGGTTGGTAGGAGCAGGTCGGTCGACTGGACCAGAGGGTCGGTCGACTGGACCAGGGGGTCGGTCGACCGATGCAGACCCAGGCAATTTTCTGGGCCTGGTTCGGTCGACTGAACCCTTGGTTCGGTCGACCGAAACAGCTTCCAAGACATTCTGTTTCTCGGTTCGGTCGGCTGAACCCCTGGTTCGGTCGACCGAACCTGCTCCAGAAGCATTTTCAGTCCAGCCCCCTTTTGGGGCAAATTCCAACAACGACGATCGGACGAGCAACGGGCGCTAAGGGTTTACGCCAATCGGCAACCCAGCCCTATATGACCCTCCGAAACACTCCACTAACGTGTTCAAACATCAAAGATTGGATTTTTATAAAAATTGGATTAAAAAAACCAAAAATTGGACAATTCATCAATTCAATCCAAATCGAAAGCAATTGAACATAAACAAGTGTTAGGAATTCATACCTAACAATCAAAGATAAATATAGACATAGATGTGAGATAGAAATCTCACCATTTCACAAAATCAATGAAGAAGAAGCTATAGAGCAATGGCAAGGACAATCACTCTTCAATTCCAACTCAACAAGCTTGAATCTAAGCTTAAAAGAGAAACATTTCCTAAATTAGGTTTAGGGAATTTCTGAAATTGAAAGGAGAATGAGTTGGAGAAGATGAAGAGGATGCTTACCAATAGCTTCTCTTTGAATTTGGAGCTGGAAGAAAGATTTACAAATGAACTAGGGCTTGGAGTTTTAATTTCCCATTCCACACTCCATTGTTGCTAAAGCTTGAGTATTAGGAATTAGAAATGAAGTAATGAAGAGTTGGAGTGGAGTTGGGTTGATAAAACCAGAATTGGGCAAATGGGCTGAACCAAACCCAAAGTCCAATAGAAAATAGCAAAATTCGACTTACTCCAAACATATCGAAGCTTATACTCAAAAAAGTCGCAAACAGCATTTCGAACTCAATGGAAGTGGTCTCGAGTCCTAATTCGACTGTTTGCAAAAAGTAGCTTTTCGGACATCAATCCAATTAACGATTCTATATTTAAATAAAATATTTAAATATTCAATCGTAAAATATGCGGGTTGTAATAGACTCCCCTCCTTAAAAAAATTGCGTCCTCGCAATACTTAAGAAGAAAATAAAGAGTAACAACCATAAAAGCATATCAACACAAAAGAAAATTTGAAATAAGAAGTTCACCATAAAGAGCACGGAAGAGTAAGTCTGAACGTGTTCGCTCGATGAATTCTCTGGATTCCCAAGTGAAATCCTTAGGATTTGAGAACCATCGGACTTTCACAAAAAGAACATCTTTATTTCGAAGGCACTCAACCCCCGAAGAGATGATGCGAATAGAATGTTGCTCAAAAGTCAAATCTGGTGAAACTTCAATCCCTACTATAACACTAGGCTCAAGAATAAAAATCGGAAACCTAAAATCATTTCCATAGTTAAAAGACGTGGAAAACGTCAAGAATAACAGAAAATTAAGCTGGTGCAACGGCGTAGTACAAAAACGGTACGCCCGAGAAACGAGAAACTCGAATAATTTGGAACAACGGCATAGTACAATAATGGTACGCCAGAAGAACCAAAGCTCGAATAATTTCGGAACACCAACATAGTACAAAAATGGTACGTCCAATGATCCGAACACCATAAAAGAACATCGGACGCTAGTCCATAAAAGAAATGAGATAAAGCTCAATAAAACGAAGTATATCAAAACGTCCGATGAACTTGATAAAAAAGATAATCCCATTCAGACATCATCAAAGAATCAACCACTTGTTGCTTACGACTAAGCGCATTGGCAACACGATTTCCCTTCTGGGAATAAAAAGAATATCAAGATCATAAGATGCCGGGAACTCGAGTCAACATGAAGTTCCTTATGAGAAAATAAATATTCCAAGATTTATGATCGAGGTGGAGAACAAATTTCTCCCCCAAAAATGATGATGCCAAACTCTAAAAGAGAAAATAATAACCGCGAGCACTTGATCATGAGTGGCATACCTAGTCTCGATCGGCTTTAATGATTTAGAAGCACAAGTGATAGCACGTTCTCTTTTGCAAGAGAACGGCATCCAAACCAATACGATTAACATTGGTACAAAAGATAAAGTCTTGGTTCCCTTTGGGAATCACAAGAATAAGAGTATCGAAAAGAAAGAGTTTCTTTTAAATAATCTTCTTTCCCGAAAAGCTAAAACTTTCAAAATTACATTTATCTTTATGTAATAATCTTTCTAGAAAAAATTACATTTTTCAAGTCAATATATTGTGTTTGACTGTCTCATCATAGTGTTTAGGAAATTCCTATCGATAACGTTGATCAAGCGCACCGACCAGAATTCTTAAAGCACTCAACGGGCAATACAATCACAAAATCATCTTCTTTATGATAAAAATGTCTCTTAAAAAATTAACTAATATTCTTTTCTAATTTCGAGAACAAAATCCAATTATACTTATAAAATATCTTATGAAAAAGATTTGCAAAATTTTAAATTGCTGTTTTCATCCAAAATCAATATATATAAGAATGGAGTCATCGAGATTGTAGAATACTCGATTCATAAAATGGATGAAATAAGCTAGACAAACTGAATGACATAATAAGTCATTCATAAGTTCCATAACGAGTGCGGATTGCGGTAAATGGAATGCTAACTCCCGCAACTCGTAGCAACTGAAAATCGGTGGCGAGGTCGAGCTAAAAAGACCTTAACACCACTTAAAAGATTGCTTAGGTGATAATCCTAAGACAAACTCAAAAATATCAGAAAATTCTCAAACTACATGAATGAGAGAAATAACACTTTCCTCATCATGTGAGCTTAAAGAATAAAATGATGCCATCAAATTGGAATCAAAATCACAAAGGAAAAACAAAAATCTGCTTAACAGATTGAAAATGTCGAAGGAGAATAGTCCACATGCGACAAAGGATATGGCTTCATAGTAGTTAAGTCAATCCTTACAAAAGTCAATTCCAAAGCATAAGTAAAAATCGGCTCGGAAAGAAAAATCACACAAAATAATTTTGACATCAATAAAAAGCAAACTGAGTGTTGCGGATCCACCAATCCGGATTCGCAATCCTCAAAAAAGTCATCAAACCCAGAAATGTTTAAAGAAAAAGAATCACAAGTTCTTTTGATATAAAAATAATGAGATGAAACCCATATCAAAAAGAACTCGAATAAGATAATCACAAAATAAATACCATCAAGGATAGAATGGATACCTTGACCAAGAGAAGTGCTAATAGAGGCTTGCACAACCTTTAGCTTTCCCTCCTTCTTGCTTGAAGTATGGGACACGCAGATATATGATGACTCAAACTTTTGCAATAGCGACAATAGAGGGGTTGTGGACACTCCTTTGCATAGTGGTCCATGGAATCACAATTGTAGCATCGTCCACGACTAGCGGTAGGAGTCTTTGCTACAAGAATTTCTTGCTTCCCTTTCTTGTCGGGATTGGGGCCTTTGAACTTAATAGGCCTCTTCATATTATTGTTGAAGTTATGTTTGGCACCCACAACTTCAACATTACTTTCATTATCGGCCTCTTCAAGTCGAAGAGCGATATCAATAAGCTGATCAAAAGAAACTTCCAGTTTCAGAAGCAAAGGCATTTTAAGGTTCTTATTCAACCCATAGACAAACCTTTGATTTTTCTTCAATGGGGTATTAATATACTCGACCCCATATTTAGAAAGAGATTCGAAAGATGCGACGTAGTCCGTCACAGAAGATTCACCTTGAACAAGGTCGATAAAACGCCGGGCCAAAGTTACTTTTTCAGCCTCCAGCACAAATTTCAATCGAATCTTTCCCGGAATTGCTCCAAACTGAGATCCGCTTCAACGATTTCAGAAATAAGAAGCTCATACCAATCCAATGCTCTTTCTTGGAGCATGCTAGAAGCCACTTGGACTCGGTGGAGATCAACAAGATTCATGCGAGAAAAGATGCAATCGCATGATCTAAGCCAAGCTTGAATTTCAATGACACTCTCAGATCCCCGGAATGGCCTTCCACCCAAATCGGTATAATCTCTACACAAGCGTGCAAAACCAGATCTAGGATGAGTAGGCTCTGGAATGGGTCCGATAGCTTGAGCATTCTTAACAAGATCTAGAAGCTGCTGGGCAGACATAAATGGTCCCTCCTGGGGAGTAGCACTGGATTGACCGACGTTGGTACGTCCAGATCTAACCATTTCTCTTCTTTAAGAAAGAAAGAAGAAAAAAAAAGTTATTCTCAGAATGAATACCAAACAATCATGATTGATAAAACAAGGAATCATAAAAGAAAATAGGATAGAACGGTACGAAGGCTCGAATCAAATCTTATGGCACGATTCCTAAGAAAGACTTAGGACAATGATCCCTGCTAGATTATTCTACATTGTTCCGAAGTTTGGCTCTGATACCAAGCTGTGATGCCCCACCTCTATACCCACGCCAGCCAAGGACACTATGGGGTAATGCCGTCGACTAGCGCGGAGAATAAGGCTGTTGAGGAGCGACCATCTGTGCAATTGCTTTGTGCGAGTACCGATATGCCAGATAAAAATATAACTTACATTTCATTTCTGGAGGAAATCCGACATACCGATACAAACTCAAAGCTACTACACGGTGGCTATGTATATATACTTCGAAAACAAATATAGAAATAAACATAACACAAATCAGTCACAGACAATTCATATCACAAAGGCGGAAATAGATATGAATATAACACATGAAAGTGTTCATCAGAGTAGTGATCAAATAAGATCCACAATATCACAAAAGAAAAGATACAAGTGCTAGACAACAGAATATGTATACATCAATGAGTCAATATATCGAATGTATACAACCAAAAACTACAATGCTAGAGTAGTTAGCCAAAAGTCAGATGATAGTCCCAGATAAGAAGTCATGAGTAAGCACTTGTAATATCTCAGTCTGACCCGAGTATTATTTAATAAGAAAATAATAAACGGATCAGTCTAGCTATAATTATCAGATAAAATGAGATGTAAGAAGAGATATAATAAAACGTATGATAACCAAAAATGTCATACCTCGACAAGTATACATTAGAAAATCAACAAAGGAAAATCATACAAATATCTCACGAATCTCATAGCATAAAAAGAATGTCATATTCTTTATTTAATTCACCAAGCCACAATAAATGACATACATATCAATGCCAACTGAAAAAGGTGGTGAAACATAAATTCCAGAAATAACAACGAGAAATCCAGAAATCACAAGAAAAGAGGATGGCTAATCCCATAAACTGAACATCGACGCACCTAGAAAGATACGCCCCATGTAAAGTCTAGCATCGATACACCTAGATAGATGCACCCCATGCAAAGTTGAACATCGACGCACCTAGAAAGATACGCCCCATGCTCTAGAATCGATACACCTAGAAAGATGCACCCCATGCAAAGTCGAACATCGACGCACCTAGAAAGATACGCCCTATGCTCTAGCATCGACGCACCTAGAAAGATACGCCCCATGCATAAATAAACATCGACGCACCTAGAAAGATACGCCCCATATAATATCTAACATCGATGCACCTAGAAAGATACACCCCATGCAAAGTCGAACATCGACACACCTAGAAAGATACGCCCCATGCTCTAGAATCGATACACCTAGAAAGATGCACCCCATGCAAAGTCGAACATCGATGCACCTAGAAAGATACGCCCCATGCTCTAGCATCGACGCACCTAGAAAGATACGCCCCATGCATAAATAAACATCGACGCACCTAGAAAGGTACGCCCCATGTAATGTCTAACATCGATGCACCTAGAAAGATACACCCCATGCAAAGTCGAACATCGACGCATCTAGAAAGATACGATCCATGCATAGACGAACATCGACGCACCTAGAAAGATACGCCCCATGCCCCGACTTATTGAGCCGATTGCTCCACGAAGTAAACAAACATCGACGCACCTATATAGGTATGACCCATGCGTAAAGTGAGACGAAGCTCAATAAAACGAAGTACAGTCCTCCACCTGGACAAAGAGACATCGCACATTGCTAGTCTAAACCATAAAATGATCGTCATTGATCATCAAGAAGTGTCGATCACACTAAGCTAGTAAATATAAGAGTTTAGCTTCATGTCCCATAACCACTTGCTTAACTCAAATATTTACGAACAGATTGTAGATTTCCACTCGAAAATTGTCACAAGAGTTTCAACCGAACAAGTCCATAAATTAACCAACGAAGTAAACGCAAGTGTTTCATACCACTTGTTTTGCTAAGCCGTTTAATTAGATTTTCTCATACGAATGAGGTAAAGGTTTGAATATACTAATAGATTGGAAAACAGTTTAAGAAACGAGCTTTGTAATAAAATAGTGTTGAAATCATTTTGATGAAAGGGTTTTGATATTTACTACTAGTATAGAAAACCTTTATATTTTAAAGTGACAAATCATAGAAGTGATTGTAGAAACAATCAATCATAAAAATTCACATCCGAAGACGTGAATCAATTCCAACGAAATCGATACCAACTCCATCAAAAATGGATAACCACAAAAATCCCGAAAAAGAAGTCATCACGGTAGATAATAAAAGATAACAATAAATCAGATAACCTTGAATCGATAAAGGCTGGAAAGTCAAAACAAAATAATTAGGTAGGTTGAGAGGAGAAGGTCGGTCGACTGGACCAGGGGGTCGGTCGATTGGACCAGGGGGTCGTTCGACCGATATAGACCCAGGCAATTTCCTGGGCCTGGTTCGGTCGACCGAAACTGCTTCCGTGAAATTCTGTTTTTCGGTTCGGTCGGCTGAACCCCTGGTTCGGTCGACCGAACCTGCTCCAGAAGCATTTTCAGTCCAGCCCCCTTTTGGGGCAAATTCCAACAACGACGATCGGATGAGCAACGGGCGCTAAGGGTTTACGCCAATCGGCAACCCAGCCCTATATGACTCTCTGAAACACTCCACTAACGTGTTCAAACATCAAAGATTGGATTTTTATAAAAATTGGATTTAAAAAACCAAAAATTGGACAATTCATCAATTTAATCCAAATCGAAAGCAATTGAACATAAACAAGTGTTAGGAATTCATACCTAACAATCAAAGATAAATATAGACATAGATGTGAGATAAAAATCTCACCATTTCACAAAATCAATGAAGAAGAAGCTATAGAGAAATGGCAAGGACAATCACTCTTCAATTCCAACTCAACAAGCTTGAATCTAAGCTTAAAAGAGAAACATTTCCTAAATTAGGTTTACGGAATTTCTGAAATTGAAAGGAGAATGAGTTGGAGAAGATGAAGAGGATGCTTACCAATAGCTTCTCTTTGAATTTGGAGCTAGAAGAAGGATTTACAAATGAACTAGGGCTTGGAGTTTTAATTTCCCATTCCACTCTCCATTGTTGCTAAAGCTTGAGTATTAGGAATTAGAAATGAAGTAATGAAGAGTTGGAGTGGAGTTGGGTTGATAAAACCAGAATTGGGCAAATGGGCTGAACCAAACCCAAAGTCCAAAGTCCAATAGAAAATAGCAAAATTCGACTTACTCCAAACATACCGAAGCTTATACTCAAAAAAGTCACAAACGGCATTTCGAACTCAATGGAAGTGGTCTCGAGTCCTAATTCGACTGTTTGGAAAAAGTAGCTTTTCGGACATCAATCCGATTAACGATTCTATATTTAAATAAAATATTTAAATATTCAATCGTAAAATATGCGGGTTGTTACAGACTCCCCTCCTTAAAAAAATTGCGTCCTCGCAATACTTAAGAAGAAAATAAAGAGTAACAACTATAAAAGCATATCAACACAAAAGAAAATTTGAAATAAGAAGTTCACCATAAAGAGCACGGAAGAGTAAGTCCGAATGTGTTCGCTCGATGAATCCTCTGGATTCCCAAGTGAAATCCTTAGGATTTGAGAACCATCGGACTTTCACAAAAAGAACATCTTTATTTCGAAGGCACTCAACCCCCGAAGAGATGATGCGAATAGAATGTTGCTCAAAAGTCAAATCGGGTGAAACTTCAATCCCTACTATAACACTAGGCTCAAGAATAAAAATCGGAAACCTAAAATCATTTCCATAGTTAAAAGACGTGGAAAACGTCAAGAATAACAGAAAATTGAGCCGGTGCAACGACGTAGTACAAAAACGGTACGCCCGAGAAACGAGAAACTCGAATAATGTGGAACAACGGCATAGTACAATAACGATACGCCAGATGAACCAAAGCTCGAATAATTTCGGAACACCAACATAGTACAAAAACGGTACGTCCAATGATCCGAACACCATAAAAGAACATCGGACGCTAGTCCATAAAAGAAATGAGATAAAGCTCAATAAAACGAAGTATATCAAAACGTCCGATGAACTTGATAAAAAAGATAATCCCATTCAGACATCATCAAAGAATCAACCACTTGTTGCTTACGACTAAGCGCATTGGCAACACGATTTCCCTTCTGGGAATAAAAAGAATATCAAGATCATAAGATGCCGGGAACTCGAGTCAACATGAAGTTCCTTATGAGAAAATAAATATTCCAAGATTTATGATCGAGGTGGAGAACAAATTTCTCCCCCAAAAATGATGATGCCAAACTCTAAAAGCGAAAACAATAACCGCGAGCACTAGATCATGAGTGGCATACCTAGTCTCGATCGGCTTTAATGATTTAGAAGCACAAGTGATAGCACGTTCTCTTTTGCAAGAGAACGGCATCCAAACCAATACGATTAACATTGGTACAAAAGATAAAGTCTTGGTTCCTTTTGGGAATCACAAGAATAAGAGTATCGAAAAGAAAGAGTTTCTTTTAAATAATCTGCTTTCCCGAAAAGCTAAAACTTTCAAAATTACATTTATCTTTATGTAATAATCTTTCTAGAAAAAATTACATTTTTACAAGTCAATATATTGTGTTTGACTGTCTCATCATAGTGTTTAGGAAATTCCTATCGATAACGTTGATCAAGCGTACCGACCAGAATTCTTAAAGCACTCAATGGGCAATACAATCACAAAATCATCTTCTTTATGATAAAAATGTCTCTTAAAAAATTTACTAATATTCTTTTCTAATTTCGAGAACAAAATCCAATTATACTTATAAAATATCTTATGAAAAAGATTTGCAAAATTTTAAATTGCTGTTTTCATCCAAAATCAATATATACAAGAATGGAGTCATCGAGATTGTAGAATACTCGATTCATAAAATGGATGAAATAAGCTAGACAAACTGAATGACATAATAAGTCATTCATAAGTTCCATAACGAGTGCGGAATGCGGTAAATGGAATGCTAACTCCCGCAACTCGTAGCAACTGAAAATCGGTGGCGAGGTCGAGCTAAAAAGACCTTAACACCACTTAAAAGATTGCTTAGGTGATAATCCTAAGACAAACTCAAAAATATCAGAAAATTCTCAAACTACATGAATGAGAGAAATAACACTTTCCTCATCATGTGAGCATAAAGAATAAAATGATGCCATCAAATTGGAATCAAAATCACAAAGGAAAAACAAAAATCTGCTTAACAGATTGAAAATGTCGAAGAAGAATAGTCCACACGGGACAAAGGATATGGCTTCATAGTAATTAAGCCAATCCTTACAAAAGTCAATTCCAAAGCATAAGTAAAAATCGGCTCGGAAAGAAAAATCACACAAAATAATTTCGACATCAATAAAAATCAAACTGAGTGTTGTGGATCCACCAATCCGGATTCGCAATCCTCAAAGAAGTCATCAAACCCAGAAATGTTTACAGAAAAAGAATCACAAGTTCTTTTGATATAAAAATAATGAGATGAAACCTATATCAAAAAGAACTCGAATAAGATAATCACAAAATAAATATCATCAAGGATAGAATGGATACCTTGACCAAGAGAAGTGCTAGTAGAGGCTTGCACAACCTTTAGCTTTCCCTCCTTCTTGCTTGAAGTATGGGACACGCAGATATATGATGACTCAAACTTTTGCAATAGCGACAATAGAGGGGTTGTGGACACTCCTTTGCATAGTGGTCCATGGAATCACAATTGTAGCATCGTCCACGACTAGCGGTAGGAGTCTTTGCTACAAGAATTTCTTGCTTCCCTTTCTTGTCGGGATTGGGGCCTTTGAACTTAATAGGCCTCTTCATGTTATTGTTGAACTTATGTTTGGCACCTACAACTTCAACATTACTTTCATTATCGGCCTCTTCAAGTCGAAGAGCGATATCAATAAGCTGATCAAAAGAAACTTCCAGTTTCAGAAGCAAAGGCATTTTAAGGTTCTTATTCAACCGATAGACAAACCTTTGATTTTTCTTCAATGGGGTATTAATATACTCGACCCCATATTTAGAAAGAGATTCGAAAGATGCGACGTAGTCCGTCACAGAAGATTCACCATGAACAAGGTCGATAAAACGCCGGGCCAAAGTTACTTTTTCAGCCTCCGGCACAAATTTCAATCGAATCTTTCCCGGAATTTCTCCCAAGTGAGATCCGCTTCAACGATTTCAGAAATAAGAAGCTCATATCAATCCAATGCTCTTTCTTGGAGCATGCTAGAAGCCACTTGGACTCGGTGGAGATCAACAAGATTCATGCGAGAAAAGATGCGGTCGCATGATCTAAGCCAAGCTTGAATTTCAATGACACTCTCGGATCCCCGGAATGGCCTTCCACCCAAATCGGTATAATCTCTACACAAGCGTGCAAAACCGAATCTACGATGAGTAGGCTCTGGAATGGGTCCGATAGCTTGAGCATTTTTAACAAGATCTAGAAGCTGCTGGGCAGACATAAATGCTCCCTCCTGGGGAGTAGCACTGGATTGACCGACGTTGGTACGTCTAGATCTAACCATTTCTCTTCTTTAAGAAAGAAAGAAGAAGAAAAAAGTTATTCTCAGAATGAATACCAAACAATCATGATTGATAAAACAAGGAATCATAAAAGAAAATAGGATAGACCGGTACGAAGGCTCGAATCAAATCCTATGGCACGATTCCTAAGAAAGACTTAGGACAATGATCCCTGCTAGATTATTCTACATTGTTCCGAAGTTTGGCTCTGATACCAAGCTGTGACGCCCCACCTCTATACCCACGCCAGCCAAGGACACTACGGGGTAATGCCGTCGACTAGCGCAGAGAATAAGGCTGTTGAGGAGCGACCATCTGTGCAATTGCTTTGTGCGAGTACCGATATGCCAGATAAAAATATAACTTACATTTCATTTCTGGAGGAAATACGACATACCGATACAAACTCAAAGCTACTACACGGTGGCTATGTATATATACTTCGGAAACAAATATAGAAATAAACATAAATCAAATCAGTCACAGACAATTCATATCACAAAGGCGGAAATAGATATGAATATAACACATGAAAGTGTTCATCAGAGTAGTGGTCAAATAAGATCCACAATATCACAAAAGAAAAGATACAAGTGCTAGACAACAAAATATGTATACATTAATGAGTCAATATATCGAATGTATACAACCAAAAACTACAATGCTAGAGTAGTTAGCCAAAAGTCAGATGATAGTCCCAGATAAGAAGTCATGAGTAAGCACCTGTAAAATCCCAGTCTAACCCGAGTATTATTTAATAAGAAAATAATAAACAGATCAGTCTAGCTATAATTATCAGATAAAATGAGATGTAAGAAGAGATATAATAAAAACGTATGATAACCAAAAATATCATACCTCGACAAGTATACATTAGAAAATCAACAAAGGAAAATCATACAAATATCTCACGAATCTCATAGCATAAAAAGAATGTCATATTCTTTATTTAATTCACCAAGCCACAATAAATGACATACATATCAATGCCAACTGAAAAAGGTGGTGAAACATAAATTCCAGAAATCACAACGAGAAATCCAGAAATCACAAGAAAAGAGGATGTCCAATCCCATAAACTGAACATCGACGCACCTAGAAAGATACGCCCCATGTAATGTCTAGCATCGATACACCTAGAAAGATGCACCCCATGCAAAGTCGAACATCGACGCACCTAGAAAGATACGCCCCATGCTCTAGAATAGATACACCTAAAAAGATGCACCCCATGCAAAGTCGAACATCGACGCACCTAGAAAGATACGCCCCATGCTCTAGCATCGACGCACCTAGAAAGATACGCCCCATGCATAAATAAACATCGACGCACCTAGAAAGATACACCCCATGCTCTAGAATCGATACACCTAGAAAGATGCACCCCATGCAAAGTCGAACATCGACGCACCTAGAAAGATACGCCCCATGCTCTAGCATCGACGCACCTAGAAAGATACGCCCCATGCATAAATAAACATCGACGCACCGAGAAAGATACGCCCCATGTAATGTCTAACATCGATGCACCTAGAAAGATACACCCCATGCAAAGTCTAACATCGACGCATCTAGAAAGATACGACCCATGTATAGACGAACATCGACGCACCTAGAAAGATACGCCCCATGCCCCGACTTATTGAGCCGATTGCTCCACGAAGTAAACAAACATCGACGCACCTATATAGGTATGACCCATGCGTAAAGTGAGACGAAGCTCAATAAAACGAAGTACAGTCCTCCACCTGGATAAAGAGACATCGCACATTGCTAGTCTAAATCATAAAATGATCGTCATTGATCATCAAGAAGTGTCGATCACACTAAGCTAGTAAATATAAGAGTTTAGCTTCATGTCCCATAACCACTTGCTTAACTCAAATATTTACGAACAGATTGTAGATTTCCACTCGAAAATTGTCACAAAAGTTTCAACCGAACAAGTCCATAAATTAACCGACGAAGTAAACGCAAGCGTTTCATACCACTTGTTTTGCTAAGTTGTTTAATTATATTTTCTCATACGAAAAACAGTTTAAGAAACGAGCTTTGTAATAAAATAGTGTTGAAATCATTTTGATGAAAGGGTTTTGATATTTACTACTAGTATAGAAAACCTTTATATTTTAAAGTGACAAATCATAGAAGTGATTGTAGAAACAATCAACCATAAAAATTCACATCCAAAGACGTGAATCAATTCCAACGAAATCGATACCAACTCCATCAAAAATGGATAACCACAAAAATCCCGAAAAAGAAGTCATCACGGTAGATAATAAAAGATAACAACAAATCAGATAACCTTGAATCGATAAAGGCTGGAAAATCAAAACAAAATAATTAGGTAGGTTGAGAGGAGCAGGTCGGTCGACTGGACCAGGGGGTCGGTCGACCGATACAGACCCAGGCAATTTCCTGGGTCTGGTTCGGTCGACCGACCCCCTAGTCCAGGCGACCGAACCTGCTTCCGAGACATTCTATTTTTCTGTTCGGTCGGCTGAACCCTTGGTTCGGTCGACCGAACCTGCTCCAAAAGCATTTTCAGTCCAGCCCCCTTTTGGGGCAAATTCCAACAACGGCGATCGGACGAGCAACAGGCGCTAAGGGTTTACGCCAATCGGCAACCCAGCCCTATATGACCCTCCGAAACACTCCACTAACGCGTTCAAACATCAAAGATTGGATTTTTATAAAAAATTGGATTCCAAAAACCAAAAATTGGACAATTCATCAATTCAATCCAAATCGAAATCAATTGAACATAAACAAGTGTTAGGAATTCATACCTAACAATCAAAGATAAATATAGACATAGATGTGAGATAAAAATCTCACCTTTTTACAAAATCAATGAAGAAGAAGCTATAGAGCAATGGCAAGGATAATCACTCTTCAATTCCAACTCAACAAGCTTGAATCTAAGCTTAAAAGAGAAACATTTCCTAAATTAGGTTTAGGGAATTTCTGAAATTGAAAGGAGAATGAGTTGGAGAAGATGAAGAGGATGCTTACCAATAGCTTCTCTTTGAATTTTGAGCTAGGAGAAGGATTTGCAAATGAACTATAGGGCTTGGAGTTTTAATTTCCCATTCCACTCTCCATTGTTGCTAAAGCTTGAGTATTAGGAATTAGAAATGAAGTAATGAAGAGTTGAAGTGGAGTTGGGTTGATAAAACCAGATTGGGCAAATAGGCTGAACCAAACCCAAAGTCCAAAGTCCAATAGAAAATAGCAAAATTCGACTTACTCCAAACATACCGAAGGTTATACTAAAAAAAGTCGCAAACGGCATTTCGAACTCAATGGAAGTGGTCTCGAGTCCTAATTCGACTGTTTGCAAAAAGTAGCTTTTCGGACATCAATCCGATTAACGATTCTATATTTAAATAAAATATTTAAATATTCAATCGTAAAATATGCAGGTTGTTACATAAGCACCTTGAGTTTTCCAACTAAAATCAAAAATGAGAAATTGAGTGTTACTTAATGAAGAGGTCTGCAATTTGTATAGCAAAGGATATAAAAGTTATAGTAATGACAATCGATCTCAATATGCTTGGTCCGCTCATGAAAGAGTGAGTTGCGAAAAATCTAAACATCACTTTTATTGACATAATACATAGGAGTAGACTAGAAAAAACAACCCAATGTCCACAAGTTACCAATGGAACGAAACAATCTCTTTGGTGGTAGATGCTATATCATGATACACTACTTTAGTTGAAGAATGATAAAGAATATATTATTTTTTACTCTTCGAGGATATATGGGAATAATCCATAAAGATATAAAAGCAGTAGTCAACTTCCAATATATGGGTTGCTACCATGATCAATGTTAGAATAGGAACACAACTCCAATAAAGCAGTGAATGATAATAGAAGACCATGGAAAATAACACCTCGATGATACCTTAAAATATGAAGAACGCCTACCTAATGAATTATAGTTGGAGATGTTTTAAATTAACTAACGACTTGAACAACATATGATATATGCAGATGAGTAATAGTAAGATAAACCAAGCTTCTAACAATAGTATGATATAGTGTGAGATTTAATAGATGTATGCCATCCAAAGGAAAGTATTTTGCATTAATATCCATAGCTGTATCAGTTATTTTGTTATAAGTAAGTCAAGATTTCTCAATATATATGATATATTTTGATTGAGAAAGAAAATAAACCTTTGGTGAGTATGCTACTTCAATTCCGAGGAAACATTTTAGAATACCCAAATTCTTCATTTCGAATTTCTAGCTAACTCCATTTCTAAGGTAGAGAGGCCATCCACACAATCTCTTGTAATAATCATATAGCAACATATAACAATAATATATGATAGGTCCTGCATTAGTGTTTTTAATAGAAAGGGCATTAACAAGGAAGCTAGAGACAAAACAAAAGATTTAATCATAACAAAAATTTTCTCAAACAATGAACGCGGTGCTTGCTTGAGTCAGGAAATGCTTTCTTAAGCTTGCAAACATATCAAGATTCATTGGAAACGCCTAGAAGAGGCTCCATATTGAAGGAACTAGGCAAGTCAGAAATGAGTGAATTTCAAAAAAATTCAATTTTGATTTTTGTTGAGCCTATAATGCGCCTAAATTGATTTTAGACCAATCTAAAATATTTTAAATAAAATCTTCATTTTATTTAATATTTTTGAAATTTTTGTTTTTTGACTTTTATTTTTATTTTACAAGTATATCAACACACTTTTTTTGTATAAAATGCACGTTTCATGGATAAGAAGTGTACATAATTAATGTGACCATATGTAGGTGCTGCAATTTACACAAAAGGCCCACGTTCCTTTTCATATGTGTTTGTTGTCCAATGTTTTGAATTAAAAATACATACATAATATAAGATGTAAAATAGTAAGTAAATATATATATTGAAATTACATTTGGTAATTTATATGATTTGAAATCTAAAATTAATAATAATGAATTTATTTCCAATTAGGAGAACGTTTGAGATTAAAGAGACACTATTACATAAAATCCATCTCTTGAATTTGAATTAAGGTAACACATATGTTTCCACATATATAAATCTAGCAAGTAATGTTTTAGATTTCAACACAACTTTATGTATGTAAAAATTCTTTTTGAACCAGGCTATAACTTCCTTTCTTACTATTTAAAAAAAAAGAAAAAGGTCCACAAAATATATAACTACTACTTTTCAATGCATCAAATCAGATTTGGGTAACTTTAAACTCATGGCGACGGTACCAAGAACGAAAATCTTCAAATAAGAAGAAAAGAATCAATTACTCTTTTCAACTCCAATCACTCTGGAGACTAATAGCAGCTTCCAATCTCTTCTTTACTTTGATAATTTCTGGTTTTGAATATGCTAATTTGAAGCTAATCAAAAATTGGTTAATTATATAGATCCTTCATCCTCATATTCGTTGCAGCGAAAAGATCCAGCTTTGCTCGTTTGACTCCACTTTAAAGATGTAATTATTTTTTGATTATACTATACTCTAAAGCTTCTGAATGTAATTTATTATTATCAAACGAGCAAAATAGTCTCCAAGTTCAACAAGTTGCTGAAGCTGAAAATATATTTTAGACGTTCATCTGAAATAACATAAGCCTTTTTATCCAACCTCAGATAAGTGAATTTGATACGATTTGTTGCTATGTTCCAAGAAAGAGATGAAAACTAATACCCCTTTTCATCTACATCCTACAAAACAGTTAAAATAATGGACGAATACATGCAAGGAAGAAAAGAACTTGATCAGAAAATGATAGCGATGAGTAGCATCTATGAGCAAATCATGATCGGAGAAGTCAACAAAACCCGACCTTGAAATGGTCAGGCAATGAGAAATACTAGTTCCAACCACAACAAAATCTCCTATCTTTATCACTGATATATTGCCTGCGTTTAGATTTCAGTAATCTACTTTTCACCATGTTTACAATGCATGAACACACATCTCTTTCCGTTTTAGGCTTATCAGTCCTGAAATCCCTATCATTTCTTTCTTTCCATAACGACCGTATACACATTGAAAATGCTACTATAGCCAGATCGGTACTTTTACACTTGATGTTGAAATGTTGTTGGATTTTATAGTGAAAGAGTATGAGTATCGCGGCTAACCCTAAAGGGTTTATCTCTTAAGACAAATGAAAGAGTATATGTGTGTGTTGCGGCTAACCCTAAAGGGGTTTATATCTGAAAGCAATGCGGGTTACAAAGTATATGACTCGAACCATATCTTTTACTACTTTATAATTTCGTTGGGCCTATGTGCATTTTCAAGCCCATGTAATACTCTTTAAATACTTCAAGCTGTACACTGTTTCTATTAACTTTCTGATAATTCAATAAAGATCAGTTTTATCAAAATAACTTGTGTAATCAAATCTCGTCAACTTCAGTTCTCTAACTTGGTATCGGAGCCATCATCGCCTAACGGCAAATCATCTGAAGCATTGGATCTGAAGTATCATCAGATTCAATATCATCATCTAATACTCAGTCCACTCATCAAATACAAGATCATCATCTGAGCTCTGGATCAGTGCCATACCTGAAGATCATAAATCTTGGTTGCAACTGATCAGATAAAAGCAATTCAGAAAGAAGTAAATCAAAGAAAATCTCATCATCAGAGACAAAGAAAAACATCAAGAAAATCATCAAGAAATCACAAGAACGGTGTTACCCTGCCAAGAACTCATCAGTCAAATCTCATCACCTGAGTTCTGGCTGTAACTAACCCTCTTCATCTCTTATCTTGAAGACTTCTGACTCTGTAAGCATTCCCAATTCTTTTGTTGATTTCATATCTCTTAAGATATCATGGCAGGAGATAATGACAGTTCTGCCACATCGAGCACTTCATCTAATTCTCATCAAAATGCCATTGAAGGCCTGATAAAGACAGTAATAAGCCCTCATAATCAGTTGATTACTGCTCATCTTGAAGAAGATAACTATCTTCTATGGAAAGTCCAAGTAGAGACCGCCATCAAAGGCTATGGTCTTGAAGAGTTTCTCTTTGGCACCATTATTGTTCCACCCAGATTCATAACTAATAAAGAAAACAAAACTGTTAGTAATGATGAATACATAAAGCATCAGAGACAAGACAGTCTAATCTGTTCATGGCTTCTATCATCTGTAAGCATCAAGTTACTACCACAGGTAATAGGAAGCAAGACAGCAAATGGGATCTGGTCAACCATAGAGAGAATCTTTAACTCTCAATCTGCTGCCAAGATCATGCATCATAAAAGACAATTGCATAGCATCAAGAAAGATAATATGACCATGGGAGAATATCTAACAAAGATAAAAACATTATGTGATATTCTTGAAGCAGTAGGTCACAAAATTCCCACTTCTGAACAGGTACTAATTGTATTAAGTGGGTTAAGTGAAGAATATGAAGCCGTGGTAGCTGTCATATCATCACAAAGACTAACACCCTCAATTGAGGATGTGCATTCAATTCTTCTTGCTCATGAAGGAAGAATTGAGTATAAGAAATCCAATGAGATGGATATGTCTGCCAACTATGCCTCAAATTCCAAGAACAAAAACCAATATAACAACAAATCAGATCAGAATCTACAAAGAAACAGTCAGTCTACAAGAGGAAGAGGCAGAGGAAGATGGACCAACAACAACAAACCAAAATGTCAAATCTGTGAGAAAATATGACATACTGCTGCTAAATGCTACTTCAGATTAAATCTAAACTATGTGCCAGGACAAAATACAAATGGTCAGAGAAATGGCAATCCTAGTGCAAATTTAGCACAAGTTCAACAAGATCAAGGTGGGCAGTCAGATATGAGCAGAAATCAGATTACTAAACCAGAACACATATAAGATGAAGCATGGTACCCAGATTCTGGTGCAACAAACCATCTAACAAGCAATCTAGACAATTTCAATCTTGGAAACAAAGAATATAAAGGTAAACAATCAATTACCATGGGGGATGGTAAGTGTATTAGAATAACTCATACCGGCAGAACTTATATTAAAGGTGCCAGGCAGTTATTCTTGAATAATTTATTAAGAGTTCCAAAGATAAAAAAGAATCTTATCAGTGTCTCACAGTTCGCAAGAGACAACAATGTCTACTTTGAATTTTTTCCTTAGTACTGTTTCGTAAAAGATATCTTGACTAATGAAACTCTTTTGCAGGGTGATGCAGATAAAGGCCGTTACAGATTCAATTTTGTTAACTCGACCAGTACTGTAAAACCGCAAAATAGTTGTAATTTGACTAAGGTGAATCAAACAGAGGAAAATATGAGTAACTTTGATCTGTGGCACTACAAGCTGGGGCACCCAAATGTAACTGTTGTTAAACAAGTACTCAATGAAAACAAAGTTTCTTTTGGGAATATCTCTAATCCTTATATCTGTACTTATTGTCAAATGGGCAAAAGTCATAAATTGGCATTTAATGACTCTTCTACTATATATTCTAACCCTCCTGAATTAGTTGCTGCAGATATATGGGGTCCAGCTCTAATAAGTTCTGATTATGGTTATAGATACTATATATCTTTTATTGATGCTCATTCTAGATATACTTGGATATATTTACTAAAAGCTAAGTCTGAAACTTGCAATGTAGTACTAGACTTTATAAACTTAGTTGAAAAGCAAATAGGTCATCATGTCAAGATTATGCAAACTGATGGGGGCTCTGAATTCAAGCCACTCATTAAATACTTTAACACCAAGGGAATAATACATAGAACCACATGTCCCTACACATCTGAGCAAAATGGCTTGATAGAAAGGAAACATAGACATATAGTAGAGCTAGGACTTACACTTTTAGCACAGGCACACTTACCACTAAAATTCTGGCCAGACTCCTTTTATACAACTGTATACATAATAAATAGATTACCAACAAAAGTGCTAAAAGATGTAAGTCCTATGGAAAAGCTATTTGGGAACAAACCTGATTATTATGCTCTAAAACCATTTGGATGCCTATGTTTCCCTAACTTAAGACCATATAATGTCAACAAACTAGATTTTAGATCAAAACCATGTACCTTTTTCGGTTATCCTAACAATCAAAAAGGGTACAAGTGTTTGGATGATAAGGGAATGATATTCATTAGTAGACATGTAGTCTTAAATGAATATGTATTTCCTTTTGGCAGCTCAGATATGAAAACAACTAAAAAAGTGTACAATTCACATGTATCTATACCTGTATTACCTGTATATTCCAAAATCTGGCAACAGGAGACTGAGAGGACTGCAAGTACTAGTGATTCACAACCTACTATGCCACAGCAATTAAGTCATGAACCAGCAGATGGATCCAGCTATCACAATCAGTCTCCCACCTGTACAAATGCAAGGGAACAAGAAACTAGTCAGTCTACAGAGATTCAACCAAATCAAGACAGCAATAATGATAATGAGACACACACTAGAAATGTACAGACTATGCCAGGTCATTCAATGATAACAAGATCCAAGAGTGGCATATTCAAACCAAAAATCTATACTGCTGTAAAAACAACAGAAGAACCAGACAACTTTGAGCAAGCCATAAAAGACAACAATTGGAAAGCAGCAATGGATGAGGAATATGATGCTCTTATCAAAAATAACACATGGAACTTAGTCAATTGTCCAAAGGACAAAAACATTGTTGGTTGCAAGTGGACTTACAAACTAAAGAGAAATGCAGATGGAACAATCAATAGATACAAAGCCAGGCTTGTTGCCAAAGGGTACACTCAACAATTTAGGTTCGATTTCAATGAAACCTTCTCTCCTGTGGTTAAACCAACTACTATCAGAGTAATTTTTACTATTCCCTACATAAGCAGTGGAAAATCAGACAGTTGGATGTTAACAATGCATTCCTAAATGGGACATTGCAAGAGGAAATCTATATGGAACAACCACAAGGTTATAATCAAAAGCAGAATCATGTGTGCAAATTAAACAAAGCAATCTATGGTCTGAAGCAGGCACCAATGGTCTGGTTTGAGAAATTAAAAACCACACTGATCAGATTGGGTTATCAGTCAACAAAATCTGACAACTCTTTGTTCACTAAAATAAGTAAAGAATCCACTATATATATATTTTAATCTATGTTGATGACTTACTAATTACAGGAAATGATGAGGCAGCAATCAGTGAGCTTGTTCAGTATCTAGACAAGGAGTTTTCTGTCAAAGATCTTGGTGATCCAAACTATTTCTTAGGCATAGAAGTCATCAGAAAATCAAATTCAGAAATCATTTTAAGTCAAAGAAAGTATATCAATGAAATTTTGCTCAAATCAAGCATGGCAGAAGCCAAGCCTCAACCAACACCCATGATATGCAATCTTCAGCTCTCAAAACACAGGGGGGGAACCAATACTCAATATCAAACAATATAGAAGTGTTATGGGAGCTTTACAATATGCAACCATAACCAGACCTGATATATCTTACAGTTTTAACAAATTGTCACAATTCATGCAGGAACCTCTTAATGAGCACTGGAAGGCTGTAAAGAGGATACTACGATATCTGAGAGGAACTACATCTTATGGCTTATCACTAAAAGGATGCAAAAGACTCAATGTGACAGGGTTCTCAGATGCAGACTGGGCAACAGATCACGATGACAGGAAATCAATTTCAGGCTACTGTATATATATTAGGGATAACCCAGTCTCATGGTGTTCTAAGAAACAATCAACAATCTCTAGATCCAGCACAGAGGCTGAATATAGAAGCGTGGCTAGTGCAACGGCAGAGATCATGTGGATTCAATCCCTGCTCAGTGAACTAAGGATCAAATCCGATATCAAACCAGTGCTATGGTGTGATAACCAAAGCACTGTCTACATGTCTACCAACCCAGTTCTCCACGCAAGAACCAAGCACATTGAAATAGACATCTACTTTGTTCATGAGCAAATTCTTAAAGGTTAACTAATGGTAAATCACGTACCTGGAACTTACCAGAGAGCAGACGTACTTACCAAAGCACTAAGTTACAGAAATTTCACGAGATTCAGAGAAGACCTGAAGGTGAAGGACATCACTGGACATGACTCAGATGCAAACCAGAATTCAACTGAACCAGCAACGAACATCAAAGCCTCAACTACAGATCCAAGCAGAAAAAGGAGCTCTTTCGAACTTGTTGCAAAAGGAAAAGCTTCGAACCACTCAACTCAGCACTCATAGTCAGAGTTGAACGATCGATGTCAGAATCTCTGGTTTGAGGAGGGAAGTGAAAGAGTATGAGTATCGCGGCTAACCCTAAAGGGTTTATCTCTGAAGACAAATGAAAGAGCATATGTGTGTTGCGGCTAACCCTAAAGGGGTTTATATTTGGAAGCAATGCGGGTTACAAAGTATATGACCCGAACCATATCTTTTACTACTTTATTATTTCGTTGGGCCTATGTGCATTTTCAAGCCCATGTAATACTCTTTAAATACTTCAAGATGTACACTGTTTCTATTAACTTTCTGATAATTCAATAAAGATCAGTTTTATCAAAATAACTTGTGTAATCAAATCTCATCAACTTCAGTTTTCTAACTTTTATGAGTTTCTGTAATTAGAGATAACTCCTCTGTATGAGTTGCTGGCCACTCTAATTTGATTCTATACCATTTTCATATATAAGCAGAGAATTTACATATATAAAATAAGTGATCTGCATTTTCCATATCTCTGTCACAAAGAACGCATTTGGATTCAACTGGAACATGTCTCTAAATCAATCTATCCCGGGTAGGAAGAAGATTGTTCAGAGCTTTGAAACAACACAATGCAGTTTTGGGATATTTCACATTAGCCCAAGCCCATTTCTACCATGGTGAACACCCATATTCGGTCCTGACATGTCTACCGCACTTTTTAAGAAGAACTTCTCTTTATCCATGCATGTCCAGAAGTCATCAGAGTGATCCTGATAAATTTTAACACCTTCAATTTCTCTTTAAACATTTCTTAGAAAACTAAATCGATCAACTCTCCATCCTCTGTCTTGAATCAACTGACTCACCACCATATTCTCGCCCCTGACATGTAACATGGTCTGTACTCCTAACTTGTTAAGTAAGTTAATCCCATTAATCCAAGGATCATACCATAGGTTAGTACTTTTTCCATCAACAATCTATTTATTAAAGCATTTTAGAGCATCTGCTCTGACTTTAAACATGAACTTCCAAACCCTAGATACATCATTTTGGGCATTGCAATCCTATATAGATTGATTTTGTTGAGATATTTCTCGCACATGAGCTCTGTCCAGAGACCTTCATCGGTAATAAGTTTCCAAAGCCTTTTTATACCCAGTTTAGTTTGCAAATCATCTAAATTCCATAGGCCGAACCCACCTTCCTGCTTCGGCCTGCATACCAACAACTACGGGATTTTGCTCGCTTTTGCCTTCTACAAAAGTTTGACACAGTTTAATGATTTAATGAATAATGGCACTTAGAAAGCTAAAGATTGCATCCAAAATTGTATTATAAGGTAAACAGTTGATCTAATGATTTCAATTCTCCCTGCTAAACTTAACATTCTTGCTTCCCAACCCTCCATACGAGTTTTTATCTTTTAAAAAGTGAAAAAAATCCCTATGCTTTAAGTTAACGATCGAAAGAGGTATGCCCAAGTATCTAATCAGTAATTCACCCTCTAGAATATTCAGGATGCTGCATGTCTCTTCGTTTGAAGAACAACCTTTGCTAAAAATATTAAAGACTTAGACTCATTCGGTTTAATCCCTGAAGCACAAAAGAACTCCTCAAAAACTTCCTTAATTACCCGAGCCCCTTCCTTATCCGCCTTAGCAAAAATCAAGATATCATCCGCATAAATCAAATATGAAATTTCTAGGACTGAATTACTGTACACCTTTAAATAGCCTTTACTTATCTTCTTGTCCATAAGCAAAGAGAAGTATTCCATCACTATCAAAAATAAAAAAGGAGACAAGGGGTCTTCCTGCCTCAGCCCATTACTACTACTACTAAAGAAACCATGATTACCGTTATAAACAATAGCAAAGCTAGGTGAATTAATCATCTCCTCAACCAAGGAAAGCCATTTCTTTGTGAAGCCCAAGGCATTCAACCTAAGTATAACAAAATTTTTGTTCACCATATGATAAGCCTTTGTAAATCAATCTCGAGACTGTTGGGGATTTTGCGGTTCGAGACAAATTTGATGGCGATTGTGAAAAAGATAATTCTGTACTTCCGACTTCAAGGATCTATGGAATATACTTTCAGACAATAGTTCAACCCACCAGGCACAAACGGGTTATCGAACTATCGACTTTCAGGATTCAATGAAGCCTTATAACAGCGAAATCGGATTCAAAGTTTGTACGCCTTTGATCCGACCAAGAACACTTTAGTAATAGTTTCTGATGATACAATATGTATAGAATAGAATGAAGAGGAAGAAGAAACAAATCTGCAACGCTTCAGCGTTTGCAACACCTAGCAGATATTACGAAATATAAAGTAATGGAAGTGCAACGATTAGCAACACTTCTCTGGCATCGCAGATCTGTGCAAGAAGAAGAAGACGAAGAGCGCAAGAAAAAATTGTTTTCAACGTTTTCTGGACGTTGCTATTTGTAGATGTGAAGAAGTGCCTATTCGCCAAGCGTCACAACCGTTTGCAACCGTTACGAACGGATTCAATTTAAACGTCGCGTCTATTCATATTTTGCAACGTTGCAATTTCCCGCCCTTTATTCAATTTCAAAAATTCGGTTTGGCCCGTTACTGTTCACATACGATCCAAAAAATATTTTCGGATCCGAACCCGAAACCTGAACCCGACCGGTTCGGTCGGACGGACGGCGGCGGCGCGCGTGTGGTGTTGCATGAATTCTCTATACACAACAAAGCAAACATGTGGGAGCCCTAAGGCCCTAACATCTACATGAGAAAACTATATTTATACAAATATAGTTCTTGATTTTCTAGCATGTGGGACTTATCTCTTCTTTCTTCTTTTCTTCTTCTCTTCCAAACAAAAAACCCAAACCCCAAAGCTATTTGAAAATTTACAACAATCTCCCCCAATTTTCAAAATATAAGAAAAATTAATAAATAGGATGGTTGTATCACTAGAGTGACTTCCTACATACCCAAATGGGATCAAGCCTATGTAGTTCTAAGATCAAGTTTTGCATCATCGTGAAAACCAACACATAAATAAAAGGTATCTTTTGGATTTGAACCTTTACTTAGTGTAAACCATTCAAAGCCTTATCTAGATTCTATGGTGAACGAATCTTGAACCAAGTATCCATAATGATAAAATCGGAACAATCACACATGTTGATTTCCTTAGGTAAAGTGTTCTGTATTGCTCAGCACGTTAATGACCATATGCTTAAATCCTGGTTCATGAGTCTACTTAGAAAGCGGTCTTACTTTCCTAGGAAACGGCCTGATTTCCATACTCATATAGGTAAGTCCCTTAAGGTGTTTCTGCGATTCACCTTTTAAGGTTTCTAGACTTATTAAGGATATATATCCATCCTTTGTTCTTGCAGAATCCAACACTAAATAATATGGGATTATCGATTTAGTGTTCCATAATCATTCTCTTAACTTGTTGGTACCCATTGAACTTTGTCTATCATTTTCAAGACATAAGTTGGGTTTCTGTTAAGGATGATCAACCTTCATTCACAGACCTTAGTCCTATTTCTTGTGACTTTATAGAAACCATTGCCTTTGGAAGACTCTTTGCAAGTGGATCAGACAAGTTTTTCTTCGTTTCTATGTAGTCAACAGTTATAACTTCTCTCTTTTGAGTAACTGTCTCACCATTTGATGTCTTAGACTCACATGTCTAGACTTTCCATTATATGTCTTATTAGACACATTGTATATCGTTACTTGATTATCACAGTTAATCAAGACTGCTGGAGATGGCTTCTTCCATAAAGGGATTTCCATTAATAAATTCCTAAGTCATTCCGCTTCTTTACATGCATCGGCTAATGCAATCAATTCTGACAACATTGTTGAGTCAGAAATATAGGTCTGCTTCTTGGAAGCCCAAGACACAGCAACGCCTCCTAATGTAAAGATCCATCCAGTCGTAGACTTGGATTTGGATTCTACATTGTTCCAGGTTGCATCACTATATCCTTCTATTACAGCAGGATATCCTTTATAAGATAAACCATATTCAATGGTTCCTTTCAAATAAGCTAAAACTCTGGAAATAGCTTTCCAATGTTCGAAACCTGGATTACTCGTAAATCGACACAATACACTTATAGCATGTGCGATGTCTGGTCTAGTGCAATGCATAGCATACATAAGACTCCCAACAATACTGGAATACTCAAGTTGAGAAATGGTACGTCCAGTATTCTTTTCTAATTTAATACTAGGATCTAAAGGAGTAGGTGCTGGTTTGTCATTATAATGACCATATTTTCGAAGGAACTTCTCAATGTAAACAACTCCCCCTCTTTCCTAATAATTTTAATTCCCAAAATTACGTCAGCCTCTCCTAGATCTTTCATATCGAATTTAGAAGACATAAACTTTTTAGTTTCATTCACACATGATATATTGGAACCAAATATTAGCATGTCATCAACGTATAAACATATTATAACACTACCGTTGTTATCCGATTTGCTATAAATACATTTATCAGCATCATTAACAATGAATCCATATGACAGTGCAACTTTATCAAATTTCTCATGCCATTGCATGGGAGCTTGAATTTGCAAACTTTCTTTTCTTGGCCTGGGGTTTTGAAACCTTCAGGTTATTCCATATATATCTCTTCTTCTAAATCTCCATTTAGAAAAGCAGTCTTTACATCCATTTGATGTACATTTATGAATTGATGCAAGTGCAATTAAACAGCGTATAGAAGATATGCGAGCAACTGGAGCATATGTATCAAAGTAATCTACTCCATGTCTTTGCTTATATCCCTTAGCAACTAATCTGGCTTTAAACTTATCAATGGATCCATTTGTATTCAACTTTTTCTTGAATATCCATTTACATCCTATAGGTTTAGCACCAGGAGGTAAATCAGTTAAAACTCAAGTTTGGTTTAACAGTATGGAATTCATTTCATCATTGATAGCTTCTTTCCAGAAATTGGAATCTCTGGAACTCATAGCCTCAGAATAAGTTTTGGGATCGTCATCGACGTTCATTACATATTTAGTCACATTAAGGACTTCGTCCTTACTGCCTTCTACAAGATATGTAATGAAGTCGGGACCATAGTCCTTCTCTATTCTCGCTCTTTTACTTCTCCGTTGTTCAGTACTATTATCTGGTACTGATACTTCCTTGCTGTTTTGAGCAGGAGCATAATCATCGTCATTGATATCATTAGCCATACTAGGTTCTGGACTAGATGATCTTAATGGGATCTCAACAGTTTGATTTTCAAAAAATTCTACATCTACAGATTCTATAACTTCTAGGGTGTCAAGAATAAGGAATCTATAAGTTATACTATTAAGTGAATATCCTATGAAAACACATTTAAATGCTCTATTTCCTAACTTTGGTCGTTTAGGGTCTGGTTTTCTAACATATGCTAAGCAACCCCAAACTTTAAGTCTAGTTAGGTTAGGTTTCCTATTAAACCATAATTCATAAGGGGAAATATTATTCTTTTTAAGTGGTACTCTATTTAAAATATAACATGCAGATAACATAGCATCACCCCATAGGTTATTAGGTAAATTAGAACTTATGAGCATGGTATTAACCATTTCTACTAAAGTTCTATTCTTCCTTTCAACAACACCATTTTGTTGTGGTGTATATGGGGCAGTACATTGGTGAACTATACCTTGTTGTTTACAAAACAAGGTGAATTCATTTGAGAAATATTCACCACCACGATCTGAATGTAATATTTTAATTTTAACTCCTAATTGTGTTTCGACCTCTGCTTTGTAAATTTTGAATTTATCAAAAGCCTCATCTTTAGTTTTCATTAGATATATATATATATATATATATATATATATATGCATATCTAGTATAATCATCAATGAATGTTATATAGTATTGGTTACCACCATAGGTGATATGATTTTTTAAGTCACCCACATCACTATATACCAAGTCAAGCAAACCAGTTTTCCTTTCTACGGATTTAAAGGATTTTTGGTGTATTTTTGCTTGAACACATATTTCACATTTAGAGATGGTATCGAAATCACAATCAGAAATTAATCCTAATTTATGCATATTTCTAATGGAATTATAATTAACATGTCCTAATCTATCATGCCATAAATTAATAGAATCAACAATATAAACAGAAGATTTCTTTATTAGATTCAACTTAATCATGCCGTTACAAGAGTATCCATGTCCAATGAATCTACCATTCTTAGACAACACTAGCTTATCAGACTCATACACCATCTTGAATCCTCCTTTGTTAAGAAGGTATCCAGAGACCAAATTCTTACACATATCAGGTACATAAAATACATTTACTAATGTAAGAACTTTTCCAGAGGTGAAAAGAAGTTCTATAGTGCATTTTCCCAGAACTTTGCTCGGAACCTTATTTGCTCCAGTAACTTCGTCGGCTTCTCCTTTATTTTCTTCGTAACTTCTGAACAGATTATGGTCTTTGCAAATGTGAATGGTTGCTCCGGTATCGAACCACCAATCATTATCATTGCCGCTAATGGAGTTCGCCTCTTGCACTACAGCCACAAGCGAGTCTTCGACCACATTCACTTTTTGTTGTTTCTTTCGTAGACGGCAGTCTCGGGCATAGTGGCCGGGCTTGTTACAAAAATAACAAGCACCTTTCTTTTTGTTGTTGGTTTTGGAATGATTTTTCTTCTTAAACTGTGTCTCATTCTTTGGCTTTAACTTATCAGTAATTTCAACATTATTTGCCTTAGAATGGGACTCAGTTTGTGGATTATCATCTAGATCGCGTTTGCGAGAGTCTTCTTCAATATGAAGATGACGCTGTAAACTGTCTAAATTATAATCCGTTTCCGCATTTTTCATCTTTTTCTTATAATCATTCCAACTATGCGGACGTCTAGAAATTATAACTCCAACAACAAAAGATTCAGGGAGATTAATTCCAGCATCTTTAAGTTGATTCAGTATCAGTAAGATTTCGCTTACTTGTATAATTATGGACTTATTGTGACCATTTTGAAATCCATAAAATTGGAAATAAGAAACTTTTTATTACTTGCCTCGGATATGCGGTACTTATTCTCCAGTGCATTCCAGAGTGCCTTCGCTGTTTCCAAGGTCTTATGAGCATTGTAGACTGGGGTAGATAGCGCATTCAGAATATGGCCTCTGCATAGAAAATCGTCCTCTTTGCGCTTTGCATGTCTAGCCTTTAGAGCAGCATCATCCTTATCAGTTTCCTCCGGGATTTCTTCTAAGTTATCTTCCAAAATGTAGAACAACTTGACGGTGACCAAGAAAAATTTCATCGTTTCTTGCCAACAAGTGAAATTGTCGCCATCAAAACGCTCTAATCGAGTTAGATGCTGATTCATAACATGTAGAGCGCTCGAACCTTCCATGGTTGAAAATTGTTGGGGATTTTGCGGTTCGAGACAAATTTGATGGCGATTGTGAAGAAGATAATTCTGTACTTCTGACTTCAAGGATCTATGGAATAGATTCTTTCAGACAATAGTTTAACCCACCAGGCACAAACGGGTTATCGAACTATCGACTTTTAGGATTCAATGAAGCCCTATAACAGCGAAATCGGATTCAAAGTTTGTACGCCTTTAATCCGACCAAGAACACTTTAGTAATAGTTTCTGATGATGCAATATGTATTGAATAGAATGAAGAGGAGGAAGAAACAAATCTGCAACGATTCAGCGTTTGCAACACCTAGCAGATGTTACAAAATATAAAGTAATGGAAGTGCATCAATTGGCAACACTTCCCTGGCGTCGCAGATCTGTGCAAGAAGAAGAAGACGAAGAGCACAAGAAAAATTGTTTTCAACATTTTCTGGGCGTTGCTATTTATAAATGTGAAGAGGTGCCTATTCACCAAGCATCACAACCGTTTGCAACTGTTCACAACTGTTACGAACGGATTCAATTTAAACGTCGCGTCTATTCATATTTTGCAACATTCAGAAAAACGTTGCAATTTTCCGCCCTTTATTCAATTTCAGAAATTCGGTTCGGTTTGGCCCGTTACTGTTCACTCCTCACAACAAAGCAAACATGTGGGAGCCCCAAGGCTCCAACATCCACATGAGAAAACTATATTTATACAAATATAGTTCTTAATTTTCTAGCTTGTGGGACTTATCTCTTCTTTCTTCTTTTCTTCTTCTCTTCCAAACAAAAAACCCAAACCCCAAAGCTATTTGAAAATTTACAACAATACATATCTTTATTGTTATTCCGATTGAACCCTCTAATTAATTCATGTGCCACTAGAATACCGTATGTGATATTCCTCTTCTTTTGGATGAAAGCACATTGATTTATGAATATCTGAGAATCCATAAATAAGGATAATCTGTTGCTAAGCGCTTTTGCAATAATTTTATAAATGAAGTTACAATAAGAGATAGGTATAAAATCAAAGATGACTGTAGGATCCTTCACCTTACGGATTAAGAAAATTGAAGTGTGGTTGCGTTCTATGATAATTCTATCCATATCGTAGACTTCTCAAACCATTATAGTGATCTCCTCTTTTAAGTCACTCTAGTGAGTTTTGTAAAACTTAGCATTAAAACCGTTAGATTCAACTACAGTGCTATCTTTAACATTGAACACAACCTTTTTTATTTTTGGAAAATCAAATTTATCATTTAAAAGTTTCTACCATAATCGGATATGATATTGTTACAAGTCAAACTAGGGAGGGACAAAGTCCTCGGACTGTTATATAACTTCTCAAAGTAATCAATAGCATGTCTCCCAAATTCATTACTGTCTTTAAAAGGAATGCCATTAACTTGAATATTTGGGAATACCAACTGCTTATTCCGTCTATTCGACATTTTGGCATAAAAATATGCAGATGGTTCATCACTGCTAAGTAACCAATTAGTTTTCAATTTTTGAACCACATCTATATGTTCCCAATGTAGTAGAAGGGGAATCAAAATAGCAACCAGCATTGAAAATATGAACAACAGTGGCAGTATAAGCAAACAACAGTAGAATGCAATGAAATAAATGCGGGTTTTGAGGCTTGCCTTAGCAATTACATTAAAACTTATATTCGCAAGTTTTTCAACATACAACAGAATCTTTCTGCTCGAGATTGTGATCAGTATGACCTCTCTGTGATATATAGAAATTGCTTTGATTCAATAGCAGAAGGAGGAGGAAGAAGAAAAGAATTGGTTTTTTTATATACAAAAGTGATCAGGTTTTGTTCCTTTTTATAGCCTCCAGCAGTCAATGATTGTGCCTCTTCGAAAGGCCGCGTCCGTTTGTTTGAATCTGGCAGTCATTAGCAACAGTCACATCCGTTGGTAATTCGCAACACTTTTGTTTCTATTTAAAAAATTCATAACACCTATTTGCAATGGTTGCTTCCGTTTGAAAAAATGTTTCTTTGTTTAAAATCAAACGGTGCGACTATTTAAAGGGACACATTTTTTCAAACGAAAGCAACCATTGCAAATAGGTGTTACGAATTTTTTAAATAGAAACAAAAGTGTTGCGAATTACTAACGGATGTGACTGTTGCTTATGAACACGGTTCACTCCTATTGGACCCGCACCCTTACCCGGTCCGGTTCAGTACGGGACGGGCAGGCAGCGGCGCGCACTTGTGTTAATTCATGGCCATATAGGTCCTCCCTCTCGCACAAAATTATCTTACCCTAAGGGCCAATATGGGTTTGAGGGAAAGACTATATAAGCATGAAAACTTACTTATTTTTGGCGATGTGGGACTTTAGGCATATATGTTTATTCACATTTTCTAGGATCTCTAACAATCCCCCACATGAATGACGATATATGTCTCCCCCACACAAAGTGTAATATCCCAGAGTTCATATGGAAATAACACTATATTGAGGATAAGTAGATATTTCACTTTGAACTTCCCTAGTTAAAACTCATCGGATATACTTGGCTAATCGGTGAATTATTTCATCTTAAACCGTCAGCCGTCAGTGTATAACCAGACAATAAGTTTTACAAAGCATTGTTTCCCTTCTCATCCAATCTCTCGATTGTGTTCATTTCGGTCCTGAACAAATTTGGTTATGCGAGTGTTTATAGAGAATTTAAGCCTTTAATATTCTCATAGAGCCGACCTAGCTCACACTAACATAGTTGATCGCATCCATTAAGAGTATCCTACATATACCCCACTTGTTATTTTCAAGATACAGTCATCATTAAAAAAGCATAGCTTTAACCTTTTAATACTTCTGTAGGCATGCATTTGAATGTACATCATAGGAATGGTTTGTAAGGACGTAGTCCATAAATGAATTACTTCTAGAATTATTCAGAACTGGTTTGCCTATTGATCCTAGTCCATGGGATCTCCAGTTGCTAGGATAGGTTTCGGTATAAGGTAACTCTTTTTGGTTTTAGGCTTTTAAACCCATTCCCCTCGATGCGTGGTCAATTTTCTCTCTTGATAAACCTTTAGTAAATGGATCCGCTAGGTTATCTTTGGTTCTTACATAATCAATGGAAATAGTTCCATTAGAGAGTAACTTCCTAACTGTGTTGTGGCGTCGATGAATGTGTCGTGATTTGCCATTATACATAAAGTTTTGCGCTCTACTTAACGTTGCTTGGTAATCGTAGTGAATGCATATGGTCGTTACAGGTTTAGGCCGAAATGGAATATCTTCTATGAATTGACTAAGTCATTTTGCTTCTTCGCCTGCTTTATCTAATGCAATGAACTCAGATTCCATAGTGGAGCGAGCTATGCATGTTTGTTTAATAGATTTCTATGACACTGCTGCTCCTACAAGGGTGAAGACATAACCACTTGTGGATTTCGATTCCTCTGAATCTGCAATCCAGTTTGCATCACTATATCCTTCTAAGACAGATGGATATTTTCTGTAATGTAAGGAAAAGTTAGTGGTATTCTTTAAATATCCCAATACTCTCATTAATACTTTCCAGTGTTCCTTCCCTGGGTTACTTGTATACCTGCTTAGTCGACTTACTGCATAAGCGATATATGGTCTAGTGTAGTTCATGAGATACATTAAGCATCCTATTACACATATTCCAGTTGCATTACACTCTCATCAGTGTTTTTATGCAGTACTTCTGATGGATTAAAAGGTGTTCTCACTCCTTTAATTCCATAGTCTTGAAAAATTTCAATCACTTTGTCTACATAATGTGACCGAGATAATTCATAGGTATTCTTATTATTTGATTCCTAAAATAACGTCTGCAACTCCTAAGTCTTTCATATCAAAATTGTTGATTAACATCTTCTTTATCGTCTCTATTACTGTATTGTTAGGACTAAAGATTAGCATATCGTCAACATATAAACAAATCGTTACATATGATTGTCCAACTTGTTTGTAATAAACACATTTATCACATTCATTTATACGAAAACCATTTCTCATAATGACACTATCAAATTTTTCATGCCATTGTTTGGAGCTTGTTTGAGTCCATATAGTGATTTCACTAATCGACATACCTTGTTTTCATTCCTTTAGAAATAAAACCCTCAGATTGCTCCATGTAAATCTCCTCATCGAGATCTCCATTTAAGAATGCTGTCTTTACATCCATCTGATGAATCTCTAGATTATAAATGGATGCAATTGCTATTAACATTCTTATAGAAGTTATTCGTGTAACCGTTGAATAGGTATCAAAGAAGTCTACACCTTCTTTTTGACGATATCCTTTGGCTACTAATCTAGCTTTATATTTGTCGATAGAGCCATCAGGTTTCATTTTCTTCTTGAAAATCCATTTACAGCCAATTGGTTTTATTCCAGGTGGAATATCAACTATTTCCCAAGTTTTATTACTTAGAATTTAATCAATCTCACTTTTGATTGCTTCTTTCCAACACGAAGATTCAAAAGAAGACATTTCTTTGAGGTTCACGTTCTAGTACGTAAGTTAGGAATTTCGAACCAAAAGACTTGGAAGTTCTAGCCCTTACGCTTCTTCTTGGTTCAACTTCATCTCTGTCTCGACGAGTTTCATCTTCATGTGGTTTATCTTTGTCGTCGTCCTTTTTGGGGTAAGATTTCCATCGTTTCTTTTATGTAGGAACACATTTTCAAAGAACGAGGCATCTCTTGACTCAGTTATAGTATTTACATTGATGTCATTTATATAAGACATTAAAACTAAACATCTGTAGGCGCTACTATTTTCGGCAGGGCCTAGATAATAGCAATCCACAGTTTTAGGTCCAAGTTTGACCTTTTTGGAGGGCGAAAATGGAAACTTTGCCAAGCACCCCCACGCTTTGAGGTATTTGAAACTAGGTAGGTGTCCTTTCCATAACTCATATGGAATTCTTCCTGTTTTGCTGTGAGGAACCCTGTTTAATATATGATTAGACATATGTGAAAGGGAGTGCGGATTAAGGATCTTAAGGCTAATTTAACACTAGGGGGGTGAATAGTGTTTAATGGATTCTAAGACTTATATGGACTAAATTAAAATTATGACACAAACAAATGCAGAACTTAATCATAGAACAATAACAGAATCAAACCCATATGCAGAAAGTAAATAAAAAGCAGTAAAAGGAAAGAACACACCAGATTTTATACTGGTTCGGAGTTACCCTACGTCTAGTCATGCACCAAGGCAAACACCTCGTATAGATTTTTATTATACCAATGTCGAGATTACAATCCTCAATTTCTAAAGGCCTTGAGGTACCCTCCTGTCTTCGAGTCCGGGGCAAACTCTCTTGATTTACGGGACACAAGATCACCCAATTGATTTCCAGGTACAACCACGCCTTATAGAGAGACTCGATAAACTTTTGATTACAAATTGATCATGTAACTCTGAATAGCACTTTGATCTTCGAGTGAGGGCAGAGAATCAAATAAGAATGAGATTCTAATTTGATTCACTTAAGAATTCGGTAGAATTTCGGCACGATCTTAAAAATACGAAAATTTTATAATATGGATTTGTGGAGAAGGAGTGAAGAAAATAAGAAAATAGTTAGTTAAAAAATTCGTCTGTGAAGGCTATTTATAGACCAGTAACGGTCATAACCATTCGTGAAGAGATTTAAACGAATAGACACTTCTTTTGAAAATTGAAACTTTTCAATTTAGCGGCCACCATGTCGACATGGGGTATCCCATGATGTCGACATCCCTTAGTTAAAAACAATGTAAATTTTGTTTTGAAAATGGTATTGAAAGGAAAACAAGATGAAATGATTCTGGAGTAAAATAAACTAATTTTCCTATGTTTTAAAATAAAGAAGAGTAGAAAAATATATTTTTAGAATGTATATATAAATTTGATTTTAAATCTCAAGTATATATATTATAAAAGAATATTTAAAAATCAGAAGATAGTTTTAAAAAACAAACGAAGTTTAAAACAAGAGTTTATTTAAAAACAAAAACAACGAATATTTTAAGGCTAAAACATCTTTTTGAAAATTATTTGGAAAGATAATTTTTAAGGCTAAAACATTTTGAAAAGCAGTTTTGAAAATCATTTTGAAAAACCATTTTGAAGTAGTTTTGCAAGCTTCTTCCTGCAGAATATCTCATCACATCAAGACTCGAGAACTTGTACAAAACTAGGATGTTCGTGGGTTTGTAAGCCACTTGTCGTAGGTTTGTAAGCTACTTGTTGTGGAATGAAGATTTCCATGCTATTATAAAGTTTTAACAAAACTAGACACTTATCTTGAAATATTGATCTTGATACTCATGAGTCTTCAAACTTGATTTCTTCATTCTTGATCTTTATATTGTACAGTCTTCAATAATCAGTACCTGCCTTATATATATCCTGCATAATAACATTCATATATATCTAGATAATAGTGTTAGTATATAAGTTATAATAAAATAAGTTACAAAGGTTGTTTTCATCAAAACCACTATCTTCAGTTCCTAATAATCTCCCCCCTTTTGATGATGATAACCTTATAAAATATACTTACCACTTAGATCATACCATAACTCCCCCTTACACCAACAACTCCCCCATACTCCAAGCCTACTATTTTATATAACTTCTCCCCCTTTGTCATCAACAAAAAACACCTATAAACCTTGAACTTAATAGAAAATGAGATAAACAAACATATGACAAAAGGATAATAAATATGTATGAGTGATATAAAATATAGAATCCTAAATTAAATGGAATTCAAAATTATTTATACACTAAAGATTTTTTTTCGAAGAACATTAGTTTTATTAAGATAACATTTATATACAAATTAACAAACCAATATATAATCAAGAAAGAGAAAAACAAAAACAAAAAACGTTAACGAGGACCCTTAACTATTGGTGATTTATGGATCGAACAATTTGGATAGTGGAGACAAAAGTTTCCACGTTGTTCGACCAAGTTCCCATTAGCGTCAAAAAGGACCTCTCCAACGCAAATTACGTCATCGTCTTCGTCCATATGAACATCCGGATTCGGCAGAGGATGTTCTTCTTCTTGATCCTCTTGTTGTTCTTCTAGAGGATCTTCTTCTTCAGAATCCATGGCTTGTGATGATTCTTCGATGACAATGGGATTGGCATGGTTATCCATTAGGAAGTTTTGTAAATTCCTAAGGATTCCGCCTTGCCTATCTTGTTCTCTAGCCATTCGCAGTTCACTTACTTGAATTTCCATCATCATTTGAAGCAAATCTTTCATCTTCTCTTGTAATTTGATGACTCGTACGTGTGTGGAAAGTTGAAAAGGAGCAGAATGAGGAGAAGTGGGTGAAGAAGGTTCATTATTAGAAGAGGAAGCCATTAATTTACTGTTTTAGAAGTTTATTACAGAGAATAAAATAGAGAAAAGGAGTAAAAGTCGAAATATATAAATATATAACCAAATAACTAATTTTAGAGGGAAATTTAAATTTGAAAATCTCGGCATGTATGTCAACATAAGGGGATGGGTCATGTCGACACGCTCAGTTCAATTTTTGAGAAATTTTTATTTAAATTAATTATTAACTATACTTGTATTACTTATAATTTATATTTTAGTTAATGGGCATATACCTAATTCTCTTCTAAATTTAGTAAAGTTTTGTTCATTTAATGGTTTGGTTAATATATCAGCAATTTTTTTTAGTATTAATATATTCAAGAGTTATGACTTCTTTACTTATATTATCTCTAAGAAAATGATGTCTAATATCAATATGTTTTGTTCTAGCATGATGAGTTGGATTTTTAGATAGGTTTATTGCACTAGTATTATCACAATAAATTGGTGATTTAGTTATAGTTAATCCAAAATCTTTTAAAGTTTGTTGCATATATATAACTTGAGAACAAGCCAAAGCAGCAGATATATATTCTGCTTCAGTTGTTGACAAGGATACAATGTTTTGCTTCTTACTAAACCAGGAAACCAGAGAATATCCTAGAAATTGACAAGTTCCACTTGTACTTTTTCGGTCTAATTTACAACCAGCGTAATCAGCATCACAATATGAAATTAAATCAAATACATCAATTTTAGGGTAAAATAAACCATAATCTAAAGTATGTTTTACATATGTTAAAATTCTTTTAACAGCTTTTAAGTGAGTTTCTATAGGTTGAGATTGGTATCTTGCACAGAGACAGACACTATGCATGATGTCAGGACGCCTTGCTGTTATATAAAGTAGCGAACCAATCATTCCCCTATATAATTTTTGATCAACAACTTTTGATTTATCTTCTTTACTTAAAGCTACATTAGTTGTCATTGTAGTTGGTTTCCCACTAGAAGTGGTCAATCCAAATTATTAATTAAATCCTTAGCATATTTTTCTTGACTAATGAAAATTCCTTTATCTAATTGTTTGATTTGAAGTTCTAAGAAGAAACTTAGTTCTCCCAGATGACTCATTTCAAATTCTTTAGTTATTATATCTGAGAATTCTTTATTCATTATGTTATTAGTTGACCCAAATATTATATCATCTACGTATATTTGTACTAATTGAATATCATTTTTGTTTCTTTTAATAAAAAGAGTTGTATCAATTTTACCAATTTCAAAACCAGATTGTAGTAAATAAGATCTTAGTGTTTCATACCAGGCTTAGGAGCTTGTTTCAGACCATATAAAGCTTTCTTTAATTTATATACATGATTTGGAAATTTATTATCTTTAAAAAGTGGAGGTTGTTCAACATAAACATCTTCTTTTACAAAACCATTTAGAAAAGAACTTTTAACGTCCATTTGATATAACTTGAAATTATTGTAGTTTGCGAAAGCAAGTAGAATCCTGATAGCTTCTAGTCTTGCTACGGGTGCAAAGGTTTCTTCATAATCAATTCCTTCTTCTTGACAACAACCTTGCACGACTAAACGAGCTTTATTTCTCACAACCTCACCAAGTTCATTCATTTTATTTTTATAAACCCATTTTGTTCCAATTATACTTTTATCCTCAGGTCTAGGAACAAGTTCCCAAACATCATTTCTGGTGAACTGATTCAATTCTTCTTGCATAGCAAGAATCCATGAATCATCAGATGATGCTTCCTTTGAATTTTTAGGTTCAATAGTTGATATAAAAGCTACATTACTCATACTATTTAATTGATTTCTTGTTTAAACTATAGATTCAATATTTCCTAGTATATTTTCTATAGGATGATCTTTTAATATCCTAATTCTTTTATTAGGTTGAATGATTTCACAATTAGTTTCATTAGGTTCATTATTTAAAGTTACAAAATCTTCTTCATCTTCTATTTGTACAGTATCTTTAAAATTTTCATCTAAAGATACATGCATTGTTTCTTCAATAGTGTTAGTTCTTAAATTATAAACTCTAAATGCTTTACTTATATTAGAATATCCGATAAAGATACCTTTGTCGGATTTAGGTTCAAATTTATCTAAATTATCTTTTGTATTAAGAATAAAACACTTACTACCAAAAACTTTAAAATAAGCTACTATGGGTTTCTTATTGTAAAGTAATTCATATGGCGTTTTATTAGTTAATGGTCTAATTAAAATCCTATTTAATATATAACAAGCTGTAGCGACTGCTTCAGCCCAAAAGTTTTTAGGTAAGTTACTATCAGAAAGCATTGTTCTAGCACACTCTTGAATCGTTCTATTCTTACGTTTTACCACTCCGTTTTGTTATGTAGTTCTTGGAAAAGAGAAATTATGAGTAATTCCTTTTTCATTACATAAATTCTCAAAATTTTCATTTTCAAATTCTCCACCATGATCACTATGAATAGTTTTATTTTTAAAGAAAGTTGATTTTGAATTCTTTTAGCAAAATTCTTAAATAATTCAAAAGCATCACTTTTAAGTTTAAGAAAAATTGTCCAAGTATATCTAGAATAATCGTCTACAATTACAAAAACATATTTATTGTGAGATGGACCAAATAAATCTAAATGAAGTAATTCTAGAGGTTTAGAAGTAGAAATCATATCTTTTAATTTAAATGAACTTTTCTTAAGTTTTCCTAATTGGCAAGCATCACATATACTATCTACTTTAAAGTTTAACTGGGGAAGACCTCTTACTAAGTCAAGTTTTGATAACCTAGATAACAGTTTGAAATTTTAATGACCAAATCTTTTATGCCAAATCCAAGGGTCACTTGTATTAGTCAAAAGACATAAGTTATCATTTGAAACTTTCATACTAAGGATGTAAATGTTTTTCTTCCTAATTCCTTCAAAGATAATATCTGACTTATTATCTTCAATGTGACACTTATCTTTTCCAAATTTAATTTTAAATCCTTAATCACAAAGTTGACTTATACTAAGCAAATTATGTTTTAAATTCCTAACTAGCAAAACATCAGAAATAAGGGTAGTTTTAGAATTACCGACATTGCCGATGCCAATCACATATCCTTTTAAGTTATCTCCAAAGTTGACCAATCCACCATCTTGATATATAAAGTCATTGAGTATCTCGGGATTTCCAGTCATATGCCTTGAACACCCACTATTAACGATCCATTTATCTTTCTCAATTTGCACAGTTTGTTCATTGGTTGTTGATTCTTCAAAAGCCATGTATCATGTCTGTTCCTGCATAACAAACCAATTCGGTAGATAACTTGATTTTTCATAAAAACTATATGCAGACTTATGATACTTTGATGAAATGCGTAAATTCAAACTAGTATTAACAAAATTTCGTAAAAATGCCATTTTTAACTTTTCAAGTTTTAGATTATGAAAACTATGAAAACCTATGCTCTTATACCAATTGAAAGAGAGTGCGGATTAAGGATCTTAAGGCTAATTTAACACTAGAGGGGGGTGAATAGTGTTTAATGGATTCTAAGACTTATATGGACTAAATTAAAATTATGACACAAACAAATGCAGAACTTAATCACAGAACAATCACAGAATCAAACACAGATGTAGAAAGTAAATAAAAAGCAGTAAAAGGAAAGAACACAGTAGATTTTATACTGGTTCAGAGTTACCCTACGTGCAGTCCTGCACCAAGGCAAACACCTCGTACAGATTTTTATTATACCAATGTCGAGATTACAATCCTCAATTTCTAAAGGCCTTGAGGTACACTCCTGTCTTCGAGTCCGGGGAAAACTCTCTTGATTTACGGGACACAAGATCACCCAATTGATTTCCAGGTACAACCACGCCTTATAGAGAGACTCGATAAACTTTTGATTACAAATTGATCATGTAACTCTGAATAGCACTTTGATCTTCAAGATAGGGCAGAGAATCAAACAAGAATGAGATTCTAATTTGATTCACTTGAGAATTCGGCAGAATTTCGACACGATCTTAAAAATATGAAAATTTTAGAATATGGATTTGTGGAGAAGAAGGAGTGAAGAAAATAGTTAGTTAAAAAATTCGTTTGTGAAGGCTATTTATAGACCAGTAACGGTCATAACCATTCGTGAAGAGATTTAAACGAATAGACACTTTTTTTGAAAATTGAAACTTTTGAATTTAACGGCCACCATGTCGACATGGGTTATCCCATGATGTCGACACCCCTTAGTTAAAAACAATGTAAAATTTGTTTTGAAAATGGTATTGAAAGGAAAACAAGATGAAATGATTCTGGAGTAAAATAAACTAATTTCCTATGTTTTAAAATAAAGAAGAGTAGAAAAATATATTTTTAGAATGTATATATAAATTTGATTTTAAATCTCAAGTATATATATATATTATAAAAGAATATTTAAAAATCAGAAGATAGTTTTAAAAAACAAACGAAGTTTAAAACAAGAGTTTATTTAAAAACGAAAACAAAGAATATTTTAAAGCTAAAACATCGTTTTGAAAATCATTTGAAAAGATAATTTTTAAGGCTAAAACATTTTGAAAAGCAGTTTTGAAAATCATTTTGAAAAACCATTTTGAAGTAGTTTTACAAGCTTCTTCCTGCAGAATATCTCATCACATCAGGACTCGAGAACTTGTACAAAACCAGAATGTTCGTGGGTTTGTACGCCACTTGTCGTAGGATTGTAAGCTACTTGTCGTGGGTTTGTAAGCCACTAAGAAGGTAGAAATGGGTTCCATCCCAAATAAAATTTGGAATGAATATTTCCATGCTATCATGAAGTTTTAACAAAACTAGACACTTATCTTGAAATCTTGATCTTGATACTCATGAATCTTCAAACTTGATTTCTTCATTCTTGATCTTTATACTGTACCATCTTCAATAATCAGTACATGCCTTATATATATCCTGCATAATAACATTCATATATATCTAGACAATAGTGTTAGTATATAAGTTATAATAAAATAAGGTACAAAGGTTGTTGTCATCAAAACCACTATCTCCAGTTCCTAACAATCTCCCCCTTTTTGATGATGACAACCTTATAAAATATACTTACCACTTCGATCATACCATAACTCCCCCCTACACCAACAACTCCCGCTTACTCCAAGCCTACTATTTTATAACTTCTCCCCCTTTGTAATCAACAAAAAAAAACCTATAAACCTTGAACTTAATAGAAAATGAGATAAACAAACATATGACAAAAGGATAATAACTATGTATGAGTGATATAAAATATAGCATCCTAAATTAAATGGAATTCAAGATTATTTATACACTAAAGATTTTTTTTAAGAATAACATTAGTTTTATTAGGATAACATTTATATACAAATTAACAAACCAATATATAATCAAGAAAGAGAAAAACAAAAACGAAAAACGCTAATGAGGACACTTAACTATTGGTGATTTATGGACCGAACAATTTGGATAGTGGAGATAAAAGTTTCCACGTTGTTCGACCAAGTTCCCATTAGCGTCAAAAAGGACCTCTTTGTTATCCCGCCTTTTGGCAAGGTCGTGACACCAAAAGATTAACTGGAAACCAAAGACAGCTCTCCTCGATAGCCAGTTATGTATAGGTCAATTATGGATGTCGATAAATTTTATCGGATGTCCGGATCGGGCTACAATTGATGTGACGAGACAAGCAAAGCTATGGAAGACAAAGTTTCAAATTTCAAGTCAAAGGGAGTTCAGATGCTCAAGATATGATCGATGCAAGTCAAGCAAGGCTTCCATTCGTATCCATCAGATCGCCTCCTTCGTATCCATCCCATTTGAATCCATCCCCGAGGCTTCGTTCGTATCCATCGCCTTGCAACCATCCTGTTCGTATCCATCAACCCTCGGACCTCATCTTGTGTCTATCCGGCTTAGTATCCATCACAGTCGATCCTCCTCATATCCATCAATGAGCAAGCTCATTTCGCATCGGTCCATCTCGTGTCCATCGGTGAACAGGCCTCTCTTCGTATCCATCCAGATCCTCTCTCTTCGTATCCATCCAGATCCACTCTCTTCGTATCCATCCACATACGTCCATTGTGTATCAATCAAGACTTAAACATAGTTCGTATTGGTCGACAACAGGTCGATACAAAACCTCCCCATCGATACAAAATGGAGCATAGGGCATCAAAACGAAATAGAGCACAAATGATCGATATGAAGAGGAGCGTCAAGCATCGATACGAAGGACATAGCACTCAATGGATACGAAGGGGGAAGTAGTCAACTCGGCATGAAAAGTGGGTTGATCCAAGGAGTTGGCACCACGTCAACTTGCAGGCACGTGCCCGGATCGATACGAACAGATCGATACAAAGGGGATCGATGCGAACTAAACGGCTTACATAAAACCCAAACTTGCATCGATCATATCTCACAATCTACAAATCCAAATGCTACAAAATTTTCACAGGAGCTTGCGTACCACCTAAAGAATGTTCATGCTTAATTTCGACTCGATTGGGAAAAGTCTTGATCAATACAAAATTCATTCATATCGATCACAGATCGAGTGCGAACCACATGGGATCGATCGTGTGGGCCCACTCACGTGCTAGAAGTGGTCTCCCGAGATCTGAGCGAGATATTTGCAGCCTACGCCTATAAATAGCACCTCAAAGCCTGTAGAAAAGGGGTTTTTTTTTCTTCTTTTTTCTACTCTGATACGTCGAGACTCTGCTGGAATCATCATTGTACTCGAAATTTTCTGTTGTAATCAGTTGTAACTCGTTGTAGTCAGCAAGAAAACATCAATAAAATCATCAACTTCAAAGTAGATGCAGGCCAGATTGCCGAACCACTATAAACTCTGTGTTCTTTACTGCTTTCCTTTTAATTTTCTATGTGTTTTTCATTTTTAATTCTCTACGTACTTGTTATCTGTAATATGTGATTGTGAACTGGTGCTTTCATCGACAATTGGGTGTTTGTGACCAATTTTGGCGCAAACATTTTGGTCCTTTCACTAAGAAGGCTAGCACTCAGGGATTTAAAGCTTGGAGTTCGGATTTAGGAAGCTAGAGGGTCAGATCTAAAGGGAACCATGACAAAGCAATCAACAAGGAGACAAAGATCAGAAAGGAGTCAACGTAATGGGAGTCAGGAGGCTTCCTCTGGAGCAAATCAGGCTTCAGTTTTCATCACCACAGACGAGATGGAGATCACGATGGGAGCTATGCATGAAGAGCTTCTAAAAAGACAAGAAGAGATGATGCAGAATCTGCTTCGACAAGCTGGACAAACCGAAGTGCAAAATCAAGTTAACGCAACTGCAGGGAATGCTGGATATAGGGATCAAGAGCATAGAGCAACCAGAATTCAGAATAGAGCAAGACCATCAGGAGCAGCACCAGATCTGGGGGGAACCCACCAGGAACATGTTGATCCAACCTCAGGCAGGATACCAGGTGGAGCTGTTCAACATGGCATTGAAAGAGGAACGGATGCTCGTCCTAGACGACAAACTCCAGAATTCCCTCGTGAACTCGGGGGGCAGTTTGGAGGAAATAGACAAGGACTACAACTTGACGACAATGACAGATTGTCGTAGGTGGTCAGACGATCCATGAGAGGCGGATTAGTGAATATAGATCTGGAAGATGTGAATAGGAGCCCCTTCGCTCCCGCAATTAAGCAGGCCAGGAACCCACCTGAATTCAAGCTACCAACGCTGGAGACGTATGATGGGAGGATGGATCCTGCGGTTCATCTGACAAGGTATATGAGGCACATGGAAGTACCTGGGGGCATTAGAGGAGGTCATGGCCCGGTGCTTCCCATTGTATTTGACAGACATAGCAGCACTATGGTTTAGACTTTTGGAGAGCGGTTCCATTGGAACGTGGACCGAGTTGACCGAGAAGTTTATGAGGCAGTTCAGAGTTCACATTTCGAGGCCAAAGAATGCAATGAGTCTGGTGACGCTAAAATAGAAAACTGGGGAATCTTTGAGGAATTTTCTAACATGATTTAATGCAGCAGTAGCATCGGTGGATCGTCCAGAACCATCCCTGGTCTTAATGACAGCCGTAGCTGGCATAGCTGATGGAACGGGGTTCAAAAATTCACTGACAAGGGATCAACCTATGGATCTAGGAGAATTTTATCATGAGACCGAAGGATTCCTGCGATTAGAGGATGAAAATGTTGAAAGAGAGGAAGGAGAGGGAGTAGAAGTTTATGCAGTCAAAGGCGGAAATCCTCCTGAAAAAGATTCAAGCAAGGATGAAAGAAAACGAAAAGCCGAGGATAACGGTGATGAACCGAAGCGACCGCGAAAGGAATCGAGATTCACCGCTTATACAGAGTTGAATGAAACTTTGGAACGGATCTACCAGGACACCAATAGGCAGGTTCCTTATCGAAAACCAATAAGGAGGGATCCGACCAACAGTGAAAGAAGATTAGACAAGTATTGCTTATTCCATGAGCTAAATGGTCATAGCACGAATGATTGCCGACACTTGAGGGATGAGACAGAAGGACATATCCGGAAAGGCCTGCTATCGCAATATGTAAGGAGGCGAGCGGTGGAGCAAGAATGACCACCACCTGAACCAACTGGGAACCGCTCAGGATCGAGGCATCAGCTTGTCATCAACTGATTGAAATAATGACGAATAAGTGGCAAACTCCACACCAACACGATTAAGTCATTTACACATGTACGGGATCGCAAACGATCATTAGGCATGCTGTGATACGACTATCAATCGCATCAGTGTAGGTGTTTGCACTTTGACGTCTCTGTTTTGCCTTTGTTTTCTATTTCTCATGTTTGGACTTGATTTTGTTGGACATTTCTGTTGAAAGACTCATTTGAATGAAAATTTGGTTTTAATAATTCTATAACGGCCAAGTCACTTACACATGTACGGGATCGCGAACGGTCCTCAGACATGCTCTGAGATGGCGATAAACCACCACCACAAACAATTCAGAAACTCACTCGAACGTGAAATCTGACGTTAATGATACTAAGTCCCCCCGGGCACACACAATTCGTCTCGAACGGCATCCGACCGCGAACGGTCAAAATTCGCCTCAAACGACACCCGACCGCGAACGGTCACATTTCGCCTCGAACGGCACCCGACCGCGAACGGTCACAATTCCCCTCGAACGGCACCCGACCACGAACGGTCACAATTCGCCTCGAATGGCCCCGATCGCGAACGGTCACAATTCGCCCCAAACGGCACCCGACCGCGAATGGTCACAATTCGCCTCGAACGGCACCCGACCTCGAACGGTCACATACCACCCCGAATGGCATACGATCTCGAACGATCACCATTCGCGGCCTGATGGATTTATCAATCTCTTTGCAGGTCATTAACAGGATATGAACAACCAGCTTATGGCATTACAAAACACACCTTCCTATCGCAAGGCATTTTTTGGGGGGCAAGTGTTATCTCGCCTTTTGGAAAAGCCGTGACACCAAAAGATTAACTGGAAACCAAAGACAGCTCTCCTCGATTGCCAGTTATGTACAGGCTAATTATGGATGTCGGTAAATTTTATCGAATGTTCGGATCGGGCTACAATTGATGTGACGAGACAAGCAAAGCTATGGAAGACAAAGTTTCAAATTTCAAGTCAATCGGAGTTCAAATGCTCAAGATATGATCGATGCAAGTCAAGCAAGGCTTCCATTCGTATCCATTAGATCGCCTCCTTCGTATCCATCCCATTTGAATCCATCCCCGAGGCGTCGTTCGTATCTATCACCTTGCAACCATCCTGTTCATATCCATCAACCCTCAGACCTCATCTCGTGTCCATTGATGAACATGCCTCTCTTCGTATCCATCCAGATTCACTCTCTTCATATCCATCCAGATCCACTCTCTTCATATCCATCCACATACGTCCATTTCGTATCAATCAAGACTTAAAAATACTTCGTATCGGTCGACAACAGGTCGATACGAAACCTCCCTATCGATACGAAATGGAGCAAAGGGCATCGAAACGAAATAGAGCATAGATGATCGATACGAAGAGGAGCGTCAAGCATCAATCCGAAGGACATAGCACTCGATGGATATGAAGGGGGAAGCAGTCAACTCGGCATGAAAAGTGGGTTGATCCGAGGAGTTGGCACCACGTCAACTTGCAAGCACGTGCCCGGATCGATACGAACAGATCGATACGAAGGGGATCGATGCGAACTAAACGGCTTACATAAAACCCAAATTGCATCGATCATATCTTACAATCTACAAATCTAAATGCTATAAAATTTTCACAGGAGCTTGCGTACGACCTAAAGAATGTTCATGCTTAATTTCGACTCGATTGGGCCAAGTCTTGATCGATACGAAATTCATTTGTATCGATCACAGATCGAGTGCGAACCACATGAGATCGATCGCGTGGGCCCACTCACATGCCAGAAGAGGTCTCCCGAGATCTGAGCGAGATATTTGCAGCCTACGCCTATAAATAACACCTCAGAGTCTGCAGAAAGGAGTTTTTTTTCTTTTTTCGACTCTGATACGTCGAGACTCTGCTGGAATCATCATTGTACTCGAAATTTACTGTTGTAATCAGTTGTACCTCGTTGAAGTCAGCAAGCAAACATCAATAAAATCATCAACTTCAAAGTGGATGTAGGCTGGATTGCCGAACCACTATAAACTCTGTGTTCTTTACTTCTTTCCTTTTAATTTTCTGTGTGTTCTTCATTTTTAATACTCTACGTACTTGTTATCTGTAATCTGTGATTGTGAACTGGTGCTTTCATCGACAATTGGGTGTTTGTGACCAATTTTGGCGCAAACACTCTCCAACGCAAATTACGTCATCGTCTTCGTCCATATGAACATCCGGATTCGGCAGAGGATGTTCTTCTTCTTGATCCTCTTGTGGTTCTTCTAGAGGCTCTTCTTCTTCAGAATCCATGGCTTGTGATGATTCTTCGATGATAATGGGATTGGTATGGTTATCCATAAGGAAGTTTTGTAAATTCCTAAGGATTCTGCCTTATCTATCTTGTCCTTTATCCATTCGCAGTTGACTTACTTGAATTTCCATCATCATTTGAAGCAAATCTTTCATCTTCTCTTGTAATTTGAAAAGGGCCAAAACGAGGAGAAGTGGGTGAGGAAGGTTCATTATTAGAAGAGGAAGCCATTAATTTACTGTTTTAGAAGTTTATTACAGAGAATAGAACAGAGAAAAGGAGTAAAAGTCGAAATATATAAATATATAACCAAATAACTAATTTTAGAGGGAAATTTAAATTTGAAAATCTCCGCCTGTATGTCGACATAGGGGGATGGGTCATGTCGACATGCTCAGTTCAATTTTTGAGAATTTTTTATTTATATTAATTATTAACTATACTTGTATTATTTATAATTTATATTTCAGTTAATGAACATATACCTAATTCTCTTCTAAATTTAGTAAAGTTTTGTTCATTTAATGGTTTGGTTAATATATCAGCAATTTGTTTTTCAGTATTAATATATTCAAGGGTTATGACTTCTTTACTTATATTATCTCTAAGAAAATGATGTCTAATATCAATATGTTTTGTTCTAGCATGATGAGTTGGATTTTTAGATAGGTTTATTGCACTAGTATTATCACAATAAATTGGTGATTTAGTTATAGTTAATCCAAAATCTTTTAAAGTTTGTTGCATATATATAACTTGAGAACAAGTCAAAGCAGCAGATATATATTCTACTTCAGTTGTTGACAAGGATACAGTGTTTTGCTTCTTACTAAACCAGGAAACCAGAGAATGTCCTAGAAAGTGACAAGTTCCACTTGTACTTTTTCGGTCTAATTTTCAACCAGCGTAATCAGCATCACAATATGAAATTAAATCAAATACATCATTTTTAGGGTAAAATAAACCATAATCTAAAGTATGTTTATATATCTTAAAATTCTTTTAACATCTTTTAAGTGAGTTTCTTTAGGTTGAGATGGGTATTTTGCACAGAGACAGACACTATGCATGATGTCAGGACGACTTGCTGTTATATAAAGTAGCGAACCAATCATTCCCCTATATAATTTTTGATCAACATCTTTTGATTTATCTTCTTTACTTAAAGCTACATTAGTTGTCATTGGAGTTGGTTTCCCACTAGAAGTGGTCAATCCAAATTTATTAATTAAATCCTTAGCATATTTTTCTTGAGTAATGAAAATTCCTTTATCTAATTGTTTGATTTGAAGTCCTAGGAAGTAACTTAGTTCTCCCATATGACTCATTTCAAATTCGTTATCATTATATCTGAGAATTCTTTATTCATTATGTTATTAGTTGACCCAAATATTATATCATCTACATATATTTGTACTAATTGAATATCATTTTTGTTTCTTTTAATAGAAAAAGTTGTATCCATTTTACCAATTTCAAAACCAGATTGTAGTAAATAAGATCTTAGTCTTTCATACCAGGCTTTAGGAGCTTGTTTCAGACCATATAAAGCTTTCCTTAATTTATATACATGATTTGGAAATTTATTATCTTCAAAAAGTGGAGGTTGTTCAACATAAACATCTTCTTTTACAAAACCATTTAGAAAAGCACTTTTAACATCCATTTGATATAACTTGAAATTATTGTAGTTTGTGAAAGCAAGTAGAATCCTGATTGCTTCTAGTCTTGCTACGGGTGCATCGGTTTCGTCATAATCAATTCCTTCTTCTTTACAATAACCTTACGCGACTAAACGAGCTTTATTTCTCACAACCTCACCAAGTTCATTCATTTTATTTTTATAAACCCATTTTGTTCCAATTATACTTTTATCCTCAGGTCTAGGAACAAGTTCCCAAACATCATTTCTAGTGAACTGATTCAATTCTTCTTGCATAGCAAGAATCCATGAATCATCAGATGATGCTTCCTTTGGATTTTTAGGTTCAATAGTTGATATAAAAGCTACATTACTCATACTATTTAGTTGATTTCTTGTTTTAACTATAGATTCAATATTTCCTAGTATATTTTATATAGGATGATCTTTTAATAGCCTAATTCTTTTGTTAGGTTGAATGATTTCACAATTAGTTTCATTAGGTTCATTATTTAAAGTTACAAAATTTTCTTCATCTTCTATTTGTACAGTATCTTTAAAATTTTCATCAAAAGATACATGCATTATTTCTTCAATAGTGTTAGTTCTTAAATTATAAACTCTAAACGCTTTACTTCTATTAGAATATCCGATAATGATGCCTTTTTCAAATTTATTTAAATTATCTTTTGTATTAAGAATAAAATACTTACTACCAAAAACTTTATAATAAGCTACTATGGGTTTCTTATTGTAAAGTAATTCATATGGTGTTATTAGTTAATGGTCTAATTAAAATCCTATTTAATATATAACAAGTTGTAGCGACTGCTTCAGCCCAAAAGTTTTTAAGTAAGTTACTATCAGAAAGCATTGTTCTAGCACACTCTTGAATCGTTCCATTCTTACGTTCTACCACTCCGTTTTGTTGTGGAGTTCTTGGAAAAGAGAATTATGAGTAATTCCTTTTTGATAGGGGTGGGCATTTAACCGACTTAACCGACCTTAACCGAACCGTTTTAACCGGCATATTCGGTTAACCGGACATTCGGTTAACCGACCGAAGTTAACCGACCAAAGTCGGGTCGGTTAACGGTTAATAATTTCATTCATTTCGGTTAACCGTTAACCGATTAAATTTTTGTTCGTACCGAAATTTTAAAATCCGGCCCACCTACTAACCCTAACCCCTTCCCTTCCTACTCGTACCGCCGCTTTTAGCTCATTTTTATCTCGTTCTACTAGAAAAATAAAACCCTAGATCTGCCATTTTCAAAATCCAAAACTTTCCTTTAAAATTCAAATCGATCCACAGTATGCCGCTGCGGCGCTGCCTTCGTCTTGCTTCAGTGCTACCTGGCATCCTTTGATTTGATCTATGGTGAACGCTAGTAGGAAGAGGAATGTGAGTTTTAATTTTAGCAGTTTTATGTAGTTTAGTTTTTATTGTGTTATAGTTTTAGTTTGGTTGAAGCCATAGCATTTTTTCCGATTAATAAATCTCATGATATTTATCGGTGTATATTTTGTAACTGCAATAAAACTATGTTTGGGCTGCAAATAATTTCATGTGTTTAGCGCATAATTATTCTAAAATTTGCAGTGGATATTTGGTTCATTGTTTGCTAGAAAGTGTATATTAACTGGAGTTGGGTAGAGTCATTTGAGGACAGTGCATTCTAGTTGAAAATTGTTTGTTCAAGGAAACGAATTATTCAATTTTTGTTTTTTCTAGGTTCATTTGTTTAGGATTTATGCAAATAATTCAAATGGTCTTTGAAAAGTAGAGTGTAACTTTCGCCTTAATGTCCAAAAATTGTTTGTTAATGCTATTATAAATCTAGAAATTTTCATTTTCCTTTACTTTATAGAGGAGTTTAGCATATCTAATCCTTTCATATGCATGCATTATGTTTAAAAGGAATTTGTATTAGTTTTAATTTACAATTTTAATTAAATTTTCTTTGTGACATGTTCACAGTAATCTGTGTTTTAAACTGTGTATGTATAGTATCGACTAAACACGTATAGTGTAAATTAACTCACATAATATCAACTGCAATATTAAATTAACATGGCTGAAAGTCTGATACAAAACTCTATGACTACTACATATGATATATGAATATATAACTCACTACATACCTAGTTTGCAATATATTCAGTTCTCATTTTACTTCCAATTTATACGCAAACACATCTTACAGTTATATGTACATACATGTTATAGTGTAAACTAATATATAGTTAATACCCGGTTGATATATATACTTTAAACTAATATACAGTTGTATCTACACGCATGTCACAGTGTATATATATAATAAAATTTATATACACTGTAAACACATATAACTATATGAATTTACTGTAAACTAATGTATAATTATCTATATTTACATTTTAGTACTGTCAATTGTATATTATGCATATATTATAGTAAGCTAGTAGAATGTAAACATACATGCAAATGAAGCAAAAGAGTTTCTACACATAACCCATGGAAGTAACGTATAATTTGAGATTAGATACAAGGAACATTTTTTATTCATATATATATATATATATATATATATATATATTTCTATGTCTCTATCTCATCCACAAATTCTTTTTACGCCTACACTTTATGAAAACAAGAATACAGATCTAACATTATTATTATTAAAAATAGAGACATATATGTACAACATTCTTTGCAAAACATAAATGTACACAGTCTATTTCCTTGTTTTGAGGATGAATTTTCAAGAACTAAAGATACTAAAAAAATGAGAACCGTCGGTGTGTGTTTTGTGTGTCAGTGTGTGTGTGGGGGTACATACTGCATAGTACATTTCCTAGTTTTGATTTTTTTTTCTAGTTTTGAATGTACGTACATAATATAGATGATGGACTAGAAACTTGAGAGTAAAATGAGGGTTTGTGTTGTATATTTGCACCTAAAATCACTAAACAACAAACAATTCCAACTGCTAAAAAGACAAAACATATATGCTTGTATATGCATTTTACTGTCAACTATATATTATGCTTAGTTCATTTTCATGCAAGATTGTATACAAATTTACTGACAAAATGAAATATTAGTTATCATAAAGTCATGAACTAAGCTCAGTTCAAATTTTATCTTGTTCATAAATCGGTTTTCATATATGCTTGCAGCTGCGGTAATATCAATTACCATGAACCATATGCTTTCAATTTTATGAATTTAGTCATTTATTGTAAACACTAAACAAGTCGGTTCAATTTTTGTGCCAATGTTTTCAGATGCAGTAATACACCATATACGCTTCATTTCATTTCGGCTAACTTTTATATTTGTTTACCTTTGGACAGAGACTTGAAGATTGGAGACCGTATTCTAGTAATTTTATGTTATTTGATTTTGATCCTTTGTTGTTGTAATTATATGAATGTGTTTCTATTTATGCTTGGGTTTTGGGGTTTAAAACTTTAAACTGTGATGTATTGTATTGGAATTTGGGATTTAAAACTTTGAATTGTGATCAATGTGATGTATTGTATTATGCTACAGACTGTATTATTATTACAATAATGCTGTATGTAACGTATTTTTACAAGTCAGTTCTATCAATATATTTCAATTTCTAGTTTACAACTTTATACAAATGCCATTAATGAGTATATAGATTCTACTTGCTTATAATGCTATCAATTATAGTTGCAGGCTTGCTATAAAACAGTTGTAGGCTTATAGCAGTTCAATTGGTTAACCGGTTAAATTAACCGGTTAATCGATTAATTTAAACGGTTAACCGACCGATGGTTAACCGTTTAAATTAATCGGTTAACCGGTTAATTTAACTGGTTAACCACGGTTTAAATTTACTAGTTCGGTCGGTAGTTTAATGACTGCCTTAACCGACCACCGGTTAACCGAACCGCATAATAATTTCGGTTAACCGAAAATATTAACCGATTTAATCGGTTAACCGACTGTGCCCACCCCTACTTTTTGATTACAGAAATTCACAAAATTTTCATTTTCAAATTCTCCACCGTGATCACTATGAATAGTTTTATTTTTAAAGAAAGTTGATTTTGAATTCTTTTAGCAAAATTCTTAAATAATTCAAAAGCATCACTTTTAAGTTTAAGAAAAATTGTCTAAGTATATCTAGAATAACCATCTACAATTACAAAAACATATTTATTGTGATTAACTGGTTGAACTTGAGATGGACCAAATAAATCTAAATGAAGTAATTCTAGAGGTTTAGAAGTAGAAATCATATCTTTTAATTTAAATGAACTTTTCTTAAGTTTTCCTAATTGGCAAGCATCACATATACTATCTACTTTAAAGTTTAACTGGGGAAGACCTCTTACTAAGTCAAGTTTTGATAACCTAGATAACAGTTTGAAATTTTAATGACCAAATCTTTCATGCCAAATCCAAGGGTCACTTGTATTAGTCAAAAGACATAAGTTATCATTTGAAACTTTCATACTAAGGATGTAAATGTTTTTCTTCCTAATTCCTTCAAAGATAATATCTGACTTATTATCTTCGATGTGACACTTATCTTTTCCAAATTTAATTTTAAATCCTTAATCACATAGTTGACTTATACTAAGCAAATTATGTTTTAAATTCCTAACTAGCAAAACATCAGAAATAAGAGGAGTTTTAGAATTACCGACATTGCCGATGCCAATCACATATCCTTTTGAGTTATCTCCAAAGTTGACCAATCCACTATCTTGATATATAATGTCATTGAGTATCTCGGGATTTCCAGTCATATGCCTTGAACAACCACTATCAAGTATCCATTTATCTTTCTCAATTTGCACAGTTTGTCCATTGGTTGTTGATTCTTCAAAAGCCATGTAACATGTCTGTTCCTACATAACAAACCAATTCGGTAGATAACTTGATTTTTCATAAAAACTATATGCAGACTTATGATACTTTGATGAAATGCGTAAATTCAAACTAGTATTAACAAAATTTTGTAAAAATGCCATTTTTAACTTTTCAAGTTTCAGATTATGAAAACTATGAAAACCTATGCTCTTATACCAATTGAAAGGGAGTGCGGATTAAGGATCTTAAGGCTAATTTAATACAAGAGGGGGGGTGAATAGTGTTTAATGGATTCTAAGACTTATATGGACTAAATTAAAATTATGACACAAACAAATGCAGAACTTAATCACAGAACAATCACAGAATCAAACACAGATGCAGAAAGTAAATAAAAAGCAGTAAAAGGAAAGAACACGGCGGACTTTATACTGGTTCAGAGTTACCCTACGTGTAGTCCTGCACCAAGGCAAACACCTCATACAGATTTTTAGTATACCAATGTCGAGATTACAATCCTCAATTTCTAAAGGTCTTGAGGTACCCTCCTGTCTTCGAGTCCGGGGCAAACTCTCTTGATTTACGGGACACAAGATCACCCAATTGATTTCCAGGCACAACCACACCTTATAGAGAGACTCGATAAACTTTTGATTACAAATTGATCCTATAACTCTGAATAGCACTTTGATCTTCGAGAGAGGGAAGAGAATCAAACAACAATGAGATTCTAATTTGATTCACTTGAGAATTCGGCAGAATTTCAGCACGATCTTAAAAATATGAAAATTTTAGAATATGGATTTGTGGAGAAGGAGTGAAGAATATAAGAAAATAGTTAGTTAAAAAATTTGCTTGTGAAGACTATTTATAGACCAGTAACGGTCATAACCATTCGTGAAGAGATTTAAACGAATAGACACTTCTTTTGAAAATTGAAACTTTTCAATTTAACGGCCACCATGTCGACATGGGGTATCCCATGATGTCGACATCCCTTAGTTAAAAACAATGTAACATTTGTTTTGAAAATGGTATTGAAAGGCAAACAAGATGAAATGATTCTGGAGTAAAATAAACTAATTTTTCTATGTTTTAAAATAAAGAAGAGTAGAAAAATATATTTTTAGAATGTATATATAAATTTGAGTTTAAATCTCAAGTATATATATATATTATAAAAGAATATTTAAAAATCAGAAGATAGTTTTAAAAAAAATGAAGTTTAAAACAAGAGTTTATTTAAAAACAAAAACAAAGAATATTTTAAGGCTAAAACATCTTTTTGAAAATCATTTGAAAAGATAATTTTTAAGGCTAAAACATTTTGAAAAGCAGTTTTGAAAATCATTTTGAAAAACCATTTTGAAGTAGTTTTGCAAGCTTCTTCCTGCAGAATATCTCATCACATCAATTCTCGAGAACTTGTAAAAACTAGGATGTTCGTGGGTTTGTAAGCCACTTGTCGTAGGTTTGTAAGCTACTTGTCGTGGGTTTGTAAGCCACTAAGAAGGTAGAAATGGGTTCCATCCCAAATGAAATTTGGAATGAAGATTTCATGCTATTATGAAGTTTTAACAAAACTAGACACTTATCTTGAAATCTTGATCTTGATACTCATGAGTCTTCAAACTTGATTTCTTCATTCTTGATCTTTATACTGTACAGTCTTCAATAATCAGTACCCGCCTTATATATATCCTGCATAATAACATTCATATATATATATATATATATCTAGACAATAGTGTTAGTATATAAGTTATAATAAAATAAGTTAGAATGGTTGTTGTCATCAAAACTACTATCTCCAGTTCCTAACAATATGTAGGGCTTCCCCCCCACAAGTTCGTCGGTAAGCCTGAAGTTAAAAGCATAGCGTTAATCTTGTCTTTAACGTTCTATTTTTTCTCTCGGCAATACCATTTTGTTATGGTGAATATAGGACTGTTCTTTGATGTATTATTCCATTTTCAGCACATCCTTGTTCAAATGGTGATTCATATTCTCCACCTCGATCAGATCGCAATATCTTGATCTTTTTATTAAGCTGATTTTCTACTTCGGCTTTGTATTTTATAAACGATGTAATTGCTTTAACTTTACTATTTAAAAGATATACGTAACAATATCTTGTATAGTCGTCAACAAATGTGATAAAATACTTTTTCCCACCTTTTGTAGGTAATGATTTAAAATCACATAAATCAGTATGAACCATCCCTAGTAGTTCAGTACTTCTATCAACAGTATGAAATGGTTTTTTTGACCATTTTTGCTTCTACACATGTCTCACATTTGTATTTTTTATCTACTTGAATCTTAGGAATCAGTCCTAAGTTGGCAAGTGATTTCATTTTACGAAAATTTATGTGTCCCAACCTATCATGCCATATTAAAGTTTCATGCTCAACTAAGTAACAAATTTTAGCACAATCAGAATACATAGTGTTTTTGCCGACTATGGCTACATTAGCCTTAAATAGGCCATCACATAAATAACCCCTGCCTATGTACATTCCAGCCTTGGACAGAACTGTCTTGTCTGACTCGAAGACCATTTTGAATCCTTTCTTCGATAGTACTTAACCAGAAATGAGATTCTTGCATATGTTTGGAACATGAAGCACGTCATTCAACTTAACAGTTTTTCCAGAAGTAAACTTGAGCATTACTGTGCCACTACCCTTGATCATTGAAACGAAGAATTACCCATGTAGAGCTTTTCTTCCTGATCGAACTTCTTGTAAGTAGAAAACATGGACTTGTCGGAGCAAACATGACGAGTAGCACCTGTGTCTACCCACATTATGCAGGGTTCTAAACTAAATTGCATTCAGACACAACTGCTGAAAAGTCAAACTCATCCACTTCCATTTTGTCCACTATATTCTCCTCTGAATTACGTTACTTCTTGTGTCTACAATCTCTAGCGACGTGTCTTTCTTTTCCACAAACCCAACACTCGCCATTAAACTTCTTGATTTGTTTATTGTCTTTAGGTTTGTTTTCAGGAGCTTTTCTCTTCTATGAGAACTTTTTTTTTGTTGAAGTGTCCTTTGTTCTTCGACCCTTCTGCAACAAATGCCTCCTCGCTTTGTTTTGTAACTCCGCAGTTATCTACTTCAATCTTTAGTCGGACGATGAGATCCTGTAAAGTGATTTCCTTCTTTTTATGCTTCAGATAGTTACGGCAGTCTTTCCATGATGGAGGCAACTTCCCTATTATGGCTTCAACCAAGAAAGATTCTCCAACCTTATGGCCTTCTAATTCAAGTTCATGAATGATAATTTGAAGTTCATGCAGTTGAGTAGTCACAAATTTAGAGTCTATCATGTTGTAGTCCATGAATTTGTACACAATGAATTTCTTCAGACTGATATTCTGTATCTTGTACTTTGCGGCAAGTGCATTCTTGAGGGCCTTTGCTGTCTCTAGAGGCTGATATACTTTGTATAGCATCTTGTCTAGACAGTTCAGAATATAATTTCTGCACATGAAGTCGGAATGCTTCCATGTATCAATAGCAAGAACCACATCTTTGAATGTTTCCCTGGTTTAGCCTGGTGTAGGCACTGGTTCCTCCTCCTCGAGATACCTTTGCAGACCGAGTGTGGTGAGATAGATTAACATCTAACTATGCCATGTATGAAAATCATCACCATCTCCTTTAAAAGTATCAGGTCTATTGTGAGTAGCATTTCTGGTTGATAGTTCTACTACTACCTTTTCCTGTTGCATCAAAAACATTTCAGGAAATGCAAAACTGAGAATAAAATAAACCTGCCTACAAACAAATTAGCAACTGAAAGTTCGTTGCTTTCTTTTTTTAGGAAAATTCCCTGAATTTTTAAAAGTTTTAAGATGTAGTAGAAAGGGAATCAAAATAGCAACCAGCACTGAAAATATGAACAACAGTGGCAGTACAAGCAAACAACAGTAGAATGCAATGAAAAGAAATGGGGATTCTAAGGCTTGCCTTAGCAATTTCCTTAAAACTTTTATTCGCAAGTTTCCCAAGATACAACAGAATCTTTCTGCTCGAGATTGTGATCAATATGACCTCTCTGTGATATACAGAAACTGCTTTGATTCAATGGCAAAAGGAGGAGGAAGAAAAAGAGCATTGGTTTTTTTTGAATACAAAAGTGATCAGGTTTTGTTCCTTTTTATAGCCTCCAACATTCAATGGTCGTGCCTCTTCGAAAAGTCGCATCCGTTTGTTTGAATCTAGCAGTGACAAGCAACAGTCACATCCGTTGGTAATTCGCAACACTTTTGTTTCTGTTTAAAAAATTCGCAACACCTATTTGCAACGGTTGCTTTTGTTTGCAAAAATGTGTCCCTTTAAACAGTCACACTATTTGATTTTAAACAGAAAAACTTTTGTTTTCGTTTTAGCGAAAAATATAACACGGTTCACTCCTATTGGACCCGCACCGGACCCGGTTTGGTTCAGTACGGGACGGGCGTGCGGCGGCGCGCGTGCGTTTTAGTTCATGGCCATATATGTAACAACCCGGATTATTGAGTAAATAAATAAAATAATTAATGATTTAAATAGAAGAATTTAAATCATTAGTTTTGAATCTATAGTCTTTTATAAAAGATAATTTGTTTCAGATTGATAAAATCCGAATTTTTAGAATATTGGAGAAATGAGGATTTAAGAGTTTATTTAAAGATAATTGGAACTAGAATTTGGACAAGGATATTTATTTAATTAAAATCTTTTATTTTTAAATAAAGGAAGAATTTGAGATTAGTTGATTTTTTTTATAAAAATGTTGTTCATTGTTAAAATAAATTAAGAAGTCATTTTGTAAAATTGGCTATGGTTTAAATGCTTAAGCTTTGATTAATGAAGTTATTAGTAAACAATTAATTAAAAGTGCCTAATTAATTGTTAATGGATTGAGCCCATTAAAAAGAAATCAAAAGAGAAGTATGCTTTTGATTTTTTTCTAAAAACTGTACGTTCTCATTCTGCTGAAAATAAAAGGAAGAAGCTAGGGTTCTAACCCTCTTTCTTATTCAATCAAAGTTTCCAATTTTAAATAGAAATTAAATGTAACGACCTGTAATTTTCGATAATTAAAATATTGAATTCAATAAGATTTTGTAATTTAATATTGGAAGAAATTAAAATTTGTGGTTTATTAATAAGAAATAACTAGAATGTAATGTTAAAAATGTTAATTCAAGACAATTGATAACTACTTTAATGTATGTCAAATTAATAGAAATGATTGTAAAGTTAAAATTGGTTATAGGTTGTAAATAAAGAAATAGGGTTTAATAATGTAAATTTAATATAATAAATGACTAATTGAATTAAATCTCAAATAATTGTAATAAATTGTAAAGTTACATTGGTTAGAAATTGTAAATAAGAAGATAAAATCAATGTGAAGTTATTTGTTTTGTTAGTTAACAATAAACTTGGAAATGTGTTTGAATTGGCAAATTGTAACAATGGTTAATTAATACATTGAAATTTAATTAGTTATAATTGGTAAATAAGGGAATAAATTAAATGTTATAATTAATTGGTGAAATAATATGTAATTCATTGTAATTGGGAAAAATCAGGGTGGTGTAAGTAGTTATAACATTTATTTGAATATAATAAACTTATAAGTGTGATTATAGTAAGAAAAGGTGGCAATTGTTATGTGTTACCTATTTAATCAATCTGTTGAATTTAATTTGGAATAAATTGCGACTAAATGTAATTAAATATTACATTAATGTAAATGAAGATGAAATTGGAGAATATTAATGTAATAAGTATAAACCAATGCTAACTATGCTCATAGGGTAATGATTGATTGTAATAATAGATGTTAATATAAGAATGGAATAATTTAAGAAATAAATGTTGGAATATGAAATGAACAATAAATAGTTGTGGTATAACGAGAATTCGTTTGGAATGTAATATTGAATATAAACTGCAATAATAGTTGTTGAAATCCTTTAATTGAAAAAAAAGAGAAGCGCATTGTAATTAATAAGTTCAGCATAAGAACTTACATTTTAAATCAAATTAAGATAAAGATTTTAATGAAATTTAAGCTTTGACTTGAAAAGAATAAATTGTATGTTTGCTTCTAACCAGAATAACAAATGTTCAATTTGAATAAAGGATGGAGTGAATGTTTTAATGAAATAATAACATAATTTGTTATTTGGAATCATCTTGGAGAAGTTGATTTTCAATAAGATAAAAATATTTACTTTGTAAATAGTGTATAACTTTTGTTGTATATGAAATTTTATAAAACATGTTGGAATTGGTATAAATGAAAAGAAAATAGTGTTTATGAAATTTGTTGAAATTAATAATGAAATGAATTGGAATTGGATTAATTGAAATGTTTCAATTAAAAGGAAACATAAATGAAATTTTAATGAATGAGTTAATATAGAAACTTGCATTTTGTGTCAATAGGAATGAACATTTTAACTAAGATAATTGCATGTTTTGAGATGTATAAAAATAAAACTTTCATTTTGAATAAGTATGATTTTGGAAAAAAAATTGAATTTTAGGATAATACACACACACATTAATATCCAAATTTGTAAATATATCAGAGGGTTCATGGTTGTGTAAATGTTGTGGAATCAATTAGAATTACCTTTAATTAACAATTGTACATTAATTACATATGTTCACGTGTATTTATTTTTCCATTTCATATATGGTTAAAACTTGCAAATTTGTTGCATTAATGTGACCGTTACAGTAATTAAAAAAAGTAAAGTAAATCATTTTATAATGCATAGATAGATATATATATTCATTAATTAATAAAATTGGTTTGAGTAACATAAATAAATGAATAGATTGATTGGTTGATTAAATGATTGATTGATTGCGCTAATGGAGTGTGCACATATATTAATGTAAAACGAATGTTTAAATAAATAATTAAATGATAAATATGTGTATATTTGGGTTTGTTGAAGTGAATTAATAGGAGTAAGTTTTGGAATTTGGATCCCAAAGATTTGTTTATAGTATATAAGTGGTCCCTTCATTTACTTTGCATTTATTATCACATCCACATTCTCTTTCTTTTCATTTTCAAGTTCTCCATGTAGGTTTCATTTGAGCATCCATTTAATTATTAGACTACTCATTCGTTTCTTATTAATTAATAATTGCCACATTCCTTTCATTTGTTTCTCATTTGTTCGTTTGCTCCTTTCAAGTGCTTTACCTGAAGTTTTTTCCTTTTTCTTTTTCCATTTTTAATGTGAACATCCAAATTAATTTTCATGCCATCTAATTAGCATTTACTATTCTCCGTTTCTGAAGTTTATTTTGTTCATGCGTTATTAGTTCTTGTAGTTTCCTTTCATTAGCAACTCTTTCTTCTGAAACTTCATATTAAAGAATGGAAGATTTATTTTGTTCATATTCTTACTTTTTTCCAATTACTAGTTTGTTTACATATACTTTTCCTTCCTCAAATCACCTTTTTTTTTCAAAGCTGCCCTTTTCTTATTCTTGTTCTTCAAATCCTCTTCTTCTTTTTCAAAGCTTTGTTTTCTTTTTCAATTCTTCATCTTCTTTAAATTTTCTTCTTCTTTTCCAAACATTCTTCTTTTTTCCAAATCCTTTTCTTCAAATCCAAATCTATACAAACTTCTCTGTCTCTTCCAAAACTTTCTATAAAAAATAGAAGATTAAGATAGCAAGGAAACAAATCAAAAGGAGGAAGTAGTAGCGGATCCAAACCCGACTAGAAAAGGAAAATCCATAAGGTGAGTGTTTTAACCCACTCACAATTACTAAATTATCTTATGTTAGTTAAATTAAATTTATGATGTGATTAGAAATTGATCGATTGATGTTTGGTATGTTTAAATTGTCATTCCAGTTAAATATGACCTTTGTTGCATTTAATCATTGTTTAATTTAATATTGAATTTAATTGTCAATTTAATACCTGTTAATGATAATCAGTTGTCTATTAATGTTTATTGGTTGATTTGGATGATGGTTGTGATGGTTGTTTGATTATTGATGCTGGATGACTGGATGTTATATTTTATATTGTTATAACACTGCAAGTTCCCTATGGGTTGAAATGATACATACCCGAACGATCTGATAGATAAAGTGAAATCATTATGAGTTGAAATGATAGACTCAAGCGATTTCATGCATCTAAAGTTAATTTGAGATTGCGGGTTGAAATGATATAGACCCTTAAATTTAAAAATAATTGCGGATTGAAATGATAAATATCCGTATTACTTGACCATAGGGTAGAAAATTATATACGGATACCGGATTGGTTAAATCAAATTATTTTAAATCTTTAAATTTTGAATACAGTTAAATGATATTTTGAAATAGAATTTGATTTATATAAACTGAATTAATCCAAGCGTTAATGTTGAAATTAGAATTGGTTTAATGAATTGTTAAAGGATTTAAATTGGAATTTCAAAGTTGATTTGTCTAATATAAATGAGTTTTATCAGAATTGAGTTATTGAGAATGTTCGAATATAACTTTGAAATCTATTTAATCTATTTTAAAATTTATTTAATCTATTTTAAATCTATTTAATCTATTTTTAAGCTATTTAATCTATTTTAAATTAAATTTAGACTATCTTAAATCCACCTAAACTATGTTAAGCTATTTTTAAACTATTTTAAAGTATTTTAACTATTTTAAGCTATTAAACCTTTTATACTATTTATAATTATCTAAATTAATTTCAAAATTGCAGATTGTGTAAAGTGTAAGTGTTATATTTGAATCCCTGATTTTAAAGTGAATATGGATAAATGATGTTATAACTTAAGTTGGGATTTGAAATAATATTTTCTAGTGAAATGACATATTTGAGTAAATATTATGATTTTGAAATTAGAGTTAACCTATTTTGTGAAAATGGTTTCGAAAGTAATATGATTTCAAAAGTGATATGATTTCAAAAGTGAATACGATTTCGAAAGCGATGTGGTTTTGAGAATATGATATTTTGATATCAATTATGAATTGATTTTTAAAAATGTAAAAGAACCATATGGTGTGAAATAAGCGTTTGGTTGTTAAAGAGACCGGGGTCAGATATTGTCATACTCTCTGCCAATACCGAAAACAACTTTAACAACTGTGTACGTGGTGGAGATTCCAGAATGAAGTAGGATGGTTTGGCGAACGATTCTGTATAAGGTATTTACGTAGCCCTGACTCCCATGAGTCAGCTTAGATGTGACTAAAACAGGAGCTATACTTGGGCCAAGTGAGTTCATTTCTCCGATCAGACATGCTTCTTCGATAGCATATTTTGACTTTGTGATTGATTTGGTGGCCACCCTCGATTTTGATTATGGGATTGTGTTCCGAGGTGGGCGGTAGTAGCTGCTATGCATTACCACCAGCCCGGTTCTGCAAAACGGTAGAGTCCTACCCTGGCATTGCCTCGAGTGCCGTGTTCACATGCCCTATCGCGCCTTCTACGAGTTTGGTTTGTACCATATCTATGGAGTGCTCTCTGATAGCCCTTCAGTTTATGGAGGAATTACGGTACTGTACAGACTATGTGAATACAAAATATGTGTTAAGGGGGATATGGGTAACGCCTTAACGCTATTTTAATACTTTACTTTATTGTAGACACTATTATAATAACGTATTGTACTATGTATGTAGATAGTTTAACGAATCCTTAGGAGATGGAAATCCCGAACATCTCTTAAGTTATTGCACTCACGTTAGACACTGGATAGGAGATGTCAAACCCCGTAAACATCTCTGACACCGTTACACTCATATTTATTTACTATTGATTTAACTTACATAAGATCTTTTAGTTCTGACTCGAGTGTTTTGTCTTTTCAATTCGCTCGGGTCAGTCTGAGCTTTACAGTGTATCGAAGACTGCTTTTGGAGGACGAAGACGAAGATTTAGTACTATTATTATTTATGATTTATGATATTTATTCTACTGCATCATGTTATTCAGATGCATTGTTATTTATTTCTGTTGTATGTAACTCTGATTATGTATTGTAAAAGTATAATCAAATGTTATTTGTAAAACAGCTTCATAAACTGTTTATTTGATTATTATATTTTGTCATTCCGCAGTGAGATTCTGTGTTTGTTTTCTTTCTTTCTCTGCTTTTTCTTATTTACCCCATAACAATCTGCCCTTTTGAATGGTTTGAGTCTGATGTGTGTTTTATCGTCGATTTAAACCGTCCAAAAAGACGGGTCGTTACATTAAATCTAGAAAATTCATGTAAAATCAAGGTGATGTTATCAAACCCTATTTTATCAATTAGAATAATCAATTTCAGTTTTTATTGTGTTTTGATTTTGTTTGTAATTCTTTTGTGAGGTAAAATTCTAGGGCTTGCTGTCTAATTAAAAGCAGTGAATAAATTAAAGTCTAACGAGTTATTGCAAGGGATAATGGTGAGTTAATTCTCACAAAACCTATCTTTGAATATTTAAATTGCATGCATAGCAATTTTATGTTGAATAATCGTGATTTAAAATGATGATTTTGTGCTTTTGAGGTTGCAAACTTAGGATCCATTCTCTGTTAAAATTGCTCACTGTATATTAAACTGCCTTTTTGATCTTCACGTTTGTCACGTACGACACTCAAATCTAGTTGTTTATTTCATTCATTCCACGCTGCTGTAGCCATATTTTTGATGCTTTGTTTTTTTTCTTTTGTCCGTGTTTGAAAAGTGCGCTACCTCATGTTACCTGATGCATTGAATTTTCATCCATGTCCTGCACCTTGAAATGTATCACATCCCTTGTTTTGCCATTAATTACAAGCATCCTCTGTCAATCTAGGTTTTATTTTATTGCTTTGAAATGAAGTGCAATTGAACACATTTTGTTAGAGCTAAATGCAAATCTGACTTTTGTGAATAGCACCATTGATTTGCGCTTGTCTGTGCTTTTATTTAATTGCAAATCTCCTTTGTCCTTGCTTATGCTTTGAATTCATATGTACGTCCCTGGTGATTTATGGGCTACATTAACTTGTTTAGTCCTTTATACCTATTACTTTGAAATGTATACACAACACATACATAAGTTTCGAATTTTATAAGCTATAGTATATTGCGAGGATTCGAAATTTTTCATAGTAGTATATATATAATGTTTAGTCATTTTTCTTCAAATTTCTAAAGAATGTGTTGCCCATAATTTTTATATTGCTTTGTTGCATTGAAAAATGATCACGTACCTATGCCTTATTTGATTTCATGCGTCCTTACCCTTGTTCTTTCAATTAGTTCACCCCTTTTTCTTGTAGTTTTAGTTCTTTACATGCTAAAGGACACATGTCCCTGTCACTTTGTTTAGTTTCTTTAAATTATCAAGTCCCTACCCTTATGTGAAATTGTACACATTTAAATGGACCTATATGCAAATATATCTGTAGTGAATAGTAGCATATACTACAGTTACTACTTACTTTGTTGCCTTGAAGTTGCATAAGTCCATGTGCCTTTTCCTTGAAAGTTGTTCATATAAGCCTTTGCATTGAAGGTATAGTCACGTATGCATGCCTTTTTGCATTTAATTTGCACATCCGCCTTGTTTGTTCCATGTTGCTTCTATAGATACATTGTTTTGGTTCATACTTCATATGATGCTCTCAAATGCTTCAAGTTTCTGGGATTTTGAAATCTTACTTTGATGATTAAGTTTTGTGTCATTTACCCATTTGGAAATGTTTATCTGTGTTTTTTTATAATTCATTTTCATGCAGTTTTCAAAAGGAATTTGTATTGAAATTATTTGCCAATCAATTCCATTTTTAAAACCCGATTTTCAACTGAATGCTTTTAGTACTATTTGCTATATAAATATGACAGTGCATTTTGTTTCAAATCTTAAAGTTCAACTTTGTTTAGTTTTGAAGTTCAATCAGTTTGATAATTAAATACACAAATATACTAATAAGTTTAGGTTTACATAAAAAAAGGGGTACTATGAAAAAAATATAATAAATAAAATAAAAATATTTTGTGTATATATGTATAAGGAATCCGGTTATAAATATTTGAAGGTTTCAGTTTTGTTTGACAGTATACATATTCTTGTATATATACGTTACCATACTTGGGTTTCTGACAAGTTTCTTGGAATATGCTTTTTAAACATGGTAAATTATGTCATCATGAATAATTATATCTATATGTAATATACTTTATTCAATCCAATTCTCAAAATTAGTTTTACAATAAAATTAGTTATAAATTATAAAGAAAGAGTTTTATGGATTTATGATTATAATTTGAGAAGCATAATTAACTATGGTTTTCCAATATGGTTTTTGTGAATTGTATAACTATTGGAATATATTATCAAATAAGTAAACATATTTTAAGTTGAATAAAAAATGGATTTAAGATAATTTAATAATTGTTTTAAACAATAAACTAAAAATGAGAAAATGTTTTGAGAACCTTAATTCTATAATTTGGAAAGTACTAATAATCGACTTAGTATAATCGATTGGTTTAAATGCTTTCGAATAATGCTTCGTCAAATATGGTATAACTCATTGAATAGAATGTTTGAGTGGAATTTACTAACTCATTAGCGAATACTTGAACTTAACTGGGTAGTATGAGATGCCTTGGTTAAATTCTTGTGATCGTATTTGGGAAAGTACTTAACACTTTAGAGTTGTATTTTCTTCTGGTGTGCGACAAGTGGTTGCTAGATCCTTGAGAGAATGTAGTTCAGGTTTTCCAGTGGTATTCATAATAAGTGATGTTTACTAGCTTTTAGTAAATACTTGAATTTCACCAAACGGTATGAGACGTATTGGTTAAATTCTAGTGATTACTGAAGGTGATAGTATTTGGCACTTTAGAGTTTACTCTTCTTTGGTGTGCAACAAATGGCTGCTAGATCCTTAAGAAGTTTATTTCTGGATTTCTTTTCGAACGTAATAATATAATAATATTAAATAAATGTAGATTTATCGAGTCATGGTTTCTACGATCACCTTGATCGGTATGGACTTTCCTTGAGATCATTCTATGATTCTTTGTTCTCGGTCTGAGTACGATCCTTGGTATCAGATCGGTTCGAGTGATACCAATTTGTTTGTTTATTTGCCACGGGTTTTGAGTACAATCATTGCGATTGTTTTGGACGATCATTACGATCGGTTTGGATTAAGATCTCTTGGATTCTAGATATTTGGATTATATTCTATGTTCGTGAAATAAATATATATTCTTATATTTTGTGTTCGTGAAATAAACATATATTCTTGTGTCGTGTGTTCGTGAAATAAATATATGTTCTTGTGTCTTGTGATGGATGTTAAGTTAATTTTATTATTTTGTGTTTATTGACTAGTTCGTGTTTGTGAATTAAATTTATAACCCTATTCTGAGTTAATGACTGATATTTGCATGCTTAGAGATATTGTGTTTTGTTCTGTGAATTCAGTGTTTAGTGACTAATACATGTTTGTGACTTAAATGTATAACCAAGTGCCTTGTGATGAACTATGAGTTAAATTAATTCCCGTGACTCATTATATCCTGGACATCTATATTTACTTATATGTTGTTTGTTATCATGTTATATCTTGTTCTCACCCTATTGGATATTTAGAGATAGTCTGATCTGGGTGTTATTTTGCTCGGGTTAGGTCGAGACTTTTCAGGTTATAGGACATGTTGACCTTTGAATGGTTATGCTAGCAAGGAGATAAACATTTGGACTTTTAATTTATCCCATTTAGGAATTTGGACCTTGTATATAAAATGTATAATAGAAATTAGAGAATTGTAAAACTTTTATAACAATCGAGTTTCGTATTTTATTTTGTAAACTCAAAATTTGTATATGTGTAAGTTGAGATTTAGTCTGTTGTGATCTGTGACTATTATTAATATGATATATTGTTCTGATTTCGAGACATATGTGTGTCTATTACTTTATATTAATACTGTACACGTCAAATTCAGTTCAGATAATTAAGTGAAAAAGGTATATATAAATGACGTATCAGTGTTAGTAGAAAGATATATTTACATTCGATCGCTCCTAACAAGCCGTATTCTCCGGATTAGCAGACGACATTACTTGTAATGTTCTTTGCTAATCCGGGCATCGCGGTGGGGTCATTACAGTTTGTTATCAGTGCTGTGTCTGAACATTATAACATATAATATTACGGATCCGAGACCTAGATGACTTAGAGTTCTATCCCCTGGGGTGTGTGGTAGATAATTATATTAATTATCTGTTAGGGATAGGAATGTAAAATGATTATTGGGATAATCATTTGGAGCGTAAATTGATTTAAAAATTTTAAATTGATAAATTAAAGTTTGTGACATTAAAACTTTTGGAAATTATGGAGTAAAATATTTTAGAGCTTAGAAAATCTTAGAATAAAACTGGAACAATTTGAATTAAAGTGAATTATTTTCTTTTTATAAAAAATTTAGGAAATTTGAGTGAATAAGTATAATATATTCAAATGATCAAGGAATAACAAGAGTTGCGCAGCAGAATTTCAAACATTGAACTATTCCGGTGTGATTGGTTATGTATGTTTTGGTTGATTGGCTGATTGGTTGCAAGAAATTGATTGCTTGGTTCCATTTACTTAAAATTGGATGCATGGATATTAGATATAATAAAATAAATGCATCTAAACTTGAGATTATCTATTGTGTTAACTTATCCTGACGTTGTTTAAGGATCCTGATCGAGATGTGGGATGCCATGTTAACGATAGGGGTTCCTAAACATCGAACGTGACATTTTGACATAAATAAGAATTGAAACTTGGAAATTTAATTACGAATTTCTTTCATTATGGAAATTGCGGGGATGCAATTTCTTTAAGGGAGGAAGTCTTTAATAACCCGGATTATTGGGTAAATAAATAAAATAATTAATGATTTAAATTGAAGAATTTAAATCTTTAGTTTTGAATTTATAGTCTTTTATAAAAGATAATTTGTTTTAAATTGATAAAATAAGAATTTTTAGAATTTTAGAGAAATGAGGATTTAAGAGTTTATTTAAAGATACTTGGAACTAGAATTTGGACAAGGATATTTATTTAATTAAAATATTTTATTTTTAAATAAAGGAAGAATTTGAGATTAGTTGATTTTTTTTATAAAAATGTTGTTTATTGTAAAAATAAATTAAGAAGTCATTTTGTAAAATTGGCTATGGTTTAAATGCTTAAGCTTTGATTATGAAGTTATTAGTAAACAGTTAATTAAAAGTGCCTGATTAATTGTTAATGGGTTGAGCCCATTTAAAAAGAAATCAAAAGAGAAGTATGCTTCTAATTTTTTTCTAAAAACTGTACGTTCTCATTCTGCTGAAAATAAAAGGAAGAAGCTAGGGTTCTAACCCTCTTTCTTATTCAATCAAAGTTTCCAATTTTAAATAGAAATTAAATCTAGAAAATTCATGTAAAATCTAGGTGATGTTATCAAACCCTATTTTATCAATTAGACTAATCAATTTCAGTTTTTATTGTGTTTTGAATTTGTTTGTTATTCTTTTGGCCCTAGGTAAAATTCTAGGGCTTGCTGTCTAATTAAAAGCACTGAATACATTGAAGTCTAACAAGTTATTGCAAGGGATAAAGGTGAGTTAATTCTCACAAAACCTATCTTTGAATATTTAAATTGCATGCATAGGAATTTTATGTTGAATAATCGTGATTTAAAATGATGATTTTTTGCTTTTGTGGTTGCAAACTTAGGATCCATTCTTTGTTAAAACTGCTCACTGTAAATTAAACTGCCATTTTGATCTTCACGTTTGTCACGTACGGCACTCAAATCCGGTTGTTTATTTCGTTCATTCCACGCTGCTGTAGCCATAATTTTTATGCTTTTTTTCTTTTGTCCCTATGTTTGAAACGTGAGTTGCCTCATGTTACCTGATGCGTTGAATTTTCGTCCATGTCCTGCACCTTGAAATGTATCACATCCCTTGTTTTGCCATTAATTACAAGCATCCTCTATCAATCTATGTTTTATTTTATTGCTTTGAAATGAAGTGCAATTGAACACATTTTGTTGGAGCTAAATGCAAATCTGACTTTTGTGAATAGTAGCATTGACTTGCACTTGCCTGTGCTTTGATTTAATTGCAAATCTCCTTTGTCCTTGCTTATGGTTTGAATTCATATGTATGTCCCTGGTGAGTTGTGGGCTACATTAACTTGTTTAGTCCTTTATGCCTATTACTTTGAAATGTATACACAACACATACAAAAGTTTTAAATTTTATAATCTATAGTATATTGCTAGGATTCGAATTTTTTGCATAGTTGTACATATATAATGTTTAGTAATTTTTCTTCAAATTTCTAAAGAATGTGCTGTCCATAATTTTTATACTGCTTTGTTGCATTGAAAAATGATCACATACCTATGCCTTGTTTGATTTCAAGCGTCCTTACCCCTGTTCTTTCAATTAGTTCACCCCTTTTTCTTGTAGTCTTAGTTCTTTACATGCTAAAGGACACATGTCCCTGTCACTTTGTTTAGTTGCTTTAAATTATCAAGTCCCTAACCTTATGTGAAATTGTACGCATTTTAATGGACCTATATGCAAATATACCTCTAGTGAATAGGCCTGTCAACGGATACTTTTGGATGCAGATAGTGCCATATCCGCATCCGCATCCGAAATGATTTTCGGATATCGGATATCCGCATCCGCGGATACGGATGGATATCGGATAATTATCCTATCCGCTAACGACCGATAAATCAAGAAATATAAATATAAATTTTAAGTTTAACATATATTTTTTTCAATCCAATTGATCATAAAAGTGTTAAATATAAACAAATATGGCGATAATAAATAGTTTTGAGTGGTTAATAAGCATTAAATGTATTTAATATAAACTATTAACTTGATAAAACAACAAATAAATATATGTCATTATACTAAAATACACACAATTTGTACTATAATATTGACAAAGATCGGACGGATAATTTTCGGATGCGGATGTCTTCGTATCCGCATCCGCGTCTGTTTTTTCGGATATCGGATATTATCCGCTTTTCGGATACGGATGCGGACGGATTTCGGATTTTTCGGGTATCCATTGACAGCCCTACTAGTGAATAGTAGCATATACTTCTTACTTTGTTGCCTTGAAGTTGCACACGTCCCTGTGCCTTTTCCTTGAAAGTTGTTCATATAAGCCTTTGCATTGAAGGTATAGTCACGTATGCATGCCTTTTTGCATTTAATTTGCACATCCGCCTTGTTTGTTCCATGTTGCTTCTATAGATACATTGTTTTGGTTCCTATGATGCTCTCAAATGCTTCAAGTTTCTGGGATTTTGAAATCTTACTTTGATGATTAAGTTTTGTGTCATTTACCCATTTGGAAATGTTTATCTGTGTTTTTTTATAATTCATTTTCATGCAGTTTTCAAAAGGAATTTGTATTGAAATAATTTGCCAATCAATTCCATTTTTAAAACCCGATTTTCAACTGAATGCTTTTAGTACTATTTGCTATCTAAATATGACAGTGCATTTTGTTTCAAATCTTAAAGTTCAACTTTGTTTAGGTTTGAAGTTCAATCAGTTTGATAATTAAATACACAAATATACTAATAAGTTTAGGTTTACATAAAAAAATGGGGTACTATGAAAAAATATAATAAATAAAATAAAAATATTTTGTGTATATATCTATAAGGAACCTGGTTATAAATATTTGAAGGTTTCAGTTTTGTTTGACAGTATACATATTCTTGTATATATACGTTACCATACTTGGGTTTCTGACAAGATTCTTGGAATATGCTTTATAAACTTGGTAAATTATGTCTTCATGAATAATTATATCTATATGTAATATACTTTATTCAATCTAATTCTCTAAATTAATTTTACAATAAAATCAGTTATAAATTTTAAAGAAAGAGTTTTATGGATTTATGATTATAATTTGAGAAGCATAATTAACTATGGTTTTGGAATATGGTTTTTGTGAATTGTATAAATATTGGAATATATTATCAAATAAGTAAACATATTTTAAGTTGAATAACAAATGGATTTAAGAAAATTTAATAATTGTTTTAAACGATAAACTCAAAATGAGAAAATGTTTTGAGAAACCTTAATTCTATAATTTGGGAAGTACTAATAATCGACTTAGTATAATCGATTGGTTTAGATATTCTCGAATAATGCTTCGTCAAATATGGTATAACTCATTGAATAGAATGTTTGAGTGGAATTTACCAAATCTTTAGCGAATACTTGAACTTAACTTGGTAGTATGTGATGCCTTGGTTAAATTCTTGTGATCGTATTTGAGAAATTACTTAACACTTTAGAGTTGTATTCTCTTCTGGTGTGCGACAAGTGGTTGCTAGATCCTTGAGATAATGTAGTTCAAGTTTTCCTGTGGTATCCATAATAAGTGATATTTACTAGCTTTTAGTAAATACTTGAATTTCACCAAACGGTATGGGACGTATTGGTTAAATTCTAGTGATTACTGAAGGTGATAGTATTTGGCACTTTAGAGTTTACTCTCTTTTGGTGTGCAACAAGTGGCTGCTAAATCCTTAAGAAGTTTATTTCTGGATTTCTTTTCGAACATAATAATATAATAATATTAAATAAATATAGATTTATCGAGTCATGGTTTCTACGATCACCTTGATCAGTATGGACTATCCTTGAGATCATTCTATGATTCTTTGTTCCCGGTCTGAGTACGATCCTTGGTATCGAATCGGTTCGAGTGATACCAATTTGTTTGTTTGTTTGCCACGAGTTTTGAGTATAATCATTTCGATTGTTTTGGACGATCATTACTATCGATTTGGATTAAGATCTTTTGGATTCTGGATATTTGGATTATGTGACTATTTTGTGTTCATTAAATAAATATATATTCTTAGAATTTGTGTTCATGAAATAAACATACATTCTTGTGTCGTGTGTTCGTGAAATAAATTAAAATTCTTGTGTCTTGTGATGGATGTTCAGTTAATTCTGTTATTTTGTGTTTAGTGACTAGTTCGTGTTTGTGACTTAAATTTATAACCCTGCTCTGAGTTAATGATTGATATTTGCGTGCTTAGAGATATTGTGTTTTGTTCCGTGAATTCAATGTTTAGTGACTAATATGTGTTTGTGACTTAAATGTATAATCATGTGCCTTGTGATGAGCTATGAGTTAAATTATTTCCCGTGACTCGTTATATCCTGGACATCTGTATTTACTTATATGTTGTTTGTTATCTTGTTATATCTTGTTCTCACCTTATTGGGTATTTAGAGATAGTCTGATCCGGGTGTTATTTTGCTCGGGTCAGGCCGAGACTTTTCAGGTTACAGGGCAGGTTGACCTTTGAATGGCTATGCTAGCAAGGAGATAAACATTTGGACTTTTAATTTATCCCATTTTGGAATTTGGACCTTGTGTATAAAATGTATAATTGAGATTGGAGAATTGTAAAACTTTTATAACAATCAAGTTTAGTATTTTATTTTGTAAATTCAAAATTTGTATATGTGTAAGTTGACATTTAGTCCGTTGTGATCTGTAACTGTTATTTATATGATATATTGTTCTGATTTCGAGACATCGGTGTGTCTATTACTTTGTATTAATACTGTACACATCAAATTTAGTTCATAATTATGTGAAAAAGGTATAAATGACGTATCAATATCGGTCCTCCCCCTCGCACAAAATTACCTAACCCTAAGGGCCAGCCAATATGGGTTTGAGGGAAAGACTATATAAGCAAAAAACTTACTTATTTTTTGGCGATGTGGGACTTTAGGCATGACCCTAAGAGCCAATATGGATTTAAGGGAAAGACTATATAAGCATGAAAACTTACTTATTTTTTGGCGATGTGGGACTTTAGGCATATATGTTCATTCACACTTTCTAGGATCTCTATCACCTAATGCAGTGCTGCATCCAGAAGCTTTTTACAACCGTCCAGCCGCCTTGCTACATCCAAATCATGAACCACCTCCAACTTATATTGAAGATCTCCACATCACAATCTCAACTCAGCTATCTCCTTTCGATTGTCTCTTTTATCTTTGCTCCAAGCCTTCAAACGTTTCTTACAGATTTTATAACGTTTTAAGACTCTAAACTTAGCAACACGTTCTATATGTAAACACCAAAGTCTTCCAAAGTGGAGAGATAACCTTTGTGCTCCATCCATCAATTATGAAATTGAAATGATTTACTAAGTCGCATCTCCATCTGGGATAAGTTAATCAAAAAAGGGAATGATCGCTACTACTCGATGGTAGATATTTGAGTTCACAATTAGTAAACTGGTTTAGCCATGCAACATTAGCAAGCACACTGTCAATTTTAGAAAGAATATTTTTCTGAGGTCCCAGCCACCAAGAATAGTTAAAACCTTATATTGATAGCTTCGTGAGGCCTAATCTTAGCATGCACACATTTATCTCCTGCATCTTATCGAAAGGAATTTGGTTGCCCCCTAACTTTTCTCTGGCATGGCAAATGCAGCTGTAATCACCTACTAGAAGCCAAGGAACATTAACCTCACTTGCATCTCTTAAGAAGTTTGACCACAACCCCTACCTAAGAGTGTCAAAGTTATGTGCATAAATAAACAAACAAACAATTAATGGAAAGTTAGCATTCTTGAGCTTCAGAGCAACATGTTAATCACTCATAGACACTATAGAAGAATCCTAGATTTCAGTATTAATAAGAATTAATATTGTGCATTTATAATAACATTCCACATTACAGATAATCCACTATCTTTGATCAAACTGTCTATTCCATGCTTTTATATAATTTACTTTTAATTTATTCTCCAGAAGACCAACACAACTAGCTCTACAATTATAAATGTGATCCTATATGGTTCATATATAAAGCATATATGTTCATTCACACTTTCTAGGCATATATGATCATTTAGCTATTTTATTATCCTAGTTTACCTCCCGACCCTTCTGAGCCTCTTATCCCTCTCCAATGGGTTTCCTTCCGGATTAATCCAGGCCAGATTTTTCTTAACAAGCATTTCAATTTTGACATTATCCAATTTGTTACTACCCTTGCTATTATTATTTCGATCCTCCAAGTTTTGTTGCTTTCGATCGTAAATGCTCATTGGTTTACTCAAATTGTTGTCCATCAACTGATCTTCATTCCTGATCTCATGTACCTACATGATTTTCACATTTCAAACTGTTACTAGTAGAATAAAAGAAAATGGATTTATAGAAGGGAAAAACGGTTTCGATGAAGATTAATTCTCCATCATGGGTGTTGAAAGTACAGATAAGTTGCAAGTTGGTGCTGTCGTGACTCCTGCTAAAGTTGAAGTATAATGGTCAGCATTAGCTTACTCTGTCCATGCCCCCCAAAACTTGGGAATTAAATCAGAAACCTCACTCTAATGCCGCCTTGATTGGATTATTATTATGATCCTTACCCGAACTAAACATCTTATTTTCTACCACCACACCTTGGAATTGATCGGATTTCTCATGATGACTATTTAACTCCTTTTAAATTCCAGTTTTAGCTAAGTTAAATTGAAGGATATCCTCCTCCTAATCCCTTTCCGTCTTCTCCAATCCAGTGATCTCAGACCCCTCCTACTGCATTTTCCCCATCAAAATTACCCATCTTAATACCATTATCTTTAAATCCTTCTTCCTTAGCTCTCACCTCCTCCATAACCCCTCAACTTTCCTCACTTTTGAAAGTTACTATGCTATAGGATCTAAATGGCCAACAGTTGTAAACAATGTAAATGAAGTGGTAGTGCGATATAAACTAAGTTATATGCTGATGCGGAATATGAGTATAAAAAGTAAATAGTAAAGTAAATGGCAGCAGAGATTTTTATACTGGTTCGAACTTCTGTTCTACGTCCAGTCTCAGACTCCTTCTGGAATTTAACTATCAACCATTTCTTAACCCGGAGAAACAGGTATTACACCGCCTGAGCAACCGAACAGGACTTCTACCGCCTAGACAACCGAATATGACTTCTACCGCATGAGCAACCGAACAAGACTTCCAATACAAATAGTAAAGTTGTTTCTGACTGAGTATGCTCTTGAATAGCATTGATAAGTCAATAATGTACACCCTTCCTATAATCTTCTCCTCAAGTAAAATATGTATATTTGTGTGTATGTGAAGATAAGGAAGATTAGATTGCTTTAAATTTAGAGAAATAAATACGTGATTGCTCAAATATTCAAGCAATAAAGCAAGAAACTCAGAATTCAAGAAAGTATGAAAATAGAATTAGAATTGTTAATTTAATCTTGAATTGAGTATGTATATATAGAGATTATAGAGTTGCAACTCCTGGTTAAAAGTTAAATCATTGCAACTCTTCTTGTAAGATATTTCTTTTCGCCGAAGAGAGGTGTCTTTTCAGAAAATTCAAAAAACTGGCAGTTAGAATATATTCAGTCGACTGAATATTATTAGTTTGTCGACTAAATTGAAACGGAGGAAAAATAGTGCAAACATATTCATACTCAGTCGACTGAAATTTTGATTCGGTCGACTAAGAGTAATTTAAAAAATATATGCATGTACACAGGTTCAATCGACTGAATGACCTTGTTCATTCGACTGGATTCTATTGATAAATAAAAATCACCGTAGCTCATTTGGGTAGAGCATTTGCCTTCTAAACTAGTGACTCGGGTTCAAGCCTTGATCCATGCATTTTTTGAAAACTTGATTTTTCATTTAAAATATGAATTTACCAATGACCCAAGTTCAAGTATTGCTTCATATACTATTATTGTTATTATTTTATTTTATTTTTGAAAATAAAACTTTTGTTAATTTTATAGAATGTTTCGAATGTGTATGTTTGTGAACTACTTGAGGAGAGATTTTAACATAGCTAAAAATTGGACTTCGACTCTAAACAACATATATATGAACCATACATTATATTGTTGAGTTTAGTCTTCGTAGTACTTTGTCGTAGATTCATGAATCTTCATGTCGATTGAATTTCTTGTCATTAATCAAAACATAAGATCCAACTTTCTCCCCCTATTTGATGATGACATCTCCATTCGTGATATGAATGAATCTCGACAATATTGCTCTGTAGTTCTATGTCTTCCCTTGAATATATGCTTGTCTTATCTTTCAGTTTCTCCCCCTGAATCTGTGCTTGCATCGTTTATTCCTGCAAATAGTGTTAGATCAATATCTTTCTCCCCCTTTGTCATCGACAAAAAGGAGAGTTTATATGATAACATAATATATGGAACATCCTTTAAAATTTCAAAATCTATAACATAATATATGGAACATCCTTTAGTTTCTTCAAGTACCTGTAAAAAATAATTTTTATTTTGGTACCCTTTATTATGTTAGGGTCCAAAGGTTAATCATAGGATGAAACCTTACCAAAATAGATGTGGTTGTACCCTCTAAAAAAATAATGAAACAATTTAAAAAAAAACTACTACTTATAATTTACGGTATCAGAAAAAAAATAACATTCAAAGCAAGCGATACCCAAGTTTCTTATAATTTTTAGAAAACCATACCCAGTTGGGTCTGGTTGAACCTTTATAGATATAGTTTTCATTATCAACTACCATATTAAAGTAATCATCAATGTATTTTTCTCTATTTTTCCAATTAACAGGAACCTAAATACTTAGATAACCATTATTCATATTTCCTGTCAATGATTTTGTACTTCTAGAGATATTATAAACATTATTGGTCATAACAGTATTTGAATTTCCATAAAAATTGGCTTTAGACTTTACTCGAAATCTAGCACTAACATTTTTACTATACATGAAAGCGTATCTAGTGCTATTTCTACGATCAATTTTATTATATCCTGAACCACTTTTATCATGTAAAGGTCTAGAACTAGATAAAATCATGTTTAAATTGTTTTGACCTTTATTAAATATTGTGACTTCAGTGTTAAGTTTATCAAATTTAGCTTTAAAGTCACAATTATTATTTTTAAAAGAAATATCACTGTTTTTCAAAATATCAATTTGCTTGTTTAATTCAGAATTCTTTTTTTTAACGTACAGTTCTCATTTTCGAGTAGAAAAATTCAAAATTTTGAATTATCTAAAGATGATTGTAATAAAACATTTTGTCTTTTCAAATCCGTAATTTCTTTTGAAAAAATTTCTTTTACTTTTTCAAACATAGTATTTTGTTCATCTAGAAAATTTTTAAGAGCCTCAAAATTATTTTTCAAAACACCATGTCGATTTTCTAAATCTAGTTTCTCATTTTTCAATTTCTCATTTTCAATTTTGATTGATTTCATCTTTTCTAAAATAAGAAAATTATGCTTTAAGATTTTATCACATATACTAACTAATTCATTATTACCATTTACTAAAATTTGTAAATCAGGAAGTTCCCTGTTGTAGTCCTCACTGGTGGCTTTGACAGGGATTTTGCCTGTTGTATTTCGACTGGATCGTTTTCTGGCCATTATTCTATGATGTTGTGAAGATCGATAGAATTCCAGACTCTGATGCCAAATGAAAGTTACTATGTTATAGGATCGAAATGGCCAACAGTTGTAAACAATGTAAATGCAGTGGTAGTGCGATATAAACTAAGTTATCTACTGATGCGGAATATGAGTATAAAAAGTAAATAGTAAAGTAAATGGCACCAGGGATTTTTATACTGGTTCAAACTCCCGTTCTACGTCCAGTCCCAGACTCCTTCTGGAATTTAACTATCAACCCTCTCTTAACCTGGAGGAACAGGTATTACACCGCCTGAGCAACCGAACATGATTTCTACCGCCTAGACAACCGAATATGACTTCTACCGCCTGAGCAACCGAACAGGACTTCCAATACAAATAGTAAAGTTGTTTCTGACCGAGTATGCTCTTGAACAGCACTGATAAGTCAATAATGTACACCCTTCCTATAATCTTCTCCTCAAATAAAATATGTATATTTGTGTGTACGTGAAGATAAGGAAGATTAGATTGCTTTAGAATTAGAGAAATAAATACGTGATTGCTCAAATATTCAAGCAACAAAGCAAGAAACTCAGAATTCAAGAAAGTATGAAAATAGAATTAGAATTGTTAATTTAATCTTGAATTGAGTATGTATATATAGAGATTATAGAGTTGCAACTCCTGGTTAAAAGTTCTGTTGAAAAGAAATCGTTGCAACTCTTTCTGTAAGAGATTCCTCTTCGCTGAAGAGAGGTGTCTTTTAAGAAAATTCAAAAAATTGGCAGTTAGAATATATTCAGTCGACTGAATATTATTAGTTAGTCGACTGAATTGAAACAGAGAAAAAATAGTGCTAAATATTCATATTCGATGGACTGAAATTTTGATTCAATCGACTGAATATTTTGTAAAGTCGGGTCTTTGAATATTTAGCCGACTAAGAGTAATTTAAAATATATATGCATGTACACAGGTTCAGTCGACTGAATGACCTTGTTCAGTCGATTGCATCCATTGATAAATAAAAATCACCATAGCTTATTTGGTTAGAGCATTTGCCTTCTAAACTAGTGACCCGGGTTCAAACCCTGCTCCATGCATTTTTTGAAAACTTGATTTTTCATTTAAAATATGAATTTACCAATGATCCAAGTGCAAGTATTGCTTCATATATTATTATTATTATTTTATTTTTTAAAGTAAATCTTTTATTACTTTTATAAAATGTTTCGAATGTGTATGTTTGTGAACTACTTGAGGAGAGGTTTTAACATAGCTAAAAACTAGACTTTGACTCTAAACAATATATATATGAACCATACTTTATATTGTTGAGTCTAGTCTTCGTAGTTCTTTGTTGTAGATTCTTGAATCTTCATGTCGATTGAATTTCTAGTCATTAATCAAAACATAAGATCCAACATTCTCTCCCTTTTTGATGATGACAACTCCATTTGTGATATGAATGAATCTCGACAATATATATCCATAGTTCTATGTCTCCCCCTGAATATATGCTAGTCCTATCTTTCAGTTTCTCCTCCTGAATCTGTGCTTGCATCGTTTATTCCTGCAAATAGTGTTAGAGTAATATCTTTTGGTATCAGAGCAAAAGATATTGCTCCGTAGAGCAATGAAAGTGACTGTGCTATAGGATCGAAATGGCCAACAGTTGTAAACAATGTAAATGCTGTGGTAGTGCGATATAAACTAAGTTATCTACTTATGCGGAATATGAGTATAAAAAGTAAATAGTAAAGTAAATGACACTAGGGATTTTTATAATGGTTCGAACTCCCGTTCTACGTCCAGTCCAAAACTCCTTCTGGAATTTAACTATCAACCCTCTCTTAATCGGAGAAACATGTATTACACCGCCTGAGCAACGGAACATGACTTCTACCATCTAGACAACCGAATAGGACTTCTACCGCCTAAGCAACCGAAAGGACTTCCAATACAAATAGTAAAGTTGTTTCTGACTGAGTATGCTCTTGAATAACACTGATAAGTCAATAATGTACACCATTCCTATAATCTTCTCCTCAAGTAAAATATGTATATTTGTGTGTATGTGAAGATAAGGAAGATTAGATTACTTTAGAATTAGAGAAATAAATACGTGATTGCTCAAATATTCAAGCAATAAAGCAAGAAACTCAAAATTCAAGAAAGTATGAAAATAGAATTAGAATTGTTAATTTAATATTGAATTGAGTATGTATATATCAAGATTATAGAGTTGCAACTCCTGGTTAAAAGTTCTGTTGAAAAGAAATCGTTGCAACTCTTCCTGTAAGAGATTCCTCTTCGCTGAAGAGAGGTGTCTTTTCAGGAAATTCAAAAAATTGGCAATTAAAATATATTTAGTTGACTGAATATTATTAGTTAGCCGACTGAGTTAGAACAGAGAAAAAATAGTGCAAAAATATTCATATTCGGTCGACTGAAATTTTGATTCAATCGACTGAATATTTTGTAAAGTCGGGTCTTTGAATATTTAGTCGACTAAGAGTAATTTAAAATATATATGCATGTACACAGGTTCAGTCGACTGAATGACCTTGTTTAGTCGATTGAATTCTGTTGATAAATACAAATCACCATAGCTCATTTGGTTAGAGCATTTGCCTTCTAAACTAGTGATCCTGGTTCGAGCCCTACTCCATGCATTTTTTGAAAACTTGATTTTTCATTTAAAATATGAATTTACCAATGACCCAAGTTCAAATATTGCTTCATATATTCTTATTGTTATTATTTTATTTTATTTTTGAAAATAAAACTTTTATTACTTTTATAGAATGTTTCGAATGTGTATGTTTATGAACTACTTGAGGAGAGATTTTAACATAGCTAAAAATTGGACTTTGACTCTAAACAACATATATATGAATCATACTTTATACCGTTGAGTCTGGAATTCGTAGTTCTTTGTCGTAGATTCATGAATCTTTATGTCGATTGAATTTCTTCTCATTAATCAAAACATAAGATCCAACAACTTTCGACTAATCCTTGACCATCGAGCATTGAGATTAATGTGCCCGAAGCAAACACAGTTATCGCATCATGGTGGGGGTTTTTCATACTCCACTTTCTACTTATAAATACTACTATCTTCAAACACTCCCTTAATCTCTTCTGGGAACCCATAATATGCCTTCAATTCACAAGAACTCTAGTAAACGAAATTATACTCATACTAGCTATTAGTGTATCCGTTTTAACTGGAATACCAATAGAACTAACTAACTCACCATTAACATCCGCCTCAAAGAGTTTGAAACTTAGAATTGGAAATCTAATCCAAACAGGTAAAGATACTAGAAGGTCCTTGTCAGTTCTCATATTAGGACACGGTTTTTTTCATAATAATCGGGTTCTTAGCAAACAACCAAGGACCTTGGCTTAAAATACTCTCACAACTATTTGCATTTTAAATCTGATAATAAAGAATCCATTCTCATGAGATTGAAGAGAGAACTCTCCGTCCGCTTTCTGAACCCTTTTCATATAACTTTCTAAGTTCTTGAAATATGGTCTAGGTCCAACAATGTACAAGAGTAAAGAATTCTCCCAACCTTGTTCTGCCTTTTGGGTAAAACTATTAGATAGTTTACTTTTTTTACCATCAACATAGACAAGTTCACAAAATCTCAGTTCGACCTCCTTGAGACATGACTAAGCTGTGCCTCTAAGAGCATCTCAGAAGGACATCTTCTTCGTATTTGCTACAATTTGAAATTTCTATCATTTCCTGTGAGAGACCTAACCATGCAAAGAGCCTTTTTTGTTGAAGAGATAAGCAGCTTCTTCTTGCGAGAAACCATGGTGTGCCACACCCCATCATCCGACTAAGACGACTCCTCGCCATCGCTTCACTCAATGATTCGAATTCCTTTACCTTTGATATTGTTTGTAGTAGCCATATCAAAGTTAAATGAAAGAGGGTAGAAGAGAATAGATAAGAATGAGTAAGATTAGCAATAGAGAAGAGAAGAAATTTTAGAATAAGGATAAAAATAAAGAAACCCTAAGGAGCTACGATTAATGAATGTTTTTTTGAGTATTTATGTAAACATTATAATTTATAATATATGTATAGATATGTTTGAATTTAAAATGAATGATTTAAATCAAAATTTTAATTTGAAAGGAGACAAAAGATATAAAATTTTACACAAAACTTTATATTTCGAAAAAAATAAAAAAAATTTGGATTTTACCAAAAGTCCACACATGTATTTTATATTGAAAATCTTCTGTTCTTACGAAAACAATTCCCAAAATAATTATATTCAAATCATCACCATATATAACATAACAAACTAATTTTCAAGCCAAATTTAAATAATTAACATATATTTAAATAGTTTACAATTAAAGATTAGGGATTTTTTAATAAAATTTTGGAAAACAAAAGAAAAGGGAATCAGACAACTTAGTCACATGTAAATTCATGATAAGAACATTTTTATCTAAATAATACAGAGAACAACAAATTATATAGGAGGCAGAAGATCTAAATTATGTGAATCATAATAAACATATAGTTAATGGAGACAAAAATAGAAGTGGATCTAAATCAAATTAACACAATAAACATATTTTCAATTTTGATGGATAAAGGGGGTTTGAATTACATGTTATTAGATAAACAATCAAAAGGCAAGATGAATTGTACAGAATTTGACCATATGAACAAGAGAAACCATAAACAAATATAAATCAGATTATTAAATTAAGATGTTGCCAAAAGTCACACCTTGAATGATCACTAGCCACAAAGTGAATCAAACAACAGTGATCACACAACATATGGTAAATTTTCTGTTATCCCACTTTTTCACACAACATATGAAAAAATCATCTGTCGTGTGACAAAAAAGGATCATCCAACATTTGTTATTTATCTATTGTATGATTGAAGTTATCAAAAAATGAAGTTATCAAAAAATGTAATTTTTGCTCCATATCAATATTTTGGTTTCCATCTCAATAATTTCACGGCCGCATATTCATTAATTATTTCCCTCCTCTTTCTTTCCATTTCTTTTTTTCCTCATCTCCAATTAGAGAATCAAATGACTAAACCCTATTCATCTCATTTTCTTCTCTCACTCTCAAAATCAAATTCGACTGTCTTCGTTAATTTCCTTTAAGCCGGTATTCATTTCCATGCTATCTTTCTTTTATCTTCATTCGGATATAGGGTTTCCAGATCAAAACCTGCTGCTTGGAATTTGAAGTGCGAATGGTACTCCTTCTCTGATGCACGCACACTTCAATTAGTAGTGATTGAATGCACGATTGCTTTCTTTGTCGAGTTGATTGCTATTGATTTGGTATGTTTAACAATTTTGCCCCTTTCTACTTGTATGCTCTAACTCGATTAAATTTGTCGATGATGATATGGGTTAATTTGCACGGTTTGAATCCCTATATTTTTGTTTTGAATATTTTATTTTCCTATGATGATATGGGTTAATTTGCATGGTTTGTATATACTTTTGGTTTGAATTTTTCAGAGTTTGATTAGCATTATGACTTGTTCATTGATATATATATTTGAGATTCTTGAATATGTTTTGAATACATTTTGTCGATCGTTTGGTTTCTGCTTTGGTTTCATGTCTATAGTTTGATTACCTTTCTGAGTTAGTGATGGTGAAAACTTGAGCTTAGTTTCATTGCTAAACACTATTTTGTTGTGATGGTGAAAACTTGAACTTGGTTGCTGCTTTGATGAGTTCATGTTTGAGTTAATGGATGCTTTGAACTTCCATGTATATAAATACATACATATGTATGTATATATGTGCGAATGTTTATGGTTGATGATTCTTTTGGATGTTGGAGTGATAACTTTGCCTTGTAACTTGTATTTTTGTTTCTGGTGATTGATGTTGTACATGTATGCTTTGGTTTGATTCATACATGTTGCCTTGTGAGAACTTATGGCCATGCACTCATGTACTTGTATATAATTGTTTGTACTTGCTGCCCTATGAGAACTTGTGGCTGTGCACCTATGTACTTGTATATACTTGCACATACTCTTACACTTGCACCTGGTTTTATCTTAGTGCATGTTGCTCATCTTGTACTGTGTTCCTATGTAGTTGTATGTTCATATGTACACTCAAGTTGCCTTGAGCTGCTCCTACATGCACTATATACTCTTGAGTTGTAGTCTGAACTTGTTTTGCTGCCTTGTATGCTCGATGGTTTGGTTCCTTCCTTTGTTGTCTATATGTATGCATTAAGTTTCTAGTGCACTTGAGTCTGTTTATGGTTATGCTCACGTTTGAATTGCTGTACTTACTTTTGATCTTTTTCCCTTATTGATCTAGTTATGCTATTGACACCCTTATTGAATTGCTGAATTTGAATTGTTGAAACTTGTTGAATTGCTAAAACATGTTTAGTGCCACTATTCATGTGTGTGTTTATATATATATGTGTATGTGTGTGTGTGTTAGTATGCTCGCCTTGAGCCATCTGGTTATCCCTTGAATCTGGACCTGTCCTTATGTGTTCTTGAGTTGTTTCAGTTTGTATCCTTGTTGTGTTTGCACCCAACTGCATCTAATTTCAAGTCTGGACCAATGTGTTACACTTGAACTTGTGTGTTTACTGTATACATGTATAAACATATATACATATATATATATATATATGTGTGTGTGTGTGTGTGTATTAGTGTGCTTATTGCCTTGTTTCTCTAATCTTGTAAGAACTTGGACTTCCTTGAGTTGTTGTTGTATACTTGTGTGCACTTATGTCCATTGCTGCTGTGATGTATACTTGACAAGATGCTGCTGTGGTGCATTGTTTAGTTCATGTTTCTTGTAGTGCTTGTGCATGAGTATATGAGTGCATCTGCCTGAAATTGTGCACTTCAGCCTTGTTCATATATGCACTGTGTGGTTTTTCTTAGTTGAGCCTAAACCTATGCACTTCAGCCTTGTTCATGCTTTTTAAAACTGATTTATATTGCACCTGAGTTGAGTTTGAGGCCGCTTTGGCTTGACCTTGTGCACACTTGCTCTGCATTGAGCCTTCGGGCTTGACCTTTGCATTTGTCCCTGAGAGATAATTGATGCTCGACCTTGTGAGATTCACAGTGATACAATGTGCATATCACAAGCTGTTCATGCACACTTAATTTTTGTCCCTGTCTAAAATATAAAAACAAACAACCCAAATAACTTAGGCAATATTAAATCACTATTATAATTTTAATTTTGTCATTTCTATTTGTTTCTTCTTCCATTTTATTGCATTTTTTTACAGGTATAGCGGATAACTGGACACAGGTTGGAGCAAGAAGATATCAAAAACAAATTCGAGTGAGAGTCAAAATGTTGTAATGAGAGTGTGAAATAGAGTATGATGAAAGTTGTATTATATTTGGAATTGTAAATATAGTGGAAGCCAAATGTGTTCCGTTTGGATTTGAACTGAAATAAAATATTTGTTTAAATAAAATTATGATTCATTTATTTCATTCTGCAAATATTTATTTCATTTCGTGAACAACATATAAGTGTAATTGGTATTCATATTAGTCAATATTTATATATTGTCAAATAGGAAATTCTAGGAATGATAATATAACATTAGACAACATATGGTTTTTTTGTTGTGTTAGTGCACATCAGACGACAAGGCATATCCGTGGTCTGATGTGCAATGAGACGACACTGGATTTAGTGACATATAGATATGCTTTAAGACAACAGAGCATATCTGTCGTTTGATGCATTTTTTGGCATAGTGGATGTATCCATGCTTCTAGATTTAATATAATTGATCTTTGATTTTGCAAGGATCAAGACACCAAATGTAACAACCCATTTCAGAGAAGCAAATAAGTACCTATTCACATGATGTTAAAATTGTCGTTTTCTTAATTAAAAATATTGTTCTTTCTTTGTAACGAATTAACTTCCTACATATTTAGACAATTTTTTCATTTCTATTCGAGGTATTATATTATTTTAATGTCCAAATTCAAATATCCATAGAAGTTATGGTTTAATACAGTAGTTTACAAAGTAACTAACTAGACGTCCCACCGGTATCTATTTATATTTGTTTTCAGTTAAATCTATTGCTCTGATATCAATTGAAATAGCCGCACTTTAGTGGGCTCGATTTTCGACTGAATCGTAAACCCAAAACCACGATGGTACGAATCGTTGGTGTTAGTAGCCTAAAATAAACATAAGTATATAGAGAGATATCTTCAATTACTTATAGTGGAACAAAAAAATATTATAGAACATATATACTTACTAAAGCTAATACCTTGGAATTAACATTATTTCTTGCATATCTAATTGCCTTGTTAGTGCTGAGCATGAATGAAAAGACATTCCACCTATTATTCCCGTCTTGCACTAATATTTTGTCCCTCTAAGCCTATCCTATAGGTTGTAATAAGGAAGGGGTCAGAATAATATTCTGGTGGCTAATAAATTACATACATTATCCATAACACTAGTTTATGCCTTTTGATTTCTATTTAAGTGTTATGTCTATTATTCATGGTTTATCCATTTAATTCCATATGCATGTCGCGCACGATATATTCAACCTCCTCATGATCGGACTATATATATATACACCTATATATGCATATATAAACATCGCTATATTCCCCAAAAAGGAAACCCAGACCACCTAACACTTTTAAATAGGGCGATGGTAGGTCCACACCGTTTAATACCTCAACCCCTAAGTAGGCCCTCCGTAATGTAATCTATAGTCAACCGGCCCTAAATATGAAGGCCGATGACTCCTAGATACAACTTCATAATTTAGTTAGTCATATTACTAATATATCTCAAAGACTTATCAAAAGGTTAACTAGCCCACCTCCGACAAACAGACAATCAATTAAAATTTGAGGTCCTTGCGTACCTTATACAGATTCTACACTAGTAGGAAGCGAAATTCATCAGGGCATAACCAAAGTCTTTACCAATGATTACTCTAGACTACTAGTAGTCAAAGACTATATGCCAGCCCTACTTCAAAATACCAGTTTATCAACAATACTAACATAGTCCATCGACCCCCACATCCAAAGTCCCATTTAAACTTACCTAATACAAGTCAAGGAAAATGCCCACTCCGGTTACTTAATACCTCTGGTTTGGGAGTAAAGCGGATCCCATTTCCTAATTAGGGACCGTTGAAGTAATTTAAGACTTCTTAAATAGGGAGGAGGCAGTGTGTGACAACCCACCTCCTCGACCCTCAGAAATTGACACTAATACATCCTTAGTATTCACGTGCCGTAAATCCAAGTGTCGGAGAGGCATTTTATCATGGGGTAAAGAAAATAAAGATAGAATACAAGACAATAATAGAATCTCACATCGTATTTAACAAATAATTATACATATGAGTAGTACATCCAGTTACTCCAAATTTTTCCAACAGAGTTCTAGTAAGTACTAATCCAGCTTATAACTACTTATCCTTACAAGTGCTGGTAGATACAAAATACAATGGAATTAGAAATAGAGGACTATCTATATAGGGACCTCTAGCTTCAAGCTTCATCCAGAATGCTTTGAGCTTCTCCCAAAATGTTCCATGCTGCCAAACTAATTAACTGCTCGGAAAAATAGTGCACCTAGAGTTTAAGGGGAAAAGAAAAGAAACTCCGGGTCAGTCATGGGAATGGTATGAAAAACTCAAAATACAGATATTTGAAACAAAGGGTATCTCATAAGACCACACCGCACATAAACACGGAACGAGTTTTTACCTTATCATAACCAAAATCTTTACTACGCAAAATCTAGAAATATTAATTTTAATGATATTCTTTAGAAAACACTTTTCAAATAAACTTATGAATCTTAGCCGATTGTTACATTGATTAATTTCCAGCATAGTAGCTACAAAGTAGGTTCTACAATCAAATCTGAAGGCACTTATTAGAGAATGGATTTCCATAGAATGGCAGGTAAGGAACTACCTTCTGTACAATTCATCTCTAGAGGTATGTACCGAGGATCGACTACTTTTGAAAACTTTGCACCTGGAAAGACTGGCCTACCTGTAGACCCAACTTGGTGGCAGATAGAACTGAATACGACACCACCTGGTCGTAACTGACCTATTTGGGATCCCATAGCATACATAGCATACTCGACATATATAGAATAATCAATAAAGGTGATGACCATAACCTAATAATTTAGAACCACATAGCCTCATGGCATGCTTATTTAAGCCATTTTCGGGTGATGAGGCTCGAGGTAAAGATTACCTTTCTCATAGCATATCCTACTTTAAATGCCACACTGCCATTCCATGATCACACAACTGATTTCTACAAATGTATAACTCCTGAGCTCGTTTGTCTTAGGAAAGGGTGTTAAGCTAAGTGAAGTCGCCTTCTCCGCTACCAAACAGATGATACATCTATAGAGATCAATCAATGTGATTAGAAATGCAACATCAGACATTCGTCCATACAAATTGTCCAGGAATAGGACAAACCAAAGGGACTCTCCTACCACATCCTGTCGGGAATCATTCCTAGGATTAGTAGCGAGCAGCCCTTGCATCGAAGATCAATTGAAAATACTACTACCCATATATATGATATGGGAAATTTCCTCTAAGGGTCAGTGACAAAGAGCCCTTCATTCTATTTACTATCATTCCAAGTCTTCGCTTCGAATAGGTAAATTGGTTCGAAGTGGTTTTTGGATAAGAAACACTCAAATCTAACCCCGGTTCCTTCGAACCAATCATTGATAAAAAGATGTTAGGTAAATAAGTGCTTATCATTTGATTAATTACCTCCTTTTATCAAAAATATCTTCTAGATATATATATCTTTAAAACATTTCTTTCCAGTATATATGGAATCATTAAACCTTTCTTTAACTTTGAAAATACCAAATCATTTTCATAAGTCATATTGGAAAACATTTTTGTGTTAAAAAGGGTCGATGGAAATTATACTAATTCTACTCAACATCAATTTCCGTATTCAACTTTTACCATCTGTCGAATAATGGTGAAATCACCTTTCAAAATTCACATGGATAATACAGGTTTCCTCCTTGGAATTTAATACCAGTTATTAAAAGATTATCTCTATACAATCCAAGTTGTATTAAATTAAATCTGTAAATTTGAAGCTTTTATACTTGTCTCATTTCCGACATTTCGAGCTTATCTATTTCTCGCTCAGTAAAATGGCCAGGTGAGCCAAGGAACTGGTTGCTCCTGAACATGTCCTTAGTTTAAGCACCTCACATCTAGATCTTATGAATAGAAAAATCCAATCTACTCGTCGGCTTTTACAGCCAAAATTAAATCACTTAATTTAACAGCTTTTCTTTAAATCATTTATTTAAACTTTTTTAAAATAAATTATAAAACCTCCAAATCATCTTTAAAATATTTAATTATTTATTTGAAGAAATTTATAAAATATTTGGGAAAGAATACTTAAGTTTAAAACTATATTGAAAAAGTTATTAAAAAGTACTACAAATAGTGCTTTAAAGGCTTATTTGATCAAAACAACTTTTCGATCATTTAGAAATCCATTTTTATAACTGAAATCTCTTTTAAAATATTTATAGAATTTATTCCATATTTTTAAAGAATTAAAAGTATCATGTATAAAGAATTTGTCGCTTTGGTTTCCGAACTGCCAAACCACGACTATTTTAAAAACTTGATTTGCTCATATTTCAAAATCTACTAAACGAAATCTTAATTTTTTTTCTTTTGTTTGAAAACTATTATTATAAGAGTTCGAAAAATTCTTATTACAAAGAATTCCGACTCCGGATCCATCGTTTAAGTGGATTTAACTTTCTCTGGCGTGAAATCGCGAACCATTGTTACGCGATGTGCCTTTTTTTGACTCAATTTTCATAACTTGTCAAAACTTCACAAAATTGGATTTTAGTGTTTATAAAACATTTATAAACCATTTTAAAACATTTCAAAGTGGTTTAACAGTCTCATATAAACCATTTCATTTATTAAAGGAAAGTTATTTCCTTTGTGATATTCGACGTGTATTAAACATGACTTGTTTCAATATCAAAATAAACATATAATCAACATCCAAACATGATGATCAAAGCATGGTAAAAATCCATGGCAATCATATCACATCATCATATTGTATATATATGTATAAATATAGAGTTCCCACCTCGAATTAAAAGACTAACTTAAAAATGGCTATAACTTCACTAACTTGAATTTAAAGCTCACGAACACTCGAATTTTTTCCTTTAGAGGACTCGGCCTAGATCTTGGAGGCTTGGATGACTCGCAGTCTAGCTTAGGGGAGGAGAAAGGCTCGGCTATTGTTGGCGTCAAAATTAGCCACCAACACCCAGTTGTATGAAAGCACCAATATTCAATCCAATTAGAGAAATATGAAGAGAAATAAATGCAAAACAAAATTAAAACAATTAAAAAGAAATTAAATAGAGACAGAGATTTATAGTGGTTTGGCTAACTACGGCCTACGTCCACTCCAAATATTTTCCTCTTATTAGTTTATACTGCCGATTACAGTTACAAATCCGTGAAATTAAAGAATAAAACTGACAGAGTATAGCCTAGGTAGATGATAAAGGGAAGCAGTAAGAAGATCCCTTTTTTTGATGCCATGCCTGCTGTATTTATAGGGGAAGACGTGCACCAATCTCTTTGAAACTTCGACTATAGGACTTTCTTATACATATGGGCCCACCATAGGGGTCGCTAGACCCAAATCCTAATGAGGAGGGATCGGTACCGATCCCTTCATTTGTTGATTTTTAAGCAGCGATTTTTATGGTGGCTTCTGTATGCTTAAATATGTTTGATCTCCAATTTTCATGCCATTTGGATCAAAGGAACTCAAGTTATTGAATGTTGAATGCAATAATAAACTTGGTTTCTGACATATGTCGATCTCTCCTTGGTGAACTCAAGTATGTTGATCCATCCATCTATATGCTATGCCGATCCTTTCCTTTATAAGCTACACTGACACTTCTTTCATAGGCTATGCTGACTCCTTATCCATCCATCAATACCGATCCATCTTCTTTCATCTACGCCGATCCCTTTCTTACTTCAACCATGTCGACCCTTTGTCTATCCATTCATACCGATCCCTTACTTGAGAACTGAAGTGTGCCGATCTCTTCTAGCCTACAGTGTCGATCCCTCCTTTTTCCACTGAAGTATGTCGATCCATGCCATTCAACTAAAGCCTGTCGATCCCTTCATGACATAGCCTACAAATCCATCTTATGCCGACCCCTCCTTCATAGGCTGAAGTATGTCAATCCCTCATCTAACTAACCATGCCGATCCATACACCTTCACTTGTGCCGACCCCTTGAGCCTTACCATGCCATGCTGATCCATGGTGTTCCACCATGTCATGTTGATCCAAGCTATGCCGATCCCTGGGCTTCCATCAAGTCATGCTGATCCCTAACTTATCCAAGCCAATATTCATGTTTCGAGCATCTTGCAACATTTATCTACCAACTCCATCCAACTCTGGCTTTGCATATCCATTTGTACTTTACCTTCGGGTCCTACAACCGTCGCTCTACACTCGTCGGCCTTGATATTTGTGAAGTCTGTTGGGTTAAATCCGCCCGCATACTACCTTACCAAAACGCAGGTTAATACTTTGCCCCCCAAAACATGCCTTGTAATAGGAAGGCATGTTTTGAATTGCCATAAATAAAAAATCTAAATTCCATGATCCGTCGATTGCCATACTATCCAGTCCAGAGTCCAATCTGCTGCCAATCCAATTTCTTGATCTCTCGGATCATTAGTGAAATTCATGAATGTTATGAGTCGATATCCAATTTCAAATCCATTCTAAATTCATTAGCCGAATCCACAATCTCTCCGGATCGTCTTATCCGAATCTGGGACCGCTTCAGGTCCATATCCAAATCCATAGACCTCTCCGAGTTGCTTTATCCAAATCCAGGACCGCTCCGGGTCCATATCCAAATCCATAGACCCCTTCGGGTCGTTTTATCCAAATCCGGCACCGCTCCGGGTCCATATCCAAATCCATAGACCTCTTCGGGTCGTTAGCCTAATCTACCTTGATCCTACTGGATCCTTGCCGAGCACAATCCATACTCGATGACTTGAGTAGGCTGATCATGTTGCTCTCCGACAAAGCGGCCTACCCTTTGCTAGGCATAGTCCATACCCGACGACCTTGATTTATCCAGATCCTTGCCGAGCACAATCCATACTCGACGACCTATTGCGTTTTATTCTCCAGCGTCGACTCTCCGGTCGAGGGCTTAATCCGTAGGGTACATTCTCCAGCCTCGGTTCCCAATCAAGGACTTAACCCGTGGGGTATCCTTCTACGACTTCGACCCCTAGTCGAGGACTTAATCCGTGTACGAATCCATCCTATCGTGCTCCGACGAAGAGACTCATGACTCGCGGTTATTTCCCCGTCTCTCCGATCGGGGCCATAACTGTGACCTGTGTTATATATTACATTAATCCAGACTTAAGCATCCCTAAGTCCATAAAATAAGATTCTATATAACCAATAAACCAAAGTTTAAAGCAAATAAAAAGAAATAAAACGAATTTCACAAACCCGAGCAATGTGTAAGTGACTTAGCCATATTACTACGGAGTTTATTACTTATTCCGCGCCATCCCGATCAATTGATGGCAAGTTAATGATGATGCCTTGATCTAGTGCCATTTTCGTTCGAGGTGGACGGTGGCTGCTCCTGTTCCACCGCCGCAGCCCGAGTCCTTATGTATTGTTGTAACTAACCATTCCTCACGTGTTCCTCAATGATATACTTTAAATGCCTGTAGTCTTTTATATTGTGCCCATCTAGCTCATGGAATAGGCAATGCTTTCCTGATGCCTGCTCATGTTCGGAGGGTTCCCGCCTTGCCGGCCTTCGATACTGAAGACATCGTCGAGTATCCAAATAAATCCTTTCCAAAGATTTTGTCAAATTTGTATAAGAAGAGAATTTTGGTTCTCTCCATTGCCTCTTTGACACATTAATGCCATCATTCATTTTCCGTTTACCTTTATCATTCTTGTTTACATCTCCTGATGATCCTCCACTTTGCGCAGCATTCACCTCTAGTTTGTTTGCTCGTGCATCTTTCTGCCGCAGGAACCTTTCTACTTCTTGATAAAACTCCCTAAGATCCATAGATGGATCCCGCGCTAGTGAATCCTTAAACTCGGTGCCATCAGAAATTCCAGATACTGTTGCCATCAAAACCATAGATGGATCTGGATGATCCACCGATGCCGCCGCAGCATTAACTGTGTTAGGAAACTCCTCAAGGACTCTCTTGTCCTTTATTTCAATGTTGCCAAACTCGTCACATTTTTTGGATCTCGAGATGTGAACCATAAACTGCCTCATAAACCTTTCGATCAATTTCGTCCACGTGCCAATAGGGCCGCTTTCCAATTGTATGAACCATATTGTAGCTATATCCATTAAGTACAAGAGGAAGCACCGTGCCATGACTTCCTCCGATGCCCCTAGTACTTATATGTGTCTCATGTACCTCGTCAAATGAACAACGTGATCCATTTTTCCATCATATGTCTCAAGCGTTGGTAGTTTGAACTCCGGTGGATTCCTAGCTTGCCTGATATTTGGAGCGAATGGACTTATATTTACATCCTTCGAATCCCTGTTCACTAAGCCTCCATGCACAGCTCCCCTTATCATCTCCGCAAACCTATCATTGTCTTCCAGTGGTAGTCGTCTATCATCACATCCACGTTCTCGCCAGCATCATGATCGTTCGCACCAAGCTCCATAGGATCATTCGCAGGTTCTCCAGCATCACGATCAAACAGATCTGGGGGCATGCCCCCTAGCCTTTGGGGATCGGTACCGATCCCTCGGGAGGGATCAGTGCCGATCCCTCTAGGTTTGCAAGGGACTACCCCTGGCTGCTCTGTTCTATTCCTTCGTCTATTGGCTCCATTTTCATGTTCCCGGTTCTGATTTCCAACAATTCCCGTTACTTCAACTCCTTGATTTTGTGCTCTAGCTTGTCCAATCTGTTGGAGCAAATTATGCATCATCTCCTCCTATCTTTTCAGCATCCTCTCCTGCATAGCATCCATCATCAATTCCACTTCATCCCTGGTGATGTAGACGAATGCTTGATTAGCTCCAGCTCTTGAGGAAACCTCCTGACTCCCCCTATGGTGACTCCTTTTCGGTAGCACTCTCCTTGTTGATTGCCTAGTCATTGCTTTCTAGATCCAAGTATCCAAGCCTCCAAATCTAAGATCCTAGCTTCCAAATCCGCATGTGCAAGTCTTCTTGGTGAAAGCACCAAAATGTTTGTGTCAAAATTGGCCACCAACACCCAGTTGTATGAAAGCACCAACATTAAATCGAGTCATAGAAATATGAAGAGAAATAAATGAAGAACAAAATTAAGACAATTAGAAAGAAAGTAATATAGACACATATTTATAGTGGTTCGGCTAACTCCATCCTATGTCCACTCCAAATATTTTCCTCTTATTAGTTTATACTGTTGATTACAGTTACAAATCCATGAAATTCAAGAATAAAACTGACAGAGTATAGCCTAGGTAGATGATGAAGGGAAGCAGAAAGAAGATGCCCTTTTTTGATGCAATGCCTGCTGTATTTATAGAGAAAGATGTGCACCAATCTCTCTGAAACTTCGGCTATAGGACCTTCTTATCCATATGGGCCCACCATAGGGGTCGCTAGGCCCCAATCCCAGTGAGGAAGGATCGGTACTGATCCCTACATTGGTTGATTTTTAAGCAGCGATTCCTTTGGTGGCTTCTGTATGCTTAAATATGTTTAATCTCCAACTTTCATGCCATTTGGATCAAAGGAACTAAAGTTATTGAATGTTGAATGCAGGAATAAACTTGGTTTCTGACATATGTCGATCTCTCCTTGGTGAACTCAAGTATGCCGATCCATCCATCTATATGATATGCCGATCCTTTCCTTTATATACTACACCGACACTTCTTTCATAGGCTATGCTGACTCCTTGTCCATCCATCCATATCGATCCTTCTGCTTTCACTTATGCCAATCCCTTTCTTACTTCAACCATGCCGACTCCATGTCTATCCATTCATACTGATCCCTTACTTGAGAACTGAAGTGTGCCGATCCCTTCTAGCCTACAGTGTCGATCCCTCCATTTTCCACTGAAGTATGCCGATCCATGCCATTCAACTAAAGCTTGTCGATCCCTTCATGACATAGCCTGCAGATCCATCATATGCCGACCCCTCCTTCATAGGCCAAAGTATATTAATCCCTCATCTAACTAACCATGCCGATCCATACACCTTCACTCGTGCCGACCCCTTGAGCCTTACCATGCCATGCCGATCTGTGGTGTTCCACCATGTCATGCAGATCCAAGCTATGCCGATCCCTGGGATTCCACCAAGTCATGCCAATCCAAACTATGTCAATCCCTGGGCTTTCACAAAGTCATGTCGATCCCTAACTTATCCAAGCTAATGTTCATATTTCAAGCATCCTGCATCGTTTATCTACTAACTCCATCCAACTCTGGCTTCATATAACCATTTGTACTTTACCTTTGTGTCCTACAACCGCCACTCTGCACTCATCAGCCTTGATAATTATGAAGTCTGTTGGGTTAAATCTGCCTGTGTATTGCCTTGCCAAAAGCGGGTTAACAGCTATGGAGAAATAAGGTGGTGCTATAATAATGAGAGTAGAAAGGAGGAGTTTTTTGAGAGTTTTGAAGTGGTTTGATATATATATTCATATACTATATAATTTAATTTAATTTTGCAAATATTTTTTCCATTATTTCTTTAAGTATGGAAGCCATGAAAATAGAGAGGAAAACTTAGGAAAATGAAGAAGGAGAAGTGAGGAAATGAGGTGGAGATGGTGTGGTATTTATATGGAAAGAAGAAGGGAAAAATATCTTAGATATTTTGTGCACTTACATCACCTCCTTCATCACCACCCACCTCCCTCCTTACATCACCTTATACGGCCATGAACTCCCCTCTCCATGTCCATGTACTTTGATGGTAAGTGTTGACTTCGAGAAAGCTTAAGTGATAAGGATTTTTAGGAAATATCTTAGATATTTTTGATAAGATATAAATTTAAGTATATGTATATATATGTGTGTGTTCATGTGCATGTGAATGTCTTCATGTATGTGTACATGTATATGTGCATATGTATGTCATATTTAATCCACAAGGTCGCACAACTTCAACGCGTTGAATCGTTACAAATTCCAATGTCGATTTCCAGTCATATTTTCTCTTCTTAGTTAATATACATATATTTGTAAACAAAATTTGATAATAATATTTCTATCATTATATAATAATTATAAAAGCTTGTTTAATAAATAAAATAATTATTAAATCATTTGAACCCCATTTAAATTAAAAAATCAATTATTCCAAAATAACAACATTACTAATGGTGTCATATATACTTTTAATTTTCCAAAATAAAATAAATTACTTTATTACATATGCTCACTCATATGGATAAATGAGTGTATGTATCCAGCTCCGTGCACGATGTCAGATAGCCAAAGAGTTGTTTATCGATAAAACGATTTTCCATCATTTTATCGATATTTATTCCAAGGCATATATTTTTGTAAATATTTATTCAAAATGAGATTTCGTATGTTATTTATTGTTCAAACATCATTATTTATGTTAAAAAAATCTTATATTTGAATATTTCAAAAAAAAATTAAAGTGGTGACTTTTCAGGTCGTTACACAGAGCCAATGACCATTTAATTCCTCAATCCCTGAAGTAAACCCCTTGACCTCCCTAAAGATACTGAGCCATTTAATACTTCAAATACAAGACAAATTCCTTAGTATATTTTTCCACACCTATACGCGAACGTATATCCCCTCATGGGCCCTATACTTCATTTCTTTATTTATATTTTAACATTTTGTTGCAACTAATACGATAACAGACATATATTTGTTTATTAAATCCATCTTTTACTTTATATGTATTGTTTTAATTGGTAAAACAAATTATACATATTTCTATTTTTAACTCTTTAATTTCTACGTTTAGGAATTTCAGAATATGCATGTGTAAATTCTACAAAGAATATTTGTTTCCACATTTTGATATATTAGAGCTATCATTCCACAAAATGAAATTTTTTATCATTATAACTTTCCATAAACTACCAAAAAGTGGGATTTTTCTCCGTTTGAAATTACAAGGATTTATCTCTTTTGACTTTTATTGAAATATACAGCATGGAGAAGGATCCATACTTTACACATCTATTTCATTTAAGCATATTCCTTATTATTTCAAACGATGCACTTTTTATACATAGTTGTGAAGTTAGACCGTCTGTGGAAATTTACATGAAAATAGATACAACTAAATTGTACATTTAACGCTTCCAATAAATTAAAATATAGAATTTACATTCTAAATCAAATTAGGGCATTCTAAATGGATGCTAAACAATTCGTGACCCAATTAACGGAGATATGAAATAAACTTCACGGTCTTCTCAGTATCGCACTTTAAAATATTTTGGGACTAATTTCCCAAAATTTGTAGATTATGGTGTATATGCCATTCCATCACAGTTATATAACTTACAGAATATATTGGCGAGATTTCAATAAAATACATCCATTTTACGCCTGCAATTCAGTGGGTCTTATATAGACATAATAATCAAATAAAACGATTTAAATTAAATACATTTTTTACGCCTGCAATTCAGCGAGTCTTATATAGGCATAATAATCAAATAAAATTCAATGATATAAATTTCATTATTATATATAAATCATATGATTTTCCACTCACCTTTTTAGCTTTCCAAATCTCTAATCCAAATTAATTCCTTTAATTGGTTCCTTTTTCTTTTCCAACCCAAAACAATATATAAAAAGATATATACATACCCATTGGAATTATAAATCTGATATGAGATTTGAATTGAAGGGAGTTTATATTAAAATTTTATATTTTACCTATTTCGTAGATCCCTCCTTTGTTTTTGGTTCAAAATTTTCAAATGTTGATAACTTTTTTGTTTGAACTGTAATCGCGAAGCTTTATGTATGAAAGTTGCTTAGAAGAGTGCCATGAACACAATGGTACAAGTTTCGTGGCTAAGTCATGACATATGCTCAAATTCTATTTTTGAGCCTTATTTAATTATTTATTAATTTTTTAAATTTGTTTTCTGTTTATTTTACGGGGTGTTACATTCTCCTCCTTAAGTGAATTTCGTTCCTAAAATTCCTCAACGACAAAACAACGTAACATAATGTACACATTCTAAACTATCCAACTAGTTTGTGTATAACCAATTTCAACCAATCGTGTACAAGTGCAAGGTGCATCACAACATCTATGATATATATGCTAAATATACTAAATTAGCACCTCCTATATGAATGCATTCTTCTAGATATTTTTGAAAATATGATACAAAACAACTTATATATATATATATCAAAAATCTTTATTCATACAACAATTTCCATACTCCTACGAATAGGAATATGTTCAACCAATTTTGCATTCAATTCCTACTATCCAATTCCTAGCACACAATTTCTAACATCCAATTTTTTTTAGAATTTAGTTTTCCTGAATCTCTGTCTTATGATGAGAAAGGAATTTAAATGGAAAATCTAATATTTCCATCTTTCTTTTATATACCAATCCTATTGTAACTTGGAACTTTCTCATTTGCCCCGCATTCTCCTCCAACTTTCCTAAGTATAATTCACTTAAGATGGTTTATTTTTAAGTTTCAAAATAGAATTATTTTAAAAACCAATTTTGTTTATTATCAACAAGGTATGGAAATAGATATTCCAAAGCTAAAACAGCTTTTTTCCTTATTATTTATGTTTTGTATACTGTCACACTTATTGAATGGTAAATTTCATATACACTAACACGTCGACCCTCCCTATGCTAAGCATGTGGCACTTGGAAATAAAAATTTTCTCATTTTCCATTAATTTTTTTTTATTTTGGAACAACAAGCAATACACACGTATTTTTTATAAATTTTAGCTTTTAAGGCATAAAGATGGCGACCCATGAGTTTCGCACAACTCTTTCCTGTCCTTTGCTTGCTAAAACTTATTTTCCTAAAATTCTAAAGTTTTTTGGATTTAAGCATTCTTTATTTTTCGTTGCTGACTTAATTAATTTCGTATTTTATTTTATAAACTTCTAGCCTTACTTTACATTCATCGCTAGTTAAGTGTCCGTATGAGCTTTTCTTATTTATACTATTTTCCAATATATATAGTAGTCAAAGCTCATCCAAAAAATTAACATAGTAATAAAATAGGAACATATCTCATATCCTATCATATGCATTTTCAATACCCAAAAAGAGATAACTATCGATTACAATTTGTTATCTGGGTTTTTAACCCCGTAGAAGCCAATAGAAAACAGGACAACCTTGTGTTGATAGGATGGTTTGGGGCTTAACCAGAAAAGCTAAGACGAGGGATCGACAAGGGCCAAATTGTACGACAAAGACGACGATTGGCATCGAGAAGCCGAGAGATTAGCATTCCTTTAGTCCAGTCGGCAACTGAATGTAAACAGCTAGTGGCTTGCCATCAAAACGTAGCAACATCGATAAAAGGCCATGGAAATATCTTCAATTCCTAACTCTAGAAAAATCCTAAGTACTTAGATCGTCAGAGACCCATGCTTCTCTTCAAACCTTCAAACCAACCAGTTGTGGAACACTACAAACCAGGCAAGACGTTGGCCTGAAAAACGAACCAAGTCTATAGGTCGCTAGCGACCCATGGTTTTGGCTCGTTTTGCAAGCCAAAGCCCCCCTAGGTTGCCTGCAACCTACCTACAAGCTGATGAAAACAGGCCTAGCCCATAGGTTCTCCGACCTCTATAAATACCATCCTACCTGCAACACAAAGGGGATCTTCTCCGGATGGTTGCTGAAGCTTTGCTGGAATTATTTTTCACTCTCTACCTCCCTCACAACAATCTCCAAAGGAATAGACTGTGATTCTCCAGTAGATTCCAACTCTGGAGATTCAATCTAGCTAGAAAAAAATCAAAGCCTTGTAATCAAGCATCTATTGTAACAACAATCAATCTATAATAAAACTATAAAGTGAACGTAGGCTTCATTAAAACCCGAACCACTATAAAAATTCTTTGTCTACTTTCTTTTACTGCTCTTTCTTTATATTTGTGATCTGTGATACTGCCCTGTCAGAATAGGGCTGGTGCTTTCAAATTCTAACCAGGGTGTTGGTCCATTTTTTGGATTAATATTTTGGTGCTTTCATTGAGAACTGAACTCAGGACCCAGATCTAGCTATCTACTTTGGATCCCACATGTCCAGAAGTTAGATCCCCAATCTTTGCTTGAAGAACTTATTGTTTTAGGACCAATGGCTCCTGGAACAAGAAGAAATGCCTCTGGAAGATCCATAGGGGCAGTAATAGCTGGAGAAGGAGCTAGTCTCCAACAAGCTGAAGTAAATGGTGCTAACTTAGGAAACCAGGCACCGGCATCCTCCAATCAGCATGAATTCGTCACCAAAGACGAGCTGAATAAGATGGCTGAGGAGATCAATCAGAAAATGGAAAATAGTCAAAAGGCCCTAATGGAGAAGCTCAACGCTCTGTTGACCCTACAACCAAACCCCGTTCCAAGGGTCGTGCCTGAACCAGTGACTGCTGTAGAACAAGAGAATTCCTCCATTTCCGGCTTGCATAGAAGGAACGGAAAGCAGCCACAAAGAAAGGTAACAACAGAATGCAGCATAGAGGAGAATGAGAATACTCTGCCTGGTGCAAGGCAACCGATCTTGAATTTGAATCAGGGGGCCAAAACCCCATAGGAAGATATAGATGTCAATCTCTCTAATTCAGAAGATGGAGAGCAAGGTAATCAGATGGAAGAGAACGTCAATGCATTCGATGATGCTAGAAACGTCCAAACTGCCCCAGTTCGGCCAACTGTAAGCCAATGGGGTCCCGTGGGAGTGGCTCTCTTGGAGACAAGAGGGCCTAATCTTCAGCCCACACGCCAAGACTGTTTCCAGAACCAAACACTCGGCGCGGTGACTAATTGCCGCCCCCAGGGCTACCAGACATCAGAGGCATACATAGCAGACATGGTCAGATGATTGATGGACGAGAGTAAGGACCGAAAGGACGATGAATGAGGATTTGCTCCGAGTCGAACCCCTTTTACCGACGAGATCTTGAATGTAAGATACCAGGACAAATTCACTATGCCAACTATCCCCTCCAACGATGGAACAAAGGACCCAAAACCCCATTTGTACAAGTACAATTGGTACATGGATGGAGCCAATGCTCCAGAGGCCGTCCGCTGTCGATGTTTCCTAATTTTTCTAGAATGAGTCACGTCTATGTGGTTCACTAGACTCCCCCCAAGTTCCTTTCCTACTTTTGACCAACCTACAACGAAATTCCTTGACCAGTTCAGAGTTCATACCGCACAACCAAAGGACGTCATGTCCTATTCAGATTGGTCCAAGGGCACAATGAGTCATTGAAATCATTCATGAGTAGGTTTAACACCACGGTAACGGAAGTGAGCAACCCCAATGAGGATATGGTTTTTATGGCATTAGTTCACGCTATTCACCTAGAAACGGAGTTTGGGAAAAGGATTAAGATGAACCAACCTACCAATATGAAAGACTTCAATCATAAAGCAAGCCAATATTTGAGATTGGAGGAAGCACGGGAATTAGAAATAAAGTCCGTCGGTACACAACAGATGGACGCCGAACAAAGTGATATAGCGGCAAATCAAAACATGCGCGGTCCTGGAAGTACTCAAGGAGTTGCGGAAAAGAGCAGGAATCAGAAGAGAAGAAACCAGAACTCCGATAAAAGAAATAATGGTGGCAGCAAAAAAAGATTTAGAGGGTTTAGACAGAAGGACTATACCACCCTGAATGACACTTCGGTGAATATTTTTCTCGCAATGCAAGAAACTGAAGAGTATAAGAAACCTCTTAGAAAGAAGGAAACAGAACAGCAAAATCATTCAGGGAAATTCTGCCACTTCCACGAGATGCACGTGCACAATACAAACGAGTGCCGCCACTGTTATCCCACCTTTTGGCAAGGCCGTGACACCAAGAACTTGACTAGAAACCAATGACAGTTCGTCTTGGAGATCGGTTATACGCAGGCTCACTATGGATATCGACGAATTTTTTCCGAGTTCGGATCGGGCTAAAATTGATATGACATGACAAGTAAAGCTATGAGAGCCAATATTCCGAATTTCAAGTCAATCGGAGTTCATATGCTCAAGATATTGATCGATCACGGTTGAGAAATCCAAACTTGCATCGATCATAACTCGAGATCTACAAACCCAAATGCCACCAAATTTTCACAGGAGCTTAAATATGACCTAAGGAATGTTCCTGCCAAATTTCGACTCGATCGGAGCAAGTCTTGACCGAGTCAAAATTCGTTCGTATTGATCGCGGATGGAAAAACTCCAACTTGCATCGATCATATCTCGGGATCTACAAGTCCAAATGCTATGAAATTTTCACAGTAGCTTAATTACAACATGAAGAATGTTCTTGCCAAATTTCGACTCGATCGGAGCAAGTCTTGACAGAGTCAAAATTCGTTCGTATCGATCGCGGATGGAAAAACTCCAACTTGCATCGATCATATCTTGAGATCTACAAGTCCAAATGCTATGAAATTTTCACAGCAGCTTAAGTACAACATGAAGAATGTTCCTGCCAAATTTTGACTCGATCGGAGCAAGTCTTGATCGAGTCGAAATTCGTTCGTATCGATCACGGATCGGGCCGAAACTTCACGGGCTTGGGTACGCGGGCCTGGTCACTTGCCAGAGAGGGTCTCCCGAGATCTGAGCGAAATACCAGCCTCCTACACCTATAAATAGAGCCCCAGGGCATATAGAAAAGGGGCTGCTTCTTCTTTGAATGCTCCAACACCCAGACTCTGCCGGATCCAGATCTGAACTCCCTTGCTGCTGCCAATAACAAAATTCACTGCTGCAAATCATATTTACCTGCTGTAATTCATTGAATTCACTTGTAATCTTCAAAGAAAGATCATTAAAGCTATCAACTTCATAGTGGACGTAGGCGATACGCCGAACCACTCTAAATCCTTGTGTCTCTGTGCATTTAATTTATTCTCATTTCTGAAATTTGGAGTTTTTGTTAGATAATCCTCTTTTTACATTTAATTTCTTCACTTTATCTCTTCAAAAACTTCCGAAGAGTGTTGTGCCCAATTTTGGTACAAACACTTTGGTGCTTTCACTGAGAAAAACCTTGCTTTTCTCCCGCTCTGTGGATCTACTACCGTAGTTGGATTGCAAAAATCTAAGGAGGAGATCCAGATCTGTCGTCAAGTGGTTCCATCTATTCTATTCAGATTGCTCCAGATCTAAGAGGAACTGCATTCATCAATCATTTCGTATCCATATTTTCGTATCCATTAAAATATGGTAATTTTCGTATCCATGTTTTCGTATCCAGAAAATATGGGGCTTTTCGTATCCATATTTTCATATCCATGAAAATATGGTGGTTTTCGTATCCATGTTTTCGTATCCAGAAAATATGGTCATTTTCGAATCCATCATTTCGTATCCAGAGAATATGGTCATTTTCGAATCCATCATTTCGTATCCATATTTTTGTATCCATGAAAATAGTTTTTTTTTCGTATCCACGTTTTCGTATCCAGAAAATATGGTCATTTTCGTATCCATATTTTCGTATCCATGAAAATATGGTGTTTTTCGTATCCATGTTTTCGTATCCAGAAAATATGGTCATTTTCGAATCCATCATTTCGTATCCAGAGAATATGGTCATTTTCGAATACATCATTTCGTATCCAGAAAATATGGTCATTTTCGTATCCATATTTTCGTATCCATGAAAATATGGTGTTTTTCATATCCATGTTTTTGTATCCAGAAAATATGGTCATTTTCGTATCCATATTTTCGTATCCACGAAAATATGGTGTTTTCCGTATCCATGTTTTCGTATCTAGAAAATATGTCAAAGTTCGTATCGATCAAGAGTGCTCTGTTCGTATCGATCTGCTTCGTATCACTCTGTTCGTATCGATCTGCTTCGCATCGCTCTGATCGTATCGATCGCCACTTTTCTGTTCGTATCGATCAAGAGTGCTCTGTTCGACTCGCTTCACAGCCATCAAAAGTGACCATTTTGACTCGCTTCACAACCATCAGAAGTGACCATTTCGACTCGCTTCGCAACCATCAGAAGTGACTGTTTCAACTCGCTTCACAACCATCAGAAGTGACCATTTCGACTCGCTTCACAGCCCTCAGAAGTGACCATTTCGATTCGCTTCACAACCATCAGAAGTGACCATTTCGACTCGCTTCGCAACCATCAGAAGTGACTGCTTCGACTCGCTCCGCTTCGCCTCCATCAGAAGCCAACTTCGACTCGCTCACTTCGACTCGCTTCACAACCATCTGAAGTGACCATTTCAACTTGCTTCACAACCATCAAAAGTGACCACTTCGACTCGCTCACTTCGACTCGCTTCACAGCCATCAGAAGTGACCATTTCGGCTCGCTTCACAACCATCAGAAGTGACCATTTCGACTCGCTTCGCAACCATCAGAAGTGACCATTTCGACTCGCTTCGCAACCATCAGAAGTGACTGCTTCGACTCGCTCCGCTTCGCCTCCATCAGAAGCCAACTTCGACTCGCTTCATAGCCATCAGAAGTGACCATTTCGACTCGCTTCGCAACCATCAGGAGTGACTCCTTCGACTCCATTGGCGAAGCCACTGTTCGACTCGCTCCGCTTCACATCCATCAGAGAGCCTCTGTTCGACTCGATCGCCTGTGCTCTGTTCGTATCGATCGCAACTGCTCCAATTCGTATCGATACTCACACGCTGTTCGTATCGATCCATCTGCGTCCAATTCATATCGATACTCACACGCTGTTCGTATCGATCCATCTGCGTCCAATTCGTATCGATACGAAATTTCAAAAAAAAAATATTTTTCGGGTATGACCCAGAACCCTAGCCGCAGCGCAGGCACACGCATAGTGAGTTCAATCACCAATTTAGTGAAGGAACATTCCATCTGTGCTTCTAATTGTTCCATGACTGAACAAGACATAGGAGTCACAACAAAAAATGTTGAGTTGCAATCAAGGAATGGGTAAAGAAATACTACTCAACCGTACTCCCAGAGGCTGGAGAACCTAGCTAATATGCCAAGAATTGGAGTTGATTAATATATCATGCTTTTAAGGTGGAATGCAACTTCCTCCGATTGACCAGCTTTTAAACTCCTGAATTGACAACTATGGTACGATGGCTAATATGACGGCTGCCCTACAATGTCTACTCTGCCAACTCAAAACATAGCTGGTCACCGTTGAACCATCTTCAAATGCCCGCATCTTAATCATTCCACGTCCACATGACTAAAAGCATGACATACAACCTCAAGAGGACTTCCTTAATACCCTATATAGGTCTCCTATCTGGATGAAAATTTGGGATAAACACCAATCTATTAGCCCATTTTAACCAACTCGCCGTCCAATCGGCGTTACCAACCACTCAAACGTTGGACAATCGTGCATACATCATTCACCAGTGTTACAAGACCCCTTGGCAATAAAATGGACCTGATCATAATGTCGATTGGAGAATCCTTCCCAGTCGAGACCTGTCCGTTGAAACCATCCTACATGTAGAACTTCCAATGAAAATTCAACATGTTAACTATGTCGGTTTACTGTGGAAATACGACCCCCGACACTACCTTATGAAGTGTGAATGACGCGTGGAATTCTCCAAGGGTGATGAGTGCCATCAAATGCAGATGTCTTCCCTCATTCCTCAGAGAAGACCGTCAATCACGGTTAGACATACCAGTTATACTTCTCATATTGTTGAAGTGAATGAAGAAGCTGGCAGCCAACGAATTTATCCAAAGCCCGCAGCCAGTTGCTGCCGATACCCATAAATGAATTGATCACCAGCGCTTATTTCCAGACTTTAACAAGAGAACTGGTGGACCGCCGCCGACAACTACACCAACATGTCTAAGCCAATTTTGAGTTGATGAATCAGGTGAAGGATCAACATAGAAAGATAAGGAGGGGACCTGCTCCATACTCTAGATCGGAAAACTCCTCTTCTCTAAATGGCTACCGTTAACGCCAACGCCATAAGGCTGCTCCGGGAAGGATAGCTCCGACAATATGTGCAAGCCCCATAAAACGAAGGACCGGGAACATCCGACCCCTATCGATCAAGGACTTTGATCAAATTGAATCATTTGCATTAGACTTCCAACTGAGAAGGGCTGGACTGAAGTGCAATAGCGGGCATACGACGTTGCCTCACTTATCAATGAGATTTGATCTGAGCTCTTTTGAATTATTTCTAATTCAATTTCATTTACGTTGCGAAATAGGACCTACTTGAATTAAACTACTTGCAAATGATGCAGGTAACCGAGTACTTAAGATTGGATGCAAAACAACCTCCGCGGACTATGATCAAATCATCGAGGTATCATCATGACGAGCATGATTCAACCACTCATCGGCTACTATATGCACTTGACTGGGGTAAGGCATCAAAGCAGAAGAGACCGACAAGGTCAAGACTCTAGTACAAAGTAGATGCAACCGACCATCCACTCATCTGCCTATGCAATTTAATTGGAGATCTGGGAAAGACTTGGGGTGATATATCCCAACAATGTACTCTCCATCTCGTACTTGAAGCTCGCCAAAATACTTACGCTTCTTCTGATGCCCAATAAAATCGGAATCACACCAAGGGTGGACGCAACGTCACCATCCATGCATCCAATCCTACATTAGACACTTGGGGTTATTTGAGAACACATGTTTAAAGTGGATATGATTTGACCGTTTGCTTCCCAGTTTGCGTCTGTGATTCGGCAAAACAATCATGCCTTAAACCGACTTAATCAGGGGCCAACCCTCAATTTAAAGTCATCAACGACTGACTGCCTACTCGCTAACCGTCATGAGCTGTCATTTCAACCCTCTTCCTTAGCTCGATCGAAAGAATGCAAAGTATAAATTGGACGTGACTCGACTGTCTGCTCTCCCATTCTTGCACCCGACTTAAGGGAAAATACACAACTCATAGTGGAGGTAGTTCGACCATCCCTTCCTATGCTCGAGCACAAAGCTTGCTAGAACACTAATCTTACTCCTTAGGCTTAGCAAAAGTGGAATCCAAACGAACATGGACGTGATCCAACCGTCCATAAACTAAATCTCATCCTTCGTTGAGGGGCCTATAAGTGGAAGTTAATCGGGATCCCACTGATCACTTGCTAAGTGAAACCCCGAGCTCAGGAACAAGCCATCAGACTGCGACAATAAGGGATTGATACATGACAACCCTCTAACTAACTCCGGCTCCCAAAGTGTGAGCTGGAGTATAAACTTACGGACATGTGCTCGAGGAGGATGGATCCGTCCATCTAACGACTTTGCCCATGTTCAACCTAAACCGAGGAGGATGGATCAGTACATATAACGACCTCGCCTTCCATATTTACAAGCTCGAGGAGGATGGATCCGCCCATCTAAAGACTTCGCTTGCCTACTTAGGGTGGATATGATACAACCATCCACGTACCTGATCAACTAACTCCAGATTCCCAGAGGCGAACTGGAGTATAATCATCAACTCCGGATTCCCAGAGTGCGAAACGGAGTATAAACATCAACTCCAGATTCCCAGAGTGCGAACTGGAGTATAAACATCAACTCCGAACTCCCAGAGTGCGAGTTGGAGTATAAACATCAACTCCAGATTCCCAGAGTGTGAAACGGAGTATAAACATCAACTCCGAACTCCCAGAGTGCGAGTCGGAGTATAAACATCAACTCCATATTCCCAGAGTGAGAACTGAAGTATAAACATCAACTCCGAACTCCCAGAGTGTGAGTCGGAGTATAAACATCAACTCCAGATTCCCAGAGTGTGAAACGGAGTATAAACATCAACTCCGAACTCCCAGAGTGCGAGTCAGAGTATAAACATCAACTCCGGATTCCCATAGCGCGAAACGGAGTATAAACATCAACTCCGAACTCCCAGAGTGCGACTCGGAGTATAAACATCAAATCCAGATTCCCAGAGTGTGAACTGGAGTATAAACATCAACCAACTCCGAACTCCCAGAGTACGAGTCGGAGTATAAACATCAACTCCAGATTCCCAGAGTGCGAACTGGAGTATAAACATCAACCAAATCCGAACTCCCAGAGTACGAGTCGGAGTATAAACATCAACTCCAGATTCCCAGAGTGTGAAATGGAGTATAAACATCAACTAACTCCAGATTCCCAGAGTGCGAACTGGAGTATAAACATCAACTAACTCCATATTCCCAGAGTGCGAACTGGAGTATAAACATAAACTAACTTTAAGTCCCCAGAGTGTGGACTGGAGTATAAACATAAACTAACTTTATGTCCCCAGAGTGTGGACTGGAGTATAAACACCAACTGGGTATGAATGACCACCCATCAACTTACTTCGGTCCCGAGAGCGCAGGCTAGAGTATAAACACCAAATGGGTGTGACTAACAACCCATCAACCAACTCCAGTCCTCAAAGCATGGTTTGGAATATGAATACCAAAAGGGATGTGATTCGACTATCCATCTATCGGCTATGGTTCCTCATCAAGTTCTGTAATACAAAAAGTGGATGTGGTTCGATCGTTTGCTTTCCAATCTTCCCCTGACACGGGGTCACACTTAACACACAAAGTTGGATGCGATCAGACCATCCAGCACTAAGCGGGCGTGACCCAACCGTCCATGCATAACCTCTTGTCCCCGGCACAGGACCCATAACATAATTTTATAGGGATGCACTCCAACCCCACAAGACAAAATTTCTTCCTTGATTCGACAGGGAGATGCAGATTCGCAAAACGAACCTAGCTGAATGTCCTATTCTAAATGGATGTGACTACCCGTTCTACTGCAAACGAACGTGGCACGACCGTTCATCCGCTAACTCTCCCCTATGATCCAATGGGCTGTTCGTGCAACATGGACGGATGTGACCTAACCATCTGCCAATCGATTCCTTCTTACAGTTCAGTGAGAGAAGCATCAAATTAAAGTTGTTGTAATGTGATCGACCACACTTCGACTTTCGCCATTGACTAGTGCTAGAGGGATTAATTGAGGAAAATACGGTCCAGCCATTTTCTACTAAAACTCTTAGTCCCCAAAGTGTGGACATGGGTATAAACATCAAATAGGTGTGATGAATGGCCCTTCAACTGACTCTAATCCCCAAAGTGTGGCTACAAGAATAGACAAACAAATGAATAAGATTCGACCATTCATTCACCAACTCTGACCTGAACTCGATGTGAGGAGTGTAAACTCACTACAGGTGCAATTAGACCATCCACGAACTAACTCTACTAACCCAAGACTGGAGGCAGAAGTGCAAATCACCGAAAAAAGAGAAAGGTGACTCGCTACATCTCCAGCTTAGCGTCCTTTACAACTTAAGGAAATGACTACAAGGAGACCTTAATGCTAACCAATCAGAATGATGCCCGAAGCTCTGGGCAACCAATTATATCGTACCGCCGGATCGACGGGAAATATCGATCTACACCTTTCATATCATACCATTGGATCGATAGGAAATGAGGTCCGATCATTCTACATCGTGCCGTTGAATCGACGGTCAATATCGATCCTCTTCGACTACAAACCGATGTGACCCGAACGTCCATCGAATACCTTTGACCAACAGAGCACGGATAGAAGAATAAATCACGAATGAGTGTGACTTGACCATTCGTCCTCCGTCGCCTTCCTTCGATCTGTCAGGAAGAGCATGAGACCAAATGAGCATGACATGACTGCATTTGAGCTGACTTTATCCCAAGATCTGACGGGAGAACGTAAATCGAAATGGACATGGTTGATCACCCAACTCCAAATGAATGCAACGCGACCATTCATTCATTGACTCTTACCATGATCTAACTAAAAGAGAAATTCAAAACAAGTGCAACCTAAACATCTGCACACTGATTCTTACCCTGAATTCGACAAGGGAAGCATCAATCCTGCATTGGATCTGATTGGACGATTCACTCTTCAGTTTTTCCCAAAGTACGGCGACATAAGCAGCGAAGTGAATGTCATTGACCGTCCAGAATCTAGCTTATATCCGAATGTTGGCAAAGTAACAATATATTCCGCTAAGAAGAAAGAACTAGAACATAATACAGGATAGGCACGACTCAGCCTTCCATCGGTTAACTCGATCCCATGGTTCAATGGGATAGAATACAAAATTGAAGCGGACATTATCTACCCTACCACTTATCGAGATATTCCCCAGACTTGGGGGCACGAACAAGAAGATAAGATAATATGATTCAACCGTTCATCAGTCAACTCTGGTTCTAAAGCTTGAACTACAGTATAGACACAGCCAGGACGAGACTAGATCGTCCGCGTAATGCATCCGCCAACCCGAAACTGGGGGCAAAAGAGTAATTATCCGAGAGTTGACTATGACAACTTGAACCTATGACCCATGCCTGATATTCATAACAACTCTAGGTTGCGACCGAAAGGATGCCTAGAGATAGAGTCATCAGATCAATACCAGGACTTATGGGCGACTGATCATCATTCTGACCCTTCCGATGAGCAATGGATCGCAAGTACATTGAATGAAAAGCGCATCATTCAGAAACACAAGTAAATTCAATCTCAAAGCTGGAGCCAGCTATGTAGCAGCATGCAGTATAAGGCTAAATTCTACTAATCCTTTGATTCAACATTCTTATAAGCCTGATCATTTACCATTGCAAATAAACACATGAAGCGCCTACAACCCATCACGAGTATTGTAGATCAGATCACAACTCTGCACAATGATGACGAAAGAGTAAACTGCGTTGCTCTGGCTTAATCTTGATGCGTTCGCTTGGACTCAACATCGTATATACATATGGACTCTCACTAGCCATGAAGAACCCTACATTAAATGTCGACCCGAGGCATGCCTCGGTGAACAAAAATGATGCGACATGGATCTGGAGAGATCTGTTGCACTTAAATAGGAGGCGAATCTGCTCAAAACCAGTGGGTTTATCCATGATGCCCTCCAACCAAAATGAGTATCCAATCCTTTACTTATAAGAAAAACAAACAGGAAGTGGAGGACATACGTCAACTACTCAGATTTGCATGGGGTATGACAAAGCACAGCTTTACACTTCGAGTGATCAACCAACTGATGGACCCGACCATCAGACATGAATTACTCACATCCATGGATGCAAACTCCAGATACAATCAGATACTGAAGCATGTCCCAGACCAAGAATACAACTGTTTCGCTACTAACCTGGGCCTATAGTGCTATGCTGCAATCTATAGATTCAAACTTAAGGACACTTGTGCTACTTACAAAAGGACGATTAACAGATCATTCAAAAATTAGATCGACCGATCGATAAAGGTAGATGTGGTTAATATGCTCGTGAGATCATGACTATCAAACAACCACATCGATGACTTGGCAGAGATATTCAGTGCTCTCTAGAAAATGCAGGATCAAACTCAATCCTTCGAAATGCTCTTCCACCATTACATCAGAAAGATTCTTTTTTTTCATCATCAATTCTCATGGAATCAAGACTAATTTCTAGAAAATTCCGACAATTAGAGACACCCATGTACCGAGGACAACCAAGCAGCTCTGATAGATCGCTTAAAGAGACCTCCCATTTTACCTAAACTTTTGGATCGCGAAGATTTATACATCAATTGGGCCATGTCAACACATGCCATAAGCGTCGCAATGCTATGTGAAAAGAAACGAATCCAAAGACCCGTATATGATGAAGGCTGGCTATTCACAAGCTCACCCCGTTAACATCCATATCGACCAACCGTTACGATAGGTCCAATAGAAACCTTAGATGTCTGAAAATTTACTCAAATGGAGTATCAAGTTAAGCCAATTTGATATCACTTATCTCCCTCGGAGAGCTCTCCATGGTCAAACATTAGCATACTTCATATCTGAATTCACTACATCGGACGGTTATCCGAAGAACAGTGGAGAACCGTCCAACCGATGGAGAACGTACACCGATGGAACTTCCAATAATCGGCTTTCTAACATCGAAGTTGCGTTAATGACTCCCGAGGAATGAACGATCTGCCAGGCCCTGAAACTCAACTTCCCTACAACAAATAACGAAGCTGAGTATGAAGCCTTGGCGCTCAAACTTGCAAGAAAACTAGGAGTGGAAACTTTACATGTCTTATGTGATTACTGGTTAGTAGTACGCCAGGTCAGGGAAGATTATCTGACTAGGGGGCAACGTCTTTCTCCTTATCTCAACCGGGACCAAAAGCTACTAGCCGACTTTGACTATTACACCACTACACAAATCCTCAGAGAACTAAACAAAAAGGCCGAATCAATCGCCAAGCTAGCCAGTTCTGGGGATGCACGACAAATAGACTTTGTCCCAGTTGAAATGCTTATTATTCTAGGCATTGACATATAAAGACCAACTAGATCTTGGAGATGGATCTAGAAAAGGAGTCATGGATGACTCCTATCGAAGATTATCCATAATCGGGGATTTTTCTTGAATGAAGGAATGAGAAATGGTATATCCTCTATGAAGCCTCACTGCATGATTATGTCTAGATCATTCAACTCCGTCGACACAAAGCATTACTCCTGTATCCGCCAATCCGAGACCCAATATGACGTATCCATCGATACGAAGCATACATTCCAACATCTCAGATCGATCCAGGAGAGGATCAATACAAAGGAAGGACTCAAAACAACCATCGAACGTTGTTACAACTTGAATTTCACTTCGATCCAGGAGAGGATCGATACGAAACTCGATCCAAACAAATACTAAAGAACTTGACAACGACTCGTGAACGTGCAAACGTTAACGGGAGCCAGGTTAACATACGTACATGTATGACAGACTAACATTCAATTTTCAAAATGTACAGGAGTTGAATGCTTACCTGATGCAATTACAACAGTGAACAACAAATCGCTAGCACTCGACACTCAGTTACAACAATGCACTACATAATCATTGGCAGTCAAGAAATCAACATTTATATTACTGGAAATCAATCGAAGGTTACATCTTTTGACGAAAAGATAGCAACTACTCAACGAATCAGATAGAACTTTTTCAGAATGAAGGATGCGGCATTTCAAAGCACGTCATGTTCACACAAGACGTACTTTGGGGGGCAAATGTTATCTCGCCTTTTGGCAAGGCCGTGACACCAAGAACTTAACTAGAAACCAATGACAATTCGTCTTGGAGATCGGTTATACACAGGCTCACTATGGATATCGACGAATTTTTTCCGAGTCCGGATCGAGCTAAAATTGATATGACATAACAAGCAAAGCTATGAGAGCCAACATTCCGAATTTCAAGTCAATCGGAGTTCATATGCTCAAGATATTGATCGATCACGGTTGAGAAATCCAAACTTGCATCGATCATAACTCGAGATCTACAAACCCAAATGCCACCAATTTTCACAGGAGCTTAAATATGACCTAAGGAATGTTCCTGCCAAATTTCGACTCGATCAGAGCAAGTCTTGACCGAGTCGAAATTCGTTCGTATCGATCGCGGATGGAAAAACTCCAACTTGCATCGATCATATCTCGGGATCTACAAGTCCAAATGCTATGAAATTTTCACAGCAGCTTAAGTACAACATGAAGAATGTTCCTGCCAAATTTTGACTCGATCGGAGCAAGTCTTGACCGATTCGAAATTCGTTCGTATCGATCACGGATCGGGCCGAAACTTCACGGGCTTGGGCGCGCGGGCCTGGTCACGTGCCAAAGAGGGTCTCCCAAGATCTGAGCGAAATACCGGCCTCCTACACCTATAAATAGAGCCCCAGGGCATACAGAAAAGGGGCTTCTTCTTCTTTGAATGCTCCAACGCCCAGACTCTACCGGATCCATCTCTGAACTCCCTTACTGCTGCCAATAACAAAATTCACTGCTGCAAATCATATTTACCTGCTGTAATTCATTGAATTCACTTGTAATCTTCAAAGAAAGATCAATAAAGCTATCAACTTCATAGTGGACGTAGGCGATACGCCGAACCACTCTAAATCCTTGTGTCTCTGTGCATTTAAATTATTCTCATTTCTGAAATTTGGAGTTTTTGTTAGATAATCCTCTTTTTACATTTAATTTCTTCACTTTATCTCTTCAAAAACTTCCGAAGAGTGTTGTGCCCAATTTTGGTACAAACAACCACCTTAAGGACTTCATCGAAGGGTTAATCCAAGACAACAAACTTTAACAATATGTGAAGAAGCCGCAAAAAACCAATCAACCTATGGTCCCTCAACCTCCTAGAGAGCAAAGAAATCAAGCGGGAACCAGCAAAGAAGGGTCGAAATGAATTGACCAAAGGCTTATTATTGGGAAAATATCTAGGGACCACATCCCGTGCAAAGAAGTTGGGGAGAGATGGAGCAATATGCGAGTTCATTGAAGCATGCTCCAAAGGAATCGTGTTTAGTAGTAGATGATGAAACTCCGACCAAGCAGCAAAAGGTTCTGAACGATGACATAGTGTTCCATAATCGAGACACCGAAGGGATTGAAGCTCCAACTCTCGACCCAATGGCGGTGATAGTAGGAATCGGTCCCGCAGTAGTCCAACGAGTGTTGATTGATAGTGGCAGTTCAGTTAACATACTTTTCAAACGAACTTTTGACTAAAGGAAGATTGGCATGAAAAGCGTATCCGCATGCCAGACTAAGATTCAAGGGTTTAACGGAGAACCCAAACAACGGGTGGGAACAATTGACCTACTTATGGAGCTTGGAGAGGGTGAGCGACGAGTCATCCTCATTCAGACTTTTGTGATCGTGGATGAAATGTCAGCATACAATGCATTCTTAGGACAGCCCGCATTAGTCGACTTCAGAATAGTATTGGCCCAATGGTGCCTTACAATGAAGTTCCCTACCGAGCATGGAATCAGAATAGTGAAAGGAGACCAAAGCGTTGCCCAGGAATGCTACATCGCAGAGTTGAACAACTCAAGAAGAAAGGAAAAGGGAAAGGATGTAGGAAGGGCCCTCCACATCCATGAGCCCTCCGAATAGCAACTATAGAGCTGCCCCTGGTTTGGGGACCATAGCTGATTCGACAAGGCCTTGGACCCTAGGAAGAAGAGCTCATGGGAGGATCGGGCAGCACCGGCAGAGTTAACGGTGTCTGTCCTAGTCTGTATGGATGATCCAACACAGGTCCTGAAAATTGGGTCGCACTTGGGAAACAAGATGCAATCAGAGTTAACCAAATTCCTCCGCGCCAATTTGGACGTGTTTGATTGGACGCACTCTGATATGTGTGGGGTGTCGCCTAAAATTGCCTGCCGTGCACTCAATATTGACCCCAAATTTACACTAGTAAAGCAGAAAAGGCGCAGCTTGGGCCCCGAGCGGTCCAAGGCACTAAGGGAGGAAGTAGATAAACTAATGGCTAACGGCTTCATCCGAGATGCAACTTACCCTGAATGGGTATCAAACATGATCCTAGTCAAGAAGTCTAATGGAAAATGGCGAACCCGTATTGATTTCTCAGACCTCAACAAAGCCTGTTCGAAGGATAGCTTCCCACTCCCGAGGATTGATCAATTGGTGGATGAAACAGCAGGACATGAGCTGTTGTCATTTATGGATGCATACTCGGGCTATAACCAAATCCTGATGCATGAACCAGACCAAGAGAACACCAGCTTCATCACCAATTTGGGACTGTACTGCTATAAAGTAATGCCATTCGGCTTAAAAAACGCAGGGGCAATGTACCAAAGGCTAGTGAATACTATGTTCAAAAGCCAGATTGGGAAGACTATGGAGGTTTACGTGGACGATATGTTAGTCAAATCCCGAGTAGCCGCTAACCATCAAGATAATCTTGCCGAAATGTTCGAAATACTATGCAAATATGGAATAAAGCTCAACCCACTTAAGTGTTACTTCGGAGTAGTCTCTAGGAAGTTCCTGAGATTCATAGTAAGTGCCCGGGGCATCGAAGAAAATCTAGAGCAAATATCAGCGTTACAGGAAGTCCAAGCCCCTAAAAATAAGAGAGAACTTCAAAGCTTGAATGGAAAAGTCACAGCACTGAGTCGATTCATCTCTAAAGCTACAAACAAATGTGTACCATTCTTCGATGCGCTAAAGAAGGGAAAGAAAAATTTCGAATGGAGCGAAGCTTGTCAGGCAGCCTTCGAGGAATTGCTACGACGCATGGAAACTCCCCCGATCTTATAAAACCGGTGCATGGAGAAGACCTATTCATCTACTTAGCGGTTTCCACACGAGCATTGAGCGCAGCTCTTGTGTGTTAAGAAGCGAGAATCCAACGATCCGTGTACTACATTAGCAAGCAATTCACCGGTGTTGAGAAGAATTACCCAGAATTGGAGAAGCTAGCGTATTGTCTTTTGATCGCATCCCGAAAATTACGACTGCATTTCCAGGCTCATCCGATTGAAGTATTGACCGACCAGCCATTGAAACAAGTTTTATACCGACTAGAAACTTCCAAATGACTAATCAAGTGGAATATGGAGTTAAGCCAATACGACATCACATACCATCCAAGGAAAGCAATCAATAGGCAAGCGTTGGGCGAATTCATTACTGAATTTACCGTAAGGGACGAGGAGGAGGAAATTCAGCCGGAAGCAGGCACGAAATGGAAGCTCTTCGTCGATGGTGCATCAAACAAGCTCTTTTCGGGAGCAAGGGTAGTGCTTGAAACCCCTGAGGGGTGAGCCATTAGCTATGCTTTTCACTTGGAATTCCTAGCAACAAATAACGAAGCCGAATATGAAGCCTTGATCGCTGGACTAAAGGTTGTGAAGGAACTCAGGATAAAATCTATTCACATATACAGCGACTCCCAACTGGTCGTCTGTCAAGTGAAAGGGGAATACCAAGCGCGTGGAGAAAATCTTGCTCTGTGCCTGTCCAAAGCACAAGAGCTGTTAAGTGATATTGAGCACTACACCATAACTCACATCCCACTTGAGCAAAACACCAAAGCAGACTATTTGGCCAAGCTGACAAGCTCCGGGGAAGCCCAGTCATTGGGATTGGTTTTGGTTGAAAACTAACCAACTTGAGCATAGACGAAATGGATGTGGACTGGATTCTAGAGACCACCGTCGAGCTAGATACATGGATGACACCGATAAAGGACTATCTACTTGTAGGAACCCTACCAACTGACCGAAATCAATGGAAGAAGCTACTCCGCAAGGCACCAAGGTTCATGATACAGGATGGGATACTCTATCGAAGGGGATTCTCGACCCCTCTTCGTAGGTGTGTGACCGATGATGAAGCACGACAAATCCTGAAGGAAGTACATGAAGGCGAATGCAGAGACCATACTGGGGGAAGATGTTGGCAAAGAAAGTCCTTCGATACGGATACTTTTGGCCAACAATATATCGCGACGCCGCATATCACTCCAGAAGATGCGATCGCTGTCAAAGATTCAGCAAAATTAAGAGAACTCCTTTGATGGAACTGACATAAATGGTCGGCCCATGGCCATTTATGATATGGGGGATCGATCTGATTGGTGTCCTTCCAATAGCTAAGGGAGGAGCCAAATATGCTATAGTTGCCGTAGACTATTTCACAAAATGGGCCGAAGTGGAACCGCTGGCCACCGTAACCACAAAGAAAGTTATTAAGTTTGTCACTAAAAACATCATTTGCAGGTTTGGTGTGCCATAAAAAAATCATCATTGACAATGGAACCCAGTTCGAAAGTGCCGAGTTCAAAGACTTCTGCAGGCGCTTCCGAATCGAGAAAAGCTTTTCCATAGTGGCTCATCCGCAAGAAAACGGGCAAGTGGAAGCAATAAACAAGATCATCAAATCCACCATCAAAAAGCAATTAACAAAGGTAAAAGGAAATTGGATGGGCGAATTTCCACTCGCACTATGGGCATACAAGACAACACACAAAGCGACAACTGGCTACACTCCTTTCGCATTAGCATATGGTTCAGAAGCAATGATTCCTGTTGAATTAGAGGTCCCCTCGCACCGAAGGCAGAATTTTAGTCAAGTGCAAAATGAGCAACTCCTGCTCGAATCGCTAGTCATGATCGATGAAAAAAGAGAAGAAGCAGAGTTGAGAACGGCCACCCACCAAAAAAGGGTTGCACGGTACTTCAACTCCGAAGCTCATAGTCAGACCTTCGAAGTTGGAGATCTTATGCTTTAGCGAGTTTACCCTGTACCGCGAGCCTTCGGACCAAACTAAGAGGATGAAATGACCCTCCTCTTTCTACCTTAATTTCATAAGGATTTTTTTTTACTTCATCAAAGGGAATTTAAATCAAATAGAAATCAAAATGCCATACAAGCTATTGACATAGCCACTTATTTCTTTTCGAAATAGGCAAATTAGGCAAAATAAGCAGCTCAGACGTCAAAATTCTTATGACAGGCGACTAAACTTAATCCCAGACGTCTAACTAATTATGACAGACGGCTCAGAGATCTAAAATTGAAACAGAGAGAAAAAGACATTTTGAACTAAATTCAGACATCTAAATTTTTTTGTGACAGACGTCTACATTTAACCTCAGACGTCTAAATTATTATGACTGACGTCTAAGTTTAATCTTAGACGTCTAAATTATTATGACTGACGTCTAAATTTGATCTCTATGTACATGCATATGCACATTCAATTTATATGTGTCTGGATGTCCACCTACATTCATTAGCACTTTTAAGTTTGATTTAAACTTCCTTTGAACTATCAGAGTCATTTTTTTTTCTTTCAAACAATTCAACCAGGATTCAAAACTTATTACCAATATAAATATATCAGTGCATCCCTAGCAATATACACATACATATGAGGATGTACGTGTTTATCTTGTTTAAATTCAGAGTATATATATTTTTTTTGTTAAACAAGAGTATCCTGCTTGATTGGATTCTAGCAGTTCTGACTAAAGATAATTACTATATACTTTTGAATATTTGTAACAAGTCAGTAAATCCTATGCATATCTAATTTATATGAACTTAAAATATCCACAAGAATAATTCCAGGTTTTTTTTAGCTTAACTCAGATTTTTAACCTTCCAACTTAAGGTTTTAAGTAACTTGAAATTAACTAAAACAATATATGTACATATACATATCCATTTCTCAAATACAGGCATATATCATTTACAGATTTTCACCACAACACTCAAATATATATTTTCTTGCAAAAATTCAACCAAGTCTTTAGATTAATCCCAAACTTAGTACATCACTAGATTCATTTAGAACAACCAATAAATCCAAACTTTTAAGATCATTACATAACAACCAAAACAGAACTATAAAAACTCCCCAGATTACATGCAAATATTTCATTCTAAGTTCTTATTCAATTCTAATTTAGCATGCTTATATAATCACTTTCATTAGCCACAGCAGCTTCCTATTTAGATCCAGCATTCCCTGAAAGAACATTAGAGGCTGCCCCATTTTAGATGAGACACCCCAGATGCCATAAGCAAACAAGGGTCAGATACAAGATCTGGTATGAGCAATATCAAAGACTCCATGATATTAAGTAAATGAGTGAGACATAAATATTTTGTACAAGTGGGCATATCTTCTTTGAACAATTTGCCTGACTTGTTTATGATATACTTATGCATATATGATCAGTATTTAAGACTAATCATGTACACACATTCAACCATGCAAACATATATTTCAAATAGAAATACTCAGGAACTATCATAGCTCTAGTCCAACTATCTTAGGAATAACTCAAGTTCCTACTTCATCAATTTAAGGTTGCATTTACCAAATTAATTCCTAGCCTCATCTGCCATAAAGGAATCACGGGGACACATTGCAATAAAATAATTCACAATATTGCACAAAGATCTCAGGGCTTAAACAAACCATGTGCCAACTTGCATACTTCAAATATGACAAGCATTCCAGCAGTCTTCTTGGCTCACAATCCTTAGTTTATTTTACTAAGTGTTCATGTTTAATCCTATCGTGAGATAGCTAGGTGACTAAATCCCAGTATACATGAAACATTACATAGAGTTTACAAGCATAACTCAAGAACAATCTAACATTCATGTCCAGGGAAAATCATATTTTCAAGTATTTTGGCTTAAAGAAAATACAAGAATATTTACAACTGGGAATAAAGACTAGGCATGTGGGTTGTTATTGTTTCATAAGCAACCATGTTTGAACTAAATTCAAGATCTAGCTTAAACAAGATTTCTGGCTCATGGATTTTCTATTTGATCAAGGGTTCAGCACTTTTGGATATTTCCATTGCAACCTTGAATCTTTCATTTGAGCCTCAGCACTTACACAAGTGTAATGCAACTCATATACATTTTGGTTTCTATGTTTTCCATGCCATATCTAAACCAGTTACAAGTATTCTCTATTTACTTTCATGATTTCATACTTTTACCTTTCTGGGTGTAACCAAACAGAGCAAAATACTCAAACATCAAAGCAATCAAAACATCCAGAAACACCCATTAAAACATCCATTGAAGCATCCATTAAAACCATAGTAATGGAATCAAAAACATGCAGAAAAATAACATAAATCTGGCTGCCTCATAACAGGACTTAATGCCATGGGTTTAGTGAGATTACTCACTTGAATATTTCTTCTTATAAATCCAGAAAATCCCTGAGTGTATTTTCTCTTCCTTTAAAATGTTTTCTTCTTTTCCTATTATAATTAGCTCGGGTAAAACAATTTCTCTGGCCATAACTACTTATTTATAAACATATTTTTACTAGGGTTTTACTCAAGACAAAATTCCATTTCTGTCCTGGCTAGCATCATGCATTGTGTGTTTGCATTTTCTCATTTTTATCCCTAATTACCCCCGGTCATATTACCAATTAAAGGCTGCATTTTCTTTTCTTTACTTTTTCAGAAAATGGCCACTCACCTAGTCATGTTAAAAGTGTGACTACCCTATTTTATATTTTAATTATTCCTGAGAATCCCCTTTGCTATTTTTGCCTACACAAACATATTGACTTGTATTGCATTTCATGTCATTTTAATGTTATAGTTTCACTTGCTTATATATATACTTTTCAGTACTTAAAAATGTATATTTGTATACATATCTTATCTAGGCTTATTTAATTCCTCTTTAATTTCAGAAACATATGCACCTATATGTATACAGGTTTTCAAATCCTTATAACATATATATGTATAATTTTTTTTTGGGTTTTAAATAAAATCTGTTTACTGATTTTAAAATAAAACTTACTTTTCTTATTTTCTGGGATGATCCATATAATTCCAGAAATCAAATATCCATATCACAAAATCATGTTTGTAATGCTTTTTAATCCTTGTTTTAAATTCAAGAAATCTGGAGTTCTTCCTTGTGCCATATCAGTGTGCACCTGCACACATGCACACATACTTGCACACAATTAATTCCATATATTCTTATACAAATAAATTCAGATATTTTCAAAATTCAACTAAAATAAGATTCCATGAATTTCTGGGGCATTACAATCACCCCACCTTTTTAGGAATTGTGTCCTCACAATTTTTCTCATTTTGACTTTAAACATTTCCAGATTTTATAAAATCTATCAAACATAGCATAAGCAAACAATTCAGCCAAAACAACCATACATATTTAACTTTTTAGGGATTAGATTTTTACCTTCCACTGCAAAAAGCTTAGGGTAATCCATCTTTATCTTATCCTATAACTCCCATGTACAATCATTAGGGTCTAGGCTCCATTGAACCTTTACCAATTTCAAAGTTTTGCTCCTCAACTTCTTTTCCTCTTTAGCTAAAATCCCCACTGGTTCTTTCTCATAGACCAAGTCAGGATTTATTTGATCTTGAGTTTGTTTCTCTAGAATTTCCTCTTTATCATGCACCCATATCCTAAGTTGTGATACATGAAATACATTGTGCATTGCACTCATCTCTTCAGGTAGCTCCAACTTATATGCTAATGAACCTATTTTTTCCAAAATCTTGTAAGGTCCAACATATCTTGGGGTAAGTTTTCCCTGCTTGCCAAACCTCAACACCTTCTTCATAGGTGAAACTTTGATGAAAACATAATCACCAACTTCATATTCTACCTGCTTCCTCCTCATATCTGCAAACTTCTTTTGCCTATCTTGAGCTGCTGCCATTCTTCTCCTCACCAATTCAATTTTCTTTGTAGTCTCTTTAACATACTCAGGCCCTAAGACAGCCTTTTCTCCTGCTTCAACCCAACATATTGGTGACAAACATGGTTTGCCATACAAGGCTTCAAATGGTGCCATACCTATGGTGCTTTGATAACTATTGTTATATGTAAATTCAGCCAAATGGAGGTGATCTTCCCAATTACCTCCAAAGTCCAATGCACATGCCCTCAACAAATCCTCCAAAACTTTATTTATCACTTCAGTTTGACCATCTGATTGGGGGTGGTATGCAGTACTCAAGCATAACTCACTTCCCATGGCTTCTTGAAAGCTCTTCCAAAATCTGGATGTAAAGATTGTGTCCCTATCACTCACTATAGTCTTAGGGATTCCATGCAATCTTACTATTTCTCTCATGAATATTTGAGCTAGTTTAGGTGCATTTCTTTCTACCTTCACTGGTATAAAGTGTGCCACTTTAGTCAATCTATCAACTACTACCCAAATGCTTGTGTTTCCTCTTTTTGACCTAGGCAGACCATCTATGAAATCCATAGATATATCTTCCCACTTCCACTGTGGTATACTTAGAGGTTGTAATAGGCCTGAGGGTCTTTGGGTTTCTGCTTTGACTTGTTGGCAAGTCATACACTTTGCAACATGTTTGGCCACATCAGTTTTCATCCCTCTCCACCAATAATTCCTCTTCAAATTTTGGTACATCTTGGTGCTGCCTGGGTGTATAGAATATTTGCTCCTATGATATTCATTAAGTATCTCTTCCTTCAATTCTATATCCTTTGGAACACATATTCTACCTTTATTCCTTAAGTAACCATTCTTATCAATGTGGTAGTTTGCTACTACTTCTCCTTTTTCTATTAAAGTCTTCTTTTCTAATAAATCTGGATCTCCCCCTTGCATTTTTCCCACTTTCAAAATTAAATCTGATTGCAAAGTTATCAAACTTAATTTTCCTTTACTCCCTTCTTCAATCATCTCCATGTTTACCTCACTGTTTTCCTCAATTTCCAAATCAGTAAGTAGAGATAAATTTCTAAACTCTTCTATCATTAGCATGGCTACTTTTGCATGCTGCCTGCTCAAAGCATCTGCAACCTTATTAGCTTTTCCTGGAGTATAAAGTATGTCTAAATCATATGCTGCTAGAAACTCAACCCATCTATGTTGCCTCATATTCAAATCTTTTTGTGAAAAGAGATATTTCAATGCCTTATGGTCTGTGTACAAAATAAACTTAGCACCTAGAAGATAATGTCTCCAGAGCTTTAGTGCATATACCACTGCTGCCAACTCAAGATCATGGGTTGCATACTTTGATTCATGTGGCTTCAATTGTCTTGATGCATAGGCTATAACTTGATCTTGCTGCATCAATACAGCTCCTAGCCCAAAACCACTTGCATCAGTATATACAATCAAATCCTCATTTCCTTCTGGTACTTTCAATACTGGTGCATTGACTAAGGCCTCCTTGATTCTACTAAAGGCTTGTTCACATTTCTCAGTCCATATAAAGGGTTGGTTCTTTCTAGTTAGGTTGGTAAGAGGTGATGACATCTTAGAAAAATCTTTTATAAACCTCCTATAATACCCTGCCATTCCCATAAATGACCTAACTTCTCCCACTGTGCTTGGCCTTTTCCATGCTTGGATTGCCACAATTTTATTGGGATTTACAGAAATGCCTTTGGCAGATATAACATGCCCAAGGAAATGCACTTCTTCTTTCCAAAATGCACACTTAGAAAATTTGGCTTTTAAATCTTTTTCTCTTAATCTAGACAAAACAAGGTGTAAGTGATTTTCATGTTCCTCTACTGTTTTAGAATAGATCAAAATATCATCAATAAAAATCAAAACAAACTTGTCTAAATAATCCCTGAATATCCTATTCATCAAGTCTACAAAGTATGATGGAGCATTTGTCAACCCAAATGGCATGACAAGAAACTCATATAAACCATACCTAGTGTTAAAGGCTGTGTACTTAACACTTGAGTCCTCAACCTTCATCTGATGGAATCCAGATGCCAAGTCTAACCTAGAAAATATTTTTGCTCCACTAAGTTGATCAAAAAGATCATCAATTCTAGGTAAGGGGTACTTGTTTTTGATAGTGACTTTGTTTAGCTCCCTGTAATCTATGCACATTCTTAAAGTACCATCATGTTTCCTTACAAACACTACTGGAGCACCCCAGCATGAATTACTTGGTCTTATAAATCCTTTGCTTTCCAACTCTTCTAACTGTTTCTTCAATTCCTTCAACTCACTTGGCCCCATCCTAGTGGGTTTCTTAATAATTGGACTTGCTCCTGGTATCAGATTAATCTGAAATTCCACTGGTCTGTGGTGTGGAACACCCTTAACTTCTCCAAACACATCTAAGTATTTGTTAATTATGGGTATTTCTTCAATAGAAGGCTCATTGGAATCCTTACTTAAGTCAATCAAGTGATATAATTTTCTTTCCTTGGTTATTTCACACAAAATTGTGATTCTTTGACCTCTAGAATTTTGTAATGATATGGTGGATGAGTCTAAATTAATTATTGCTTTGTATTGTCTTAACCAGTCTACACCCAATATAACACCCATATTCGGGTAATTTAAAACATATAAATTGGAAATAAAAACATTTCCTCCTATGTTCAATTCCACATCCACACACATCATGTTTAAAACACTAGAACTTCCCAATGGGCTTTGCACTAACAAAGGGGTTTCAACCAGTATGCAATTTAATTTAAGAAATGCAACTAACTCATGGGAAATCAGAGAATGTGTTGCCCCTGTATCATACACTACTGATTTGGGTAGGGTACAAATAAATAAAGTACCTTCCACTTGACCATGGTTTTCTGCATTAGCCTCTACTGTGGATTTGCTTCTGCTTTCCAAACTTGCTAGCTTCCCTTGCTGTTTATACTCAGGGCAGTTTCTCTTGATATGTCCCTCCTTACCACATAGGTAGCATTTGAAAGCTCCTCCCTTCAATTCTGGGCACCTTGGTTTGATATGTCCCTCTTTTCCACAATGATGACATGTTATTTTTCTCTTTGTATCAGTGGTCTTAGTATCATTGGTTTTCTTGCCTTCTGTCTCCTCCTTCTTTTTGTCATAGGGATGATACCTTCCCCTATTTTTCTTATTGTTGTTATTCTTAAAATTCTTATACTTCTCCCTTTCCTTGTCATGTTGCTCAAATTTTAAGGCTAGATCAATGATTTGATCAAAAGTTTTATCTGCATATGGCAACATAGCCCTACTAAGCCCTGGGTTTAAACCCTTAATATACCTATCATTCTTTGATGCCTCATCAGCCACAAGCATAGCTCCATACTTAGACAAGTCCTCAAACCTATGAGTATATTCAGTCACATTAAAAGTTCCCTGCCTAAGTCTGATGAATTCTTCAAGCAATAGAGTTTTGGCTGATGCTGGAACAAATCTAGCTTCCAACATCTCCTTGAATTGATTCCAAGTGATCTCATTTTCATTTCTTCCAGCTATGATCACCTCCCACCAGCTTAAAGCTACCCCTTTCAGTTGTCTTGAAGCTACTTGCCTCTTCCTTTGATCATCCAATTGCATGTCATTGAAAACTCTGTCCAGTGTTCTCAACCATGCTTGAATTTCCATCACATTCTCAGTTCCTTCAAAACTCCTGCCTCCCAAATTGGAATAAGTCTTCAGTAGTTTTGAAAGTTCTTCATGTGGGTTCTCAGGCCTATGCCCAATTCCATCCCTTAAAGCCCTCATAAAGTCTTGCATATCAAGCATTTGTGGTGCACTTGATCCTGCATGGTGATGAGATCCTCTTCCTACCATGATCTGCTAACTAAGTTCTGGGCAAATGGTATTAGTATATTATGAGTACTTCTATAATTACTATTTTGTTATCTAAATTATTTCATCCAAAACAAACAGACAAAATACATTTCTATAATACTTAGCAATCAATGCAACCAAGTGCTCTGATACCAACTGAAATGACCCTCCTCTTTCTACCTTAATTTCATAAGGATTTTTTTTTACTTCATCAAAGGGAATTTAAATCAAATAGAAATCAAAATGCCATACAAGCTATTGACATAGCCACTTATTTCTTTTCGAAATAGGCAAATTAGGCAAAATCAGCAGTTCAGACGTCTAAATTCTTATGACAGGCGACTAAACTTAATCCCAGACGTCTAACTAATTATGACAGACGGCTCAGAGATCTAAAATTGAAACAGAGAGAAAAAGACATTTTGAACTAAATTCAGACATCTAAATTTTTTTGTGACAGACGTCTACATTTAACCTCAGACGTCTAAATTATTATGACTGACGTCTAAGTTTAATCTTAGACGTCTAAATTATTATGACTGACGTCTAAATTTGATCTCTATGTACATGCATATGCACATTCAATTTATATGTGTCTGGATGTCCACCTACATTCATTAGCACTTTTAAGTTTGATTTAAACTTCCTTTGAACTATCAGAGTCATTTTTTTTTCTTTCAAACAATTCAACCAGGATTCAAAACTTATTACCAATATAAATATATCAGTGCATCCCTAGCAATATACACATACATATGAGGATGTACGTGTTTATCTTGTTTAAATTCAGAGTATATATATTTTTTTTGTTAAACAAGAGTATCCTGCTTGATTGGATTCTAGCAGTTCTGACTAAAGATAATTACTATATACTTTTGAATATTTGTAACAAGTCAGTAAATCCTATGCATATCTAATTTATATGAACTTAAAATATCCACAAGAATAATTCCAGGTTTTTTTTAGCTTAACTCAGATTTTTAACCTTCCAACTTAAGGTTTTAAGTAACTCGAAATTAACTAAAACAATATATGTACATATACATATCCATTTCTCAAATACAGGCATATATCATTTACAGATTTTCACCACAACACTCAAATATATATTTTCTTGCAAAAATTCAACCAAGTCTTTAGATTAATCCCAAACTTAGTACATCACTAGATTCATTTAGAACAACCAATAAATCCAAACTTTTAAGATCATTACATAACAAACAAAACAGAACTATAAAAACTCCCCAGATTACATGCAAATATTTCATTCTAAGTTCTTATTCAATTCTAATTTAGCATGCTTATATAATCACTTTCATTAGCCACAGCAGCTTCCTATTTAGATCCAGCATTCCCTGAAAGAACATTAGAGGCTGCCCCATTTTAGATGAGACACCCCAGATGCCATAAGCAAACAAGGGTCAGACACAAGATCTGGTATGAGCAATATCAAAGACTCCATTATATTAAGTAAATGAGTGAGACATAAATATTTTGTACAAGTGGGCATATCTTATTTGAACAATTTGCCTGACTTGTTTATGATATACTTGTGCATATATGATCAGTATTTAAGACTAATCATGTACACACATTCAACCATGCAAACATATATTTCAAATAGAAATACTCAGGAACTATCATAGCTCCAGTCCAACCATCTTAGGAATAACTCAAGTTCCTACTTCATCAATTTAAGGTTGCATTTACCAAATTAATTCCTAGCCTCATCTACCATAAAGGAATCATGGGGACACATTGCAATAAAATAATTCACAATATTGCACAAAGATCTCAGGGCTTAAACAAACCATGTGCCAACTTGCATACTTCAAATATGACAAGCATTCCAGCAGTCTCCTTGGCTCACAATCCTTAGTTTATTTTACTAAGTGTTCATGTTTAATCCTATTGTGAGATAGCTAGGTGACTAAATCCTAGTATACATGAAACATTACATAGAGTTTACAAGCATAACTCAAGAACAATCTAACATTCATGTCCACGGAAAATCATATTTTCAAGTATTTTGGCTTAAAGAAAATACAAGAATATTTACAACTGGGAATAAAGACTAGGCATGTGGGTTGTTATTGTTTCATAAGCAACCATGTTTGAACTAAATTCAAGATCTAGCTTAAACAAGATTTCTGGCTCATGGATTTTCTATTTGATCAAGGGTTCAGCACTTTTGGATATTTCCATTGCAACCTTGAATCTTTCATTTGAGCCTCAGCACTTACACAAGTGTAATGCAACTCATATACATTTTGGTTTCTATGTTTTCCATGCCATATCTAAACCAGTTACAAGTATTCTCTATTTACTTTCATGATTTCATACTTTTACCTTTCTGGGTGTAACCAAACAGAGCAAAATACTCAAACATCAAAGCAATCAAAACATCTAGAAACACCCATTAAAACATCCATTGAAGCATCCATTAAAACCATAGTAATGGAATCAAAAACATGCAGAAAAATAACATAAATCTGGCTGCCTCATAACAGGACTTAATGCCATGGGTTTAGTGAGATTACTCACTTGAATATTTCTTCTTATAAATCCAGAAAATCCCTGAGTGTATTTTCTCTTCCTTTAAAATGTTTTCTTCTTTTCCTATTATAAGTAGCTCGGGTAAAACAATTTCTCTGGCCATAACTACTTATTTATAAACATATTTTTACTAGGGTTTTACTCAAGACAAAATTCCATTTCTGTCCTGGCTAGCATCATGCATTGTGTGTTTGCATTTTCTCATTTTTATCCCTAATTACTCCCGGTCATATTACCAATTAAAGGCTTCATTTTCTTTTCTTTACTTTTTCAGAAAATGGCCACTCACCTAGTCATGTTAAAAGTGTGACTACCCTATTTTATATTTTAATTATTCCTGAGAATCCCCTTTGCTATTTTTGCCTACACAAACATATTGACTTGTATTGCATTTCATGTCATTTTAATGTTATAGTTTCACTTGCTTATATATATACTTTTCAGTACTTAAAAATGTATATTTGTATACATATCTTATCTAGGCTTATTTAATTCCTCTTTAATTTCAGAAACATATGCACCTATATGTATACAGGTTTTCAAATCCTTATAACATATATATGTATAATTTTTTTTTTTGGGTTTTAAATAAAATCTGTTTACTGATTTTAAAATAAAACTTACTTTTCTTATTTTCTGGGATGATCCATATAATTCCAGAAATCAAATATCCATATCACAAAATCATGTTTGTAATGCTTTTTAATCCTTGTTTTAAATTCAAGAAATCTGGAGTTCTTCCTTGTGTCATATCAGTGTGCACGTGCACACATGCACACATACTTGCACACAATTAATTCCATATATTCTTATACAAATAAATTCAGATATTTTCAAAATTCAACTAAAATAAGATTCCATGAATTTCTGGGGCATTACAGAGGACCGCATGTCGTTTATCAAAAGCTCAGTGATGGGACTTTCAAGTTGACAACCGTCAATGGGGTCGCAGTTCCCAGAGCCTGGAATAGCGAATCGCTCCGTCGTTATTTCATTTAGAAACTATTTTATGTATTTTCTATTTTTCAGCAAATAAGCCATCCCGGAAATGCCAGTGGCATTGTAAATAGGCAAAGAATCTACCATGCTTTCCTTAATAAAGTTTGCTTCTTGAACCAACCAAACTGTGTTTATAATGATTACCCGCCCAGTCGACGGAAGTGAATCGACTCAAACTGTTGGATCGACGGAACTCGATCCTTGCCTCTCGAAAAAGAAAAACCAGTGTTGCCCTGGCAACCTCGAGAGGTATATAAAAAAAATAACTCCTCGCATTGTCCTGAGATAGGCAACGCCGAGGAGCATCAAACAAACAAACATCCTTGCATTGCCTGGAGATAGGCAACGATGAGGAACGTCGAAAATAAACTCCCTCGCATCGCCCGGAGATTGGCAACGCCAAGCAGCATTGAAAATTAACTTCCTCGTGTTGTCCGGAGATTGGCAACGTCGAGGAACATCAAAAACTAACTCCTCGCGTTGTCCGGAGATAGGCAACACCGAGGAGCATCCAAAGCCAAGCATCTCGTAAGCTGCGCACTCAAACTAACTTCCTTGTGTTGCCTGGAGATAGGCAATGCCGAGGAACGTCGAAAACAAACTCCCTTGCATTGCCCGGAGATAGGCAACGCCGAGGAGAATCAAAAGCCACACATCTCGTAAGCCGCGCACTCAAACTAACTTCCTTACATTTCTCGTAGATAGGCAACGCCGAGGAACATCGAAAACAAACTCCCTCGCGTTGCCCAGAGATTGGCAATGCCAAGGAACATTGAAAACTAACTCCTCACGTTGTCCGGAGATAGGCAATACCGAGGAGCATCAAAAGCCGTGCATCTCGTAAGCCGGACACTCAAACTACCTTCCTCGCGTTGCCAAAATCAAGTCCATCCTCACCCTAGTCACTCAATGCTTCTTACCACCACTTCCCTTTCCACCTCTGGTTGGTAGCTTCTGCTTCTTTTCAGGAGAGGTGTCGGTGCCAGTACTGTCAACATGCACTTCGGTGGAAATCTTTTCCTCCTCCGAATGTTTTTCAGAAGAGCTTCCCTTTCCTTTGTATTTTCGTGACTTCCAGGAGCTCTTCAAAGCTTTGACTGCCTCCACCCTTTCCTTTTTGACGGTAACCAAATCATGATGAGTCTTCTGCGGCTGCTCCATCCGCGTCTTCTGCTCCTTAGCCTATGCAGTAGTTATATCACCTTCCAAAGACGCTGAGGGGTCGTCCAAGTCATGGAGCACTGTTATTTTCTCGGCCTCTGGCCCCGGCTGTGAACTAGAGATGGATGTGAGAACTGGAGCAAGAACGGATACAATCTTAGAGGATGTGAAAATGGCAGCAGGCGCAGGCGCCGAAGTAGTTGGCGCATCAACAGGAAAAATGAATGGTCCTATAAGATCAAAAAGGAAAGCGTTAAACTCCTCTTGATCCTGTGGCGTGAGATGGAGACTCTCGAATTCGGGAGAAACATGGGCATTACCTGCACTAGAGGAAGGGTCACAAACGACAACTTCAAACTCATCACCTTCGCCTTCTTTTGATGGATCCACCACATGAGGAAAAATGTCAAGTCCTGAGCTCATTGGTTGGTCATGGAGTTGCTTTGATGGTTCACCCCCGCCGGAGGTAGAAGGCTTGGTAAACACATCTATAGCAGACATCAAGGCAGCATCAGCGGCTTCCTTCTCTCGTTCAACCCGAAGGATCTCTTGGCCCTCAAGCAGTGCCTTCTTGCAGTCATTATTGAGATAAGTATCTTGCAACTCTTGATCTGTATAAACATCGCCGCTCTCAGCAAAGCAAGATAAGATTTCCTCCCAAACAAGGGCCAGAGTGCGTGGATACTTCGGCCCAAGGTAGCCGAGGCTCCCCTGATGAAATAAGGAGTTGACATAAAAGTTCAGGATCATTGCATCCAGCTTCTCCATTTTTCAATCAAAAGCATGTTGGAGGTCCAAATAATCTGCTGTCCCTGCAGCCTGCTCAATCTCAACAGCAGTCTTGTCGGCACTGAGTTATGCGACCTAAGCCTGTAACTTAGCGATGGTCTCGGTTTGGTTGGAGATTGTTTTGTTGTGCCCTTCGATAATTAGATTGTGATTGGCGATTTTTTTCTGTTGAGCTTCGATGATAGCGTTGCAAGCGGTCACTTCTTCTATCAGTTTAGCCTCTTTTGCATGGGTCTTTTTAATTTCATCTCTCCAGACAATTTCAACCTTCTCATGCGTGTCCTTCAACTCCTTCATCAGGCTGGCGATTCTCCTACTTTCCCGGAGCGTTGTTTCCTTCTCGTCCTCCAACTGTTTAATTTTAGCGTCCTGATCGACCAACGCCCTTTCAAAATCATCTTTCCCGTTTTCAAAGGAGATCCTCTCTTGGTAATTATTCCTGTTGGTGTCCGCCAACTGCTTGCAGAGCTTCTCCTATTTCTCGGCTTGCTCTAGGTCATTTTGGATAGCTTGGAGATGCGGCATGAAATATCCCTGCGAACGGGATGAAGGTCCATGTCGAACTTAACCCCTCTCAAGAACCAACCTGAAAGCGCAGCCTTAAACTTAGGGGGGCCCACAAGAAGAGTATAGACCAGCCTCCGGTGAGGATGAGATGTGCCAGGGGTAGCAATGATAATGGAAGAAGATGGAACATGAGTTGGGGGCAGAACCGCAGCAGAAGTGATAGGAATTTCTTAGCCCATGGAAGTGTGTTACGAAGGAAGCTCCAAAGGATGGGAGCGATAGTCAAACTTTAATTTCTTGGATGGCTCATCTCTGTCCTCAAGGGATCTTTTCTCATACCCGCCTTTGTGTGAACGAGCTTTATCTCTATCCTCTTGGCGATGAGTTTTGGCTTTGAGTTCTTTCTTCCGTCGGTACCCTTCTTCTATCTCCCAGACTTGATGTCAGTTGTAGGATCGCTTAGGGTACCGCTGTGAATCAGTATAGTCCTCAAAGTCGTCATAGAAGCCTCTCCCTTTCGTTTTGCCTGGAAGAAGGCATACATGAGAAGTTTTAGAAGCATAACATAAGTCGCAAATATATGAAGGAACGAAAAAATGGAAACAAGTGTAATCCTAGTGCAACGTGCTGTGTTTCTAATATTGCCTAAAGCGTCGTCACAAACTGGAACAAACGGCCGTCGAAGGTGGGATTGGACTGACTGTGGTGGTCATAAGCGGAACTGAGCTAACTGAGGGCGCGATATCGCATGAGCAGGAAGGAGTCGTGTCAAATTAAAAATCTCCTTCCATGAGTGCATCGAAGTCAATAAAAACGTCGCTGAAATCTCTGAGCCCCGCTCCAACATTCTTACTCGGAGAGTCTGGGGGACTTTCAATCTCAGGGATTTTGCCTCATCGCCTACATCGGGAAGAGATGGACTCAGGGGAATGGATCTCATTCCCGGAGTCTCATCACAAGACTCTGAATCGTTACCATCAGATTATGATGAGAAGTAATCATTGGCAGTGTTTTCATCGCTGCTACTTTCAAACTCTCCCTCTTCCTTTTCAGAATCCACCATAGCCTTGCCTTCTTTATGTACAAACTCTTCTTCCGCCTCCTCCGGAATCGGGGGCATTCTAGCTGAATTGCTTAGACCAGCCACAGCGGTTTCTTCTTTCTCATGGGCTTCATTAAGTGATCCTTTAGACGGGCTATCTATCTCCTGACCTTCCTCAGAACCGTGGGATAAAGAAGAGGATCTTGTGTGAACTCTGGCTCGATCGGGAGAGGAACTTCAATTTGAGTGATGGATCTACCAGGTGCTAATAGCCTGTACCGACGCAAGTTCTCATCGGTCAGTAGAACTTTAACGCTTCTCTCCTTGGGACTGATAGCTTTTAAAGTCTCATAAACTTCATTCAGTGTCACATCTCTATTCAGGATTGGGATAACTACAAGAGATGTATAATTAGTTAGAGACTCCATTACGATGTTTTGGAGCTCGACAAGTAGAAAAGAGAAGCTTATCGCCTATCGTCCATCGACGATTGAACCCCTCGGGGCATCTGACAAAGAAGTACTATGTCTTAAACTATGATAGATTGCTTTGCAATCGCAAGATGATCTTTCGGTTCCTCCGAGCTTCGATTATGATCAAAGAGGGACAGTCATCTCTCCTCTTGAACGTAAGAAAATACCGCAACTCATCGAAATTTGGAGCGCGATTGAACGTTCGCATGAAAAGGACATGCAAGAAAGTAAGGATGGCGTAACCATTTGGATGAAGTTGGAATGGGGCAATTCCCAAGTTCGAGAGCGTTTCGTATAGAAAATGGTTAAAGGGAGGCACAGCTCCATTCAAACACATATATCGATGACAAGCTGTGAACCCCGAGGAGGCATATGAGCAAACTCGTCTTCTACCGGCAGATGTACGTCCTCCTCGGGAATTCCATGCTGCGTGCATATATTATGAAGAACATTGGTAGAGACCACTGACGGGGCTCTTTCAGGTGGATTAAGCATAACTTGAATGTTGGGAGGTGTGCGATCCATGATGAGCCCAACTGGGACTAATTGACCGTACTAGGCTTGCGAGTTGGATAATGATTCAGCGTCGGAGAGCGTCGGGCTTCGTCCGCTTGACTTATGGTGTGTGGATGGCTGCTTTATTCTATATAACAAAATTAGTGTCCGAAAATGGTCAGTTAAATCTATCCTAAATTCATAAGTTTCCCCAATCACACTTGAATTCTGAATAAACATTAACTTGTAATCGACACGTTGGACTTCAAGTGCGAACTAGGGCAAGTGTGTAAGTGTAGTGTGCTATCTATATGGGATAAACTCGGTGCTCAGTACACTGCAAATGCTCTATCCCATGTAGATAGTTCACTCGCCATGGAAGAAGAAAAGAACTTCCCCATGTCAGTCCATTTTTGTCTACTTCTTGTGCACTTACCCGTTATCGATCAATGATCGATAACGAATTCGTTGTCCGAAGCGACACAGAAAACTCTTCCTATTACAAGAGCACTGAATGCAGAATAACCAAGCGGGATAGGCCCAAGTTCTCTGGAAGAATCGGGGTAGACTGGTAATACGTCATGCAAGTAGCGTCTGTGAAACTGGAGACAAGTCAATTTTGGTTTAATGGGTGAAGATAGCAAAACGCATCAAGCCTTGGGCCGATGCCCGGATGTCATTCCAAGAGACAACTCGAGACTCGATTTACTATCTTCCTCCATTATATCACAATCAACTCGAACTTCTTGTAATTAATGTCATAAGCGAAAGCCAGACATCAAATCATTGTACCAACATAGTAATTAACGAATCAATCAAGCAAACCCACCTTAAACTGATATAAAGGCACAAGAAGAATCCCAAATCAAACTCAGCGAACTATGGAGCAGACCGTTGGCGAGCTAACGATAAGTCAGCTACAATCTAACAAATAGCGGCTTACCATCAATACGTAGCAACATCGATAAAAGGCCATGGAAACATCTCCAATTCCAGACTCTAGAAAAATTCTTAGTACTTAGATCATCAGAGACCCATGCTTCTCCTCGAACATTCAAACCAAACAGCTGTGGAACACTACAAAACAGACGAGACATTGGTCTGAAAAATGAACCAAATCTATTGGTCGCCAGCGACCCATGGTTTTGGCTCATTTTGTGAGCCAAATGCCCCCTAGGTTGCCTGTAACCTACCTACAAGCTGATAAAGACAGGCCTGGCCCAGAAGTTCTCCGATCTCTATAAATACCATCACACCTACAACACAAAGGAGATCTTCTCCGGACGGGTTGCTGAAGCTTTGCTGGTATTATTCTTCACTCTCTACCTCCCTCACAACAATCTCCATAGGAATACATTGTGATTCTCAAGTGAATTCTAACTCTGGAGATTCAATCTAGCTAGAAAATAATCAAAGCCTTGTAATCAAACATCTATTGTAACAACAATCAGTCTATAATAAAACTATAAAGTGGATGTAGGCTTCATTAACAACCGAACCACTATAAAAATTCTTTGTCTACTTTCTTTTACTGCACTTTCTTTATATATGTGATCTGTGATACTGTCCTATCAAAACAGGGCTGGTTCTTTCAAACTCTAACCAGGGTGTTGGTCCATTTTTTGGGTTAACACAATCCAAATAACCTAAAAGAAACAATTATTGGAAGTTTCCCTCCAATATCAACTAGTATTAATGATGTTGCAGCCCTATTGGTTCTTACTTAAATAAAATAGACATTTTTAACATACCATTCTACTATAACCCACATTTTTTAATTTACCATTTTGGTTTCTAATATCAAATGTAAAATTCCATACCTTAGTGGTCTCGATTTTCAGCAAAATCGAAACCAAGTCCACTATGGTGCAGATCATTGGTGTTGGTAACCAGAAATCAACGTAAGTATAAAGAGAGCTATCTACATAAGTTCACAGCAGAGTAGAAAAATATAACATAAGATATATACTGACTAAGGCTACTACCTAGAATAAATATTGTTTCCTTAAAGATATATTGGGTAGTGATATTTAGATTTGTTTACGCCTTAGGGAATTTTGTTTACAATATTTATTAGTTTAAACTCTAAAATTCCATCATAAAATGTAAACTCTAGAATTGATTCGAATCTTTGTTGCTTTATCTTGATATAGTAAAATTCCATCCATATTTATTTGCAATATGAATGATTTATATTCTATTCAATTTCCACTTCAGTTTTTGTGTTTGTTATGACAAAGGAATTGGAGCGAATTATGTGAATGAGTACTTATTTTTTTACTATTCTTTTATCCTTCTACTTTGAGATTCTGAAAGCATAAATTGATAGCTTTGTATATTGTTTATTTCAATTCTACTAAGCTAACAGCCATCCCTAGAATGGACCTAAGGTTTGGGCTTTTATTGGGTCGAAATAATGCTCATTTCAAAGTGAGTTATTACATTACAACCACCATTGATTTTATTTTGATTCTGTTTTGAGATTATAAGTCGTGGAGATCATGGTGAATTCATCAATTAAAGGAGAGGAGGAGAATAAGAGAAAGAAAATAAATTTTTTGTCATGAAGAATAATGATGAAATGAATGAAATGAATGAAATAAAGTTTTATTTTAAGGGAAACACTAGATTTTTCAGTTCCTTCCTTTAAAACATTCCCTATTTAATTCATTATTAAATACCATCAAATCCTCCTTCCTCTTTATTTTTTTAGTAGAAGAAATAGAAATAAAGAGAAAAGGGGTGGCCACCAAATTATCGCAAAGTCATAATATGGTATCGAAGAAGCATGTCCGAAAGGAGGAATGACCTCACTTGGCCCGGCATGCTCCTGTTTTATTCACATCTAAGCTGACTCACGGGAGTCAGGGTCACGTAAATACCTCATACAGAATCGTTCGCCAAACCATCCTTCTTCATTTTTGGAATCTCCGCCATGTACGCAGTTGTTAAAGTGGTTTTCGGTATTGGCAGAGAGTATGACAATATCCGATCCTGGTCTCTTTAACAACCAAACGCTTATTTCACACCGGATGATTCTTACATTTTAAAAGTCAATTCATATTAATATCGAAATATCATATTTAATTCAAACCATATCACTTTCGGAATCATATTTACATTCGAAATCATATTTTCAAAATAGGTTAAACCCTCATTTCAAATCATCATATTTACTCAAAATATGTTATTAAATCCCAACTTAGGTTATTACATTATTTAGTCGTATTCTACTTAAAATCAAGGATTTAAATATAAACTTCCACTTTACAAACCTGAAATTCAGAAAATAGTTTAGGTAGTTTAACTTAGTTTTTAAAATAGTTTAAGATAGTTTAAAATAGATTAAAACATATTAATATAGTTTAAAATAGGTTAAAATGGATTAATATTGTTTAAATAGATTAAATAGATTTAAAATAGATTAATTAGATTAAATAGATTTAAATAGGTTAAAATACTTAAAATAGTTTTAAAATAGATCAAAATAGATTAAAAATACTTTAAATAGATTTAAAATAGATAAAAATAGATAAAAATGCTTTAAATAGGTTTAAAATAGATTAAAATAGATAAAATACTTTAAATAGATTTAAAATAGATTAAAATACTTTAAATAGATTTAAAATGGTCTAAAATGATTAGAGTAGACAAATTTAGTTTAAAAGTTGAAAATCTTAATAATTTAGAATTTTAAAGAACATTTTTACAGTTTATATTAAGAAAATAAATTTGAAATTAACATCAAATTTAACCCTTTCTTCCATTTCAACCGATCTGGACCATATCCAAATTTCAATTAAAACCCAATTTTACGTCTTAAAATATCAATTTTAGCTATGCCAATTCCAATAGATTTCAAAGTTACAAAATTTCAATGTTTCAATAAATCAATTTCGATAATGTCATTTATACTTCAAAAATCAACTTTAGAAGTTCAATGTAAATCCTTTAAATAATTACTTAAAACAACTCAATTTATGTAAATCAATTTCTATTTCAAACATCATTTAACTGGGTTCAAGGTTAAAGATTTAACCAATCCGATGTCCGTATATAATTTTCTACCATATAGCCAAGTGATACAGATATTTATCATTTCAATTTGCAAATATTTAAATTTACGGGTATACATCATTTCAACCCGCAATCCCGAATTAAATTAAAATCCATAAAATCGCTCGAGTCTATCATTTCAACCCATAACGATTTTTCCCTAATCTATAGATCGTTCGGGTGTGTATCACTTCAACCCATGGGGAACTTGCAATGTTATAACATTATAAATATAACATCTAGTCATCCAATATCAACAATCAAATATCCATCACCATCATCATCCAAATCAACCCATAAACATCAATATATAACTGATTATCATTAACAGGTATTAAATTGACAATTAAATTCAATATTGAATTAAACGATGATTAAATGCAATAAAAGTCAAATTTAACTAGAATGACAATTTGAACATACCAAACATCGATCAATTAATTTCTAGTCACATCATAAATTTAATTAACTGACATAAGATAGTTTAGTAATTGTGAGTGGGTTAAGGCACCCACCTTTGATTTTCAATCGATTTTAAAATCCAAAAATAACCCAAGATTCAACAGTCTCAGAATTCGTCAAACCAATTTCATAATGTCCGGAATTTCGATACGATCCCAATAGAACAAACCGCGCATGAATCCGAGCTCGTATGGAAAAGATATGATAGTTAGAACATTTGAAAGATCAAATTTAAAATAAATAATTAATTAAAAGAAGAATTTACCATCTCAAACGGCCACATCATCATCATCACGTTCGTTCACATGAGGAAACCGTAGCCACACTACAGTAAAATGCAACCGTCTCGATTTGCAGCCGCCACCCTATAAATCGCGACGCCACCTTATAAATCGCGACGCCACCTCCCATAGCCAGCTAACCCTCGATCCAACACCGCCGTTGACACCCCCACACCGAGGCGACCCCACCTGGCAGTCGCGGCTGCCTGAAACTCGTCAAAATAGCTGCGCCGCCGCTTCCTAAAGCACGACATTCGAGACGATTCCGATGACCTCTGACCCAAAGTAGCCGTACAAATCTACTCCCATCGACGCCCTCTCCGATGAAGTGCCTTCCGATCGCTCCTAGGACGAAGATCCACCGTCCAATCTAAGACCCTAATATGGACGGCCGAGGTTCATCCTTAATTTCTGGCCAAACGATGAACCAAATTGAAAAACGAATCATTGTCGTAGATTGCGCTCGTCGAGAGCTTCGAATCGATATATTATATGATATAGTTTAAGGAGTCTAATTTTGAAATTGAAATTTGATTTGAAATTGAATTGGGAATTTGTATATTGGGATTTGTTTCTGCCATTAGAGAAGGAGGAATGGATAGAAGTTGATGTACGTACAGAATAAGAAAAATGATTGCTAGGGTTTGAGAAAAAAAACTATTTATATAACGGAGGCCCGATAAGAAAGAATGAACAATACCCGAATTTATTTGAAACGACAAATACGACTCGTAAAGCCCGTTCTGCTTTCGAAACGAAAGCAGGTCATCCCATATAACAAAATAGATATTTTCGATATTTCTAAACTCAATGGAACAGATTTCAAGTCCTAATTCCATTGTATGAAGAAGTTATCTTTAAAATCAGTTTATTTCAAATTGATTTCAATTGAATTTAATTAAATTGATTCCTACGCGTTTCAAGTCCGTACAATCAAATGAGAAGTCCGATTGCTACGGAACTTGAAATCCTACAATAATTCACCATTACGGATCAGATGAAACTGGTTTCGTTGAAATCCGAGACAATGGCCAAAATGGCTATTTTCACATTAATTAAATATATTATTATTAAATTAATTAAATCACCTTTTTACTTTCAAATTATATAACTAACAAATTTTGTCATTTTTGATTACTTAGACATTTACGATAATATAATACAAATTTTCATGTCAATTCAATGTTAATTATTTTACTGATTACAGTGTTTAATTTCAACTGTAATTAAATCCAATTAATCATAATTTAATTCCAATAAATTGATTTAATTTGATTTCAATCCTTTAATTCAATCAATTATTACTTTATAGACCTAGTTAACATTTGTTTATATCTTATTACACTAATATTCTACAATCATCATCTTTTACCATATTAGTTGCAATATTTCAATTACATTGAATTTGTCAATTTTATTATAATTTAAAATCCCAATAAATCAATTTATCCTTATTTTACTTCTTTTTATTACATCAATTATTGCCTTGTAAATATAATTAACATTTCTATACATTTTATAGCATTCACCCTTTTACAGTTATCGTCTTAACTCATTTTACGTAACATTTTAATTTCATTTAATTATAATTGATTAAGTAAATTGGTAACAAATAACAATTGTCACTATTTCTAAATTTAATCACATTTGTATGTTTGTCATCTACACACAAATGTTATAGTTATTTACACAACACTAATTTTATTCAATTACAATTTATTACTTACTATTTCATTAAATCAATACAACATTTAAATTATCAATTTCTATTTAAATTCAATTATCAATTAATACACACATTATTATAATTAATTTACAATCTATAACCATTTATAACTTTTCAATCATTACAATTAATTGAAATTAAATTTAAAGCAGTTATCAATTACCTTAAATTAATACTACTACATTTCATTTTAGTTATATTCTTATTATTAATCACAAATTTTTATTTCTTCCAACATTAAATCACAAAATTTTATTAAATTAACTATTTTTAATTATCGAAAATTACGGGTCGTTACAATATCACAATTTGAGTCTAGATCTATATTTTGTGATAACATGACAACTCTTCTACCTAGTCATCTATTTTACTGAGTGATTTGATGTAAACAAAAACTTTATTGTTTTAAGAAACTTGATACAATATCAAAATAAGCAGTTACGATAACACGATCCAATACCGAATCACATTCAAATTAAAAAAGACACCAATTAGTCTATTTAGATCCGTCGATTCAATAGAATAACGGCTATATGTTTGGTAGTCATAGTTTCCTTTGTTACGTGGCCTCAAACTCAAACTGGTTAGTATTTTATTTATGTTGAACTGAACCGTATCTAGTTTCTTTTAGGGTGAGATAGGGGACCCTAACCCTTTGCATCTGCTCTAATGCATTTTTGTTAGGGTAAACCAAATCATGCACTGCGCATGAAAATAATTACTTTACTCATATAAACCAGTCTTGAACTGAAAACTGTTTTAGACGGATTTCATTATGTGTGTGAACAAACCACACACTTTAGCTTTTAAACATATTAATGATTAGGTAACTCGATTAGGGTGCAACCTACTATGGTGCATTATTAAGCGTGCATTTCATGTGCACACAATCATAGATTCATAATGCACATGTACTGAACAATGAGATGATTAAATTATTCACAGTTTTCATGGAGAAACCATAAATGTGCCCATTGATGTCCAAATGTAATTTACTAAACACTAAGCAATCCCCTGCCATAAAATGATGCATTTTTTGGTAAATGCTTACATGTTTACTTACAAATCTTTATTTATAATATGGTGCATTTTTGGTACTGTATGTTTACACTTTTTTTTAAAATAAAAGTGTAGTTAAAAGAATTCTATATAAAATATTTTTGAATATTGTTAAATATTTTAGAAACAAATGTTACATGAAAAAAATAGTGTTCTTGTTTTGGAAAAAAATGATGATATGAGTTTGATATTTTGGAAAAAAAGAAAGAAAGAAAGAACTTTCGGTGTCTAAAACTGTTATGCATATTTACTGTCAACAGTCAACAACTTTTCTATGGGGAAAAAAAATAGAAATTAATTTTTTTTTCAACTATGAAGTTATAATGAAATTAAATATTAAACCATGTTTAATATTTTGTGCTAACTATAAAGTAGTAAAAATATAAATGTATATGTATAAAATGGAAGAGAATTTGCTTAAATTTTGCTTTCAAATTCACAAACTCTTCAGAAAGCTCATTTCAGTTTTTGCACGGTAAGGGTGACTGTCATATCTTTATAAATTTTGAAGCGATTTCATTGATTTCAGATTCACTTGAAGGAGGATTGATAGCGAACAACATTCGTATTGAGTACACTTTTAAAACCCGAGATTTATAATTTAAAATGTTGAGTATAGTACAAAAAACCTTTTGGTCTGTAATCACTGTTTTAAATATCCGCTATCTCGGCCGATATCTCGGGTGAAGGCTTGGGCGAAACGAAACATGAGATATCGGTTGATTTCTCGTTTCGATTATATCGGCCGAAATTTACATATATCGACCGATATTTGGAGCGAAAAGATATTCCGAGATATCCTCGATATATTGTTTTTTTCAAAAAAAAAAAAATAGATCCATCTCAATCTATTATAAAAAAAAATGAACAAAGCCCTTTTCTTTTTTATTCAACTTCTCAAAAGACCACGTTCCTCGTCAAAATATCGAACTCCCTCTTCTCCAAAGAAAAAAATCGAACTCCCTCTTTTAAAAAAAATCGAAATTCCTCTTCTAACATCCGATAGCTCGCGGTTGCTTTCAATTTTCGACTACTCGATCTCGCTTTTAACAGTCTGCAGTTTCGTCTTCGACCAATCTCTCCACTCTCTACATGTATGTAAATTAGAGTTGTTTCTATTTTAATAAAATTCAATTTTTCAGAAAATTGAATATACAGTATAATTTAGAGTAAATTTGCAAGTAGATTTAGTTTGTTATTCTTACTACATAACCTTCTGCAAGTAGATTTGCATTGCCCGAAACCCTTCGACTTCTGATATCTCTTATATGCATTTGTTTTATTTGCATCAGTCCATGATATTGTTATTATGTTATTCTTACTGCATATATGTAATTGTATAGAACCCGCTTTTTTCAGTTAATTTGTCGCCTTTCATCTACTTATGTGTAATTGCTAAAACTGATGATGGTTTGTAACTTTTGTTGAACAATTTCATATAGTTGAAGTATAATTGCATTAATTTTTTCAGTTAGAATGGTGGAGATTAGTTGCAGTAATTCAGTAAATGTTAAATAAACTGATACCATGCATTTTTTGTTATAAATTATGTGATGTGTTATATTTCGATATAGTCCCGAGATGAACTTTAGGTTCGAGATGTAAATCCGATATTAATTGGCGCCCGAGATGCACTCATCTTGTTCGAGATCTCCCCCGATACGATACCGAGTCACTAAAATCGCCGAGACAAAACGTATTCGATATCCGAGATTTAAAACCTTGTCTGTAATTGATTTTTTTCCTCTCCTTTTTCATATTTAGTACCTCTTTCTAATTTAGTCATAACATTTAATTTGATGATCTGATTTTAATGGTCTTACACTCGTTGAAAAGATTATTCCATATAGAAAAGCTTTCATGTTTAACACTTTGTTAAAATTTGAAGTTTACTCTATAAAAAATCTGCATTTTGTTGAATAATATAATGGCCGGTGACAGGAATATTTATTTTCTAAACCAACACCTTGTACTGCTTTGGCTGTAAATTTTTCTATAGTGATCTGAATTGAACGTTTTTATACTCGTTGGATAAATAAGAGAATGAGAATGAACTTTTATTTGGTCACTTTTTAAAAATTTGAGTTTTGATAGGACAAAACCCTGTTACAAAACTAATGCCCTGCTGTCCAAAAACCGAGCGTTCAATTTTGATAAGTTGAAGTAAAAGATAAGTAAATTTTGAAGACTTTGGAAATTTTGAGATCCAGAAAATGTTTCAGAAAGCTAATTATGCGCACTACAACTTCTATTTAGAAGTTTCTCAATAATTTTTTTTAATCTTCAAATAGTTAGTCGAAAAGTAAATGTAATGGGAATGCAATATTGTTATTTTGATTAATGAATGCAATTCTCATTGAATACTTATATATAAGGGTTATATTTATGATTTAAGTTGAGCATGAAGCATACCTGGACTAGTTTGCAATGCTTATATATCAAAATATATATAATACTGTGTGATATATTGTGAATCCAATCTTGTTTAGATCATGTATACTTATATATTCATGTTGAAATTGTTCAAAAGGTTCTTCATACAAAGAAGACCTGCTAAAAATTTTTGAAAAATCCAGACCTAGAAATTTTTTCGCGAAAATCAACCGTACGATAAATAGAAAATTCTTGAATGAAATTACTTAAATATTAACATATGAAAAGGTAACTTAGAGAAAAATTAGTATAGAGGAATAAATAACTGTAAGTTTAGATGAAGTTTGTAGTATACGAAGAAAGTGATAATATGAGTTGTCTAAGACGTCGCCTTATAAGGAATTGCATGGATGTAATTTTCATAAGTCGGGAGGTCTATAACAATCTGCTCTCTATACCATAGTAATAAATAAATTTAGTTGAAATAAAAATATTTGAATTCGAATTTTGATAATTATTATTTTAAATGAACCATTTACTTGATTAAACTCTAATTAGTAAAAAAATTGTCTGGTAAATTGAATTAGTTAATAAATTCTTTTTGAATAATATATTTAAAACCGAATAAAAGGTTTTTATCAATATGAAATATTTTAGAAGTTTGAATAATTTTTATATCATTAAAATATTTTAAAAATAAATTTATTTTGTAATAATACAATGAATAATTAAATAAAAATAAACAAGTATTAAATTGAGAAAAGTTGTGCAATTACCGAAATATATTCTATAAAATGAAATGTAAATCGATTTAAATTAGATTGAAATATATTGACAAACAAATAAGAGAGTTAGCTAAAAGAAAAGAATTAAATTAAGGTAAAGAAAGTTTAATCTAGTCCTTAACAAAGAAAAATCAAAGTCCAACCTATGCAAAACTCATTCTTCTTCTCTTCCATTTCCTTTATATCATTTCAAGGCCAGCTCATTGCCTCATTTCTTTTCCTAATCCTCAAACCTAGACATATTCAATACTTTCAATTTCCTCAAAATCGAAAGATAGGAAAATAAAACGCACGCCCTCACGCAACGAAAAAATGCGGTGACAAGGCTGCTGGAGCATGGTGTTCAGGCGGAGGAGCGAAGCGAAGGGCTCGACTTGGGCTGGGTGGAGCGTCACATTGGCTGGCAACGGAGGTAAGGAGGTTGATTTCATGGATTAGTAGATGGCTGATGATGCCGCCTAGGAAGCGAATTCGAAGATGTAAATCGAATCCGTCCAGGATCTCACACGATTAGCGGAAATAATCGGTGAATTGATGATAAATCGATGAAATGGTACAATGATGAATTGATGGATTGAAGATACCCAAGATAAAGGCCCAAATCCGTTGATCACGAAGATACCGGATTCTAGCAATCTTTGACACGTTGATCGCGCACGATGCCGTGAGAGAAGATCTACAATTCTTCGAACACACTTGATTCCGTGAATTGGCTTCAACAATCGTTGATTCGAGCGCACTCGAATGCCGAAGGTGGAGATAGGAGATAACACTCAACTACCAATTTCAAAAGAGGCACAAAGCACTCAACAAATTTTATTCCAAAATCAACTACCTTTTACAATGACATCACACCCCTATTTATAGGGAAAGATACAACACACACACGACTTAACAAGTTACAACACATTACAAAATACATGCGACATAAGAAAAAAAATTACAAACGACTTAACAAACAGTGCGATATAAAGAAGCGACTTAAAAAAATAACGACCTAAACAAGCACGACCTATCAGCATACAACTCAACAAGACCAAGCAGCGACTTAAGTAAAATTGCGACATTAGGAAGCTTCAGCGACCTAAACTTTGCGACTTAAGGATCTAGAGCGACTTATGGAGTTTCGCAACCTAACTGGATTCTTGTTCGCGCATTAAGAGCTTCGCGACCTAACTGTTCAGAAAAACTGGAGATATTCGCGACCTAAGGTAGGAGTTCCCGACTTACGATTAGGTCAGAGTTTGATGGAGTTTCGCGACTTAGGGTTAGGTCGTTCGCGATTTAGGAATTTTGATGGATCTGCTCGCGACCTATGGAGGAACGACCTAAGGCTTCGGCGACCTAAAGGAATGGCGATTCAGGAATTTGCGACCTATGGAGGCGACTTTCAGGCAGCGACTTAAGGAGCTTGCGAGTTAAACTGGAACGACCTTCTGGACTTCGCGACTTAGAAGCTCACGAGTTAAACTGGAACGACCTACTGGAATTCTGGAGAATCTTCTTCCTTGCGATTTAGGGTTTAGCGATTTGGCTTCTTCGCCTTCGCGACCTAGGGAAGCGTAATCAAGGGACGCGACTAAAGGTAAGTCGTTCATCTCTATTTGCGCTGCATCATCCTCCCCTGGTTGAAAAGAATTCGTCCCGAATTCACACTTTTTCCTTCTTCTTCGAGACGCTGTCTTGCATTCATTATCTGGTCTGATGCGGCTCTGGTGATAACCACTCTTGAGATTGATCTTGTCTTGACCCTTTGAAGATGCGGCTCGACATAAGGAACACATGGCATAAAGCAGACGTGGCATTAGGCAGGCGGCATAAGGAAGTGATCTGAGGGAGATGACATCATGACGCTTATGCCAATAGGAAGGTGTGATATAGAACCAAATCGTGATGAAAATGCGAGACGATATAAGGAAGTTTAAAATCACGGAGCGACTTAGGCATTCACGACTGAAGAAGTGTGATGACTCATGCTCAGATTCTTGTCTTTCCTTATCTCGTTCAGATGTAACATCATTTAGAATCTTCCCTTGATGTGTTGCAACAATTTCCCCTAATTGAAATGAATTCCCACTCGCTTCTTCTTTGACATGTTTATTTTCATGAAACGGTTCCAAGCAATTGACGTTGACAACGTCAGCAGTGCGGACATGATCAGACAACTCCAACTGACAATCATTCTCTTCCTCCTGTCTTTTCAACTCTTCCTGTTCTTTCAGATTCACAAGATCATACGCTCCCCGCAGTAAAATAGCATCTGGTACTAGTTCAGTTTGATGCTGAATGTCCTGTAGTGATGGTAACTCTTCGGGTAATTCCTCAGGATATTCGACTTTAGACTCATCGAATTCTGATCCAACTTCCTCAAAAACCTCAAGACCTTTACTCGTTCCTTGCCCGGTCAACACAAACAATTCATTACTATTTTTCACCCTTTCAACAGACTCTTCCAAAAATACAAGACTAGTGTCTTCAGACAGTTCCTCAGAAATCTCATTTTCAAACTCTTCAGGATTCTCAAAATCAGAACTTTCTCCAGATTCAATCAACATTGATAATTCATCACTATCTTGCATTTTATTGACGAACTCTGTCAAAGATAATAAACTATCTGATTCTGTCTTCTCTTCTGCTTCACTTTCACTTTGTTCGGGCTTCTCGGAAACTAAGGACTTTACACTTGGCTGGCTCTCATCCATAAGCTTAGGTGTTAAGCAAAAAACCTCCATCATCAAGTTATTTCCCTCAACTCCGAACACAATTTCTTCTTCCATACTATCGACATCAATCTTTGGCGGTGAAGAGCAATCAACTTCTACATCCACATACCTTGACGTTGAATAAAATTCCGTCATCAAATTACATTCATCGTTCTCTAACTCGACCTCTTCATCTTCATTGTCAAACTTTGGTGGTAATTCTTCGAACGATTCCGTAGGACTGACCCCTTCAAGCTCTTCTAACATTGGTTTAACCTCCTCAGGAGTTTTAAGCTCTTCACTTGCTTCATACCTAACCAATGATTCAGCACTACCTTCCGCTTCTTCAACACTTTCGCTGAAAGATAATGGACTAGTCGGTTCCTCTTCCTTTTCCGGCTCGCTTTCAGTAGAATCATCCACATCCTCATTTTCACATTCTTTTACAACTAAGGCTTTCTTCTTGGGCTCCGTACATTGAATACTTCTATGGTCAGACTCCTGATAATGATAGCGCTTAATTCGGTCATCAACATTTGTCTTAGTGATTCTATGTACAACTGGTTCGTTGACTCTCTTAGAAACATTTATACTGCAATTGACACCTTTATTCTGATTGCTGGGGCTTGTAACCACACCCTTTCCTCGACTCCTTTGACTCAACTTCTGCAACTGTTGGTTCATACGAGCTTGATAATTGTAGAGTAAGAAATTTGCCTTCATCATTCTTTTCATCTTATCCCACGTGACAACTTTGGATTTCCTCATTCTCACTCTGGTTGATTTAGTTTGTTGCCACCAATCCATAGCTCTTCCTCTCAATCTTGTAGCAACTAACTTAACTTGACGATCCTCGGACACGTTGTTGAGTTTAAAAATCTTTTCAACCTTTGATAACCAATCAAAAAATTCCTCTGCTTGTAGACCACCTCGGAATTCTGGAATTTCTATGTCCATCTTTGACTCCCGTGTATGACCATTCTCTGAATGATTTCTTCCTTGGCTTTGATTTCGTCCATGAACACTACCACCATCAAACTCCTCATCAAAATCTGATGCATATCGATGTCGATCATGACCACCAACATCTCTACCACCACCATTTCTACCACCAACATCCCTTCGATCTACATTCCTCCGATCACGATCATCCACATCTCTCCGATTTCGATCATCAACATTCCTATCACGATCGTCAACATTTCTACGATCATGATCTTCTCTTCTCTCTCGATCTGAATGTGGTGAAACTCTATTTCCCCCATGGCTCGATTCAGGTGAAACCCTTCTTCTACTTTGATTCATTTCAAGCATCATTCTCTCTAATCGACCAATCCCCTCATTCAACTTCTCATTGAAATTCTCATTGATTCGTTACTCCATTTCATCGGCCTCTTCTCTTCCATACAAAGCATCAATATTGCGATGACGTTGAGCTCGTCTCGGTGGCATGATTGAACTTCAAACAAATCTTCAACGATCAAAATTCAAACACTTTCCGAACTTTGATCCAAAATGATATGGATCGAAACTCCCAACTTGTTGCAACTTCACGATGAACACGATGAACACCAAACTTCTTAACAATGCAAATCCGATCTCCAAACTTCAAATTCTCGAAACCCAATTCTCCAAATGATGCAAACTTCTTGCGATCTAGCTTTGATACCAAACTGATGCAGCCTAGGAAGCGAATTCGACGATGTAAATCGAATCCGTCCAGGATCTCACACGATTAGCGGAAATAATCGGTGAATTGATGATAAATCGATGAAATGATACAATGATGAATTGATGGATTGAAGATACCCAAGATAAAGGCCCAAATCCGTTTGTCACGAAGATACCAGATTCTAGCAATCTTTGACAAACGACTTAACAAACGACTTAACAAACAGTGCGATATAAAGAAGCGACTTAAAAAAATAACGACCTAAACAAGCATGACCTATCAGCATACAACTCAACAAGACCAAGCAGCGACTTAAGTAAAATTGCGACATTAGGAAGCTTCATCGACCTAAACTTCGCGACTTAAGGATCTGGAGCGACTTATGGAGTTTCGCGACCTAACTGGATTCTTGTTCGCGCATTAAGAGCTTCGCGACCTAACTGTTCAGAAAATCTGGAGATATTCGCGACATAAGGTAGGAGTTCCCGACTTACGATTAGGTCGGAGTTTGATGGAGTTTCGCGACTTAGGGTTAGGTCGTTCGCGATTTAGGAATTCTGATGGATCTGCTCGCGACCTATGGAGGAACGACCTAAGGCTTCGGCGACCTAAAGGAATCGCGATTCAGGAATTTGCGACCTATGGAGGCGACTTTCAGGCAGCGACTTAAGGAGCTTGCGAGTTAAACTGGAACGACCTTCTGGAATTCGCGACTTAGAAGCTCACGAGTTAAACTGGAACGACCTACTGGAATTCTGGAGCATCTTCTTCCTCGCGATTTAGGGTTTAGCGATTTGGCTTCTTCGCCTTCGCGACCTAGGGAAGCGCAATCAAGGGACGCGACTAAAGGTAAGTCGTTCATCTCTATTCGCGCTGCATCAGCTGAGGGCAGTGATGATTGGTGCTCAGGCTTGCGTGTGCTAGGGTGTGGTGGTGCAGTTAATGTCATAGATTGAGGAATAGGGAGTTGTTCTTGTCGATGGTAGCTATGGTTTTGGGCAACATGTTGATTTGGAATTTTGGTGCATATTGATGCTAGCGGAAAATTTTGACTTGCAAAGAGTTAAGGTGAGTTATTTAACTCACATTTATACCCGATTAATTTGCATACTTATTATTGAATATGAATTGCAATAATATTTAGTAGTGAATTGTTGAAATGTTTGAAAGAACAAATGCATGCCATTGATTCAATTGGTTTGATGTTTGAATTGGTTGATTTGTGTGTTTGAAGTATTGAATTGGATTCGATATTTGGTTATGAAGTTGCATGAACGTTGAAAACCATCTAAATGCATTTGATTTTTGTTGCCAGATTATATGATGATTATGCATTGTTAGTGTAATCAGAGTTCGCCAAAAAGCGACTTGAATTATTAAGATGGTTCTCTATTTGATGAGTGATATTTTCTGAAGAGAATTTAACTTATAATTTCTATTTTTGGTCGATTTGTTGTTTGAATTTGATTTGAATATTGATGAATGGTTTTGATGGATGGTTTTAAATATTTCTAAAATTTTCATAGGTGATTTTATCCATATTTGGATCGTTAACATAAATGTTTTGAAAAAATAAATTCATTAAACCATATTGAACTCTTAACTCATTTCAATATTCGATTTCAATTCAAGTTTCTAAATTGTATTTATTTATTTATTTACAAAATCCACTAAAATAATTATTTAAATTATATTTTAAAACCTGATAATATTTTAAAGGAAAATATAATATGTTGTTCTTTTATAAATATATTATAAAAGAAATTATTTTGTATTAAGGGATTTTGATTAAAGAAGTTATTTAAAAAAATTTGGAAGTGTTTTCAGGCTATTTAAAATAAAGTACTAATTCCAAAAATAACTATAAGGCTTTAATAATATTTTTATTATATAAATTTTTTTGATGAGAAATTACAGGTAAATACATTATAGAAGAAAAACATCTTAAACCGAGTTATTCAAGTACACGATGTTTTACAAGTGATTTTTAAAGTGTTTTCGTGTCTTTATAAACAAATAACTCATCTTTAAATGATTTAAGGATTTAAAAGTGATTTTTTGTGAAATTATATTATTGTGTATATATATAGATAAGTGTATACATGTAGTAGATATTTATACGAAGGTTTAAAGCAAGAATTATTTTAATGAAGTATATTTAAATCGAAAGGCATTACAGGTACTTTCAATATATTTTGAATCTCTTAGTAAAATATAAACATGTTTTAAACTAAAACTAAAAATCCTTTGAATACTTTTCTATAAATAACACATTTTCTATTTAATAAGGAGTTTAAATAAACGGTTTACTATTACCGTATGATATGGGACGGTATGGGACTTTCGGTAAAACTTTATCGGTTATTTATATGATTTATTGTGTAGAATATTTTTAGTAGTTGAGTATACTAACTTGTAGAAAATATTCAAGTAAACCCGTGCGGTATGGGACGCACGGGCATTACTCGGGTGATTGCTATTAGGAAGTATATGACATTTTTTATGGTGATGTGTTTTTAGGCTCGTCTTTAGTGGAATTTACTGACTTTTAGTAAATGTTCAAGTAAACCTGAGTGGTATGGGACACCCAGGCATTACTTAAATGATAACTATCTGGAGGGTATGTGACAATTTTTAAGTGTATGCGCTTTTTAGCCATCTTTTGAGTTAATGTTCTTTTAGGCCAACTTTTGAGTGACGTGCTTTCACGCCGTCTTTGAGTTGACGTGCTTTCATGCTGTCTTTGAGATGATGTGCTTCCAGGCCATCTTTTGAGTTGATGTGCTTTCATGTCATCTTTGAGTTGACGTACTTTTATGCCATCATTGTGTTGGTGCCTTTCCATGTTACTCATTATTGCAACCTTTGTGATTTGATTAAAAATTGTTTAATAACCATATTTTCTATGTTTGCCTATGAAGGGAATTATTTTGTTTTATGACATGTTGATCTTTGTGATGATGATGCCACTTGCTTTATTTTGTTTTGGCATAATTTTGGGTTGTGACTGTATCGTTTGGATTTGCCATTTTGCCTTTGTTTGATGTTGGCATAATTAGTATAGCTATGACTATATTGCTTGAGATTCACATATGCATTATTTATTATGATTTCACCCTTTGAATTAGATATAGTCTGACCCGTTTATTATTTTTATAATACTCTGGTTAGACCGAGACATTACAGGTTTTGGGGACACACTGACCATGGCTGTTGGGCTAGCTTTGGAGATAAATATATAGTTTTGTTTTAGTCCCTTATGTATATAAATTTATATGAATTATATGAGTTAGTGTGAATGACAATGTATATTCTTTTGAAACTTATCGAGTATCAGGTGAATGTATATAAAATGGCCTTGTATTACCATTTGTTGGCATATTTTACAAATAGAGTTTAGATGTATTATATTATTCCGTTGTGATCGGTAACTCTATGTTTTATGTAATATTTATATTATTCTGTTCTGAAATTAGCCAACATGTTTATTACTTTGTTAATACCATACATGTCAACTATAGTTATATGAGGTGAAGAAAAAGAAATGTGTTGGCGTTAGCCCAAAATAATATTCATGGATGGTTGCTCCAAACTAACCTTATTCTCTGTATTACCAGACAATATTACTTTGTAATATTCTTTAGTAGCATGGATATAGAGTCGGGGCGTTACAGCCGCCATTATTGAAACTCCTTTCGCAGTTGTGTCAAGTGCTGACGCTCCTCACTCCCATCCTCCAACCATCCAATCGACTAAGTATTCTATTGAAGAGGGTGAAATCATCAAGTCTCCGACGAAGAAAACTCCGCTTAGCCAGGGTATTTCTCTCATCTCTATAGTCATTGAGAAACTTTAACTCTTGCCATACTATTCTATCTATCAAGCTACAAGTTATCCACTACTACCTCCCATGCCACCAACTATTTAATGCCCAGGTCCGATTGCTATTTCTACCACCTCAATATCCATTGTCACAGATCCAATTGTTCTTGTTCTCTCCTCTAGCTCCACCCGTGGTCCCAACTCAGAAAATAAGGGCATTGGAAGGGATAGAGGACGTTAATCACTCCTAGGAGGAAGAGGTCACTATCATGAGCGCAAAGGACCCAGATAATCACATCACTATGGCAGAGATACTGAAGTGCAATTTTGTGATTATCAAAGTCAAGTTCAAGCCAGGGACTAAAAAAGCCACTACCGGATATGGAAAGTTGAGCCCTACTCTTAAGCCTCCCCTTTTCAAAATCAAGCCACCCAAAGGTTGCGATTCTAGAGACGCTTCAAAATCTTCCGATCCTACTTTTGACAAACCTGAATATCCCATCAATCTTACCTTTCAAGAAGAGTACACACCTTCTGAGGAAAGTAGTCCAAAGAAAGAGAAGGTCCAAGAAGGGAAGGGTATAAAGAAGTGTCTGGCAAAGCTTGATATCAAGAGTGGTAAGCAAGGAAAGAAGAAGTAAATAGCTGGATTATCTTGTAAGGGGGGTGTTTCTTTTTGCAATTTTCTGTACTTTGTTTTTTTGGATATAGGCTGATGTTGTTTGGGAATGGCCCCCGCAGTGTTGTATAAAAAGTTAATGTAAATAAAATACTATTTTTTTGTATAGTCTGTGTTGATTTTACATTTTTGCATTTTATGTTTTACTTGTCTACATATCTGTCTACATATATTACATATTCTGGTGTAATTCAATTACATTTATGTTATACATGCCCATGTTTATACAATGCTGTTATTTACTATAACTTTTTACATACATGTAATGCTCTACGATTTCTTAGTAATATTTCGTTATTTAGTTCTATTTATCATCACCAAAGTATTTCTTGCTTGGCTAAACAAAACTATTTTCATTTGACCAACTCCATGGCCAACTTGGTTTATCTTCGGTCATGTTCCGTCTGGCCATAAACAAGGTTGTACTCGTTGAAACATTCAACTTCGTACCATTTCCTATCTCTAGGAAATGACATTTTAGGCACCTGTCTTCGGGCATTGGTCGAATATGTTCTTTGACCTTCATCACTTATCGAAGGCTCGACGTGTCTCATCGGGCCATAAGTGTGGTTATACTTTTAAAAAAAACTCTTATCTCCGAGGATTAGTATCTCAGATGCTCATTTCTGGACATCCATTTTCAACCTCATCAATCATTAGGCGTTGATGGAAATTGCTCCTCGACTATCATCGTTCATCATCGGTTAGACGTATCTCATCGGGCCATAAACGTAGTCATAAAAGCTTCGATTATATAGCAGTTCCTATCTTCGGGACTAGAGTTTCAGTTGCCTAACTCTGGGCATCCCTCGTTGACTTTGCCAATTTTTGAGCTTTAGTCAAAGATCGAAGGATAAGGGTAGATCGTCCGATCAAACCCAATGTGATTGTACTCCAATGAATTGATTATGGACCAAAGGAGTTTGTCGGTACCTATCTCTGATATTTGATTATGCTATTAATCGTGCAACACAAAGTTTAGCTTACAAGAACACGGAACCATTTGTTCTGAAGGTCAATTTTATTTATAAAGAAAGGAAACAACAAGTCTTGCCTTATTCACTGCCCTCAGTTAAATATGGGTGGTTTATCTGTAGAAAATAAAATAAATAAATCTAGGTGAAACGGCATCGTAGGAGCTGGCTATTCCACGCCCATGGAATTATGATTCCATCAATAGTCGATAACTTAAAAGTTTCATCTCCAAGCTTCCGTTCAATCGCGTAGGGACCTTAACAATTCGAACCAAGTGACCCCGTACTAGAAACGACTCATTTCAAAATGAGATCCCCTACCTTAAAGGTACAGTTTCTTACCTTGGCATTGAAATGATTTGCTACTCTTTTCCGGTGAGAATTTACCCTCAGTTTAGCCTCTTTCCATTTTCGTCAACTAAGTCAAGGGACTCAAGAATGAGTTCCACGCTCATCTTGGGATCATAGTGTTTTCTTCGACGGAAAGAGATTTATAGTTATATTAGAATCATGACCTCTACTCTATAGGCAAATCGAATAGAGCATGTCTAATAGTGAACTTATGGGTTACTTTGTAAGCCTACAGTGCTAGTGGAAATTCATCAACCCTGTTGCCCTTCGCTTTCTTCAATCAATTCTTCAAGATGGATTTGATGATCTTGTTCACTGCCTCCACCTATCCATTCACTTGCAGGTGTGATACTTCTAAGAAGCTCTTCGTAATTGGTATGGGTTATAGAATTCATTAAACTTGCTACTTTGGAACTGAGTTCCATTGTCAGTAATGATTTTCTATAGGGCTTCATATTTGCATATGGTGCTCTTTTCCACAAACTTGATTGCTTTCTTTTTTATGATCGTGGCTAACATTTCTGCTTTAACCCACTCTGTGAAGTATTCCAACAACTATGATGATATATTTTGCTTTATCCTTCGACCTTGGTGGCACAACGATTATATCAATTCTCAAAATCGCAAATGGCCACGGGCTAACCATTCGTGTAAGCTCTGTAGATTGGGTTCTTGATATTTTTGCAAACCTTTGGCACCTATCACACTGTCTATTGTAATCAACTGGATCTTGACTGATTGTTGGCCAAAAATATCCATGACGAAGCATCTTCTTTGCCAACGACTGCCCTTCAGTATGATAACCATAGCTTTCTTCGTGTACATTCGAAAGGATCTTCTTAGCTTCATCTTTAGTTATACACCGCAGCAGGGTGGTTGAGAAACCTCTTATATACAAAATCACTCTTGCATAATAAATCGTGGTACTTTACGAAGGAGTTTTCATTATTCATTCCATCCATTCAAGAGAGTTCCCTTCAAATTTTTTTTTAATCAGAGTAATCCACAACTCCTTTTCTTCCTTAGCCTCCAAGATCCAATCAACATCCATTTGTTCGATGCTCGAAGCCGATAAAACTTTCACTAGAAAAAATCCCATAATCTGAGCATCCCTAGAGCTGGCTAGTTTTGCTAGCAAATCTTATTTTGTAGTCTTCTCTAGGTATGTGTGAGATTGTATAACGTTCAACATCATTCAATAGTTCCAGTGTCTTCATCACGTAAGGGGCAAGTCTCGCTCCCATAGCCTGATATTCCTTCTTGACTTGGTTGAGAACCAACTTTGAGTCCTGCAATTAACACTTCATATTCAAACACATTGTTCGTTATTTGAAACTCTAGCTTCAGTATGTAGCATATTATTCGTCCTTCTGGGTTCATGATAACCGCTCCTACCTTGGAACTTCATTCATCGGAAGCTCCATCTACATATAACTTCTACCACGAAACTCGAACCATTTCTTCTTCCTCTTCTACATCCCAGACGATGAATTCAACAATGAAATTAGCCCATGCCTATCCTCATATCACCTTTCTAGGATGGTATGTTATATCATATTGGCTCAACTCGATATTCCACTTCAATAGTCATCCCGAGATCTTGGGTCGATGTAGTACTTTCCATAGTGGCTGATCATTAAGCACTTTTAGTGGGTGAGCCTGGAAGTATAGTTGTAACTTCCTCAAAGCAATGTTATAACAATTTCTAGAAAGATTCCTGGAATTCCTTGGTCCAAGCAAACTTTCCTTTCTCTTTCTTAAAGGCATCAAAGAATGGTATACACTTGTCCGTTACTTTCAAAATAAATCGAATTAGTGAAGCTTCCTTCCCGCTCAAGCTCGGCATTTCCCTCTTAGTTTTTGATGTAGTGACACATATTAATGCTTGGATTTTCTCTGAATTATCTTTGATGCCCCTTGAGTTTACAATGAAACAAAAAAAAATTTCCGATTCAACTCTAAAAGAGCACTTTAATGGATTGAAATCCATTCTGTACTTTCGGAGCACATCGAACATTTCAGTGAGATCACCTATGTAGTCTCACCGATCATTGTGACTTCACCAGTATGTCGTCCACAATATCTCAATTATCTTCCCGATCTGGTATTTGAACATTTTATTTACCATTCCTTGTTATGTAGCTCTAACATTCTTCTTCAAACCGAACATCATTATTCGATAACAGTACAAGCATATATCAGTGATAAATCATGTATTCTCTTGATTTGGAACGTGAACTACTATTTGGTTGTAGCCAGAGTATGCATCAACGAAGGATAATAACTCATGTCCGGCTATTGAGTCCACAAGTTGGTTGATCTTCTGTAGCAAGAAGCTATCCATTGGGGATGCTTTATTCGGGTCTGAATAATCGATGCATGTCCATCATTTTCCATTTGGCTTCTTGACCAACATAATATTCGATACCCATTTAGATTATAAGGTATTTTGGATAAATATGTTTGCCTTCAACTTATCCACCTCTTCCTATGCAGTGGATTGCTTCGGACCTGAACTGTTTCTCTTTTGCTTCACAGGAGGATATCTTGGGTCCACATTCAATGCGTAGCACGCTATCTTCGGTGATATTCCACGCATATCAAAATGTGTCCAAGCAAACACATCCAAGTTTTCCAAGAGAAAACCTATCAACTCCTTTTTCATTTTTAATCCAAATTGAGATATGACCTTGGGAACTTGAGTAAGATCATCATCATCATCGATCAGGATGTTGATCGTCAACTCTACTGGTGTTGCTATTGCAATCTTTGGTTCTTTTCAATGGTCTGTAGATTTGTAGAACTTGCCATGGAATCGAAGCTAGGGCTTTGGTGGCAGTTGCTATGCATCTGCAGCCTTTTATAGAGGGCCTTATCTACACCTTTCCCTTTTTCACATCGCTTTGCCTCTTTGAGCTTGGAGACATAACATTTCCGACCAGTGCTCTGGTCAGCTTGAATAGCTCCAATTCCATTCTCAGTAGGGAACTTCATCATTATACACCATGGAGCCAGGGATTTTTTGAAACTAGCTAGGGTCAGTCTGCCTAGAATAGCATTGTAAGTGGAGAATTCATTAACTATCCCAAAGGTCTATACTCGCACAATCTTGCGGTCTCCTTCATCCAATTTCGTTGATAGGTCAATACATTTGATAGGCTCTTTTGCAACTCCAGTAAATCCTTGAATACGAGATTTATATGGCTTTATATCCTCCGGATTAATCATCATCTGGTCAAACATCTTCTTGAACAATTGTTAGCCCTACCATGGCTGTAATCACCATGGGGTCAAGCATCGACGATTGCACCCCATCAACATGTCTATTTCAAAAAACATTATCACCACTCATCGTCTTTTGTGGTTTTGTCGGAGCTCTATCTTCACTAGCAAAAGAGCTCTCCTACGACATGTGCTTCAATGAATTTCCATACTTCTCCATCTCATTCCAGCTTTTCTGCGCTGAATTAGGTCCTCAAGCTATCATATTAATCACAATCTTATCTTCTGTTGAATAGATCCCTCAACCCTGGACCTAGGTCGATCCCTTTAAGCATTCTACCTTTAGGGTCTATTGTTTTGTCCGCCATCCTATAGATCTCTCATGTACTGTTGCAACTTCTTTTTACATATTAGATCTTTAATCACATCTCTTAAGTGATGACACTCATTGATATTATGCCCGTGAGTGTCATGGATGCGATAATACTTCCCCAAGCGTCGATCGGCTTTATTTGCCTCCCATTGAGGAGGCAACATGTGATTCTATGTTCCTTGCATATCAAAGTATATATTTTCAAAATATCATTTAGAGGAGTGTAATCCTCTGGCTACAAGTACCTTGAATGCTTTTTAGTATCATTCCTTTTATCACTAGCACCCTAATTTCTTCTTTTATGAATATTATCATTTCCCACATTTAGCGTTACGTTACCGATGCTCTCATCGGTTTTCTAAATAGCAATGTTGCTCTACACAACTTCATTCAACGATCTACCACAAGCCTTTCAAATGGCTAGGTCTGCCTCTTCCAGGTATAGAAATTGATAAGCCTTATGACATAACTCCTCTCTTGTAGGTGCCCGCTGCCAATTTAGCCGTCCGCCAAACTCTCTATGTGCGTTCTCTAGATTAATGTTATCAATACAATATCTTCCTTTGGATTGCTCACCTCAGTCATGGCAGTGTTAAATCAACTTAAAAAATCTTTTAGTGTCTCTCCGTGTTTGAACCAAAAATGGCACAAACACCCAAAATATTAAGTTGAGAATAAAAAGTGAGGAATCTTGAATGAAAACAAGTAGAGAAGAGCACACAGTAATTTATAATGCTTTGGCTAATCTTGGCCTACATCCACTTAGTGATTTTATTGATTATCTTGCTGATTACAGGTAGGAGTTCTTATGGATCGGTATAAATCCGATAGTGATTACAAGAAATTAGAGTAAGGGAAAGCAAGATCCATAAATATCCTTAGAAATGAGCTATGCTCCTTTATTTATAGACGTAGAAAGCCTAAAATCTCATCTCATTTTCTGCACCAAGACCAAGTCCCCAGGAGAAAATGGTGGCCACCGCACAAAATACGTGGATCGGTACCAATCCATGGGCTTGGATCAATATCGGTCCATAGGATGACCAAAATAGTCGTCTTGAACTCTTTATGTCGGCTCAATTTATGATTAGGTTCATGATTCCAAACTTGTTTGCACCATTATTAACATGTTTCTAAGTTCGAATGATGGATATATGGAAGAATAAAATTGCTGACTTTGAGTGCTCATGGAGATCGATAGCGAATTGCATTGGATCAACAAAACAAGACTTAGAATAGGCTTCTAGCATCGAGTAGGGTAGGTAGGTATAAGTTGGGCACCATAGGTTGAAGTAATACAGATCGATATTGATCCAGAAGGTTGGATCGGTACCGATCCACAAATTAAGTGGAACTCGATTCTTTTTCTCTTGTGGTTGGTTTCTATTTGCCGCTCGACTCTGTTTGTGCTTGTTTTCTGGACTTTTGGGCTATCTCACTAGGCTTCCTGCCTTGATAGTTTCCAAATTCTTTTTGTCCAATCTTTCCGAATGTTGCTTGGTCAAAAGCCTGGATAACACTTGCCCCCTAAAGTACATCTGGTTTCAAATATGATGTGCTTTGAATAGGGATAAGTCGGTATTGCCACGAAGGACTCCACTCTATGTTTTGAATGGTCGGTATCCTTCTTGCGAATTGTTTCCATGAAAAGTTATGTTTATAGCCATTGATCATGATTCTTTATCGATACTTAGTACTATAAACCTGGGATGCGCTCTCACGATCTGTCATTCCAAGTCTAGCAATTCTGAAATAACTCCTTTTTTGGATTTTCCAAGTTCGAATCTAATTTCTTTTGGCTTTAGCCACTAGGTGTTAGACAAGTACATGTACACATACTCACGTGCATGCTCATGTAAAAGCTTTCAATTATATTCCACACTCACGTAAGCATGTATGTAGGCTAATTCCATCAACCATTCAATATCCATCCATTTTTTCTAAAAAGAGTAGGTACTAGTCCAACTTCTTGGATCGGTATCGATCCAGGACTTGGGAAAAATTCTCCTATTTCTTTCTCCTAAGAACTCGGTCTCATTGGGTTATATAACCTCACCTATCATTTTCCCTCTTCACTTCTGCCTCACCGATCCAAGAACCTAAGATTTTGCAATTAAATCAAACTTTTCCTTTGCTCGTCTCTAGAAATCGCCGCCGCCCATCTCTGCCTGAACCTGACATCACTCGCCTCATCATGGTTAAATTCGTGCTAACTTCATGGACCCGATCAATCTCCACTGATCCAAGACTTAGGGGCAATCACCTTTTAGCTTCAACGTTCTATAATCACACCCATCCTTTACTTGTACGAATAGGAAGGTGACGATGATGGGTTTGGACGTGGGTGAACTTAGTATGGGCGACAATGATTTTGGAATCGAAGCAAGAGGAAGGAAGAGGGAAAAATTCTCCCATGGAGTTGGATCAGTATAAATCCAACATTAGGGTGAATTTTATGAAGTCCCATATTCACAAATGAACTTTGCTTTGTGGATTGTTGAGAATTTCTTCTTCTTAGTTCCAAAGCATTTCCAAAGCAGGGCTGATAACGTGATGCTCGTCGGGACGGTCAATAATGACGATCACTTCGGGTGATGTCCAAACTCTTAAATAAACAGTTAAATAATATTGAAAATCTGAACTACATTAGACTACATGACACCACACTAGATTTCACTTTAGCATAGGGGTACAACTTATAATTAATATGATATTGAATGTATGCAGAGTGTTTATAGAAATGGAACACATACGTTCCGAGCATCTTGCCACCTTAGTTGAAGGTCAATCTACTCCCAAGTATCCGATGCTGAGCCAAGTTCAACTATGACTCTCTATATAAAAAGAATTCCAGCACAACATGCACATCAATAAGAAAATCCATAGGTTAAACAACAAGTTCCTAAAAATCCAATAGAGCCCGTGGAAGGACCAAAGGTTGAACCTGCTCCTGATGCTTTTGAAGATGTTGTTCTTTTAGATGATCCTTCGATTCCGTTGATTCAAATATTAACGAGGGAACTCTTTATAGAATTTGCGAAAAGCACGGAATTCCATTTGATGACATACTAGTCCCTTCTCGCCATCGAAGAGCTCATAATCCCCTAGAAGGATACACTACTTGCAACATATATATGTGTCTGGCGGGATGTATTCCACTATTTAACCTATTCATTCGTCGAGGTCTAAACTTCATGAGATTAGCTCCGATGCAGTTACACCTAAATAGCTACGCCTTCCTTCTTGGTATGTACATTGTCTTTGTTCAACATTTGCATCGAGTACCAAGTGATGAAGAAATCCTTTACATATACAGTTTTAAGAGCCGAAAGGGAAGTCCTTCCTTGACTTACTTGGAGCCAGCAAAAAATTTCAGAGTTATCACCGGCACATGGAAAAAGTTAAGCCATTTCAAAAGCGAATGGTTTTATGTACGCTGTCCACTTAGGTTTGCATGAAGATGGATATCTGGACATAATTTCTACCTCATTCGTTTGTTATTAGTTCGCCTTGTTAATTATCAAGCTTAACTCATATTCTTTTTGTCATTCAGATGTTCTGAAAAGACCCAACGGTACGGCTCTTACGGATGCCGTCAGAGTTCTCATGATACTTTCGGAGGGGGGTAAAGACATTAGAGTTCTTCTCTCTGATGAGAATCTCCTAGCCCATATTCTGCTAGAAGCGGGCCACAACGTTGGTCTAGTCCAAGTGGCCGCTAGTGATGATGACGATGATGATGACGATGATAATAACTTGCCTGGAGGAGGCCAGGCTAATCCAGAGTGCCCCCTGTCCTGAGCCCAAGAGCAGAAGTTGAAGAAAATGTTGAAGAAAGGGAAGAACATGCCAAGGAAGGAAAAATTGTAGGTGGAAATGATGAGGTTGGCCATGACGGCTTTGATGTGGGCCACGAGTCCTTGGTTGAACAACCCATAGAAGGTCAACTGTCTGCTCCGAAGAAGAGATTAGTCGTGAAAATTTCTAAGGTGCAGACTTCTACATAGCCTCCACCCATTACGACTGCTGAGAAAACTCCCCCTCTTTCTTTCTTAGATATATTCTCAATGTTGGGGCCTATTCCTATCAAGTTTGGCTCCTTTCGCATTAGTGACATAAGCCTCGAGGGCCTTGACTCCCCTATCTGCTTTAACGATGACATTCCTCCCATCAGCATGGGGGAGATCGCTCCTATGAGAAAATCTCCAGAATATGGTCCATCAGAGGGAACAATAAGACACACACATGTGCACTTCATGGCACTATGTTGAACTTGACTTGTATACTTACTCATCGAATCTAACATATTCTCATTTCTTTTGCAGGACCTATTGAGAGGAAGAAGTATATATTTCAGTCCTTGGAGGAAAACGTATCCCAACCACATAGGCACTGTCCAAGCATATACCATCAAGGCAGTGGTCGAGATTCAAAGTCCAATCATCGATCTAACCGAGATAGAGGCAGCCGTGACAGGGGAAATTACGATAGAGATTATCCACTGCATGACTCTGCTTCCAAGCATTGTTTCAAGTTGGGGTCACCTCTGACGATAAGCTAAGATAGGCATTCTGTTAGCACGAAGACTTGTCACTAGACAATGTTTCTCATGCACCTCCTCAAGCTTCCATTCCTGTGCAGCATTTGGCACCCTGTTACTCAGTCGATCCTCCGACCATATGCACCATAAAAGTAGTTCTGAGACTTCCCGATATAGAGCAGGTAAACAAAAGATTGAAGCTTCGGTCATCACAACAAAGCAACAACTTGCCATGGGGATGCTCGAATAGCCAAACTGAGGGAACAATTTTTGGATGTTAGCATTTATTGACTCTTCTTCATGCCTAACCAGAAGAGAATTCCTCCTGAGATTAAAGATACAGCCGTTGCTTATGTAATAAACGCTTATAATCAATATAGAATATAGGCACGAGTAGTTGAGAAAATATCCAAGGTCTTGAGAGAAAGCGAACTCGAGATTGATAATCTGAATCTTACAGAAGCATAGGACAAAAGAATCATGATGCTGAGGTTGGAAACTTAAGGAAATCATAACCAAAGCTGAGAAGAAAGTCGACGATGCCATCAAGGCGCTTGAATATGAGAGAAACAAGCATTGTGATGAGATTGAGAATGCACATCATCAGAATCACGCCTTAGTGCTGGAAAGAGATGCCTTAAACAAGAAGTGATTGAGCTGTCAGTTAAACTCGAGAGTAAGACAAAAGAGAAAAACGATGCTCTCTAACAAGCTCAGGATTACTGTAAGAGCTGCTCACTGCTCGAGGTGAAAGAGACAAGGCGATCAAACATGCCAGAGATGTGGATGCGCTTGTCAAGAAGGAAGTCTAGGCCATAGAAAAGCAGATGATGGAGACGTTCGAACCAGTGCTCAAAAAGTACAATGCTAGTGTATTCAAATTCCACAATTTAGAGTGGTTTGACCGTGATTAGCCTAGAGTTCTTGCCATTGCTTGGGAACAGGTCATGGGGGAAGAAAAAGAATTCCTAAAAGGTTGTGAGGTGGACCTAACCCAGCTTGAGAAGGAGATATTAATAGGTGATAAGCCCAAGGTTCTAAAAGAGGATCAGCTTATTCTCCTTCCGGAGCTAGCCGATATAGTGCAGAGAGACTTAGGTGAAGACTCCAGATCATCAACCTAAGATGTCACTACTAGAGACACCTCCAAACCCAAAACTGCTCATGATCCATCTTTGGTCTTGGGGTGCAATCCAGATCGATAATAAATGCTAAAGTCCACCATCCTTTCCCCCATCTTGGAAGGGAATTATGGCAGCACTCTGGCCCACATTGAATCCAAAACTGAAGGAGGTATCTCTTTGACCTCATCCATATCTTAGAGAGTCCATATTTCATCGATTGATGTCATTAATCTCTCTTTCTATATCTCTCAAGTTTCAAGTCAGCCCCAGGTCGTCCCACTTCCCGATAAAGGTTTCTAATCATGGCAATAAGCATCCACAACGGAATTGGTGACCGTGACTACTTCAGTGATGGTGCCAAGCATCCCGAATGGTCAGACTCCAAGGCTTGGTAAGCGAATGATAGATGCACTATAGGATGAAGGGACCAATGAGCTTCAAGGGACTCAAACCGACGATAAGGTTGTTATCACCGGGTCTTCCGAGCCTCTGCGGGGTCCCACCATAAATACACTTGAGCAAGAGCTGGTCCTAGCCAAAGAGGTCAAGCTTGAGAAGATAGAGACCTTTCCTCCTCCTCTGTCCATAGCTCTACCTAGTAAGACTATCTTTGCTTCCATTATCATTCCTCCGCCCAGGAGCACCCATAGCATGTCTGTTGGATCATCATAGAGAACTCCATCCAAAGGCAAAGGAAGCGGGGGAAAGATAAGGAAGCAACCAAAAGGATCCAGTGCGCCATCTTCTGCAGAGAAGGAGAGGAAAGAGAGAAAGAAAAGGATCAAGAAGTGATCATCGGTCTTTTTTGTGTTTTTTGGTTGTATATCAACACGTAGGCTCTTTTTAATTGTCTGCATTTTTTTCTCAACTAGTATTTGTGCGGACTCGGTCTCCACTTTTTCTTCTTTATCTTAGTCGTAAATAAAACTTGTACTTTTCCTTCAAAGTCTTATTTTGACTATGAATAATAAAGAATTTTATTTTGCCAAATCTTTATGTATATGTGTCCAAGTACTAAAGAAACGCACTTTCCATTATATGTACTTGCGATCCATCTTTTTTCATGGTCATTTTCGGACTAAGTCATTAGCCCATTCCATGATTTATCAACCTTTTATCATTCTAGTGAATGCAAGGTAATCTTTGAAGTGCCAAGATCTGGGCATAGATTGGGGTAAACCATTATGTGTAATGATTTAGGTATCCTTTTCCAGGATAATGACATTCGATTGCGTAGTTTGCATATCATTATCCAAGACATTTATTTTCAATCACACTTAAATCTGGGCATAGATCAAAGTTTATAGGTAAGATCCCACCTTACACTAGGCATGGATCTTTCGATTTTCCTACTCTAGGAAAGATGTTAGTGATTGGATGTCACGTCACATCAATTTTGAATTATAATCCTGCCCGTACGTCAAGGACAAGAGTTAGTTGATTGGTGGTCAAATCATATCCTATTTGGTTTAAAATCCTGCCCCCACATTAAGGACAAGAGTTAGTTGGTGGACGGTCAAATCACATCCTATTAGTTTATAATCCTACCCCACATCAAGGCATGAGTTAGTTGGTGGACAGTCAAATCGCATCCTATTTAGTTTATAATCATGCCTCCACATCAAGAGCAAGAGTTAGTTAGGGGATGGTCAAATCACATCCTATTTAGTTTATACTCTTGCCCCCACATCAAGGGCATGAGTTAGTGGATGGATGGTCGAATCACGTCCACTTAGGTTTATACTCCTATACTTAATCCAAGGATGAGAGTCGATTGAAAAACAGCCATATCACGTCCCATCTTAGGTTTATACTCTGCCCCCGATCCAAGGACAAGAGTTAATGGATGAGTGTTCATAGCACGTTCCTTTCAATTTATACTTCTACCCCCATATCAAGGGTAATGGTTAGTGTACGGACGGTCGTATCATGTCCGTTTCAAGTTTATACTCCTGCCCCCGAAGGTGTGGCTCATCAACAACCAAGCATATGGACATTTATTCAGGGTGATGTGGGACAAGCATGGTGATTAAGCACACACAATTAAATCCATTCTATTACCATGTTATAGAACCATATATTTTCACAAAACTAATTGGCTCTATAGCTGTCCCGATGAATCCCTGAATCCAAGATTTATAGGGTTTCAAGTGCTTGCCCTTCGAAAGCATCTGGTCGTAGGCTTTTATGAATAAAATGTTCACTGAACTCACATGGTCAAGCAGTAGCTTTCATGCAATAGTAGGGCCACTTGTTGCCGTTATGACCAACCTGTCAATCGTCGGGGCTTCCATCCCATCATCATCTCTGTTTTGGAAAACAATGTCATCTATCATGGTTTTGAATTATTTTGCCGGAGCTCTATCCTCAACTACCAAACAACTCTCATTCTCGGTATGCTTCACAGCACCAACATACCTATCCTTGTTCAAACTCTTATCAACTAGATAGGGTCCACTGATTATTGTGTTAATTATCAAATGTTTTTCAAGCCGCCTAGGCACCTTACTAATAAGCCTGGCTTGCCCCTGTTGAGGTGTCGACTCATGGGGGTTGGAATATTTGTGCTTACCATCCTACGGGGCTTTCACAAATTGCTGCAACCTTTTCTTTTGAATCGGCTCCTCAATCATATCGCACGAGTCTTGCATTCATTAGTATTATGACCATATGTCTCATGAAACCTGCAGAACTTGCCAGATCACTTCTCCTTCTCGGTCAACTCTCTCGACGCTGGCTTCCTGTACTGCTCGGCACCTTGAGTTTCCAGATAGATGTTCTTGATCGAGTTATTCAGTTCAGTATAATTATCATATTTAGTAATCCTAGGATGATTCGTATTATCTGGCTTTCGTTTCTTGGCCCCATTATCACTCTTTTCCTAGCCATCGTTATTTTTTCTAATATTCACATCCACGTTTCAAGAACATCCTTCGGATTGCTTTACAGCGATGTTGCTTTGTATCACTTCATTTGAATTTCTGCCACCATTCCTTCAGGGACGATTGCACACTTCTTCCAAGCTTAAGTACTGATTAGTATTTCTATAGAAAGCATCCATCATTGGTGGAGGTTTCCTTTCCAACCATTACCTAAAATCCATCTCTCCATGAATCCCCTTAATTAGCACCATCAACACTATGTCAACATTGGGATTCGTTACTTCCGCCAAACCTGTATAGAACCTATTCAAGAGATCTTTTAATGACACTACCTCTCCCTAGAAGAGGTTTGATAATGACATCACATCCTTCGGATATGCAATGTGTAAATGGAATTGCTCAAGAAATTTTCACGACAACTCAGGGAAAGATGATATGGATCTCGGTGGGAGCCGAGTAAACCACATCGTCGTTACTCCTTCAAGGAAAATTGGAAAACAATGACACCTCACAGCGTTAGACACTGTGGCAAAGTCCATATGTCATTTGTACTTCATCAAGTGCTGCCTTGGATGTGCCATTTCCTCGTACAATAGCATTGTTGGCATTACAAACCTCTATGGATACTTCACGCGTAGAATGTCCTTATTAAACATATTCCAACTAGGAGAAGTACCCCATTCATCATTGTCTCTAAATCAGTTTTCACTTACAAGTTTATTGACTATGTCTTCCAAGTACTCCGGGTCTGCTGGCTCGGTTGAACGGCAGTGGTCGAGATCTATTCCGAGTGTTCGACCTAGCAAATGCTCTTGGGAATACTCTCAATACCTGGGTTCTCCAACTTAAGGAGATTCGTTTGTCCAAATGTCCCCCCTGTTTGATTCCCGTGCATTGTGTCAATAACAGCAACTTGATATTTAGCATTCTGATCATCCATATCATAGTCAGAAGTTAGATCCATGCCGCCATCTAGAGGGCGACCTTTGGACCCACTATTAGCTGGATCGGTACCGATCCGTCCACTTGGATTGGTATCGATCCACAAACCCGAGCCGTGGTTCTTCCTTGATTTGATGCCCCAGCAGTGCCTTAAATCCTCTTCTGCTTTCTATCCCTCCTTCTTTGGTTGGATGATGAGGAACTTTCAAATTCTGAACTTGAATCCCTCTTGCTCCTCTTTCGGCTGTTCTACTTTAGTTCATTCAACAGCCTAAAGCTCTGCTGCATCTGCTGGTTCATCTAATGTGACTCTTCTGGAACCTGTCTTCCATTTTCATCATATGATCCATTTCCACTCTTGTCACAACATTAGCTGGATTTTGAATCTTCGATTGTTTTGTTCGGGCAGCTCCATCCACATGGTGAATGTCTTAGTTCTTAACATTATTAGTAGCTCTAGAATTGTAGCACATTCTCTCCTTGATGGCGCCATGGTGAATAACTTCTCTTAGATTATCAAAAATCCGAATAGTAGAATTGTAAGGTTGGAAAATTGGATCTATCTCTTGGATCTACGAAATCCGATAATAGATGATGGAATCAAGTAGCCCGAGAATAGGAGTTCTGAATGAAAGCACCAAAATATTTGAACCGAAAATGGCATAAACACCTAGAAGATTAAGTAGAGAATAAAAAGTGAAGAAATTTAAATGAAAATGAGTAGAAAAGAACATATAGCAATTTATAGTGGTTCGGCTAATCTTAGCCTACATCCACTTAGTGATTTTATTGATTATCTTGCTAATTACATATAGGAGTTCTTGCGTATCAGTATAAATCCGATAGTGATTATAAGAAATTAGAGTAGGGGAAAGCAAAAGCCAAAAAGATCCTTAGAAATGAGCGTTGCTCCTCTAATTATAGACGTAGGAAGCCTAAAATCTCGCCTCCACGATCTCACCTCATTTTCCATGCCAAGGCCAAGTCCCCTGAAGAAAATGGTAGCTATCTTAGCAAAATACGTGGATCGGTACCGATCCATGGACTTGGATCGATACCCGATCCATAAGATGGCCAAAATGGTCATCTTGAACTCTTTTTGTTGGCACGATTTGTGATTTGTTTCGTGACTTCAAACTTGTTTGCACCATTACTTACTTGTTGTTAAGTTAGAATGATGGATCTATGGAAATGAAATTACTGACTTTAAGTGCTTGTGGAAATCGATAGAAATTTGCATTGGATTGACAAACAACAATTGGAATAGGCTTCCAGCATCGAGTAGAGTAAGTAAGCAGAAGATGGGCAACATACACTACAACAAACTGGACCTTTAATAACCTTCAAAAAATGCTATAAAAGGATTTAACAGCATTTTTAACTACGCCATATAACGACATGCCATCATAGGCATGGAACATACCATAGCAATAGTGAAAACACAATAAAAAGTATGTTTTTAATAGCGTGTTGATGATGTCAGTAATACTATTTATATCGTTATGTTAATGAGCTAAAACACTTTTCGTAGCGTTCCACCTCTGTTGTCAAATGGGTTTAACAACGGTTTTGCTTTGCTATGATAACTTTTTATAGCGTTTAACCCTATAGCATTCCAAAACTAGTACATACAAACATACAAACCAAAATGTAGCTCTGACATCCAAAATAACTTTGAATCGATAACTTATTGCGGCATGTTACTACTTTTTTGCATCAGTGATATCTATCTACCTGTAAAATAAGTTCAAATAAATAATAAATACAGTAAATACAAATTTGAAAGGCTTCTTTTTAACTAAACATAAGCCAAGGAACCGACATTTTTCTTAGCATATTAAGGCTTCTTTTACATCATGTAATATAATATTATGAACTAATTGATTTAAGGCCCAATTCATAACAGAACTGGCAATATACATCAAAAGATATAAAATTTTATTCAAGAACTGCATTTTGGTGTTGAATCTTTATGACATAAACAAAATACCTCATAAATGTTTTTGGTATACCAACAGTCATGGGTTTGAATACTAATCTGGATAAAAGTTATATTTTATTTAAATAGAAAATAGCTATTATAAAGTATATAAAATTACCATTATGAGTATTTCAATAGTACTACACTGCTCTATAGATTCTGATTTTTAGGTAGCAAGCTTCTCTATCCTATCGGGGATCAGTAAATTCAACATTGATTATGATTCCTCACTTAAGATCTAATGAACTATGTGTAGTCTAAGGCTTGAAATATGTGTTAAGCATACCCCTACACCTTAGAGCGTCGGTAAGTGTATTAGTGCAGATTTACAGTTATGAGTTCATTCATGTGTTATATTTTACATTGTATCCCATGTGACTTTAAAGCATAGTTAGTTAATTTTTAAAATAGTAACTAATTTACCAAGTTTTATAAAAATTAAGCAAGTTCAGAAAAATAGCTAAGTTTATAAAACTTATTTTAAGTTTTAAAAAAAATTAACTAAATTTATGAAAATAACCAAGTTTATAAAATTTAATTAAGTCGTATAAAAGTTAAATAAGCTTTAATAAACATTTAATCAACTTTACTAAGTTTGTAAAATTAGCTAGTTTTTAATAAATATTTAGCTAAGTTTTACAAAGATTAAATATGTTTATAAAATCAATAGCTAGATTATACTATTTCTAACTATTAATTTTATAAAGTATTTATGTTTTGTAAAACCGAGTTGATTTTTATAAACTTAGTTAACTTGGCTAAATATTTATATAAAAAACTAGCAAAATTTTACCAACTTAGTAAAGTTGGTTAAATGTTTATAAAGCTTATTTAACTTTTATATACCTTAGTCAAATTTTATAAACTTAGTTATTTTCATAAACTTAGTTAATTTTTTTAAGAACTTAAATAAATTTTATAAACTTAGTTATTTTTATTAACTTGCTTAATTTCTATGAAACTTTGTAAATCAGTTATTGTTTGTAAAAGTCAATAAATTAATATAAAAATTAATTGATTTAGTTAGTTTTTTTATAAACCTTGGTTAATTTTTATAAAACTTAGTAATTTAATTAACTTTTATGAAACTTAGCTAAGTTAGTTAATTTTAATAAAACTTAGTTAACTTAGTTAATTTTGAACTTAATTTTTATAAAACTGATATAAATTTAGAAAGTATTTAATTATTATAACACATGGGTAACTTAGTTAATTTTTATACAATTTAATTAACATGGTTAAATTTTAAAAAAATTAGTTTATTTTCATAAACTTGTCAACTTAGTTAATTTTTTATAAATCTTAATTAACTTTTATAACTTTAATTATTTTTATAAAACTTAGTTAACTTCGTTAAAAATTTATAACGTTTAGCTAATTTTTATAAACTTGTTTATTTTTTTATTGAATTTTGTTAGCATAATTGTTATTTTTGTAAAAATTAGTTAATTTTTATAAACTAAGTTAATTTTTTTAAACTTATATAATTTTTATAAAACCTGGTTAACTTAATTAATTTTTTTTAAATTAGCTAATATATAATAAATATATATGCATATGCTACAACTATATTTTAATTGAGTATATATGAAGTAATAAGATGTTACAACATATATTATTTACTTTATTGTAGATATATGTTCACTGCTATTTTAATATTATCAAAATTTTGAAATCTGACAACCTCTTTTATACGGTTAGTGTTTTCCTGCATATCCCAATTCAACATATATAGATTTGTATATGTATATATGCGATCAAAACATGATCGGGTTCATATTATATATCACAACAAATGCTCTATGATATCATATATATATAAGGTAATGTGCACATCACCTTGCATACATATTTAAAAGCATAAAAACATACCTTTCATTGGCAAATTTTAGCAAGCAATCTTCCCAATGTAGATTTGAACATAGCCTTTTAGCTCCTTATTGTTGTAGTGTCAGATCATTATTCCTATATTCGCTTGGTCTTTGAGAATAATGTAACTATTAAAATCAATAGACACAATCGATTAATTTCAAGAAACAATCGTATAAATATACTTGATGATCGACAAATATTAAATTAAATATAATCAAATTTACACCAAGTTCATACACCAAACACATTGTAGTTGTACATAACATTTCAATGGAAATATCTTGAAGCACGGAAAATTTTACCTTAAAGTCAATGAAGTAAAACAAAAGGATAGGCCAAAGTAGCTTATCATAATCATGGAAAGCTAGACTTATCTTCTTCAAGAATCCAATACCCTGCATGAAAAACAAAAGCATTTTTAACAAAACATTTTATAGATCTCAAATAACCACAAAGAAATTTTAGAAAAAGAAAAAAAACTATTATTAAACACAACTTGGAATAAAATAACAGTAGACCTATATCAATCTTCATTATGCATTACATCAACAACATACTAGGCTTACCTGACATTAACAGTATCATTGATCTTGAGAATCATCCTAATGCACTCATTAGCAAGTGTGATGGTGCTCGTGCTGACCAACATCGGCTACACCATGTTATCCTCCAATATATTCGTTATTAGTCTCTTCCTCGCGTTGATCCCAGTACTGATTTCCCCCTTTGCATGAACGGTTCCTTAGTTCAATTACAATGGCTGTTGGATTCAGACCAGCATTCTTAGCCAATGTGTATGGGATAACCTCAAGCCCCTCTACAAATTATTTATTACAATAGCTTTCCATCCTGAAGAGTTCTTTCGCCCATGCTCCAAATTGCCTTGAATCTCAATTTCAGGTGCACCCCCACCTGCGATCAGATACTTCTTGTTCACCGGGAACTTGATAACACATAGAGGATCATGAAGACTGCTCTCGGCTTCATCAATCGTAAGTTGATTAGAACCCATAACAAGCACTATTCTTGTCTTTTTAATATCTTTAACCCAGTAATCTTCACAATCTCGCAATCGCCAATTGAAACCTCTTCCATATAGTTCGCATAACCTAGCTTCTCCTTCCTAAAATGCTCAATATTCGCTATCGGCAAAGAGTTAAGTGTTATGGTAATAAACTCAATATCCTCCCTTTTCACATTCTCCAACATAATCTTTTGCTTAGCAAGATAATGTAGAGATAAATTTGTGACTGCATCCCTAAGAATTCTCTTTTGAATAAGAAGCACATTACACCCAGTAGACTTAGTATTCTTTAGCATACTAACAATATACAACCAATCCAAGTATAATTTTTCCAACCCTTATACTAATCATAAATGATAGAAATACTAAAAGAATATAATTTTTCCAACCCTTATACTAATCATAAAGGATATTTATACGATAAATAAGTTAAATAAGTTACCTTGGGTACACCATGGGATAAAGATTTAGCTGTTATATTTTTTTGTCGTTATCATTTCATTTCATCAATTTTAAGGAACTAAACATATTGATTAGCAGTACCATTCTTGGGTTTTTGATTTTCATTTTTTTTCGTACTTCTTTCGATGTATTTTTCAGTTTGCCTTCAGTAGGTTGGGATTGCCCCATTCCCCGTTTGCATCTTTCGTACGTGCAGGTCGAATCCCTGGTGGTGGTTGAAAGTGAACCAGGGAACCGGAAGGAACCTGAGCTCTATGGCATTTGCATTGTTCAATAAAGGTGTCCAAAAACTCCGCAGCGTGCATAGACATTCGGAGGTCAAGAATGATCAAACTTTGGAAAGTTGAAGTTTAGCCTAACGTACTTAACATGCTATTATACAATTATTAATTCTAATATCATAACAATCAAATACCAAAATTAACTTGAAACTCAAATGTTATTCAAATACTTTTGCTTAGAAATTACTATTTAAAACGTCTTTCCAAGAATCTATGTATTAATTTAGGTTTTGAAGTTACTAGAAATACACTCATATTAGATAAAACACGCAAACATCTGCATACTGACGGATTATCAATCAAAAGAATGTCAAAAATAACGTTGTTTCCATAGGAACAGCTCGCATATTAAACTTATTAGGGCAGTTATAAATTATCAAGTCAAATTTTACAAGGAAGAAAATGTTGCTTCAAAATAGCATGACATGTGTCCATTTGGCCATTTGATCAAAACAAGAGATAAAATTTACTCAAATTTTGGTTGTGGTTCCCAAGCCTGGTAGCTAGTCCAGTCTCTTTGTCAAGGATGGAGACTATGACCTTTAGAATGGTAGATGTGCCGATCCCCTTCCCCTGAGATATTTTGCTTGTGCTCCAGTCCATATCTCTTCGGTTTCAACATTAGAAGCTGCCATGAAATTTACATAAGCAGTTTACAAAAACAGTTCATCCATTCCTTTGGTCAGTTTCTATAATTCAATACTTACAAAAACTTTCTCAACTATTCTTTTAAAAAAATAAAACAGAATAGAAAGCATCTGGTCATCAAAAATTCACCTCTTTCATATGAATATATGCATTACCATTTGGTTACGCCTATAAGTAGGGAATACATAAGAGGGAAACGAAATATGATAAATAATGACAATGACGACGCTTGGCCAAACAAATTTAAACACACACTATATTGATGATGGCTTTGATGGAAACAACATAAGTTAACTCAACATGTGAGTGAAGAAGACAAGATCAAGCTAATATAAACTCGATCCTAGTTAAAGTAATAAATGAATAAATTTCAGTATTTTACCTCATCATCGGTGTGATCTATGATAAAATGCAACCAACCATGCCACTCAGGAGGAACTGAGGAAGCATTGTAACGGCCTTTATCTACATACTCTACCCACCTGTGTCTTTCTGCAAGAATATTTTTTAAAAATAAACCACATATATAATCACAGTGTTTTTCTAAAAAGCGATTTGATGATGACCTAAAGGAGTTCTAGAAACTTACTATTAAGACTTACTAGTATCAGTTTGAACTTTGAAATTCTACAACAAACAAAAAATTTAGATCCATTTTAAACAAAATCCAAAATAGAATAAATCTAACTATGAACAAAAAATGTAGATAATCGCAATTTAATAGATAGGAAGAAGTTATCTTAAATAAAATAAGCAATATTCAAGCATGTAAGAAAACTCAAGCATACATACGTAGAAAAAGGTTTTTAAACTCGCACTAAAATCAATCAAATTTATGAATTAGGTGGTAGGCAGGAAAATAAATAAAAATACAGATATCCATGTTAAATCACCATGCTTATTTACCATTGTTTCGGAAAATAATTATAAATGTACCTGGAAATGGAGTTTCAGATAACTTGTTCGCTGGCACTTCAATTTTTATTCAAAAACTGTTTGTAGTTGACAATCAACTCCATTATACATGCAGCAAAGTCAAAGAAGACTTTTGTTACCTATAAAAGGTGAAAATGACGAGTATATAAAGATTCCCTTGGATGTGTATTATCAGCAATCATTGTGATAATGTTTAATTTTTCAGTAGCTTTACATTGTGACGATAAATGCAATATAATTTTCTGAGGAACACCCAATGAAATAAGCAGTAGTAAATTATAAGTACTAAAAGAAGTTTGTGCTAATGGTTTACACAATGAAATCAAGAGAAAAATGTCATAGACCACTTAAGCAGCAAAAATTTATGCATATCTTTAATGTGATAATCCAAAACTAAGAACATTTGCCTGATTACTCTTAGGATGTATCACAAATATTGTTTATAAATTAGTTTGACTGCATTATGGACAAAATTGTAGTACAAAATTATCCGGTTAATTTGACTACTACGAGTCTTGGCAAAATAAATTATAGAGTGCCTGGGTCAACAAGTTAACTCTATACAAATAATAACTTGATGTTTCTCCATAATTAACAATCTTTGCATGCAAGTGACTAAAATGCCTCGAACAACTTGAAATAAGAGTTGGCTTTGCAAGTAAAGCATTTCGATGGATGTCAAGTGACAGTATCATAATGCAAGCAACTAAACTACTACTGCACTTTTTATTCCTTTTACATTTTTTAATTTCGCCATAATGTATGTTTTGAATGTTGAATCTTGTCACTATTAATTATCAGTGTGCATCGGCTGAACACTGCACATCAGGTGTTTGTGTTTGTAGAATTTTTAATATTTCAAATTAAGTCATTGGTTGAAATATTAGTTCCAAACAAATTAAAACCAATCAAACCAATATTAATTCAAACATAAGATGTTTGTATTTGCATAATATCACACATCCATAAATTTAAACAAGTTAAAGGCAGAAAAAAGTTGAAGGAAAATAACCAATACTAATTTCAAACAAACTAAAAGAAAAAAAATTCCAATGAGTAATACCTGAAAATTAGAAATTAAACGATAGTTAAATGAATCTGAATTGGGTGATGAGTCGAAAACTGGATCTTGTCGGTGAATTATCCTCGGATGCTCAAGTCTGTCGTTCGTCCCTCCATACAGATTAGAGCACGATCGAGGACTTTAAAAGTGGAAAACGTGCAGATGCAGGAGTCGGTGAAGGTGGTACAGAGGGATTGAAGCGCAATGAAGTAAAGCAGAAAAAATAGAGGATGGAGACGATAAAGACAGAGCGAACGAAGAGGGAAATTGTTCTTGTGTAAAACATTGTTAGATCTAATAATATATGGTTTGATAGAATCAGAAGAGATAGAGATGATTTCTAGGGTTTTCAATTTTTTCGATGAAGAAGAAGAAGAACGTGTAAGCGTGGGAAATAGTTTGCGGAGATAATAATGGAAGAATGCGGCCTCTAAAATAAACTAGAAGCCCGCCGGATAAATTTTGTTACACAGCATTTACATTTTTTCAATTGGTTATTAGAAGACTAAAAACATCTTTGTGCCTTAAAACGTTGTTCTAATTTTCCATTGATTAGTGATTTTCTTGTAGTGATAGGTTGAAGAGATACAGATTGGTACCGACCCAGGAGGTTGGATCGGTACCGATCCACCACTTAGGTGGATCGTGATTCTTTTTCTCTTGTGATTAGTTTCTATTTGCCCCGTGACTCTGTTTCTACTTGTTTTTTGGACTTTTGGGCTGTCCCACTGGGCTTCCTGCCTTGATAGTTTCCAAATTCTTTTCATCCAGTCTATCTGAATGTTGCCTGGTCAAAAGGCTGGATAACACTCCGACACCCTGATGAATACTTGACAAGGACATTTCATCCTTCGATCAAGAGGTATGGAACCGGAAATGCTCCATAAGATTTCTCACAAACTGACCAAATGAAGATATGGACTTCAACACGAGCTGAGTGAATCACATCGTAGCCACCTCATTCAAGATTATAGGGAAATATTTACACCTCGATTCATCGTTTGCTCCAACACTATCCATGTGCCACTCATGTTTCAACAGATGCTGTCTGAGGTCAATCATCCCGTTATATTGTTAGGAACTGGAGATAGTGGTTCTGATGACAACAACCTTTGTAACTTATTTTATTATAACTTATATACTAACACTATTGTCTAGATATATATGAATGTTATTATGCAGGATATATATAAGGCAGGTACTGATTATTGAAGACTGTACAGTATAGAGATCAAGAATGAAGAAATCAAGTTTGAAGACTCATGAGTATCAAGATCAAGATTTCAAGATAAGTGTCTAGTTTTGTTAAAACTTCATAATAGCATGGAAATCTTCATTCCAAATTTCATTTGGGATGGAACCCATTTCTACCTTCTTAGTGGCTTACAAACCCACGACAACTAGCTTACAAACCTATGACAAGTGGCTTACAAACCCACGAACATCCTGGTTTTGTACAAGTTCTCGAGTCCTGATGTGATGAGATATTCTGCAGAAAGAAGCTTGCAAAACTACTTCAAAATAGTTTTTCAAAATGATTTTCAAAACTGCTTTTCAAAATGTTTTAGCCTTAAAAATTATCTTTTCAAATGATTTTCAAAAAGATGTTTAGCCTTAAAATATTCTTTGTTTTTGTTTTTAAATAAACTCTTGTTTTGAACTTCGTTTGTTTTTAAAACTATCTTATGATTTTTAAATATTATTTTATAATATATATATACTTGAGATTTAAAATCAAATTTATATATACATTCTAAAAATATATTTTTCTACCCTTCTTTATTTTAAAACATAGGAAAATTAGTTTATTTTACTCTAGAATCATTTCATCTTGTTTTCCTTTTCAATACCATTTTCAAAACAAATTTTACATTGTTTTTAACTAAGGGATGTCGACATCATGGGATACTCCATGTCGACATGGTGGCCGTTAAATTCAAAAGTTTCAATTTTCAAAAGAAGTGTCTATTCGTTTAAATCTCTTCACGAATGGTTATGACAATTACTGGTCTATAAATAGCCTTCACAAACGAATTTTTTAACTAACTATTTTCTTATTTTTTTCTTCACTCCTTCTCCACAAATCCATATTCTAAAGTTTTCATATTTTTAAGATCGTGCCGAAATTCTATCGAATTCTCAAGTGAATCAAATTAGAATCCCATTCTTGTTTGATTCTCTACCCTCTCTCGAAGATCAAAGTGCTATTCAGAGTTATAGGATCAATTTGTAATCAAAAGTTTATCGAGTCTCTCTATAAGGTGTGGTTGTGCCTGGAAATCAGTTGGGTGATCTTGTGTCTCGTAAATCAAGAGAGTTTGCCCCGGACAAGAAGACAGGAGGGTACCTCAAGGCCTTTAGAAATTGAGGATTGTAATCTCGACATTGGTATAATAAAAATCTGTACGAGGTGTTTGCCTTGGTGCAGGACTAGACGTAGGGTAACTCCGAACCAGTATAAAATCTGGCGTGTTCTTTCATTTTACTGCTTTTTATTTACTTTCTGCATATGTGTTTGATTCTATGATTGTTCTGTGATTAAGTTCTGCATTTGTTTATATCATAATTTTTAAATTAGTCCATATAAGTCTTAGAATCCAATAAACACTATTCACCCCCCCTCTAGTGTTAAATTAGCCTTAAGATCCTTAATCCGCACTCCCTTTCAATTGGTATCAGAGCATAGGTTTTCATAGTTTTCATAATCTGAAACTTGAAATGTTAAAAATGGCATTTTTAGGAAATTTTGTTAATACTAGTTTGAATTTATGCATTTCATCAAAGTATCATAAGTCTGCATATGGTTTTTATGAAAAATCAAGTTATCTACCGAATTGGTTTGTTATGCAGGAACAGACATGCTACATGGCTTTTGAAGAATCAACAACCAATGGACAAACTGTGCAAATTGAGAAAGATAAATGGATACTTGATAGTGGTTGTTCAAGGCATATGACTGTAAATCCAGAGATACTCAATGACATTATATATCAAGATGGTGGATTGGTCAACTTTGGAGACAACTCAAAAGGATATGTGATTGGCATCGGCAATGTCGGTAATTCTAAAAGTCCTCTTATTTCTGATGTTTTGCTAGTTAGGAATTTAAAACATAATTTGCTTAGTATAAGTCAACTATGTGATAAAGGATTTAAAATTAAATTTGGAAAAGATAAGTGTCACATCGAAGATAATAAGTCAAATATTATCTTTGAAGGAATTAGGAAGAAAAACATTTACATCCTTAGTATGAAAGTTTCAAATGATAACTTATGTCTTTTGGCTAATACAAGTGACCCTTGGATTTGGCATAAAAGATTTGGTCATTTAAATTTCAAACTGTTATCTAGGTTATCAAAACTTGACTTAGTTAGAGGTCTTCCTAAGTTAAACTTTAAAGTAGATAGTATATGTGATGCTTGCCAATTAGGAAAACTTAAGAAAAGTTCATTTAAATTAAAAGATATGATTTCTACTTCTAAACCTCTAGAATTACTTCATTTAGATTTATTTGGTCCATCTCAAGTTCAATCAATTAATCAAAATAAATATGTTTTTGTAATTGTAGATTATTATTCTAGATATACTTGGACAATTTTTCTTAAACTTAAAAGTGATGCTTTTGAATTATTTAAGAATTTTGCTAAAAGAATTCAAAATCAACTTTCTTTAAAAATAAAAACTATTCGTAGTGATCACGGTGGAAAATTTGAAAATGAAAATTTTGAGAATTTCTGTAATCAAAAAGGAATTACTCATAATTTCTCTTTTCCAAGAACTCCACAACAAAACAGAGTGGTAGAACGTAAGAATAGAACGATTCAAGAGTGTGCTAGAACAATGCTTTCTGATAGTAACTTACCTAAAACCTTTTGGGCTGAAGCAGTCGCTACAGCTTATTATATATTAAATAGGATTTTAATTAAACCATTAACTAATAAAACACCATATGAATTACTTTACAATAAGAAACCCATAGTAGCTTATTTTAAAGTTTTTGATAGTAAGTGTTTTATTCTTAATACAAAAGATAATTTAGATAAATTTGAACCTAAATCCGACAAAGGTATCTTTATCGGATATTCTAATAGAAGTAAAGCATTTAGAGTTTATAATTTAAGAACTAACACTATTGAAGAAACAATGCATGTATCTTTTGATGAAAATTTTAAAGATACTGTACAAATAGAAGATGAAGAAAATTTTGTAACTTTAAATAATGAACCTAATGAAACTAATTGTTAAATCATTCAACCTAATAAAAGAATTAGGCTACTAAAAGTTCATCCTATAGAAAATATACTAGGAAATATTGAATCTATAGTTAAAACAAGAAATCAACTAAATAGTATGAGTAATGTAGCTTTTATATCAACTGACCTAAAAATCCAAAGGAAGCATCATCTGATGATTCATGGATTCTTGCTATGCAAGAAGAAATTGAATCAGTTCACCAGAAATGATGCTTGGGAACTTGTTCCTAGACTTGAGGATAAAAGTTTAATTGGAACAAAATGGGTTTATAAAAATAAAATGAATGAACTTAGTGAGGTCGTGAGAAATAAAGCTCGTTTAGTCGTGCAAGGTTATTGTCAAGAAGAAGGAATTGATTATGACGAAACCTTTTCACTCATATCAAGACTAGAAGCTATCAGGATTCTACTTGCTTTCGCAAACTACAATAATTTCAAGTTATATCAAATGGATGTTAAAAGTGCTTTTCTAAATGGTTTTGTAAAAGAAGATGTTTATGTTGAACAACCTCCACTTTTTGAAGATAATAAATTTCCAAATCATGTATATAAATTAAAGAAAGCTTTATATGGTCTGAAACAAGCTCCTAGAGCCTGGTATGAAAGACTAAGATCTTATTTACTACAATCTAGTTTTGAAATTGGTAAAATAGAAACAACTCTTTTTATTAAAAGAAACAAAAATGATATTCAATTAGTACAAATATATGTAGATGATATAATATTTGGGTCAACTACTAACATAATGAATAAATAATTCTTAGATATAATGACTAAAGAATTTGAAATGAGTCATATGGGAGAACTAAGTTTCTTCGTAGGACTTCAAATCAAACAATTAGATAAACGAATCTTCATTAGTCAAGAAAAATATGCTAAGGATTTAATTAATAAATTTGGATTGACCACTTCTAGTGGGAAACCAACTCCAATGACAACTAATGTAGCTTTAAGTAAAGAAGATAAATCAAAAGATGTTGATATCATGTATAGTGTCTGTCTCTGTGCAAGATACCAATCGCAACCTAAAGAAACTCACTTAAAAGCTGTTAAAAGAATTTTAAGATATTTAAAACATACTTTAGATTATGGTTTATTTACCCTAAAAATGATGTATTTGATTTAATTTCATATTGTGATGCCGATTACGCTGGTTGTAAATCAAATCGGAAAAGTACAAGTGGAACTTGTCACTTTCTAGGACATTCTCTGGTTTCCTGGTTTAGTAAGAAGCAAAACACTGTATCCTTGTCAACAATTGAAGCAGAATATATATCTGCTGCTTTGGCTTGTTCTCAAGTTATATATATGCAACAAACTTTAAAAGATTTTGGATTAACTATAACTAAATCACCAATTTATTGTGATAATACTAGTGCAATAAACCTATCTAAAAATCCAACTCATCATGCTAGAACAAAACATATTAATATTAGACATCATTTTCTTAGAGATAATATAAGTAAAGAAGTCATAACCCTTGAATATATTAATACTGAAAAACAAATTGCTGATATATTAACCAAACCATTAAATGAACAAAAATTTACTAAATTTAAAAGAGAATTAGGTATATGTTCATTAACTGAAATATAAATTATAAATAATACAAGTATAGTTAATAATTAATATAAATAAAAAATTCTCAAAAATTGAACTGGGCATGTCGACATGACCCATCCCCCTATGTCGACATACAGGCTGAGATTTTCAAATTTAAATTTCCCTCTAAAATTAGTTATTTGGTTATATATTTATATATTTCGACTTTTACTCCTTTTCTCTGTTCTATTCTCTGTAATAAACTTCTAAAACAGTAAATTAATGGCTTTCTCGTCTAATAATGAACCTTCTTCACCCACTTCTCCTCATTCTGGTCCTTTTCAACGTTCCACACACATACGAGTCATCAAATTACAAGAAAAGATGAAAGATTTGCTTCAAATGATGAGAGAAATTCAAGTAAGTGAACTGCGAATGGCTAGAGAACAAGATAGGCAAGGCAGAATCCTTTGGAATTTACAAAAATTCCTTATGGATAACCATGCCAATCCCATTGTCATCGAAGAATCATCACAAGCCATGGATTCTGAAGAAGAACATCCTCTGCCAAATCTGAATGTTCATATGGACGAAGACGATGGCATGATTTGCGTTGGAGAAGTCCTTTTTGACGCTAATGGGAACTTGGTCGAACAACGTGGAAACTTTTGTCTCCACTATCCAAATTGTTCGGTCCATAAATCACCAATAGTTAAGGGACCTAGTTAAGCGTTTTTTGTTTTTCTCTTTCTTGATTGTATATTGGTTTGTTAATTTGTATATAAGTGTTATATTAATTAATGTTCTTCTAAAAACAATCTTTGGTGTATAAAATTTTGAATTCCATTTAACTTAGGATGCTATATTTCACTCATACATAGTTATTATTCTTATGTCATATGTTTGTTTATCTCATTTTCTATTAAGTTCAAGGTTTATAGGTTATTTTTGTTGATGACAAAGGGGGAGAAGTTATATAAAATAGTAGGCTTGGAGTAAGGGGGAGTTGTTGGTGTAAGGGGGAGTTATGGTATGATCGAAGTGGTAAGTATATTTTATAAGGTTGTCATCATCAAAAAGGAGGAGATTGTTAGGAACTGGAGATAGTGGTTTTGATGACAACAACCTTTGTAACTTATTTTATTATAACTTATATACTAACACTATTGTCTAGATATATATGAATGTTATTATGCAGGATATATATAAGGCAGGTACTGATTATTGAAGACTGTACAGTATAGAGATCAAGAATGAAGAAATCAAGTTTGAAGACTCATGAGTATCAAGATCAAGATTTCAAGATAAGTGTCTAGTTTTATTAAAACTTCATAATAGCATGGAAATCTTCATTCCAAATTTCATTTGGGATGGAACCCATTTCTACCTTCTTAGTGGCTTACAAACCCACGACAACTAGCTTACAAACCTACGACAAGTGGCTTACAAACCCACGAACATCCTGGTTTTGTACAAGTTCTCGAGTCCTGATGTGATGAGATATTCTGCAGGAAGAAGCTTGCAAAACTACTTCAAAATGTTTTTTCAAAATGATTTTCAAAACTGCTTTTCAAAATGTTTTAGCCTTAAAACTTATCTTTTCAAATGATTTTCAGAAAGATGTTTTAGCTTTAAAATATTCTTTGTTTTTGTTTTTAAATAAACTCTTGTTTTAAACTTCGTTTGTTTTTAAAACTATCTTCTGATTTTTAAATATTCTTTTATAATATATATATACTTGAGATTTAAAATCAAATTTATATATACATTCTAAAATTATATTTTTCTACTCTTCTTTATTTTAAAACATAGGAAAATTATTTTATTTTACTCCAGAATCATTTCATCTTGTTTTCCTTTCAATAGCATTTTCAAAAAAAATTTACATTGTTTTTAACTAAGGGATGTCGACATCATGGAATACCTCATGTCGACATGGTGGCCGTTAAATTCAAAAGTTTCAATTTTCAAAAGAAGTGTCTATTCGTTTAAATCTATTCACGAATGGTTATGACCGTTACTAGTCTATAAATAGCCTTCACAAACGAATTTTTTAACTAACTATTTTCTTATTTTTTTCTTCACTCCTTCTTCTCCACAAATCCATATTCTAAAATTTTCATATTTTTAAGATCGTGCCAATATTCTGCCGAATTCTCAAGTGAATCAAATTAGAATCTCATTCTTGTTTGATTCTCTGCTATCTCTCGAAGATCAAAGTGCTATTCAGAGTTATAGGATCAATTTGTAATCAAAAGTTTATCGAGTCTCTCTATAAGGTGTGGTTGTGCCTGAAAATCAATTGGGTGATCTTGTGTCCCGTAAATCAAGAGAGTTTGCCCCGGACTCGAAGACAGGAGGATACCTCAAGGCCTTTAGAAATTGAGGATTGTAATCTCGACATTGGTATAATAAAAATATGTACGAGGTGTTTGCCGTGGTGCAGGACTTGACGTAGGGTAACTCCGAACCAGTATAAAATCCGGTGTGTTCTTTCCTTTTACTGCTTTTTATTTACTTTCTGCATCTTTGTTTGATTCTGTGATTGTTCTATGATTAAGTTCTGCATTTGTTTATATCATAATTTTTAAATTAGTCCATATAAGTCTTAGAATCCATTAAACACTATTCACCCTCCTCTAGTATTAAATTAGCCTTAAGATCCTTAATCCGCACCCTCTTTCATATATGACTACATCATTGGCATAACAAACTTTATAGGATACTCTTCCCACAAAATATCATCTGTATATGGAGCCCTGCTATGCATTCAACTCCATTCTTCGTTCCGTTCCACTGATTATATCATTCAATAATCACCTTACTATATCGGCAATATATTCATGATTGGCTTGATTATCCAGATATAGACTATCAGGAATAGCCCCAAGCGTTTGATTTTGTAAACATTCTCACTTTGTTCAATGACGTCTAGGCTCTCCTGTCTTTGGGAGAGCCACTCGTCCAAATCTTATGTAACAATTGGCTGGTTCTATGGCATTCACCTAGGTACTAGCATTATGCATTCTAGTGTTCTTTCTAGCATTGTTGCTAGTACCCTGAAAATCATTTTCACTATCGATAAATTAATGGCTCCAGGTAGTTTTGCTCTGGTACCGCCCCCAACATGCTTGGTACTGGCCTGATTTTGCTTGGTACCGACCAAGTTGGCCATGGCCAAAACTTGGCCACTTCCTCCCGTGTTCCTCTTCGATGTCCCAGCAGCCTTTCCTTTAATTTTTTGCTTGCCTTTCCTTTATTCTGATCTAGTGAGGATGAATTTCCTTCTCAAAACTTAAAGGCACTGAATTTCGATGGCTCTTCCTATGCCATTGTAACTACTGGGTGGCAAAGCGAAGCTTTCCTCCATCCAATCTAAGAGGGTTTTCTGGCTATCTATCATACTTTAGTTCATCTTAGCCATCATCCTATCAGTTTCAGAATTTGATACTATCTCTTATGGGGAAGAAGATCTAGGCAAAGCATTTAACATTGGAGCAACTTCCTTGTTATGGTGAGAAGATTCTTTTTCTTCTGTTGTGGCTCCAAATCTCATGAAAGGTCTCTTAGGTGCAATATCTTTCAGATCTGAGGTTGATTCCTTTCCAAAATCATAGTAACTTTGGATCTACAACAACTACCTTTTGGATCTAACTTCTGGATACTTGTAATCCATAGTACTAAGCTAGATCTACAATTGAGGCGCTCTATTCTCAATAGAAGCACAAAAAATGTTAATCCAAAAAGTGGCTTAACACCTCCAATCAAACAAAAACGAGAATAGATCTACAAAATCAAATGGAAACAACAAAGAACACAAGATTTTTATAGTAGTTTGGCTGAATTTCATGCCTACGTCCACTTAATCTTATTAATTTCAGATTTTTCACTAGTGCAAGCACTATTGCAATGATTTTAGATCTTGAAAGCAAAATATAGTCGGGATTACAGCACTTAGTAATAATAATGTGGTAAAGACAGTAAGAGGTGAAGAGTATGGGTCAGAGAGATGAAAAGGCCTCTCTATATTGCTCTAGTTCTTTTATTTATAGCCGGAATCATCCATCATAGTTGTTAATCACAGAAGAATAGGTACGACTTCAACTCCAAGAATGTATGGAGGATGAACAAGTCAATTTTGGCAAGAAAATCAGGTCGATACCGACCATAATGGTCGTCACAGTGGTGTATGTTTTGGACCTCCTTCTAAGAAATCAACCCGATACTGACCATAATTTTGGTCGATACCAATGACGTTGATTTTTTCCTTTTCACCTCAAAGCTGTCGATCCATTTCATCTTCATCTCAATGTCCAAATTCATTTAGAAGTTGGCTGATTCAAACACTGGATAGTAGGGATTAAGCGTAGTAACCCTAATTTTCAAATATAAATAAAGAACTAACCCTTCCCTCTCTTCACTCAAAACCATAATTGTCGGTAAGGAATTATAATCTCCTTCTTTCTCCTTGAAACTTCTCAAACATAAACACTTTTCTCCCTCTTCTCCAATTTTCTAAAATAAAAATAAAATAAATCAACCAATTGAAAGAGAAAAATAGAGAACCAATTTGAAAGAGAAAGAGAGAGAGATAACGGTAAACGAGTCAAGGGTTGGAGCTCTAGGATAGAAGATTCACAAAGTTTAAATAAAAGGGAAATATTTAGAAAGGCGAGTGAAACTATTACGATGTGTTTATGTTGTGAAACATGTAATTAAATTTCTTTTATACATTTATCCAAATTAAAAGTATTAATTTTGGATTTTGAATGGGTAGTTTCAATTGAACTAGTAACTTTGATTTAAAAATTGTAAATATGACTAAATACATCAGAAAAACCTAAGTAATAATTTTGAGTCAATGAAATTTAAGAAAATGGGTAAGTTTGACTGTGCTGCCTTTAATTCTATAGATCTGATTTGTATATGATAATTTTGGATTGATATGATAAATTAAAAGTAGATGAATACATTCTTTTAGATTTACCTATATTTGATTCCATTTAACTTTAAATATACATTAAAAAATGATTGAAGTATACGTAGGTAATTAAATTAGAATACGATATATAATCGATGGAGTATAACTACCTGGCATTATCTATGAACAAAATGAAAACTATAGCCAAACATTTATTAAAAATGAATTTAACAAATGTACTTGAGTTCGCGAAGAAGGCAAACCAAATAAATAAAATGTATTAGTTATTGGGCTTGAATATACATGTCTAGATGTTTGAATTTGTAATCAAATGTTTGAATTTCAAAAAATACAAAAAATTTGAAATTAGTTCAAAACTAACTAGATTCAGACTTTTAAAACTTTATTCAGGTGTTTGGAATCAATTCCAAATATCTAAATATAGAACCAGATGTTTGAATGCCTGTAACAAAATTTTTGTATAGGGAATCAGACGTTTGAATAAAATTCAAACGGTTGAGTTACTATAGCAAGTCCATATTGAACCTGGACCCGGTACAGACCAAGCAGAATGGATAGTGGGAAACTTATTCCCATTTTCTCAACTTGTGCGAGTTCATGTAGCTACGTGAAGCTGTGCAACAAGCGTGATTGGTTTCATACTTGGAGACACACTTAGGCGACACTTCATAATGTGCATAACTTGGTACTCAATGAGGCGTGTGATTTTATTTCAACCATATGCTTTTGTCATAACTGTAGCACTCTCGGTTACACGTTTAACATTTTGAACAGCAGGGATAGGTGATGGATGCGTCCGCAATAGTAGGGTTATTCGACTGGGTAGTGGCTGAACCCATGGGGATTCATATTAATAAACGACTTCTTTAGCTTCGGGTTGAATGATAAAGAACTTATAACACGTTCACCATTAAGAAGATTACATGAATTATTTGGTTGGTTATAAATCGTCTAGGTTGTGTACTTGGTGCGTGCCCAGGCGTTATGATGTTTGCTCATGAGGTTTAAGCGGTTCAACATTTAGAATGTTAACTAAATGTATAGTTAGGCATTTTATTGTTAAGACTGTATACCGAGGATGTTCCTAGGTCTATTTAGTTTCTGGATATACTTTTAAAATTATTATATATATATATATGAGTATAACACCAACACACCAAATGATAACAATTCCTTATTGTAGATAAGTGAGATGAGAAATCAAGATGGTAGTTCTAATGAAGTAGCCAAGGCTCCAGACGTGAAAGTTTCGATATGGTCCATGGGTATCTACAAGCTAGTGGCCAAACCAAACATAACCACAATGGAGGACCTATAGCACAAGCTCAAGGTGCAGCCTTAGCTCCTCCGCCTACTTTGGACTTTCCCATGCTATATCTAGATTTCCAGAGTCTAGATGGAAATATTACTTTAGGACTAAATTATTTGTTGAGACACAGACATAAATAAGCAACCGAGCTCGGATATTTGCTATAATGGGTATGGAGGATGCAATGAAGAGACAATTGGCTTTATGGCACTAACAAGGAAAGGCCTTGAACTGGTGGGAGACTATTATTGCTAAAATAGTTAGTTCGGAATTACTTAGACTGATTTGAAGAGGCACTTTAAGACTTAGTTTATATCGAAGGTCGAATGGGGGGTGGAGCTAGATAAGTTCAAAGGTTCAACCTGACAAATAAAATGCCCACAGGTGGACAGTTTGAAGGCACGGGTGGATCGGTGGACATCAATTTCAATTTGTAAACTATCAGTCTGAATCCATTTCTTCCCCAATTTGAATCTCCACCATCATTTATAGTTTTGGCTAGTTTCTACCCCTCCTTTACATCATTTTCTACCGCCTTAACCATTCATGTGTCACATATTAACCATATAACCATAACCTATCTCTGATTTCCATATATTCGATCATTTAACTCAAATCTTTAATTTTAACACCAATTTAATCCTAAATATATTGTCATTAGAATTATTAAGTCTTATAATCATATCAGTATTCATTAGCTAATCAACTTGACTTAATTTCTACCTTCATCAATCCTAATAAGCAATTAAATAATGCAAACTACTCTCATGTGAATAATATATCATCAATAATGATTCTCATTCACCGAATTGCATTGCAAAGCCCTTAAATTTGTTTAACTTGCTCCAAAACCTTCACTATCTAGAATTGTGTTCCTTCTAAGATTCTTGAATCCGCAAACGATTAATATAAAATTTGTAGGTTTTCGTTTATATTTGTGAGAGAAATGGTGAATCGGAGAGATAAAGGAAGAAGGAGGACGTTAAAGAAGCGTATGTGAATGAGAAATGGGAATTCAAATCCTTCTCGGCATGTTGTATAAAATTATGAACCATAAGCTTCAGCCAACAGGCTTAGGCCCATTTAAACAGCTCAAACCCGTATCTTAGAACCCGGATAACTCTTTCAGACAAACTCCAATCCAGAAAAACCAATATACCGTTCAGACTAGAAAAATTAGCTCTACGCAATGGAACAAGTCCCGTTGCCTAATTCCAATGTTTGTAAAATTATCATTTTGCCCCTAGTATTAAAATAACACCTAATTTCCATGGAGTATTATATTCTCCACCCTTAAAAGGAATTTCCTTCTCAAAATTTTGAATGCAACTCTATTTCACACATATATATTTCTTTTGTTGTATATATATACTCATATATATAAAACATTGGATAATACCGTATATAACTCACCATATATTAATTTCCCCAAAGCAGGGCATTCCTTCTTCATATGTCCCATATGATTGCAATTATAACATTTTATTTTCGAAATATTAACTCTACAATCCTCCGACTCGTACCCTCGCATATTGAACCTTTCACATCTCTTGTCTAGCTTACCTGCATGTCCACTTAAACTCCCAAAAACCTTATGCTTATTTGGATTGACACTCCTCGTCGGCTGCCCTTTAGAAATTTCCAACATAGCGGTATTCAGTAGTGCTACCTCAACTAAACTCTCAAACGTTGCTCCTATATGAATCTGACAAAGAGCTAACTCCCAGAGTTGTGAACTCTACCCTTTTGCAAACTCATCACCTTCTTTGGTGTCGTATCTGCCAATTTAAAATCAAATTTCACCAATTCATTAAAATTATTTATATACTCTTTCACGGTAGAATTTCTTTGTTTGAGATTTATAAACTTCTCGAGCATCACCTCCTTTTTGGCCCAAGATAAATATTTCATCCCAAATCTTTACTTAAAATTAGTCAAGGTTTCATTTTCATTAGCTTCTTCTATAACCAGTTCCCACCAGTTCATTGCTTCTCCTTGTAGATGCTAAGAAGCAAGCTGCCTTTTCGTCTCATTACTCAAGTTCAGTATACCAAAAGTTCTATCACATGTACGCACCCAAGCTCGTGTCTCCCTAGAAGTTTCTATACGTTTAAATGGTTTACCATCCATATTCATAAAATTCTTATGCAACTTTAGAAAATTTGGCCTTTATACAGTAATAGCATTCCTATCTTGTACCCCAGCTACGGGCGCCCCTTCATTAATAGTGACCTGGTTTCTAGTTTGAAGATAACAACAGAACCACGGTGGAATGTTCACACATGGTACTTCGACAACTTCCTTCCCAGTGCTAGTTACAGTGCTAGTTTCAATGGGGTTACTCATCTTTACTATCTATAAAACAGGGTTTGGTATTAGCTCCCTTAGAGTAGTAAACAAGATGATAAACATAAACCGAAAATTTAAACATTGTATGTCCATTTACTTCAACCCATATACATATATACATTTACGTTATATAAAATATACAAGTATACTCTCTCTATATGCCCTAACCTACATCTCGTACCAAATGTAACAATCCAATTTTTTGTAGCCATAAAATTTTACACCGTAAATCGAAAAGCCGAATCGTTTAAACAATTTCAATAATATATAGAGGCTAAACTAACTAAATAAATATCTCAGAAGTCACGATGGAATGGAACAAACTATAATATATAAATAGAATAAACAAATCCCATCTATATTCATCATAAGATACATGTAGTCTTTATACATACATAAAGTGTCACACAAAATATATACAACATATACAAAAGTGCCATGTATAGCTATGTCTCTACAACCTACTCCAACTAGCAATGTCTCCTCAAATATTTAGTCTATACTTACTTAAGGAATATATAAAAAAGGAAAACATAGAGAGGGTTAGAATAAAGTCTAGTGAAAAGGAAACATAATTACTAAACATATATCCGATACACAAGTGTGACATGAATAATATACTTATTCTAAGTGCCAGAATATCCAACATATTTAATCAAATGTACATATAATAAATAAGTAAGAGCTCTAGAGTAATGTCATATCATACCTAGCCCTACTGCTCTCTTGGATCCAATAAGTTAGAACAATGAATAATAGTGCTAACATAACCATCGAGGATATCAAAAAATTCATACGCAAACCCACGTGTATATGAAAAAGAGCCAAAGCCCCAAGGTAACACTATATCGTACCCATAACCATAACTCTAAGGTAACATCGTATCATACCCATCAATGTAACTAAAATTGAGGTTAATGAGTTATAATACCATTCCATCGAACCATTATACATTGGAGAAAACAAAGCGGTTACCATCACTTCATGGGGATTACCAATATAAATGAGCGTCCCTGTCTATCTTCGACTATCACATTTGATGAAAGTCGTGGTTGATCCTCGACAGTCTCAATGGAAAATAATAATGCTTAATACATACCTATAAGCCTGGGGTACGGGTAGCACCGTATTCTACCCATGCCCGACCTGCATGTCTTCGATAATCTGATTATTGGATACTGAAGTCATACCTAATGTCAAAACGGATAGAAGTCTCTACGAGAACAACTTCATAATCGTCTCTCGCATAGGTCATTTGAGTATCCCGACCCATAACCAACATCCATACATCATAGTACGTGCCACCAAAGTCTCGCTATATAGGAGCCAACATTAACCATGATGAGAAAATCCCATTATGGGAATTTATCCCACATCTCCACTATGCTCGATCATTGCCTCGGCTTTCCTTGCCCCGGTATCGTACCCATAGCATTGCTACCTTCAAACATCTTACTATATCTTGTGCTCAAGTTCATGCCACCAACGATCCTCCATGGGACGAACATTGCTAGAAGGCAATTCGGCTAAACATTCCAAAACTTAAACACTTCATAGATCGTACGAGTAAGAATTGCTCTACCATCAAAATGAGACAACCATAACCAACAACATTCATTCTCAAGCAACACTAACACATAATGCTATCATTCATTGATTCCGTTCAAGTTAGTACACTAATTTAACTAATGACTTATGTTCATTGTTTTGGTTTAACATTCAATCAACGTACTCAAAACAACCTAATAATCCTCATTCAACAATATGCAATGTAACACCCTATAATGTAGCAGAGCCATAATATGGAAAGATAATTAATAACAAAATTTATCAAGAAACATTTAAGAGAATTCGATTAAAAATATATTAAAGTGGATCTGAATGAACAAATGTAGGACATTTAAATATTGGTAATTTACGGAATAAGGGTAACTAAGGCAATTATAATCGACCATATAAGTATAAGGGAGTTAGACTAAATAATGGAATGAAGAGGATTTGTATTAAGCGAAATAAGAGTATATACCCTTAACCATATTTTCCTCTTCCTTAACATTCATTTTTCATTCATGGTAGACAAAACAAATAAGAACATACGAAGGACACTGTTTTTAAGGAAAATGTGAATAAAATCAAGCCAAAAGAAGGAGCTTTTATTTCTAAGAAGAAAATGATAAATTAAACCAAGCTTTTCATAACCTAGGTGAGTAATATTCTTTCTAATTACTTCCTAACCCATTTGGATTCAAATTGAGGTGTATTGCAAGTTTTAAAGATGATAAATGACTTTTAATGATAATGAATGATTTTGAATATGGTTGGATAATTAAATGGATGAATATTGATGTATTTTAGATGAAAAACATGTATTAATCTCCTCCAAATTCTTTTTATTATGATGCTTTCAATATTATATTTGAATTGGGTTTTAATTTTCATAGTTTTTGTATAAAGAAATGATTAGTTGCGAATTTTCTAAGTGAAAATGAGAATTTTCGAGTTTAGTTAAATATTAATCTTAATATTTTCAAACATTTTACTAGAGGTAAAGTAGGATGTCTTTGAATTTCTGTTAATTTTTTTAGGAATTTTCACTGTAATTTCTAATTTAATGTGGATTTTCTAGCCCTAGGAAAAGGTAATTAGAAGTACTTAATTAATTAAGTAATGAGGGGATTAATTAACATTTTGGGAGTAAGATAAATACATCTTTGATTTTTTGGAAAAGGTAGCCATATGGATTCAAAGCACCAATGATAATTCGATATATAGTGGGATTTGGTGAAAAGTAATTATTTTTATAGAAAATAAATCGTTTTTCTAAAAAATTACAAACCGCAACTAGACATGCAATGTTCTTGGTTCGTGGCTTACGATATCCTGTAAAATGTTAACCTACGATATCTCTAAATTATGACTCTCGATAGCTTCTATAAGCTCAACATGCGAATGCTCTAAATCATGATTTGTGATAGCTTCTAAAATCACAACATCCGATGAATCTTGATTAGGATTTTGATAGCTTCTAAATGCTCAACCATCGATAGCTTTATAATGTGGTTGCGATAGTATACAATGCGATAGGATGGCATGCGACAACTTAACCTTCGATAGATTTAGGTTATGACATGCAATAGGTTGGCATGTGATAGTTTAGCATATGATAGCTTGCCTTTGATAACACTAAGTTGTAACATCCAATAGCTTGGAATGCGGTAGCATGGCCTTTAATAGCTATAAAATTTGGCATGTGATAACTTTAAAATTTTGACATGCAGTTGCTCTAAAATTTTGGCATATGATAGCTTTAAAACGTAAGACTTGGTTGCTTCAAAATGTGACACTAGCTTTAAACATGAAATGTGCAAAAGCTATAGGTGATAATTCCTTGAGTAATGAATAATTAGTTAGAAGGAATAATTTATTTAAAGGTGGGAAATGAAGCTAAGCTTAAGAAAGCTAAGACATGATAAGTGGTATCATTTGAAATTGATAAACATTGGTGTAAGGCATTAACGACAACGAAATGTCTAAATATGGCATTAAATTGGATAAAATTGGTGTAAGGCCTTAGTGGCTATAATATGAAATTGTACTCGATAACATTGGTGTAAGGCTTTAGTGCCAACAAAATGTCTAAACATGACATTGTATTCAGTAACGTTAGTGTAAGGCCTTAGTGGAAGCCAAATATCTGAACATGACATTGTACTTGGTAAAATTGGAACATTAGAGTAAGGCCTTAGTGGTAAGTAAATGTCTAAACACAGCATGTACTCGGTAATGTTATTCTAAGGTCTTAGTGTTAAGAAAATGTCTAAACATGACATTTTATTCAATAACGTTGGTGTAAGGCCATAGTGGAAACCTAATTTTCTAATTCATAATATAAATGGGAAATTTAGGATAAAGGCCTGGATGGAAACTTGAAATGTCCAACCCTAACATTGCAAGTAGTAAAAATATGGCATGTGTGGTAATCAAAATAAATCAACTATAAGACCTAGTCAGGATATGACATGTAAAGTAAAACACAGTTATAATTGAATTTATATTATAAGTGCGTCATGATGTGATGATTTATTACATGATACAATATAATGGTTTTTAATTGAACTAGTGAGGGGAAAACCCATACCATGCTTTAGCGGTGTGGTCTTATTATATGATTTGTTTTTAGGGTGAAGTAATACTCATACCAGGCCTTATGTCTAGCCCATATTTGTATTATTTCTCATAAACTCATGAGTTCTCATTCGAGTAGGCTGAGTTCATGGATTAGAATAGTTTCTTTTTAGGAAGATGAACAAATGCTTCAAAGATGAAGCAGGAGGCTTATAGCTAATAAAAGTTATTTTTATTCCGCTAGTATAAAAACTAGGGTATATAAATGGTTAAGTGTTCATACCAACATCTTCGTATGTAGAGCATGGCATTACTATTTATGTCTTTTTTATATTAACCCCTACTGGACATGATCTGGTAAATGAAAATGCAATGACATTGATGTAAAGACAAGTTTATGTAATGAAAGTTACTAACCACTATTTTTAATAAATGTTACGGGACCACAAAACGATCTCGTTTTGTCGCTTGATAATAATTATGGTGATGACTACAACGTTATCGGCATTCATTTTCGGGTCTCGAAATGGAGGATGTTACAACTTAGTATCAGAACCATGTTTAGCGGACACTTAAGGAAACCAGAGCTATGTAGAAATCTAGACATAAATTAGATAGTAGAAAGCAAATACCTTTGGAAGCGGGGTGTGTGGTGTATAACGTACTTTTATTTTGATATAGATATATCGGAAGATATGGTTATCCCTTTATTATTGATCTCACTCTCTTTGTCACCATTTCTTATGAATGCTTGCTTTTGTAGAAAGCAAGAATGGAGATACAAAGAGGATGTTCGATGTTGGGAGGTGCAAGAGCAAATGCTAGTAGAGGTACAACTAATACGCAAACAAATGGCCAAGGAGGGGAGGCTTCCTGAAACATCATGTTGAAGCTGGTACTAGATTTCTTACCCTGACGATGAGAAATATGGGCACGAATGCGCTTTTCCAACTCTTTATAGCGAACCTAGCGCAGTAGCAAATACCAGCATAGGCCTCGATTATGCCAAGAGGTCCACCAGTTATGCAAGATTTTGCTAAATTGAAAAAGGATTCCAAAGTCTAGGACGAGAGATGTTTGATGGAACAAAACAGGAATTAAAGGCAAGTGATTGGCTGAGAATGTATAAACTGATCATGGAGACTTGGAGCTTACATATACCTTAAAAGTAAAGCTGGTGTTTAGGCAGTTTATACGATTGGCAAGTATTTGGTGAGATACGACGAGGGTAGAGGTTCCTAGGCAAGAAGTTACATGGGAAAGGTTTAGAGAGATGTTCAAAGAATAGTTTACTTCTGGATCAGAGTTATTAGTAATTCGCCGAGAGTTTGTTGAATTCCAACAAAGGTGTATGACTATATTGGAGTATGTGTAAAAGTTTGACGCCTTGTCGAAGTATGGGATGATCTGATTAAAACACCAAGGAATCAGTTGTTGAAGTTTATATTAGGGTTGAGGCTAAGGCTAAGTGATAAGACAATGGCCCATCTACCACTACCATCCAATGAAGTGGTAGACATAGCAAGAAGGAATGAGCTCATGTACACTAAGTAGAGGGGTGTAAGGGAAAAAGGCTTAGTCTGATAATAAATATTGGTTTACCCCTTACCGTAAGGGAAAATAGGGCCAACAAACGAAAGGAAGGGCTCAGGGGGAGGAGAACAAAAGGATGTAGCTGAAGTGACCTGCTATAATTGTGGGCAGAAAGGCGCTATGCCTCAAAAAGTCTGAAGCCAACTAGAGTGGCTAAAGCCAAATGCTAACTATGACAAACCTGAGCATAAGAAGGATTTCTAGAGTTAAGGCTTGCAAAAGTATTTGCTTTGGAAGGATCGACTATTGGACCAACGGCTGCAGAAAATGGAAATGGCATTGCATTTGGAGTTATGATTTTGATTTTCGATATTTTAGTTAGAGTTCTAGTTGATACTGGATCGAAACACTTTTTTATTTCAAGAATTTTGGTTGATAGGTTGGAGTGAGTTACTAACTATTTAGTCACATCTTTACATGAGGTTAATCCGATCAATGGGAATGCTACTCTTGGATTAAGGTGCACTAACCATGGGTTTGCTTTATTTGGATATTTTTTTATTTGCGATCCATACGTGTTTGAATTGCATTGGATATAGGGTAATTTTGGGTATGGATTGGTTACTGCGTAATCATGCTAGGATCTATTTTGCTGATAGAGTTATCGCATTATGAAATCTAAGGAGTGGGGAATGATCCTCGTAGCGTTGGATGTAATAAAGAAGAAGTAAGGATTGATGTTATGTATAACAAATGATTAGGAAGATGAGATTAGTGGAGATTTGGTGGAAAGTAATTACCTTTAAAGGATATAAATCAGTTTCAGAATAATTAAAAATTACCACTAGACATGCGATAGCTTTGGATCGTGACTTGCGATAGCTTCTAAAAGCTCAACCTATGATAGCTTTAAATTATGACTTGTGATATCTTCTAAAAGCTCAACATGTGATAGTACTAAATCGTGACTTGCGATAGCTACTAAAAGCTCAATGTGTGATAGCGATAGCTACTAAAAGCTCAATGTGTGATAGCTCTAGATCTTGGCATGCGATAGCATTTAAAAGCACAACATGAGAAAGCTCTAAATCATGGTTTGCGATAGCTTATAAAAGCTAAACCTTGATAGCTTTAGAACGTGGCTTGCGATAGCTGAGCATGCGATAGGACGACATGCGATAGCTAGCTTTAGGTTATGGCATGGGATAGTTTGGCATGTGAAAGGTAAGCATGCGATGCTTGACTTTTGATAGCACTTAGTTGTGATGTGCAGTAGCTTGACATGCGATAGCTTAGCCTTTAATAGCTTTAAAATTTAACGCGCGATAGCTTTAAAATTTTAGCACGCGATAGCTTTAATAATTTAGCATGCGGTAGCTCTAAAACGTATCATGCGATAGCTTCAAAATGCGACACCTGACATTTTTAAAATTGAGATGTGCAATAACTATAAATGATTAAATACCTTGATTAAAGAATGATAAGTTAGAATGAATAACTTTAAAAGTGGAGAATGAAGCTAAGATTAAAAAACTAAGGAATGATAGGTAATATCATTTGAATTAGAAAAAACGTTACTGTAAGGCCTTACTGGCAACTAGATGTCTAAACATGACATTGTATTTGATAACGTTGGTGTAAGGCCTTGGTGGCTACCAACTTGTCAAACCACAAAATTGTATTTGATATAGTTGGTGTAAGGCCTTAGTGACAACCAAATTTCTACACACGACATTGTATTTGGTAATTTTTGTGTAAGGCCTTGGTGACAACCAAATGTCTAAACACAATATTGTACTCAGTAATGTTGGTGTAAGGCCTTAGTGATAACCAAACATCTAAATACGAAATTCTATTTGGTAATGTTGGTCTAAGGCCTTAATGGCAACAACCAAATGGTAAATAAACAAATGTCTAAACAAAAAATTGTACTTGGTAATGTTTGTATAAGGCCTTAATGGCAACTATATGTTTAAACACGATATTGTATTCTGTAATTAGGTGTAAGGCCTTAGTGGCAACCTAATTATTTTTTCACAACATAAATGGGAAGTTTAAGATAGAGATTTGAGTGAAAACCTCAAATGTCTAACCCTGATTTACAAGTAGTAATAGTAAGGCTTGTGTGACAATATAAGTAAAATGACTATTATCCTAGTAAGGATGTGATGCATAGAGTAAAGCACACACTTTTCTTTTAGTTGATGTTATAAGTGCATCCGTTATATGATATATTCGGGTACTTATTCGAGTTGGTTGAGTTTATGGATTAGGCAAGTTTCATTTTTAAAGGACGAATAAAGACTCCAAAGACGAAGCATGAGAATTATAGCTAATAATAGTTTTTTTATTCTGCTGCTATTGTAAAACCCAACTGTGTAATAGGTTAAGTATTCATGTTGGCATCATTATATATCAAGCATGACACTAAAATTTATGTTTTATTATATTTACCCCGGCGTGGGCATGGCTGGTTCAATGAAAATGTAATGACATTGATTCAAAAACAATTTACATTGATGTAAAAACAATTTTATGTTATGAAAGTTATTTAATTGCTCTCTTAACTTAATTTTATAAGAAAAAACTGATCTTGTTTTGTCGTTTGAAAATAATTCTCGCGATGACTATAACAACATCGACATTCATTTTTGGGTCTTGAAATTTAGGATGTTACAGGCAAAACATTCATGGCTAAGCCCTAACTCAATAAAGCAAATTAATTAGCATAAAAGAGATCATATGAGGTAGAAAGTCATTATTTCTCACCCAAGCTAGTAGAAATCCCCCAAAAAATTTCTTGAATTCAACTCTTTAAATCTCTATTTAAGAAATTCCAAAATCAACTCTACAATTTTAGGGAAATCGAGCTCATGGGTATTGTAGAGGACACTTTCACTTGAATTTATAGTATTTAGATGTGATTTATGGTGAAGGAATGAAGGAGTTATGAGAAGTAGAAAATGAGGTCAATACATCAAATATACCCTATTACAACATCAAAAAAAGGTTGCAATATGTATTTCCCAACTTTTTTGCAAACGTAGTATTAAATCAAGATGGAATAGGTTCGACGTCTTTTACAACATTTTTTAGATGTTGCAAAAAACGTACTAATACTTACAACTACAACTACTTTTAGATGTTGCAAATTTTTTTTACAACTTTTTAAAATATTGCAGAATATTTTTTACAACTTTTTTAAATATAGCGAAACATATACAACTTTTTCAAAAAACTGCACAGAAATTTCAATTGATTTCAACATGTAGCTTCATCTCAAATACTATTATTATAGAATTATAAATTTAGAAATTCAAATACATAAAATTTATCAATTTAAACAATAACACTAAATACAATATATCAATTACTTTACATATAATATTTAAAACATTGCTCAAAATACATTACGGTTAAAATAGTGAATGACCTAATCAAGATCTTCATGTAGTCGTGGCGGCTGAAATTGCACGCACAACTAAAATGGGACCAACATGGAAATGCGACACCTACTTGAAATAATTTAAGATGATCCAATGGATTAGGATTACATATAGGATCATGTCTGAAATAAAAAGTTCTAGAATTATGTTTAAAATATTTAGGTCCAGCTAATGTCTAGTGAAAAAGATGGGAAAAAAAGAAATTGAAAAAAAGAACTAACACGATAAGAGTATCCTCCACAGTTACTGCCAAAATCCCTTTTATTCCAACTATCCAATTCAATGGAAGAACTCTAAACACTAAAAAAAGTATGCATTAATCCTTAATAAGCTTGTGGTTATTGAATAGTGTGAATGAAGAATTTGGACTATATCCAGAATGAGATATGCTGGTAGCAGGTTGCTTGAAACCTACAACACCACATAAAGCAGCAGGTATTCGAACCGAACCTACACATGCATATACAGATTGTGAAAATTATGCTCTTCTGTATTAGTTACATATAGTAGATCATATATTATCTTATACTAAACCAAGAGTAAACATATATGAACTAATACCGAAACTCAAGTATTCTAATATGTGTCGAAAAATGCTAAAAAAGAAATATTTTTGTGCCGAGAAGCATGAAAAATTAAGGCAACATCAGACGAGATATGTGTTGTAGTTTTGTGTCATTGTCCCAGACAATATGGGATCAACATCTATGCATTCATTATTGTCAACTTGCCTGTATGCTAACTAGATCGAAATGGAAAGCTAAATTGATTTAAGGAAGAGCATTTATGTGTGTATAATTCTAATAAAGGACTGCAGAAATTGTAGCAGTGGAGTCTTATACACCATTCAACCATCAAAAAGCTATAATAGCAAATGAAAAGGATGGATAGTCACAAAACAGTGCACTACTTAGTGCACAAATAACTCCCTAAAACAACAATCAAAATCTGGAATAGAACAACATCACATTATCATGCAAACCAAAAAGTAAAAACTAACCAATATGTGAAGAAAAACCATTAGTTATACAAGCGATGAATTCATGAATTCTGAAACAAAGTCTGGATCCGAAGTCTGGAGCCCAATCTAGCTACTATGCTCGATCAGGAACCAAAGAGACGAGTTCACAAATTCATGAAGTTTGGAACCGAAGTCCGAAACCAAAGTAAAGAACTCGATCTGGCCACTATACTAAAATTCACGAATTCTAAAAGTGATGAATTCATGTATCAACTAAGATAACATGAAATACAAGGAGCATGGGGTTGTTGAGAGTGCAGAAACATATTTAATTTCTCATAAAATAAGCATGTGCTTAGTTAGAGCACAAACAATTCCATACCGAAGACTAGAAGCTTCACGACAGAATTCTGGATCAGTTTCTTTGGCTCTCTGATAAGGTTCTGTGTCACAGTCGATGTTCTTTGTGCATTTCTTATAAGCATTGTATAAAGTTTTCTAATTGAAAACTGACCAAGTATGTAGTGTTAGTTACTCATCATTAGCATATTGATATTTCAAACATATAGTTCAATATAGTGATTTGCATGCAGTATGCCAAAATTCACCAAATTAGCTACCATTGTACATTATTTTCTAAAAGCTTATTTATAAGTGGTTAATGTGGATAATACTTGAAAGTGGATGAGTATAATTTCAACTGAAATCAGATTATAATGATGATTACCAACTAAAATAAAACTATCTATGGCAACTTACCATCCCAACCATATGAAGCAGCATCTTTCTCCTACATTTTGTACATGGCTTCAGCCATTTCTTGAGTGTCGAGCATGTATGCTTTAGTCATATCTAGGCCATAGGAATCAAGAAGCTTTCCACTTTTCCTTTTTCCTCTCTTCCATCCGTTTTTGTTTTGAAATACCCTTTAACCCATCGGGATCTTCAAATTTCCTTTTCTTTGCCACCATATGCACGATACTCGACCGGGCTTGGATTTGGAGCTGAAGGAGAGGAGGGTGGAGGGGAAGGAAGAGGTAGTGGAGAGAGCTCGTGATGGAGGAAATATTTACATGTATGGAGAATTTAGATCTAGGTTTTGTTGATTTGGGATTTGGGAAGTGTGGTATTTTTTTCTCTAAATGTTTAGTTTAGAGTAGAAGGAACCTGAAAATTTTCAACCCTTAATGAAGTGGTGAATGAAAATATAAAGTGGGAAAACTTTTCAAGTATAAACTAGTTTTCAACGCTTAATGAAATCATTTCTAAGGGTACGTTCGTGGACAATTTATGCACAGCTAACGTTTGCGTCACTTTGAATGCGTCCGATGCATCAGATTCCAATGTTAATTAATCACAAGAATGCACCGTACTGGCAACCAATTGTTATATAGATGCATTCAAATTAAAGTTGTGCAACATAAGACTGGTTCATAGATAATATATTCATAAGTAATATATTATAAACCAATATTGTATTTGCACTTCGAGCTACTAGTATAGTAGTATGTCAATTTTCTTTTTTAGTGCATTTTAATTTCATAATTTATATATAATATAAATTTATTTAATTGTATTAATTAATTTTTTTTAAGAAAAATACAATAACAAAAATAATTATTTATAATAAAACAACTAAAATGCCTTTTTCGAAATGCCCCTATCATAACTCGAAAACGCATTCCCCCTTTTGTGCCTCTTTCAAATGGGCCCCTTTCGTGTCGTACAAGAACATACCGTAAATGTCTATTATACTCTATTATTTATGAATTACGAATTATGAATCATTAATTATAATAAATTATTATGTAAATTATACATCATTAGGTATATATTATAATTTATACATAATTACTATAAATTGTTAATTATAATTTATTAATCATTAATAAATAGTTATATTAAATTATTATTTACTAATAAACTATTTATTAATAATCGTTAATTATGGTAGATTATAAATTATTTACAACGTTTATGAAATAAATAAACATAAAATAATAAAAATAATCATTATCCATAATTTATAAATAATATAAATTCATTCAACTATATAATTTAAGAATAGTTAAAATAAAATAAAACTATGATAATAGTAGTTTCAAATTACTATTTATTATAATATTTTCAAAAAATTGTAAACATATCAATTATTAATTAAATATATTACTAAATAGTAAATTAATTATTAATTATTAAACTATAATAAATTGTTAAATATTAATTATTAAAATAAGAAATTAATTAAATATTAAATGTTAAATGTTAATTATTAAATATTAATTGTTAAAATTTAATTAATTATTACCTATTAAATTATATTTATTAATTATTAAAAGTAATTAATAAATATTAAAAGTAATTTACAAATTAATAATAAGTGTTTGAACCAAAAATTGCACAAACACCAATAAGTTTATGTAGTAGAGATCAAATGAAGAAAAGTAAATGAAAATGAGGAAATAAGCCAGGCACAATTATTTATAGTGGTTCGGCAAAGCAAGGTCTACGTCCACTTTGAAGTTTTATTGCTTATTGCTGATTTGGAGGCAGAGGTTCTTGGGGGTTGGTACAACTCCAAATAATTTCAGAGTTACAAAAATATATCAAATACTAGAGCTAGACCCTAAAAGGTCCCCATAAATGAGCCCTACCCACCTTTTTATAGAGGTAGGGGCCTAAAATCTCATCTAAAATATCTCCAAACCATTGTGCATGAATTTGACCAATTCTCCCAAAATAATAGATGCAACCTTAGTAGAAGCTAGGAGTCGGTACCAATCCCTAAGTGGGAGTCGGTACCGATCCCTAAAATGTCCATATTTGGCATCTTCAATCCCTCACCTCGGACAGTCTTGTAGTCAAGTTTTTGATTCCATGGTCGTTTGTACTTGTTTCAGCTTGTTTCTGAGCCTAAATTATGGAGTTGAAGGAGAACGAAGTTGTAGTTTTAATGTCCATGGAGTTCTGTAACGAAACACCTTTCTTACTCCGAAAGATGAGACATTAATGGTAAAAGAAAGATAAGAAGAGAAGAAACTAAACAACACAAAATCTCACAACGCAACGGAACAATATATATTACTCAACATAATATATTACAAAGTCATTTCAAAAATGTTACATCTGTGTCATTCTAATATAAATTCTAGCCTAAGATAGTTATAACATCCTGTCCCTACCTAACGGATACAATATACATATAATACAGCAGAAAACAAGGTAATAACTAGCTATCAATGAAGCCACCTACTCCAAGCTCCTCCAAATGAATCTGTGGAAAAACATGAACTACTTGGCTGCCCATTCAAATTTGAGCACCCAAGAGTTTAGGAAAAGGGAAAATATACTCCGGGTTAGACATGGGTCCGGTGTGAGTAAAGCATAAGTTTTAACTTTATAAAAAACCTTTAAATCAAAGGTATCTCATAAGGCCACACCACACATAAACACGGATGGGTTTTACCTTACGATAACCAAAACATTTGTGTATAAAATCCAGTGATCTTATAATAATATCTAGGGATCAAAATAAAATATGAATATAGCTAAAATGCTTACATCTCACATTTCAACATAGTTGGGCACAACTAAGTCCATATGGTGCTTATTGGAAAATCAATTCCATACGATGACTGGACTACTGGGGTACCGCCCATCACGGAGCATCTCTAGATAAAATAACACCAAGGTCGAACCTATCGACCCCGCCAACACAGAACCGGCCTACCCCTTATTGTATAGTATCGAATATGATCACCCCTTATGTTAATGGGCCCAAAGCATACAAATGAGAGATAATATGGACTCTAGATAGGGATGATCATACCCTAATGGATGCGACCCACCTAGCCCTACTGCATCTCCCTTGTTTTAATCATTCCGGGATGATGAGCCTTGAGGCTACATTTTAACTTTTATATAGCACTTCCGACTTGGAATGCTAACAATGCCATCCAAGCAACAATGCAATGCCACCATTCATCCATACAAGTTGTCCAGGAGATGGACAAACTGAAGGCACTACTTCTACTACATCCTTTTAGAATCACCCTCCTGATTAGTAGCAGGCAGCCCTTGCACTTCAAAGAAATCCGTCTTCAATCCCATCATCTTCAAGATGGTTTTACTTCGAAACGCCTGAGTCGGATAGAAGTGGTTTTCGAATAACATATCCAATCCTGATCTCTTCGAAAATACATTCGATAGTTTCTGATAAACTCAACCCCGGTTCTTTAGGAAATAAATAGTCAAAGATAAGAGTGGAGGTCACCGCCTAACCGTTAGTGGACAGATTTTCTTATTATTTGTCTTAAGAGAACGAAACAAGATTTATTCGCATAGTACAGTATCATCAGAGATGACCGTGCCATATAACTCATGTGTTTCTCCTAGATATTTCCAAAGTTACGTTTTGGGTCCATATTTGATAGTCGGTTTTTTTACCAACCAATAAACAAACAACAACCAATTCCATTTGAGATTTAGTTATCCATAGCAAACACTAAGCCTCAAAACAAATCTTTATTCAATAAATCTCTTTTCAAAACGTTTGTCTAAAACATTCATATACTTGTCTCTCTGGCATAAGTATACTCACAAAACATTTGTTAATAACTTCTTACCTCCAAACCTTGTTAATAATGATTAAACAAATTTTGTTTAAATTGGAGGTAAGGAAAATCCCAAACACAATGCCCTCGGTGTTAAGTGTGGAATGAATGTACCATACCACCATTTATAAAGGTTCGGTTTAGAGAAACCCAGATCTCAAATTCTTTTTATTTTGATAAATCCTTTTTAGTCTGTTCTATTTCATTCATGAAATGTCCTTTACTTGAAATCCAAATCTATTTCAAAATACCTTCCAACTTCCAAATTCATTTATAAAACCCTTTTTTAAATATTCAAAATCTTTTATATAAATTGCTTTTATAAATATCCAAACTTTTTATAAATTTCTTATAAATATCCAACCCTTTTTATAACTCCCTTTATGCATATCCAAATCATTTTCTAAAACTTCTTTTATAAATACCCAAAATCATTTACGGAACTTCTTTATAAACATTTCCTGTTTAAACAACTTCTTAAATAACCTTAAATCAAATTGCTTCCTTTAATAAGCAAATCCATTTTATAAATCTCCCTTATTTATGAAATCTTCTTTGCTTAAAAACTCATATGTATTTACCCAAAGTACCTTATAAATTTCCAAATTCCTTTATAAAACTCTTTATAAAAACTTCTTTTTATAACATGGAAAACCATTCTGATTAGTTAAAAACATCTTTAGTAAAACCATTTGTCGAATCATTCTTTAAAATATCTTGTGCAAAATGCAATAACTTTGAAACCATTTCAAAAAGAAAATGAAATATTTATCTTTACAAAATCAAACGGAGGCTTAGCGACCGTAATGGTGCTTTTAATTTGGTTTTACTTTTCCAATTTAACGTTGGCATCACATAACAACATGCATATAAGGGATCGACGCATAACCATCAATCAACTTAAGTAAATGTCCAAGTTAATTGTAATAGCAGAATCGTTTTGTTCTGCTAATGGATGTCATTTAGTTTTTTCGAATCATATGAGGTTACTGAAAGGTAAGTGATATAGAAATCCCTTGATTTAAAACTAATTTGAAAGAAAACAGTTTAAAACAAAACTGATTACATAAACTCAAAGCGATTTTTGAAGTAAATTAAAACCCTTGTAAATGAGAGTCAAATCCTTGCTAAATAGTAATTAAACTCTAATTAAAAGTAATTAAACCTTGTTAACATAATTAACTTTAATCAAAGACTAATTAAACAAAACCCCTTTTTAAATAATAATTAATTAATAATTATCTTAAATAAATAATTAGTAATAATTAATTATCCTTAATTCAAAATTAAATAATATTTAACATTAATTAAGTAGCAAATCATGATTAACTTAATTGATTAACGTTTAAGTATAAATACCATTATAACAAATGATTAAGTACTAATTACCTTTATTAATTAAATAATCAATTATTTGATCATTAAACAAATAAATAATTAAAAAAATTAAATAATTGTTCTCTAATTACTTTATTAAAGTTAGAAAACATTTCCAAAAAGATTTCTAAATGAAAATGAGTTTGGATTAGAAACTAATTAAATTTTTCTGAACTACACGTATAGCGACTATCGCTATACGGACCCATAATTTCAAAAACTTGAAACTTCCTTTTTCTAACTTTTGAAACTTCCCTTTTGAACTCTTATCCTCTTTGAAACATGAAAAAAAAATTTAGAAACCAAATCAAAGTATTAAACTTGAAAACTTTTCATTTTGAAAAAAAAATCAATCTTTCGACAAAATGCGGAATTCTACGTCGCTTTTGGTTAGCGAATCGCTACCTTTGTGTCATTGTAGCATCCCCCTACTTGGAGGCCCAAAAACAACGGCTACGGATGTTGCAGTCATCTATAGTTATTAATTCTCGGCGATCAAATACGGCGGTGCAAGATAAATTGATACATAGATCACAAGAATATGGAAAAAATTTAACAATTCATAAACAAATTTCCACATTCAATTCAAAACACTTGATGTTCATTACATAATCCCAAAAATATAACCACGTTCACCACAATTTAATTATTACAAATACGCCAAGAGCGACATATGAAGATGCCCCCTTGGTTGATCAGAGTACATAGTAAGGTCAACAAGTCTGCCTTTACAAACAAAACACACAACGGAAAAGACAATTCTAAATAACTATCTGTGTAACGACCTGTAATTTTCGACAATTAAAAATGTTAATTAATTAAGATTTTGGGATTTAATATTGGAAGAAAATTTAAAATTTATGATTTGTTAAAAAGAAATAACTAGAATGTAATACTAATAATGTTAATTTAATGTAATCGATGACAATTTGTATGTAATTTCAAGAAATTAAAGTAATTGTAAAGTTAATTTGGTAATAATTGTAAAAAAAGAAATAAACTAAATGTTGTATCAAAACGGTGAAATTGTATGCAATTAATTAATTAAAATTGGTTAATATAGGATAATTAATCGGTATGTGAATTTATTAGTTCTGTTTGTTAACAATAAATATAGAAATGTGTTTGAATTGGTAAGTTGTAACAATGGTTTAATTATAAATTTACTATTTAATTCGTTGAAATAAATTGGAAATCAATTGCAATTTATACATTGAAATATTGCAGTTATTGTGAATTAAAATGATAACCGTAGAATATTGATATACTAAAGGGTAAACCAATGTTAATTATATCCATAGAGTAATAATGGATTCAATAATAAGATAAAAAAACCAAATAAATGGATTTATTGGAATTTAAATTAATAATCAATGAATTTATTCAATTGAAATTGAACACGGTGATTAGTGCAATATTTAACATTGGTTTTGGCTTGGAAATTTATTTTAAAGGATTATAATTTATTATGTAATCAAAAATGATAAAATTGGTTAGTTATAAAAAATTGAATTTGAAAAGTGATTAAATTAATTTAATAATAATTTATTTAATTAATTTGAAAATAGCCATTTTGGCCACTGTCTCGGATTTCAACGAAACTAGTTTTATCGGATCCGTAACAGTGAATTATTGTAGAATTTAAAGTTTCGTAGCGATCAGACTTGTCGTTTGATCGTGCAGGCTCGAAACGCGTAGAAATCAATTTATTGAAATCAATTTGAAATAAGCTGATTTTAAAAGCTTACTTCTTCATACAATGGAATTAGGACTTGAAACCTGTTCCATTGAGTTTAAAAATATCGATAACATCTATTTTGATATATGGGATGACCTACTTTCGTTTTCGAGACAGAACGGGCTTTTCAGGTCATTATTGCCGTTCGAACCAATTCGATGCGTTGTTCATTCTTTCTTATCGGGCTTTGTTCATATGAATAGCTTCTTCTATCAAACCCTAGCAGTATTTTTGTTTCTACTATACGTATAATTCTATCTGCCTAACTCCTTCTTCTAATGGCAGAAACCAAATCCAATTACAAAAACCTAAATCCAATTTCCAAATCAATTTCAAAATCAAACTCCTCAAAACCCTAACATATTATATATCATTGGAAAGCTCACGATGAGCATAATCCACTGCAGTGATTCGTTTTTCAATTTGGTTCATGGTTTGGCCAGAAATTGGTGATTTAGTTTCGGCTGTCGAAACTAGGGTTTCGATTTTAACAGTGGATCTTCGTCCTGAAATCGATCGGATGGCATGGTCTTGTAGAGGTCATCGAGTAGAGTAGATCCATGGTGGTAGTTTGGGTCACAAGGCATCAGATTGCTAGAATTTGGCACTTGAACGAGCGGCGGCGCTGGCGTTTACAGGAAGAGAGGGAGGGCCGCGAGGCTAAGTCTGGGAGGCGAGTTTAACGGAGCTACTTAATGGAGTCGAAACTCGACCAGACGGCGACAGTATTCTCTTGATAGGTGGCGGCTAGGGTTAGCAGTCGAGTCGAGAGCGGTCTGGATGGAGGGTTTCGATCGTGAACTAGCTAGCTGATGTAGGCGTACACGTGTTCTTTTCTTTTTTATTTTATTTTGATTTTTAATTAAATTTTAAACGTTCTAACTTATATAACTTTTGCATACGAGGTCGGATTTGCGCGCGGTTTGCTCCACTGCGATCGTAGCAGAATTACAAACATTTTGGACATGATTTGGATGAATTCTAAGACTGTTCAATTTTGGGACTTATTTTAGATTTCAAATCGATTTGAAATCTAAGGTGAGTGTTTTAACACACTCACAACTACTAAATTATCTGATATTAGTTAAATTGAATTTATGACGTGATTAGAAATTGATTGGTTGATGTTTGGTATATTTAAATTTTCATTATAGTTAAATCTGACTTTTATTTAATTTAATCACCATTTAATTTAATATTGAATTTTAAATTATCTATTAATACTTGTTATTGATAAACAGTCAATTGTTGTTATTTATTTGTTTATTTGGATGGTGATTGTGATGGATGTTGATTGTTGATATTGGATGACTGGATGTTATATTTTATATTATTATAACACTGCAAGTTCCCTATGGGTTGAAATGATACATACCCGAACGATCTGTAGATTAGGGAAAAATCGTTATGGGTTGAAATGATAAACCCAAGCGATTTTATTGATTTTGAATTTATTTTGGGATTGTGGGTTGAAATGATATATACCCGTAAAATTTAAATATTTTGGGATTGAAATGATAAATATCCATAACACTTGACTGTAGGGTAGAAAATTATATGCGGACACCGGATTGGTTAAATTAAACGATTTTAAATCCAAAATTTTGAATTCAGTTAAATGATATTTTGGAAAATTTTAGATTTATATAAACTGAATTATTTTCGAAAATCCAAGCTTTAATGTTGAAATTGGAATTGGTTTAAAGGAATTATTTAAAGAAATTTAGTTGAAAATTTAAAGTTGAATTTGATGTATAACTGAAATTTATCGGAATTGAGTTATTGAAAAAGTTGAAATGTAACTTTCAAATCTACTGAATTTAAAGTAGTTTAAATTTATATTTCAAACTTGGATTTGAAATCGATATTGATTTAATGGTTTTAAACGAGAATCTGAACTGAAAGACAAGAATTGGGTTTGTTGATTTGAAAGCTGGACATGGTCCAGATGTGTTGAAATGAAGGAAACAGTTTAATTTGATATTAATTTCAAATTTATTATTTTAATATAAACTGTTTAAAATATAATATTTTTAAATCCTAATCATTAAGATTTTCAAACTATTAAACTAATTTAATCTATTTTAAAATATTTTAATCAATTTAAACTATTTTAATCTATTTTGAATCTATTTAATCTATTTTAAATCTATTTAATCTATTTTAAATCTATTTAATCTATTTTAAATCTGTTTAATATATTTAAATCTATTTAACCTATTTTTTTTATCTATTTAACTATGCTAAACTATTTAAACTATTTATAACTATCTAAACTATTTTCTAAATTTTAGATGGATTAAGTGGAAGTGTTTATAATTAAATCCTTGGTTTTTAAAGCGAATATAGTTAAATGATGTTATAACATAAGTTAGGATTTGAAATAATATTTGCTAGTGAAATGGCATATTAGATTAAATATGATGATTTTGAATGAGGATTTAATTAACTTATCTTATCGATATGATTTCGAAAGTGATATGGTTTGAATTGAATATGATATTTTGATATCAATTATGAATCGGTTTTGGAAATGTAAAAGAACCATCCGGTGTGAAATAAGCGTTTGGTTGTTAAAGAGACCGGGATCAGATATTGTCATACTCTCTGCCAATGCCAAAAACCACTTTAGCAACTGGGTACGTGGTGGGGATTCTAGAATGAAGTAGGATGGTTTTCAAATGATTCTGTATGAGGTATTTACGTAGCCCTGACTCCCGTGAGTCAGCTTGATGTGGCAAAAATAGGAGCTATACCGGGCCAAGTAAGGTCGCACCTCAAAATCGAACACATTTCTTCGATATCATATTATGACTTTGTGATTGATTTGGTGGCCACTCGATTTTTTTATGGGAGTGTGTTCCGAGGTGGACGGTAGTAGCTGCTATGCGTTACCACCAGTCCGGGAGTGAAAATGGTAGAATCCTACCCTAGCATTGCCTCACGTGCCTTGTCACATGCCTTATCGCGCCCACTACGAGTTTGTTTTGTACCGTACCTATGGAGTGCCCTCTGGGTAAACCACCGGTTTGGTGGAGCTTACGACACTGTATAGACTACGGGAATATATAAAATGTGTTAAGGGGGATATGGGTAACTCCTTAACGCTATTTTAATACTTTACTTTACTATAGACATATTATAATAGCATATTATACTACATAGTAGACAGTTTAACGAATCCTTAGGAGATGATAATCCTGAACATCTCTTAAGTTATTGCACGCACGTTAGACACTGGATAGGAGATGTAAAACCCAGTAAACATCTCTGAAGTCGTTGCACTAATATTTATTTATTGTTGATTTAACTTACATAAGATCTTTTAATTCTGACTCGAGTGTTTTGTCTTTTCAATTCACTCGGGTCAGTCTGAGCTTTTCAGTATATCGAAGAGCTTATTTCTGGGAGAAGAAGACGAAGATTTAGCACTGTTATTTATTTATTTTATTTATACTACTACATCATGTTGTTCCGCTGCATTACTTATTTATTTCCGTTGTATGTAACTCTGATCTTGGTTTCTCCGAGTATTAGGTCGAGCATTTCCACTGGTAGTGGTGCTTCCTCCACAAAGATTTCCTCCTCCGTCTCCTGCCTCCATATCCTCTTTCTCGTAAATCTACATACGAGCTTTAGTAAGATACAGAAGAACGGTCTAAGAGAGAGGGGAATACGTACTTAGATATATACCTATATATCAAATACAAGTACGTTACTATATCGTTAACCCAAACCCTGATTATATTTTTAAATTCATTGGATTATGTTTCAAAAAAGCTTTTAGGTTTATCTTTTCCTTTAAAGATGCTCTGATACCAACTTGTAGCATCCCCCTACTTGGAGGCCCAAAACTAACGGCTACGGATGCTGCAGTCATCCGCAGTTATTAATCCTCGACGACCAAATATGGCGGTGCTAGATACATTGATACACAGATCACAAGAATATGGAAAAAATTTAACAATTCAAAAACAAATTTTCACATTCAATTCAAAACACTTGATGTTCATTACATAATCCCAAAAACGTAACCACGTTCAACAAAATATAATTATTACAAATAAGCGAAGAGTGACATATGAAGATGCCTCCTTGGTTGATCAGAGTACATAGCAAGACCAACAAGTCTGCCTTTACAACCAAAACACACAGCGGAAAAGACAATTCTAAATAACTATCTTCCTCCTGCATGCCTCCGGAAGCTTTATTCGTCTAAGAAGAAAACATGAAAACCTTAAATCTCAAACTACTCAAAATTAATTGAGTACCCAAGAGTTTAAGGGGAAAACAAAAACTTTGAGCCATATATAAAGATTGGTATGAATAATAATCTAACATCTCAATCCTTTTAGTTATCTAGTGAGACCATGCCGCTTAGCGGAATGGGTTTTCCCCTCACTAGTATCCTAAAACCTTTTTAAAACCATATTATGTGCTCCTGCATCTACAATGGTTAAAGCATACATTTTTAAAATATTATGATGATATGCATACTTGGAAACATTTAGGATTTCCCATCCCCAGTTTAATCTGACACCCTATCATAATTATAGTTTCTAGGGTCACTATTAACCTTTTAGTTTTCATGGGTTTACTAATAACCTTTATATAATTAATGAACATCCAGTTCTTTTCATAGTTTTCATAGGGTCACTAAGAACCTATAGGCTCCTGCCAGTTAACTTAATTAACTCATGGGTCCCCCTAAACCTATTAGTCATTCTAATAACTAATCATCTTATCTGAGTTTTCATGGGTTGACTAGGAACCTATGGATTTATCCAGTAACTCACTTCACATCCTAGTTTTCATGGGTTAACTAGGAACCTACTGATACTTTTATTAGCAACTTTGTTATCCTAGTTTTCATGGATTGACTAGGAACCTATAGACTAATGTCAATTCTTAATTCAGATATAGTTTCCATGGGTTCACTACAAACCAATTAGCCCCTGCTAACTGTCCTTAATACATAGTTTTCATGGGTTTACTATGAACCTTTTGGTTACTTCTAATAACTACATAATCATAGCCTTGATGGGTTTACTATAAACCTTTTGGTTTCCACCAATAACTACTAAGTTTAAGCACCCTATATTTTTGGTCACCCTGACTCCTTGGATGCAATTCTACTCATTCAGGAGTTTAAGAAATTTATATTCACTACAGAGTTAACCTAGCTGGTTCTTCTAGCCCTATTTTCCCCAAAATACAGTTATGGGTGATCATGTGAATATATTCATATTTGATGAAGCAAAACAACAATTTAACAATACCACTCATATGGGTTTAAGGTCCTTGAAACACTTTTCACATAAAACATAGTTAACACCTTTAACTTATATTTATCAAGACCATACTTCTTCAAAATTACATATTTAAAGTCATTACAAAACTCCTTAATATAAGCCATGGGTTTTCCTTTAAAAGTTTGAGTATGGGTTTTTAAAACCTTTCGACAACGTCGAAAGCTTCTACTTTCAACCCCTTCGAAAGCTTTGCTTTCGACCCTTTCGAAAGCATAAATCCTATCTTTTAAAACAATAGGCTCCAGCCTTTTTAATACTTTAAAACACTTCCTTCAAAACATTCGACCTTGTCAAAGTATCATTAAATAAGAGTAGAACCTTTCGAAACCATTGAAAATCAAACCTTCCGAAAGCATTGGGTTTGTACTTGAAAATATTACTTTGGGTCATAGTGAAAATAGGTGAAAGTATCTCTTTCAAAACTACAATTTATTTTATAAAATATTGGGGAAGTTTGATGGTTTCAAAACCATCCTTTCGAAAGCATTAAAACATCTGGGAAAACAATTGAACCTTTCGACAACGTCGAGGGCTTTGCTTTTGACCCCTTCGAAGGCTTTAGGAAGCGACTTGTTTTTATAAAAACCATTAAACCTTTCGACAATGTCGAAAGCTCCTGCTTTTGACCCCTTCGAAAGCTTTAAACAAAAACAAGGGCGGAATCTTTTTTTCAAAATCCTCTTTGAAACAACCTTTCGAAAACATAGCTTTCGACTATGTCGAAAGCTCCTTTCAAAACTATCCTTTCAAAACCATAGCCTTCGACCCTGTCGAAAGCAAGCATAGCTTTTGACCTTGTTGGAAGCTCTTTATAAAACCAACCTCTCAAAATCATAGCTTTCGACCTTGTCAAAAGCAAACATAGCTTTTGACCTTGTCGGAAGCTTTTTAAAACAGGCAAGTGATTTTCCTTTTCAAATCAAAGTAAACTAAGGGTCCAAACCCTTTGAAAGCAACCCTTCGACACCATACCTTCGGACTTGGTCCAATTCACAGCATACCACCCGAATGATATCATGTGCATTGCTTTTGACCTTATTGGTCATTGAAGTCGAAATGTCTTGGTCGATAGGTCTAAGTCGAAAGGTTTTCCAAAGAAGGTTGAACCATCTTGTTCTGGGTAAAAGCTAATTTTGCCAAAATAAGTATACTTTTTGTAACAAACTTGCCTACGTGTAACCATTTGATTGGCTTTCATAAACTTTTAAATAATTTCGATAATATTTGCTGCATTTTCTCAGATCTAAAATCAAGTTAACTTTTAACAAATAATCCCTTCCTCTTATAAAAACAATTAAATCATAGATCCTCCTTTCAAAATAATTTAATTTCCATACTAAATCACTTAGTAAAAATCCCCAAAAATTCCAGAAATTCACTTTAATCATGTTATTTAACATATCAAAATTTCAGACCCAAATTCTTAATATATTTTCCAAAATAAATTTATAAACCCAAATAACCAAATTTTCCTTTGAAAATTCATAACTAATTCTCCATGGCTTGGAAAATTGTGAAAATTGAAACCCAACTCCAAAATCACGTTTTCCATAACAAATAATTTTCCCATGGCTTTTAAAAATCATTTAATCTCAGTTTTACCCTAAAACCGTGTATATCTCCTTTTAAACAACCTTGTTTAATCTACATAAATCATCAATCAAGCATATCATTATTCAATATATCATAAAAACAGATTTACCCTTAAATCCGAAACCATATGATTATAAAACAAAAATAGAAATGTAGAAATTATTATTCACCTTAGATTAGATAAGGAAATTGAAGTTTGATTGAGATTGATTTCTTCTAGCTTGATCCTAAGCTTTACTTCGATTTTCTCTTCTCTTCCTAATGGCCAGCCTTGCTTGCTTCTTACGGTTATAAATTTTGTTTGAGGTAAAATGAACGTGTATGACTAAGGAGAATAGTATAAGGGGGAAATATGGATGGCTATTTACCCTAATGCCCTTATGTTTAATTACTTAACCATTTATAAGTTTATTTAACTAAATAAGCACATAAAACAAATACAACATTTAAACATGATATCACATCATAATATTATAGCAACATCATAAACAAAGTATTGCTTCACAATACTAACTAACTTTTCCAATATTCAAGGTATAATCTTTATCGCCTACTCAAACTTCGGCATAAGCAATCAACACCAAATCAACATATATCCATACATACACAACATATAACATTACTACATACTCAAGCAACATTTTAACATATAAATTTTATAACTTCAAAAAGTTAGTAACCTGAGTCTTAAAAACATGAACTTTACTCACCAAACTTTCACTAAATCAAGGCAAATTTCTATCGAACTTGAATATACTCCTAGCAAACAACCTTAACTTGAAAATATGACTTTTTGTGGCCTTGGAGAGACAAGTTTGGCTTGGCTTTGGCTAGTATTGGGTTCGGTCTACTTGGTTTTAGGTAGTTATGTGCTTGCTTTGTGAAGAGAAGAGTCTAGGGATTGAAACAGAGTTATTTAAGCTATGTTTTGAAATGTTTTTACTAACTTGTTCTGTTTGGAATTTAGAGAAGGAAACCATAAAATTACATGAAGATAAGAAGAGGATTTTGACATGAGAATGTAAATGAAAGCAAAGAAGAGGATGTAGGAATGAGGGGGGTATATATATAGGCTTAGGAATTTTATTAAAATATATAAAGTGGTTATAATTAAATATATACACATGCATGCACTCCATACCTCCCTTCTCCCTTACTTGTACATGTTACCGCTCTCTTTCCCATGCCTTGAATCATGCTAGAGCTTCCATGTGTGTGTACTAAAGATATGGAGATGATTTGTATATATATAAGTGTATAAGATAATACACATAAGTATGCTTAATTAATACTAGTCCTAACATATATTAATGTGTGCATGTTGCACTAAGTTTGCTCAACGTTCACGATGACTTTCGAGTGTCGAAAAGTCGAAATTTCTGTAACGACCCACCTTTTCGGACGGTTTAAATTGACAATAAACCACACATGTTAACTCAAACCATTTAAAAGAGAGGATTGTTAATAGGCTAAATAAGAAAATAAGAGAAAGAAAGGAAAAAAAACACAGAATCTCACAACGGAATGACAAAATATAATAATCAAATAAACAGTTCATGAAGCTATTTACAAATAACATTTGATTACACTTTTATAATATAGATCAGAGTTATACATACAGTAGGAATAAATAAATAATGCAGCGGAACAACATGATGCGGTGGAATAAATATAATAAATAGTAATAAGTGGAAAATAGGCACAAGGACAAATTTTCATAAAAATTTTGGCTGAAGGACAACAAGTTTTATTTTCAGGCTAAAGGACAAACTTTGAAAGATAATTAGGTTGAAGGACAATGCTAATACAACTAGCATTTTGTATAATGTAAAACTGGATATAATGCTAGTTATAATTAGCATTTTGTACAATGTTTGCACTGTACAAAATGCTAACTATATTTAGCATTTTCCTTCAGCCTAATTTTCTTTCAAAGTTTGTCCTTCAGCCCAAAAATAAAACTTTGTGTCCTTCAGCCTAAATTTTTTTCAAAGTTTGTCCTTGTGCCTAATTCCCTCTAGTAATAATATACTAAATCATCGTCCTCCCAAAAGATAATCTTCAATGAGCAGAAATACTCAAGCTGACCCGAGCGTAATGAAAAGACAAAACACTCGAGTCGGAACTAAAAGATTTTATGTAAGTTAAATCAAAAAAAGTAAATATGAGTGTAACGGCTTCAGAGATGTTTACGAGAGTTTACATCTCCTATCCAGTGTCTAACGTGCGTGCAATAACTTAAGATATGTTCAGGATTCCATCTCCTAAGGATCCGTTAAACTGTCTACATATATAATACAATACGTTATTATAATATGTCTACAGTAAAATAAAGTATTCAAATAGCGTTAAGGCGTTACCCATATCCCCCTTAACACATTTTTATAAATGTTGTAGTTTATATAGTACTGTAAACTCCACCAAACCGGTGGGCCATCAGGGAGCACTTCATAGGAGCGACACAAACCAAACTCGTAGTGGGCTCGATCAGGATAAATATGACAAGGCACACGAGGCAATGCCCAGGGTAGGATACTACCGTTTTGCAGAACCGGGTTGGTGGTAACGCATTGCAGCTTGTGACGACCCGGAATTTCGAGCAATAAACAATTTAATAATTTATATTAAATATTAAATTGTTTTGATATATTTTGGATTTATAAGACTTAAATGAATACTTTTCTTTAATTAATTATTGTATTGGTGAGTTTTATCTTTTAAAAACTAATTAATTATGTTTCCAAACTTCTAATATTTCTTTAGTGATTTGGGAAATTATCATTTATTTAATATTAGGTCTTTTCAAAGCTATCAAATAAATAAAATATGGGTTTAAATATATAAGATAAATGTTTAAATAGTTTTAAAACTTGTTCTAGCTTTAGTATATAATATTAAGTAAGTAGTTATAGTAAAGATATAATTTCTTTTATAAATCATTTCAAATTGTTAAATGTGTAATTTATTTTAAAATAATAAATAAGAATGTACATATGAAATTAATAGATGAAAGTAGAATATATGACTTCACCTATATTTTAAGGCAACTTGACTAAAGTAAAATATCATGACAAACAATAAAACTAATAATAAAATAAATATAACAAACAAGGAAATATAAAATATACATAAGTAAATTTCATAGCTTTGTAAACAATTAAACAAACACTCTACACATCTAAACAACATCCATTACATTTTATAATCAAACAACATATCAAACAATATATTAGAACAACACTCATTTACATTTCAATCACAATTCAATATAAACTACATAGCAAGTCGAGCAAGCATGTTAGCAAACTTGCATAGGGGAAACTGGTGGGTCGAATGGGATTTATGCATGCAGGCCTGAGAAAAAAAAGAATCAAAGGCAAAGTAAAATGTATTTTTACTTGTAGCTTGTAGAGTAAGACTCGGGCAAGAAAAAAATAAGGGGATAAGTATGACCATACTTACAACATGTACAAAATAAAATAAAGAATAGTATTGTAAACATGATAAGGACCAAGGCACCATCATCTCTAGTACAAGCAAGATCAATTCAGCCTGCACTTGTTCTTATATATCAATCTTTCCTTTTCTTCTTTTCGTTCATTAAAACTTAGCTTGCCAGAGAATTATAAAACCTGAGAACATCTCCTCTAAAACAAATGTAAACCAGAGAAAAATCAAAACCTATGCATTTTTGCAAACTAAAACCTGTAGTCTTCATTTTCTTCAATCTGTTCAAAGGCCTGCATCTTCTTCTACCTAAAACAAGCTTAAGGAAAACAAACATTTCCAGCAATTCAAGTTTTAAGATCAGAGAAGCATTTATTTTTCAACATTCAAGTTTAAAGCTCAAAACTGGTTTCAAAATCAAAAGTGCTCTGTTCTTCATTTGGACAGGTGAGTAACATTTTATTTAAAAACATAACTGGTTAATATGAAGCATGTTCTCTCTGAGATGCTATATATTTCGTATACATGTGATTGTGCAAATCTGTGTATGTATGTACACTTGAATACTCTGTTAGCCTGTTACCAGTTGTTTACCTTGTTTAAGTAGATAGGAAAATAAATCTTTATCTCTCGATCTATTAATTATTAGAACTTAGGATGTAAACAAAAACTGTTCGTTTAACTATAATCTAAGTATTAAAATTTTATTTAAGTCGAAACAAACTATATGGCCTTTGGAAATCAAGAAACAACATTCAACTTTAAATATGTTCAAAAATAAATTTCTTGTTTAAGGGATTCAGGAGTATAGAGTGAAACATCATACAAAATCAAGATTTTTAAAACAAGTTTTACGATTTATAAAGAAGGGGATGAAGAGCAGTTTTGTTTTGACTGGTTTGTGCATTTGGGGTTGCCGGGGACGATTGAGTCGACAGGAAGGGTCGAGTGTTGGTCGAGAGGTGGAGGAGTGACCAGTGGTTCATGGAAAAATGGTGCGGTGGTGGTTCGTCAACGGTGGTGGTGGCGGCGTACGATTTAAATTTTTAAACCTAATTTTGCGTGGCTTTGGGTTTTCATCTCGTTCGAAGTCGTTGATTGATCGAGTATCTCGTGCTTCTGAGGTTTTGTAGTGGGGAGGTGGACGAGGCTGTGGTCAGAGTTGGGTAGCCTCCGGTGGTCGGAGCGTCGAGCTTGGGGTGTTGCCAGGGATTGTGGTGTTGAGGGTAGTGTGTTTCCAGGCTTTGATTTGAGCATCTCGTTTTCGATCTCGAGCTCGAGTTTGTAGTGTCGATCTGAGGGTTGAAATAGGACGTAGAGGTGGTCGCCGATATGAGGGGATGGCCGTGGTCGATCGAAGGTGATTGGGGGCGGCGTGCACGTGCGCGGTGGAGCGCTTTTTCTGGTGAACTGTTTTGGTGGGTTCGAATTTAGGCTGGGAAAAGATTCGAGATTCACTCGAGTAAATTCGTGTGTGGCTCGAGTGAAATCATGTTTTTCTCGAAGTAATAAGGGGAAACTCGGGTATGTTTGATTTCCAGTTTTTAACCTGTAACTTGTTTTCAGTTTTAAAATGTTGGGTTTTAAAGTTTAAAACAAAGTTTAACTGAGGATAAATAAATGTTAATTCCAGTTTTTTTTGAAATGAAAGGAAGTTATAAATTTAAATAAGTTTAAATGTTTTGAATTTAAGGGATTTGACTTAGAATCCCTCCATAGCAAAGTATTGTTTAATTTGTAATTTAAAGTTTTTAAAAGTTAGATTATAAAGTGATTTAAGGTTAAATAGTGATCGTTTAACTTGGGGTTTTAAATGAAAGTTCAAAGCAAATTTGTAATAAATGTTTTCAACATATGTAAGTGAAATTTAATAAATAAATGAGAAATGAGTTTTCTTTAAGTAATAAAGATTTAAGTTTTAAATTCATTAACTATTAGAATAATTAGAAGGATAATCGATAATTTGTATTGAATAAATTAGTAATTGTAAGTGGAAATGTATTAATTAAAGTAAAATAAGGAGTTAAGTAATTAATATGTAATTAAGAATCATAGATTTGACTTTAATTAATTAATGAAGGGTTAATGGAACTTATAATTAATAATAAGGAAATTGTAAGTTATTATTTAAGATAAAGTAATTAATAAATAATAATGAATGTCATTAACTAGATCATTTTATGATTAATTAATATAATTGATTTTTAAATAGTTAATTAGATTAATTAATTTGATAATCAACATTTGTAAATGTTTAAGTGTAATTACTTAATGGAATTTAAGTAAGAAATTAATTACTCACTTTAGTTAATTGGGTAATTGATTAATTTGAGTTAATTAATTAAGTTAAATTTATGGGGATTAATCACTTGATGATTTGGAGATATGATTACTTAGGGAAAGTAATTTATGAATAATTACAGGATGTAATTTATTGGATAATGATTTGTTATTAGAAGTAATTTAAATAAAAATTACTTGAAATTAATCAAGGGATTAATTAAATCTGTTTATTGGGAGTAATTAATTAAGGATAATTAATTACTGTATGTTATTAATCAAGGTGATTAATATATGTGATTTGGAAATTAGTTTTCTTAATAAAAATTAAGAAATAAAATAACTAATTAAAAGTTAATTACTTGATGTAATAGAATTAAATAGTAAATGTAATTAGAGATCATTTATTATAAATGCTGAAATCTTAAAATGAATTTATTTGGAATTAATTAATAAATGAAGAGATTTATTAATAAAATAAATTAAGTCATGTAATTAATTTAGGTTAATTAATAAATGAAGTAAGGTAAAGGTTATTTCCTATGTTTGGTTAAAGATAATTAATGTGTAAAAATAACTAAAGGATAATTTACTTTAAATGTAATTAAAGATAATTAATCGAGGATGATTAATTAAAATGAATAATTGGATGATGATTAATTAATTGATTGATAATTAATTAATAGAAGTATAAGCAAGTTTAATAATGGTGGAGTAATTAATTTAATTTACTTTAAATTAATTAAAGATTTGTAATTAGTTTAATTCATTTTAAATTAATTATAAAATGAGGTGATTATTAATCTTTGTTTATATATGATGGATGATATTGATTTCCATGATTGATTGTGATCTCAGATATATATCTATTGAGTTATGGATGTTTGGTTAAGTATGATGATATTGATTATCTGTTGAGTAGATAATATGGATTATCTGTTTATGATGATGATGTTATTCTCCATTGTTATATTGTGTTTTATCTATCTGTGTTGATATAGATAATAAATTGAATTGTTTTAACTTTAAAACAACTTGGCCTTAAAAGATACGGTTTGGATTTCGATGAGACCAGGATCGAGTTTGCTTCATTACAGCGTGATAGGGGGTTCTCGCTTCGCGGTTTGGTGGCGAACGGGAGACTCTTACCCCTACATGTCCCTTTTGGGTAGGAAGGCCCTGGGTTGGTTGCGAGTCGAGAGGCTGGCCGTAAAAGAAAATTCGAGGTATCACTGTATGCCACGGTGGGTCTGGGATGGTTGCAAAGCCTACCGGTCGCCACTGCCTCGGGTCGCTACAGTTGGTATCAGAGCTCTTGGTTGAGTGAATACCTAGGCTCTAGAGTGGTGTCTATCTTGAGAGAGCGTATTTGTATTTTTGATATATATATATATATATATATATATTTATATATTCTACCTATTTGTTGGGTTACCCGTTCAGGTTTTCCAATATAATTTATAAAGGTAGATAAGGTAGTGGTGTGTAACACGGCTACCAATGGTTGAATTTGTTGAGGTCGGAAGTGTATCGACCGAGACGGTATTGGGTCTACAGTCCTTCTCGAGTGAATTTGTGGTGAAAGGATTTCACCAAGTCTCTGAAGGTAATCTGTTAAGATTTGGAGATCATTTTTTTGAAGTGTATAGTTTGGATGAGTGGAGTTTGGATCTGTCGGTTGGACAAAAGCAAGTTATGATATCTTGATACCTCAGGATGTTGTAGCTGTGTGATGAGACACAGTGACTATGGATGTCTCCGAAGATGTTTTCTTTGGAACAAGTTAAGGGAGTGAGTCTGCTTCGGTGTTGTGGCTGTGTTCAGCAGGATGTTTCTGGTTGGTTTGAGGGTCGAGTTTCTCGAAGAGCTTTGGATTGGGAATTCTTTGGCATTGGTGTCAGCAGTGCAGCTCGGAGTGTTCAGTGTATTGGCAGGAAGCTTTCTAGCTTAGCAGTAGAATTCAGAAGCAGCAGAGTGGTTTCGTTCTTTCGTTAGATGGGCCAGTTAAGCGTAAGCTGTTCTGTTTGGTAAAGAGAGAACAGTTTTTCTTTGGAATCAGGCTGGATTAATCGCAAAAGTGACTTGTGATAGTTGGGACGTTCTCTTGTGTTTTAGAGATTCTTCTTTCTGGATGACTTCAGGAAGTCAGAGTTTTGTTAGCATTTGGAGATTTAGTTGGTATCGACTGGATTCCAGGAGTGGTACCGATGATTCAGCTTAGTAATAGGATGGTTTTTGGAGGAAGTTTTTAGTAGAGCAGCTCAGGTTTCGGAGGAACTTCTGAGTTTATTTTTGGATCTGTTGAACCATATTTTTGGAATTTGTTGTCCCGTGTTTGTTTGTGTTCGTCATCAGCATTGTCATCTACTCATATCGGAGTTGTGCAGCGGAAGCAGTTGGGAGTGCATCTACTTTTCTTTCCTGGAGAAGAGAAGTTGTTTTCTACGGATGATAGTAAAGGTTGTGTTCTTGATTTTAGTGGGTTTGAGAAGATCATTCTACTGGATTGTTGTGGATTCAGATTGTTCTGAAAGGCATTAGCGGAGATTTAGCTGATCAGTAGGGATGGAGGCAGCTATGGATCGTCCGAAGAGTTTGGTGGATAAGAGACGGAGGGATTTGGATTTCAGAGTTGGAGATTTGATTTTGGATGAATTTTCTCTGATTCAAAGGAGCTCTATAATTTGGTAAGTCTGGGAACTTAGCTCCGAGATGTTCTGGAGTTTCTCTGTGTTCTGGAGAGGGTAGGTGTTTGGTCTTCAGATTTGGATTGCCAGTTTGGATAGCTGGGATTCGTTGTATTTCACGTATCTCTGAGGGAGTACATCTAAGATTCTATCTCTGGTGTTGGAACCAGCAGTTCAGGGAGTTTTGGTTGCGAGTCAGACTCGTCTGTAGTCTGATATTCTGTCTAGTTCTGTAGATCTAGTTGAGTAGGAGTTCTGTAGTTTAGTTGTATTGATTGTTTGGATTCTGTAGGGCGAGTATCTCGGTATTTATACTCGGGAAACTCGAGAGAACTCTATCCAGAATTTTGTCTGGATAGTTAGATTTGTTTGTTTGGATGAGTTGGTTGATATGGTTGTTAGTATATAGTTGATAAATGCTTGTGTTTTAAAAATTAAAATTCTAAATAGATTATTAAATTACCTTTGTTTTAAATTTCGGGGACGAAATTCTTTTAAGGTGGGAGGAATGTGACGACCCGGAATTTCGAGCAATAAACAATTTAATAATTTATATTAAATATTAAATTGTTTTGATATATTTTGGATTTATAAGACTTAAATGAATACTTTTCTTTAATTAATTATTGTATTGGTGAGTTTTATCTTTTAAAAACTAATTAATTATGTTTCCAAACTTCTAATATTTCTTTAGTGATTTGGGAAATTATCATTTATTTAATATTAGGTCTTTTCAAAGCTATCAAATAAATAAAATATGGGTTTAAATATATAAGATAAATGTTTAAATAGTTTTAAAACTTGTTCTAGCTTTAGTATATAATATTAAGTAAGTAGTTATAGTAAAGATATAATTTCTTTTATAAATCATTTCAAATTGTTAAATGTGTAATTTATTTTAAAATAATAAATAAGAATGTACATATGAAATTAATAGATGAGTAGAATATATGACTTCACCTATATTTTAAGGCAACTTGACTAAAGTAAAATATCATGACAAACAATAAAACTAATAATAAAATAAATATAACAAACAAGGAAATATAAAATATACATAAGTAAATTTCATAGCTTTGTAAACAATTAAACAAACACTCTACACATCTAAACAACATCCATTACATTTTATAATCAAACAACATATCAAACAATATATTAGAACAACACTCATTTACATTTCAATCACAATTCAATATAAACTACATAGCAAGTCGAGCAAGCATGTTAGCAAACTTGCATAGGGGAAACTGGTGGGTCGAATGGGATTTATGCATGCAGGCCTGAGAACAAAAAGAATCAAAGGCAAAGTAAAATGTATTTTTACTTGTAGCTTGTAGAGTAAGACTCGGGCAAGAAAAAAATAAGGGGATAAGTATGACCATACTTACAACATGTACAAAATAAAATAAAGAATAGTATTGTAAACATTATAAGGACCAAGGCACCATCATCTCTAGTACAAGCAAGATCAATTCAGCCTGCACTTGTTCTTATATATCAATCTTTCCTTTTCTTCTTTTCGTTCATTAAAACTTAGCTTGCCAGAGAATTATAAAACCTGAGAACATCTCCTCTAAAACAAATGTAAACCAGAGAAAAATCAAAACCTATGCATTTTTGCAAACTAAAACCTGTAGTCTTCATTTTCTTCAATCTGTTCAAAGGCCTGCATCTTCTTCTACCTAAAACAAGCTTAAGGAAAACAAACATTTCCAGCAATTCAAGTTTTAAGATCAGAGAAGCATTTATTTTTCAACATTCAAGTTTAAAGCTCAAAACTGGTTTCAAAATCAAAAGTGCTCTGTTCTTCATTTGGACAGGTGAGTAACATTTTATTTAAAAACATAACTGGTTAATATGAAGCATGTTCTCTCTGAGATGCTATATATTTCGTATACATGTGATTGTGCAAATCTATGTATGTATGTACACTTGAATACTCTGTTAGCCTGTTACCAGTTGTTTACCTTGTTTAAGTAGATAGGAAAATAAATCTTTATCTCTCTATCTATTAATTATTAGAACTTAGGATGTAAACAAAAACTGTTCGTTTAACTATAATCTAAGTATTAAAATTTTATTTAAGTCGAAACAAACTATATGGCCTCTGGAAATCAAGAAACAACATTCAACTTTAAATATGTTCAAAAATAAATTTCTTGTTTAAGGGATTCAGGAGTATAGAGTGAAACATCATACAAAATCAAGATTTTTAAAACAAGTTTTACGATTTTTAAAGAAGGGGATGAAGAGCAGTTTTGTTTTGACTGGTTTGTGCATTTGGGGTTGCCGGGGACGATTGAGTCGACAGGAAGGGTCGAGTGTTGGTCGAGAGGTGGAGGAGTGACCAGTGGTTCATGGAAAAATGGTGCGGTGGTGGTTCGTCAACGGTGGTGGTGGCGGCGTACGATTTAAATTTTTAAACCTAATTTTGCGTGGCTTTGGGTTTTCATCTCGTTCGAAGTCGTTGATTGATCGAGTATCTCGTGCTTCTGAGGTTTTGTAGTGGGGAGGTGGACGAGGCTGTGGTCAGAGTTGGGTAGCCTCCGGTGGTCGGAGCGTCGAGCTTGGGGTGTTGCCAGGGATTGTGGTGTTGAGGGTAGTGTGTTTCCAAGCTTTGATTTGAGCATCTCATTTTCGATCTCGAGCTCGAGTTTGTAGTGTCGATCTGAGGGTTGAAATAGGACGTAGAGGTGGTCGCCGATATGAGGGGATGGCCGTGGTCGATCGAAGGTGATTGGGGGCGGCGTGCACGTGCACGGTGGAGCGCTTTTTCTGGTGAACTGTTTTGGTGGGTTCGAATTTAGGCTGGGAAAAGATTCGAGATTCACTCGAGTAAATTCGTGTGTGGCTCGAGTGAAATCATGTTTTTCTCGAAGTAATAAGGGGAAACTCGGGTATGTTTGATTTCCAGTTTTTAACCTGTAACTTGTTTTCAGTTTTAAAATGTTGGGTTTTAAAGTTTAAAACAAAGTTTAACTGAGGATAAATAAATGTTAATTCCAGTTTTTTTTGAAATGAAAGGAAGTTATAAATTTAAATAAGTTTAAATGTTTTGAATTTAAGGGATTTGACTTAGAATCCCTCCATAGCAAAGTATTGTTTAATTTGTAATTTAAAGTTTTTAAAAGTTAGATTATAAAGTGATTTAAGGTTAAATAGTGATCGTTTAACTTGGGGTTTTAAATGAAAGTTCAAAGCAAATTTGTAATAAATGTTTTCAACATATGTAAGTGAAATTTAATAAATAAATGAGAAATGAGTTTTCTTTAAGTAATAAAGATTTAAGTTTTAAATTCATTAACTATTAGAATAATTAGAAGGATAATCGATAATTTGTATTGAATAAATTAGTAATTGTAAGTGGAAATGTATTAATTAAAGTAAAATAAGGAGTTAAGTAATTAATATGTAATTAAGAATCATAGATTTGACTTTAATTAATTAATGAAGGGTTAATGGAACTTATAATTAATAATAAGGAAATTGTAAGTTATTATTTAAGATAAAGTAATTAATAAATAATAATGAATGTCATTAACTAGATCATTTTATGATTAATTAATATAATTGATTTTTAAATAGTTAATTAGATTAATTAATTTGATAATCAACATTTGTAAATGTTTAAGTGTAATTACTTAATGGAATTTAAGTAAGAAATTAATTACTCACTTTAGTTAATTGGGTAATTGATTAATTTGAGTTAATTAATTAAGTTAAATTTATGGGGATTAATCACTTGATGATTTGGAGATATGATTACTTAGGGAAAGTAATTTATGAATAATTACAGGATGTAATTTATTGGATAATGATTTGTTATTAGAAGTAATTTAAATAAAAATTACTTGAAATTAATGAAGGGATTAATTAAATCTGTTTATTGGGAGTAATTAATTAAGGATAATTAATTATTGTATGTTATTAATCAAGGTGATTAATATATGTGATTTGGAAATTAGTTTTCTTAATAAAAATTAAGAAATATAATAACTAATTAAAAGTTAATTACTTGATGTAATAGAATTAAATAGTAAATGTAATTAGAGATCATTTATTATAAATGCTGAAATCTTAAAATGAATTTATTTGGAATTAATTAATAAATGAAGAGATTTATTAATAAAATAAATTAAGTCATGTAATTAATTTAGGTTAATTAATAAATGAAGTAAGGTAAAGGTTATTTCCTATGTTTGGTTAAAGATAATTAATGTGTAAAAATAACTAAAGGATAATTTACTTTAAATGTAATTAAAGATAATTAATCGAGGATGATTAATTAAAATGAATAATTGGATGATGATTAATTAATTGATTGATAATTAATTAATAGAAGTATAAGCAAGTTTAATAATGGTGGAGTAATTAATTTAATTTACTTTAAATTAATTAAAGATTTGTAATTAGTTTAATTCATTTTAAATTAATTATAAAATGAGGTGATTATTAATCTTTGTTTATATATGATGGATGATATTGATTTCCATGATTGATTGTGATCTCAGATATATATCTATTGAGTTATGGATGTTTGGTTAAGTATGATGATATTGATTATCTGTTGAGTAGATAATATGGATTATCTGTTTATGATGATGATGTTATTCTCCATTGTTATATTGTGTTTTATCTATCTGTGTTGATATAGATAATAAATTGAATTGTTTTAACTTTAAAACAACTTGGCCTTAAAAGATACGGTTTGGATTTCGATGAGACCGGGATCGGGTTTCCGTATACCGGGATTCTAGGTCTGGAGACCCGAATACCACATCGATCCAAAATAACGTTAGGTCGTGAAATCCAAATGGAGCAAGTGAAGACTCGAGGTATAAGAACTATTCGTCAGTATAACTCTGTGGGTGATTCCGTAATGAGTTTGACGGAGATAGTACTTATAGATTCGAGATGGTGGTTCAAATTGCAAGGGTTATTGTCGTTAACTCTGAGGGTGATTCCAATACGAGTGTAACGAGATAATGCCTTCGGTTTCGTTCGAACCCGGAACGAACTTATATGGATCGAATGCTTTCAGAACATCGTCAGGCGGGCGATGAGCATTCTAAGAGATGTGTTCTCTAAAGGTAATCGTAACCTCAAGCCTCATCAACCGGGAATGGCTAAAACAGGGGAGGTGCAGCAAGGCTTCGTGGGTAGCACCCACTTGAGAGCGAGATATACCCCTGTCTAGAGTCCCTTTTTATTCGGCTGTGTGGGCGGTTTAGTAGCTACAACCGCCGGGGTTGTCTTGTTTGGAACTGTCCAGTAAGGGATGGTTCCGGTCTTGTGTTGCAGGGAACTTAGGGTGGGTTCTCGGTACGGTGATCTAGGCCACGTACTGTGACGGGCGGTACCCCAGTAGCCCTGCCATTGTATGGAATCCAATCTCCAATAAGCGCCGTACGTTTTGATTGTGCCCAACTATGTTGAAATGTGAGATGTAAGCATTTCAGCTATTTCTGTATTTTACTTGAAAACCCTAGACCTATTATAATATAACTGGATTTCCTATCAAATGTTTGGTTAGCGTAAGGTAAAAACATTTCCATGTTTATGTGTGGGATGTCTTACGTGATACCTTTTGTTCAAAGGTTTTTCAAAGTTAAACAACTTTAACCTGTTACTCATACCAGACCCATGTCTGACCCGGAGTTTATTTTTCTGTTTTTCCTAAACTCTCGGGTACCCAAATTTTTACGGGTAGCCAAGGGATTCAGGTTAGATTTGACGTATTCTGGAGGAGCAATGGAGCAGGAGGCTTCAGCGTATAGATATATAGTGATTCCGCTGTGTTAGTATTTATCTGTATTCCGCTGTGTTGTATCTCTGTATTGTATTGAGATGTATCGAGTTGTATTAACTAGACAGGTGTTTATAACTGTCTAGTATGTGTTGTATTATCTGTGTAACTCTGATATATATGATATTATGTAATCTTTTATGTGATATATTATATTTCATTCGTTCCGCTGTTGAGATTCTGTTGTTGTTTTCTTCTTTCTTCTTTATCTTTTCTATTTCTCACCCTTTTCTTTCTTCATAGTGATGCGACTTTCCGGTAGTGGAAAGTTGGGTCGCTACACAGCTACTACTGCCCACCTCGAGACACACTCCCATAATCAAATCAAAGGGTGGCCACCAAATCAAATCACAAAGTAATAGATATGGTTTCGAAGAAGCATGCTCGGTAGGAGGAGCGACCCCACTTGGCCTAGGTATAGCTCCTGTTTTAGTCATTTTAATTATGACCCGAATGTCAAGGCTATCCATCATCGTTCTCTAACTTCATTCCAGTAGCATTCGCCAAACCATCCTACTTCATTCTGGATTCTCCACCACGTGCACAGTTGTTAAAGTGGTTTTCGGTATTGGCAGAGAGTATGACAATATCCGATCCTAGTCTCTTTAACCAAATGCTTATTTCACACCAGTTGGTTCTTTTACATTTTCAAAACCGATTCATATTTGATATCAAAATATCATATTCAACTCAAAATATCCCTCATTTCAAAACCATCATATTTACTCAAAATATGTCATTTCACTAGAAAAATATCATTTCAAATTCCAACGTGGATTATAACATCATTTGACCATATTCACCTTTAAATCAAGGATTTAAATATAAACAATTCAACCTTGCACAGTTTGAATTTTTAGAAAATAGTTTGGATAGTCATAAATAGCTTAAATAGTTTAAAATAGTTTAAATAGTTTAAATAGTTTAAAATAGTTTTAATAGTTTAAAGTAGTTTAAGTAGTTTAAAATAGTTTTAATAGTTTAAATAGTTTAATGATTTAAAAATAGTTTTAATAGTTTAATAGTTTAAATAGTTTAAGGATTTAAAATAGTTTTAATAGTTTAAAATAGTTTTAAAATTTTAAATAGTTTAAAATAGTTTTAATAGTTTAAATAGTTTAAAGATTTAAAAATAGTTAAATAGTTTAATATAAAATGGTTTGATTATTAGAAATGGCTTACATAGTAAATAGTTTTGAAAATCTAAAAAAAAATTGAATTTTTAAATAATAGATTTTTAAACAGTTTATATTAAAATAATTTATTCTGAAAATAGTATTAAATCAACTCTTTCTTTCATTTCAACAAATCTGGACCATATCCAGATTTCAAATGAATAAAACTAAATTAAAATCTTTCAATTCAAATGACTCAATTTTGATTTAGTTCCAAATCAATGTGATTTCAAATTTCAATCCCAAATAACTTCAATTTCGATTCAACAAGTCAAATCAATGATTTAAATTCAATTCCATTCTTATTTTAAACCATTTCAACTCATATCAATTTCAAGCCCAATTTCAATTTACTTATTTAAATCACTTAAATCAAATTTAACTTCATTGTTAAATTTTAAGATCCAAATCTTCCAAAAAAAATCAAATTTCTGAATTAAAGTCATATATCGATTTTAACTTTATATTCCCAATTTATTTCTTAAATAATTCCTTTTTAACCATTTCAATTTCAACTTTCAAAGCTAGAATTAGAAAAATAATTAAATTCCTATAAATCTAAAATTTATTTCCTTTAAAACAATAACATTTAATCAAAAATCCAAATTCAAGATTTTAAAAACATTTAATTTAACCAATCCGTTGTCCGTATATAATTTTCTACCCTATGGTCAAGTGATATGGATATAGATCACTTCAACCCGCAATAAATTTAAATTTTCGGATATATATCATTTCAATCTGTATCCCGAATCACAATTTTCCAAATCCATAAAATCGCTCAGGTTTATCATTTCAACCCATAATGATTTTTTCCTAATCTATAAGATTGTTCGGGTATGTATCATTTCAACCCATAGTGATTTTCCTAACAATAACTAAGGGAACTTGCAGTGTGATAACAACATATAAAATAAACATAGCATCAAATCATCCAAAATGTCAACATAAAACATCCATCACAATCACCATTCAAATCAACCAATAAATCACAACAATTAATCATTAACAGGTATTTAACTAACAATTTAAATTTAATATTAATTTAAGTGGCAATTTAATTCAATATAAATTCAAATTAAATTTTTAATGATAATTTAAAATGCCAAACAACAATCATTAAATTTCTAACCACATCATGAATTTAATTTAACTAACACATGAACGTTTAGTATTCGTGAGTGGTTAAAACACTCATCTTTGATTTATCGTCGATTGAAAATCCAAATAAAGCCCAAAAATTTAACAGTCTCAAAATGCAGCCAAATTAGTTCCATATCATCCAAAATTTTGAGAAGATCCCAACGCAAGAAACCGCGTCCAAATTTGATCTCGTATAAAATAGTTATATAAGCTAGAACTTTTTAAATTTTAAATAAAAAAAATTATAGGGGAATTAACGCAAATTTACCATCGTCGCTCACCTTTAGGAACGAACGAACCCTATACGAGATATAGCCACCACTTTCAACGCCGTTGACCATCGAATTGTTGCTTCCACGACCACCTGTGCCTAGATCTGAGACCGCTGTTCGACTCCCTACCTCTGGCCGACCCTCCGACCAAAAAACGATCGCCTCCGGTCATCTATTCTTGCTCCGTTGCCGATGATGTTTGATGCCAATTTCTGGCGATCTGAGCACAACTGAGATGAATGGCTACCACCCCTGAACTTGCTTCACCACCCCTACAAGCCTGCACCTCCCGATCGTCGTATAATCAACGATCCACCATTGGATCGAAAACCGTAGTTTCAAAGGCCAAGACTTCTTCATCGTTTTCTGGTCAAAGGATGCACCAAATCGAAAAATGAATTACAGCAGTAGATTGCGCTCGTCGAGAGCTTTCCAACGATATATAATATGACATAGTTTGGAGAGTTTGAAATTTTGGAATTGATTTTGATTTGAAATTGAAATTGGGAATTATAGTTTTGATGTTTTGACGTTTTAGAAGGAGGAACAGATTAGAATAGAAGTACGTAAAGAAATAAAATGAAAGGCTGTTAGGGTTAGAGAAAAATCTATTTATATAAACGGAGATAGATAAGAACGAATGGACATATCGAATTGGTTCGAAATGATAACGCGACCCAAAAAGCCCGTTCCGCTTCCGAAACGAAAGTAGGTCATCCCATATATCGAAATATAAGTTTTCGATATTTTTAAACTCAATGGAACTAGTTTCAAACCCTAATTCCATTGTATACAGTAGTTAGCTTTTAAAATCCAATTATATTTATTTAAATTCTATTAATTGATTTCTATGCGTTTCGAGCTCGCACGATCAAACAATAAGTCCGATCGCTACGAAACATGAAATCCTAAAATAATTCACTGTTATGGATCCGATGAAACAGGTTTCATCGAAATCCGAGATCGTGGCCAAAATGGCTAAATTTTCACGTTAATTAAATAAATTATTATTAAATTAATTTAGTCACTGTAAATTCAAATTTTAAAGTTAACAATTTCATCATCCTAGATTAACCAGAAATTTATAATCTTTTAAAATGAATTTTTCCATGTTAAATCCAATATGTAATTGTTGCATAAATTTCAGCGTTCAATTGCAATTGTAATAAAATTACAGCCAATTACATTTTGAATTCCAATAATTTCTTTTATTTCGATTTACACTCTTATTATTGAATCAACTATTACCTTATGAATATAATTAACATTAGTTTACATCTTATTACATTCATATTCTACAGTTAACATCTTTTACCATCTTAATTCCACTATTTTAATTACATCAATTACAACAATTGATTCCAAAAATTATTTTATTCCTTATTTACTAATTTAACCAAATTAACTTTACAATTATTCCAATTGATTGAGTTTACATTAAAATAGTTATCACCTACATTAAATCAACATTATTAAATTACATTCTAATAATCCTTTCTATTTATAAATCATAAATTTTAATTTCTCCCAATATTAAATTCTAAAATCTTATTAAATTTAGTAGTTTTAATTACAAAAATTTACGGGCTGTTACAATTTCGGAAAACATTCTTCGGTCACATTTACTATTTTTCTATGAACTATCTATATTGGTAAACAAATTTTGAAAACTATTTTATAATCATTATTAAATAATTAAAATAGGTTTATTTGCTTATAAAATCCATTTATTGATTATATAAAATATATTTAAATAGCTTATTTCAAATTGGCAAAATCTAGGTCATTACAAATCTATTTTACCATCATTAATTATTATTTAAAGGAATTAATTTTAATTATAAAACCTATTAATTGAATATTTAAAATTAATTAAAAATTTTTAAATCAAGATAGCAAAATTTAGGGTTGTTACACTCTTCCCTCTTAAAAGAATTTCGTCTCTGAAATTGTACCACAACCCTAACCCCACAAACACTTAAAATATTCATCAGTCCGTATGATGTACATAGATCATTCCTATATAAAATCTGATTTGATCTTTCACTCATACAAATAACTTTACTTTCGAACTAGTATCGCTCACCCGACTTTCACGTGCGGACTTTGATCATGCCTCTTAATTAGAAACCTCTATTCTCCTTACACATCCATAAACTATAATAGACAACTTTTGGTTCCACATAAGAAACCTCACCAACGCTCACCGTCGAAAATCGAGTGATAAATCCTTATTCAGAATGGTGTAAAACACCTCAAGTCATACACTCGAATATAGGATCGAGAACTCTGTGAAAAGGAGAAATGATCTTCATACAACCTACATGCTGATCTAACTATCTAACTACTTTCTACCCTCCCACCATGCTTCATAAGAATCAATTTTTAAATTTATTAAATTATATAATACTCTTCTACATCCTACGAGTATATACAAACATCTGATTTTTAATTCAATTTAATTTTAACTAGTAGATGTAGACCAAAAATAATTTGGGTTTTGAAACTAAGTCCACCAAATCAACCTTTTCGCCCTAATTGGTCTAGTAAGTAGCTAAGACGAGTAGGATGTTGGTACCCAAACTCCATCCTAGATTCTACTTTTTCTTAGACACTGCTATGGTAAAAATGTCTATTAGCCGACCTAATAACATCAAATAATTCTTCACATCCTAGATGTTAAAATTAAAAGACACAGTTTAAGTAAACAACGTTTATTAAACCCCCTTATTAAATTTAACCTAATTAAAACTTTATTTATTTATCCACCTTCAAAATGTCTTTTTTGAGAAAAATGTGTGATCCTCTAGAATAGAGGAGAGCACACATGTAAATATATATATATATATATATATATATCACACAAGATAAGGTGTTGCCAACATGCCTGGCAGGTAGCTAATCTAAGTACAAGTATCAAAGAAAAAACTCAGGTACCCCTAAAATGAGCTCCGGTATGACCACCGTCCATTACACCCCAATACCGAGCTCCAGCATAGCCACCGCCCGATATTAAGGTGTTAGAAGTACCTAAAAAACAATGGAACATCACATAGCCAATGATACTGGAAGCCAACTCCATCTAAGAAGGAAACTCCATGATGCAAACTCGGAAGAAATGGAAACGAGAATGATCTGAAATGGAACTGCGAATGATCTAGAATGGAAATTGCTGAAGGTGAAGATGTACTGTGAAGAACCCTCACTGCAGACAGCAATCCTGCCAACAGCAACCCTGTGAACCTGCAAAAAGAAACTAACACCATATCTAGCCCAAATCTGTATCTGAAAAGGAACTAAAGAAAATAGTTAGTACGATACACATATATGTATATAAATGAAATTTATATACATATATATGTATAATGAAATAAAAGAAACGAAACAAAAGTTAAGCTAATAGGACATAATAAAATAAAGATTAGAAAAAAGACTAAAAAGAATCCATGATCAAATGAACTTAAAGGTCTATAAACTAAAACAAACAAAAACTAAAACAATAACTAAAACAAATCAAAAATTATCCTTATGGACCTGTGATCAAATGGATATTATGATACACAGTGAAATCATCATTTAAATTTGAAAAAGTATTAATACTACAATTATTAATGTCAAAAATATTGTTTTTATGTTTAAATAGCTTAATATTAATATTAACCTTATTAAGATATTCTTTAAAAAGATTATTTTTAGCTAATTTATATTTAGGATTAGAGATCCAATTAAAACAAAATGAATAAATAATTAAAAACAATTTATTAAAATGACTATTATTATTTTTAAAAATTCTTTGATTTCTTTCAAACCAAATATACCAACAAATTATAATGAATAAAGTGTCAAGTAAAAATCTATTTTCCTTTTTAAACTAAAATCTAAAACTATTCCAATAGTAATTACAATCAGAAATTTTAGTTGTTAGACTAAAGTTAAAGATTTTGAGGGCATTATTCAGAATGAAATAAGTATCCATGCAATCATAGTATACATGTTTAATATCTTCAAAATGCATATTACAAAAATAATATTTATTATCAATCTGCATATTTTTTCTTTTTAAAAAATATATAGTATTTAGTTTACCATGAATAATTAACCACATGTGAATTTTAGATTTAGGAGGAGCATTAGCTTTCCAAATAAATTTAAAAGAGCTATTGGTTACACCCGAGAATTTAATAAACCTATAAAAAGATTTAGAAGTATATTTCTTACTCTTATCCCATTCCCAACTAATATTATCATTATCATTATCAATATTTTAAAGATTTAATCTGGCATAAAGCAAAGAAAGCTGCCTAAGAGTTGAACCTACTAAAATTATGTTAAAACTAAAATTCCAAAGAGGGTCATTTTTGGGAGAAAAAACTTTTATAATTAAAGATTTCTTAAAATTACAGAGTTCATATAGCTCTTTATATTCTATCCTAAGAGGGATAATGGAAATTCAACGATCATGCCAAAAAGAAGTACTATTACCTGAATGAACTATTGTATTAGTGCCTAGGTTAAAAATGTCATGACATCTTAAAATAGATTTCCAAAAATTAGATAGTTTACATATAAGTGTAGGAGTAATTTGATATATATTATTACTACCGTTATAGTAATATTTAGAAATGATTTCTTTTCAAATAGGATTATCATTAATATCCTTAAATTTCCATAACCAATTACCTAACAAAGACAAATTCATGTTACACAAATTAATGACTCCTAAACCATCATCTTTTTTGGATTTACAAACAGTTTCCCAATTTACTAAACATTTAATACTGCTGTTAGAGTTTTCCCCACTCCATAAGAAGTCCCTTCTTATTTTATCTATTTTATCGATCACCCAATCTGGAAAAAGATGCATAGACATCCAATAGATCGGGAGAGCTGATAAAACAGAGTTTATTAGAACTAATCTACCCGCACCTTCAAAATATCTTTTATTTTGGAACTCTTTCTTTTAAGGGATCCAAGAACACAATACCCGGGTTTTATTTCAAAAACCTTTTGAAAACATACATATAGCTCGAGTAACTCCAAAACGATGTCAAGGTACTGGGTACTACCAAATAGTACCATGTACCCCTTTACTAAGAAGGGAAATACTCAAGAGAAGTGTTTACCATCCGAAAACATCTCTTACCCATTTTCAGTCATTTGTAAGACACTCGAACTAGTTAATAAAAGTATTTCTTCTTTTTCCAAATTTCTTCTCAACACTATTTATAGGCATATAGTTTTTAACAAAATAATCCACTTGCTTTGGATTCACTTGGATTTGAACTTGTTTCGATTCGTACAATGACAAAGAGAATAATTTACCAAGTGCACTATCCTATCTGCCTAAGAAAACATTCGATTGTCACTTAGAAGATTATTTTGATCATCACAAAACAGATTAGAACTTATTCTCGTACTACCCAAAGAATACCTTACTCTCTCAAACTTTATTTTAAAATATCTTTAAGGAAGATTGCTACTATTTTCCAAAATCATTTGGAATTTATCAAAGCCACCGGGATTTAACATTCTCAAAACCCTTTTCATTTTTAAAACACATTTAATAGTTCTGATTTGTAAAATCATCTTTCTTAATTCACCTTATAAAGCTATCTGAAGGTTTATTTTTGATAAACGCCTTTATTAGAATTCAATTTTTTAACTCTACATATCGTCGAATGCCTTATAGTTAAATTGTGAAACTTAATTCACAAGATGTTCGATTCAACGTTCCTACAAATTATATCTATCCAACCCATGATGGAAAAAGGAAATCTACTATTAAATCTGACAATAGTTAATGCTCAAACTGAACGAGCATGACTAGTTAAACCCTAAATGCTAAAAATTTAAATATTATTAACTCTTAACCCACTCTCCTCATAGATAACTACATAGATTTTGAAAATCATCCCTTTTTATATATAGAAAATATATTCCTAGGTAAAATTATTTCATTGGCCAAATTTAAAACAATATTATATCTATTTAACATATTCAAGTGTTTAGAAAATTCCTATCGGTAACATTGATCAGGCGCATCGACCAGAATTTTTAAGCCACTCAACAGGTCAAACAACACATTATTAAACTTTTTTATTCACTAACAAATATGCACTCATATATATATTACACGCAATCTCATACTAGGGCACTACTGACCCTATTTATAATGAGTTTACCCCACCAAAGCTTAGGTGTTCGCTCAACCTAAGCTCTGATACCAAATGTAACGAACGTAGGCTTTTCAGCCATCCGTCTGTGACAATCGCTAGGCTTTTCAACCATCCTAGCACTACCGTGGCATACATTGGTACCTCGAATCTGCTTTTACAACCAGCCTCGTGATTGTAAGCACCTAACAAACAAACCCATCAAGGCCTTATACTACCTCTCTGGGACGTGTAGGAGTAAGAGTCTTTTGCTCACCACCAAACAGAAAGCGAGAACCCCTTATCACGTTAACCAAACCAATGGAAACATATTCGATCCCAGTCTGTTTGAAACAACATTCGATAGTTTCCGATAAACTCAACCTCGGTTCTTTAGGAAATAAACAGTCAAAGATAAGAGCGAAGGTCACCTCCTAACCGTTAGTGGAAAAATTTCCTTATCATTTGTCCTTGGAGAACGAAACTAAATTTATACGCACGGTACAACATCATCGAAGATGACTGTGCCATATAACTCACGTGTTTCCCCTAGATATTTCCAAAGCTACGTTTTGGGTCCATATTTGATAATCGATTATTTAACTATCAAATAAACAAACAACAACCAATTCCATTTGAGATTTACTTATCCATAGCAACCACTAAGCCTTAGAACAAATCTTTATTCAGTAAATCTCTTTTCAAAATGTTTGTCTAAAACATTCATATACTTATGTCTCTGACATAAGTCTACTCACAATGCATTTGCGAATAAATTCTTACTTCCAAACCTTGTTAAAAGGATTAAACAAATGTTGTTTAAATTAGAGGTAAGGTCAACCCTAAACACTATTCCCTCAGTGTTAAGTGTGGAACGGATGTTCCATGCCATCATTTTTAAAAGGTTAGTTTAGAGAAACCCAGATCTCAAATTATGTTTATACTTCTTTCGATAAATCCTTTTTAATTCAATCTATTTCATTCATGAAATCTCTTTTACTTGAAATCCAAATCCATTTCAGAATACCTTCCAACTTCCAAATTCATTTATAATCCTTTTATAAATGTTCAAAATCATTTATATAAATTGCTTTTATAAACATCCAAACTTTTTATAAAAATTTCTCATAAATAACAAACCCTTTTTATAACTCCCTTTATGCATATCAAAATCATTTTCTAAAACTTCTTTTATAAATACCCCAAATTATTTACAAAACTTCTTTATAAACCTTTCTTGTTTAAACAACTTCTTAAATAACCTTAAATCAAATTGCTTTCTTTAATAAGCAAATCTATTTTATAAATCTCCCTTATTTATGAAATCTTCTTTGCCTAAAACTAAAATCTATGTACCCAAAGCACCGTATAAATTTTCAAATTCCTTTATAAAACTCTTTATAAAAACTTATTTTTATAACATGGAAAACCATTCCCATTAGTAAAAAACATCTTTAGTAAAACCATTTGTCGAATCATTCTTTAAAATATCTTGTTCAAAATGCAATAACTTTGAAACTATTACAAAAGGAAAATGAAATATTTATCTTTACAAACGGAGGCTTAGCGACGACAACGGTTCTTTTAATTTGGTTTTACTTATCTAGTTTAACATAGCGTCACATAACAACAGGTATAGAAGGGATCAACACATAACCATCAGTCAACTTTGGTAAATGTCCAAGTTAATTGTAATAGCAGAATGTGGTTTTGTTCTACTAATAGATATCATTTGGTTTTTCCTAATCATACGAGGTTACTTAAAGGTAAGTGACACAAAAATCCCTTGATTTAAAATAAATTTGAAATAAAACTGTTTAAAACAAAATTGATTACTTAAACTTAAAGTGATTTTTAAAATAAATTAGAACCCATGTAAATGAGAGTCAAATCCTTGTTAAATAGTAATTACTCTAATTAAAAGTAACTAAACCTTAATTAAACCTTATTAACATAATTAACTTTAATCGAAGATTAAATAAATAAAGCCCCTTTTTAAAATATTAACTAATTAATAATTACATTAATAAATAATTTAGTAATAATTAACTTTAATTAAGTAGCAAATCATGATTAACTTAATTGATTGACATTTAAGTATAAATACTAATATTAACAAATGATTAAGTACTAATTACCTTTATTAATCAATTAAATAATCATTAAACAAATAAAAAATTAAATCATTATTCTCTAAATAATTTATTAAAGTTATAAAACATTTCCAAAAAGATTTCTAAGTGAAAACAAGTTTGGATTAGAAACTAGTTAAATTTTTCTGAACTATCTGTATAGCGACTATCGTTATACGGACCTGTAATTTCAAAAACTTGAAACTTCCTTTTCCTAACTTTTAAAACTTCCCTTTTGAACTCTTATCCTCTTTGAAACATGAAAATAAAATTTTGAAAACCAAATCAAAGTTTTAAACTAGAAAACTTTTCATTTTGAAACAAAAATCAAACTTTCGACAAAAAGCGGATTTCTACGTCGCTTTAGGTTAGCGAATCGCTACCTTTGTGTCGTGAACCCATATACAACAAATACAACATTCAAACATAATATCACATCATAACATTATAGCACCATCATAAACAAAGTATTACTTTACAATACTAACTAACTTTTCCAATATTTAAGGTATTATCTTTATCGCCTACTCAAACTTCGGCATAAGCAATCAACACCAAACCAACACATATGCATACATACACAACATATAACATTACTACATACTCAAGCAACATTTTAACTCATAAATTTTACAAATTTAAAAAGTTAGTAACTTGAGTTTTAAAAACATGAACTTTACTCACCAAACTTTCACTAAATCAAGGCAAACTTCTACCAAACTTAAATATACTCCTAGCAAACCGCCTTAACTTGAAAATATGACTTTGTGTGGCATTGGAGGGAAAAGTTTGGCTCGGCCTTGGCTGGTATTAGGGTTAGCCTATTTGGTTTTGGGTGGTTGTGTGCTTGCTTTGTGAAGAGAAGAGTCTAGGGATTGAAACAGAGTGATTTAAGCTATGTTTTGAAATGTTTTTACTAACTTTTTCTCTTAGGAATTTGGAGATGGAAGCCATGGAAATACATGAAGATAAGAAGAGGATTTTGACATGAAAATGTAAATGAAAACAAAGAAGAGGATGCAAGAATGAGGGGGTATATATAGGCTTAGGAATTTTACTAAAATATATAAAGTGGTTATAATTAAACATATACACATGCATGCTGTAAAGGCCCGTATCTCCATACCTCTAGAGTCGACAATATATCACACGTGTCCCACTCAAATTGAATGGAAATACGAATCTTTATGGGTGAAGAAGAAAAGGATAGAAGAAAACAGGAACAACAACACAGAGAATCTCACAATCACAGCGGAACAAAATATAATATATAATAACAGATTTTTATACAAAAGATTCTATAGCTGTTAATATACATATAATCATCAGAGTACAACAATCAATAAATCAATATGGACAGTCATTATAACTTGTCCTCACCAGTGCTGAATAAACAACCTGACACACAACGGGATATAATCAAGTACGTATAATACGCTTGAGAATCCTCCAGCTTGTCTCCTGTGCTCCATAGCATCCTAACTTGAATCTATAATACTCGGTCTGACCTGAGCATTATAATAAAATAACACCCGAGTTAGTCTGGAAAACCAGCGTGAGAAAACACACTCAATTTGAATTATTAATGTTATCAAAATTGTAACGACCCATTTTTTTGACCATTCAAATCGACAATAATCCACACATGTCTGACTTGAATAATTCAAAACAATAAATTGTTAATTTAAATTGGCAAAACTCAGCATATACAATAAATAAATAATCACAGATCACAGACATAGAGTAATATAACAATAATGCAGCGGAAACAAAAGAATAGTAGTTCATGAAGCTACTATATATATATATATAACAGAGTTAAACAAGATACAACAGAAGTCTCGAATACAATAGATATCTCAATACAATAGTCAAATACAAGATCTGAATACATCATTGGAATCAACTGAAAAACTGAAAGCTGGATAGATAGCTGGATCTCTAAGCAAAGCTCCAACTCCAAAGGTAAGTCTCAAATACTGTATCACTCAGTCTGACCCGAGCGTAAAGAAAACACAAAACACTCGAGTCAGGATTAACATTCTTATATCAATAAATCCAACTCAAGTGAAATAACGACTGAAATACAAGTGACTCAAAGGATGTTTGGAATAACCATCCTCTAAGGATCCATTAAACTATCTATATATACAGTAGAATACGCTAAGTAGATAATGTCTAATCAGTAAAGTACGATATCAAAATAGCGTTAAGACATGGCCCATTCCACCCTTAACACATTTTAATTCCCAAGAGCATATACAAGACCGTAGTTTCCCCAAAACCGGAAGTCACCAGAGGGCAATCCATATAATAAAGGTACAAACCAAAATCGTAGTGGTTGCGAATAGGATAATCAGTATGACAAGGTACATGAGACAATACCAACTAGGATACTAGTAGTTGCGTGATCCGGACTGATGTTGGGCATAGCAGCTACTACCCCAACACCGCGAAACAACACTCCCATAATCGAGGGGTGCACCCAAATCGAATCACAAAAGTAATAGATATGGTAACGAAGAAGTGTGTCCGCTAGAGGTGGCGAACCTCAATGGCCCGACGCGGCTCCTGTTTTAGTCATGTCAGGGGTCACCCAAAATCGTTCTCTTTCTTCAGTCAACGCGTTCATCAAAACCATCCACTTCATTCTGGATCAACACTCCGCGTATATTAGTTATTAAAGTGGTTTCGGTATCGACAGAGAGTATGTTCATATCTTATCCTGGCCTCTTTAATAACTACGTATTATTACACCGATGGTCATTTAATAAATTTTCAAAATAGTTATATTTCAAAACCGACATATCATTGCCATTTCAAAACCATATCAATACGATATCACTTTTCCTTTAAATAAATCCATTTCCAAAATCATATCACTTTCTAGAGTTACATCGCTTTCGAAATCGTAAGTCTTTTAAATCAAAACACTTTGGAAATCAATACCTTGAAATTCATAACACTTTGAAATCCTAACACTTTCCTCTTAAACAGTTTAGATATTAAAATTTGTATATATAGAAAAATAGTTTATTAAATAAAATAGTTTACATAAAATAGTTATAAGTTAAAATAAAATAATTTATATTGAAAAGGATTTATATTAAAATAATTTATATTAAAATCTATAAAGTAAAATATAAATAGTTTTTGATATAGTTTAAATACTTTATATAAAAATAGCTTCTTTAAATTTCACAAATCAATTCACATAAACTCGAATTCCAAAATTTAAATTTAATTAAATCTCAAATCATCAATTTCAATTCATTTTAGTTTCTCAATAAACCCTTTCAAATTATCGATTTCAAAAGCCTATTTGAACCATAAATAAACCATTTCAATTTCAATATATTTCAAGTTTAAATATTCGACATTTCAAAACTAAATTTGATAATTCCATTTATATCTTAATTTAATTTCATTACATTTTGTTTCTGAAGTATTTCTTTAATCATTTCAATACATCAAAATTCAACTTCAATTTTCAAATTTATATAGACAAAATATCCCATTTAAATTTATATAAGTTTGAATATTCATTTAAGCCACTTCTTAATTAATTCAAGTTATAAAACATATCTTAAAATTTCAAATTTAATAGATTTCAAATCAACTTATTTAAGTATAATTCTTAAATAATTAAGAATTCCAAATCAATTCAAATTTATCTTTCAACCTGAAACATTTTAAATTCTATATTTAAAAATGTAAATTTTACATAAATACTTAAACATATTTCATATTGATTCAAATCAACTTTATTAAATCAACTTTAATAAATATTTAAAATCATTATTTATTAAAACCATATATTTCTTTCAAAACCGTAGAAATGTTTTTCAAAAACATTTTTATATAGACCAACGGTGTCTGTATATAATTTTTTTTCCTATGGTCAAGTGATACAGATATTTATCATTTCAATCCGCAATTTAAAATATATTCGGGTATATATCTTTTCAACCCGAAATCCCAAATTCAATTTAATTTGAAAATCGCTTGGGTTTATCATTTCAACCCATAACGATTTTTCTCCTATTCTAAAGTCCGTTCGGGTATGTATCATTTCAACCCATAGTGATTCTATACTAACAGGGAACTTGCAGAGTGATAACAGATATGATAATAATATAACAACGGTAACAGGCATATATCATCAGTATAAATAACTGATAAGGGTGTCAGATATCACAGGTGAACAGATACAGATGATGGCATATATATATCAATATAAATAACAGATAATGATGTCAGGTGTCACAGGTGAACAGATATAGATGATGGCATAGATATGGCAATATAAATAACTAACAGCAGCATATTTCAATTGTCGTTTCAATTGAAATCAAATTTAATAAATATAAGAACATTAATCGTGAGTGATTGCTCACCTTTCGAGGCTAGAGAGAATAGGAAATGCAATGGGTTACGGATTTAAGTATGAATTTGGAAGCAAAGCACGATGGACTCGAGTTCGACGAACGAGCTGATAATGAGAAATCGGTGGAACTATTAGATTCAGTTTGATATAAATAAAAATGAAATGTAAATTATATTGTTATATGTTTTCTCAAATCACTATTCAATACATAAGTAAGCTTATATATAATAAGGATCAAATATTTATATTTTATTCTTCAAAATTTTCTATATATATTTCTAACAAATCAAAATATAAATATATATAGTTTTAAAAATCCATGTTATTAGAAAACAAACTCATAACATATGCAGACCCACTAAGATATATGTATCAACTATATAAATCATATAATACATAACAGGTATATACTTCATATACAACTTTAATATATAAAATATCCACAATATATAAATATATTTACAAATAGTTCTACTGCCAGACCTTATATAAACTATAGACTAATATACTCTTACAGAAAACAGCTCATACAAATAGCGAATATATTAAATAAACTTCCCATATATTATATACAGCAACATGCTATGGAAAAATTAATTATATACTACACGTACTATAACACACAACATAATTTAGATAAAAATATACATATATATATTAACAACATGTTATATAGTACGGTATCAGCTGATATAATAAAAATTTCTGTAACACCGTATACATCAAGTACCAGCAAACAATACATTTGTATATACTAACTTTTTGAACACAGCAACTTATGGACTCAGCCTTTGCAAACTAATATAAGCCCTTGTATAAATATATAGTGTTATATAACTAACATATGTAATATATAAAAGCAACATTTATACACTATATTTTAAAACTACACTTAACACATGATTTATAAAACAGTATATATATATTGTATATATGCAGACTCTATTAATGTGTACAACAACTTGTTTCAACCTGTACGTCCCTCTTTACATCACATAAAAGACTAGATCCAACTAGCAAAAGTTTAAAATATAATATATATAAAATGTACCTAACTTATAACTTTTATAAACCTTTCATATATATGTACTTTGTTGTTTTTTTCGATATTCAAATTTTAAAACACATTTCAAAATAAATCTGTATATATACTCACTTTAAAATCAATGTTATTATAACATATTTAAAAAAAACAATATTACTATAAGTATTTACATACAGCAAAGCAGCCTCAATGCAAAGTTTTCGAAACATATATATGTAATGAACCATAGCATGCTACAAGCGAAATCCGTACATAACTTATATATATGTGGAAACAAAAAAAAACAAAAAACAAAAAAACTAATTAAAACATGAAAGGAAGGCTGATGCTCACATGAAGAAGTCACCGGCCGAGGAGAGAGGGAGGGGTTGGTTGGTGATAGGCGATCGTGGCAAGGCGTTGGAGGCTGCAGGTGGGAGGATGGTTGTTCGATGGGTTATCAGGCGTCAGGGGATGATGCGTGGGCGGTGCGGTGAAAACAAAGGTCGGTGATGGAGTTTTGCAGGCAGGGATGACGAGGCCATATGCAAAAGAAGGATGGTCACGTGAATGAGCAGGGGCTTGAAGAATTTAAGCTACAGGAAGAGAAGGCTTTAATATAATTATTTTGAAATGAAGTCACAGAGCCAACTAGAAGAAGGAGAAGAGATTTTAGGAAGAGTGAAATGCAGATCTAAAAGTAAGCTTCTGAAAATATATTGGGTTGAACGTAAAGAAATAAATAAAAGCATTGGGAAAGGAAGGAAATCACAACAATTGATTCAGCTGAAATATTTTTAAAGCAATTTATTGATGTGGCCAGCGGTTCAATTTGAAAAGCAAAAGTAAAATATATATAAAATAAAAGGAATGGTAACGGTCTATTCCCATGATTTCAGCTGAGAAGCTATTTCATGCAATTGATTATTTGCTTGAGTTGCACGGTAAAGATTTGAAAAGGATTGGGAAGTTAAAAGTCACAATTTAAAGGTACCGTTACAACGAACTCTTTATTGCTTCCGTCACGTACTGGATCTCAAAATACAGAAATAAATATACCGTTGAGATGAGCACGACGAGACGATCAAAACGGTATACAGATATCAGTGGTATGATTGAATTATAAAAATTCGAATTTTCTAATAGCGGAAAATGCAAGAAAAACACTGAAAAATAAGATCGACGGAGCCAAAGATGTCCGAATTTGGAAAAACGACAAACTGACATCTTGCTCAGAAGATGGTTTAGAATTTTTCTATGTAAAAATATTTAGGTTTCGAAAACATTTTATTTTCACCGCTTTTTAACTGATTAAATTGAAGTAAATTTACGCGCGAAATAAATTTTCATATTTTCGGACGAAAATTTACCAGTTGCTATGTCTAATTAGACGTATTCCAAATATTAAATTTTTATTTCAAAATTTTATCGATTAAAATTTTACTAATTACGTTATTAAAACAGTTAAAATTTTACGGGTCGTTACAAAAATCCTTTGAAAAACAAAGGTATCTCATAAGACCACGCCACAAATAAATACAACGGGTTTTTACCTTACGATAACCAAAACATTTTATATCAAAATCATCTGATATTATAATAGTGTCTATAGAAAGTAAATTAGAAAATAGCTGAAATGCTTGCAGATCACGTTTCAGCGTAATTGGTATACAATCAAAACCGTACAGGCTCGTGGTAGATATTGGATTCCATACAATGACTGGGCTACAGGGGTACCGCCCGCCACAGTACACCTCTAGAAAAATGTACCGAGGAGCTCGCCTAGATCCCCTACCAACACAGGACCGGCCTACTCCTGACCTGAATAATACCGAATATGTTATCACGCCGGGTGTTCCCACCCCTATCGAACGCTCTCTTTTTCATGCACATCCATATCCATAATTTATAATATATATCCGAGGGTATCTAGAAAGGTGATAACATACTCTACTTAGGTGCGGCCCACTTAGCCCTGCTGCATCTCCCCTGTTTTAGTCATTCTCGGTTGATGAGGCTTGAGGCTACGATTACCTTTAAAGGAATTTATACTTAGAATGATCATTGCCCTCCAATGACAATGTGCTGATAGCATTCATTCATACAAGTTGTTCTGGGTTTGAACAAACTGAATCTCCTGATTATTTTCGAGATATCATAATTCATAATGCACAAACCAGATCGAAGTTGTTTCGGATAATTAAATCTGATCCCGGTCCCTTCGAAACGATCAACGAATTTTAGCCAGATTTGATCGTCGGTTATTTAACTATCAAATTACACACATAAGCAGTCACTAGGCCCATTTATTTAATCTTCTTAGACATTCATTTCAAATATCTTTACACAGATATATATACAAATCTCTTCCAATATTCCAACGTTTGAAAACAAATTCAAAATCCTTATATCCTTAACGGAATATTTTCAAACTATATTAACACTTAGAAATATTTCCGTAAACCTTCCCATAGTCCAAACATTCCCCAATTATTCATTCCTATACTTAGAAAAATATTTATAAATATAATTTCTCAGAAATACTTACTCCTCAACCCTTAGGAAATATGCATATCTTATCGATTTTATAGGTGTAATCACAAACGAGGACATCTCCCTTTTATTCCAACTTCATAAACCATTTCCAACCCTTTTGTAAAGTCACAACTCACTTTAATTCATTTCCTAATCTCCGGAATTTTCGAAATCCATTCTACCATTTCCAAAAATCGATTTTTCTTATTTAAAATCTCATTCGCTAATTTAAAACTTCTTTTACGAATTCGGATTCATTTTTCGAAGTTCACTTATCCAACCATTTCGGAAATTCCTTAAGTTCCAAAATTTCGTTATAAGATTTCTATTATAAAATCATATCCGTTAAATAAACCCCGTTTACAAATCTCAATAGAATTTATAATTAATTTCCAATTACTTCCAAAACTCCTTCTATATATATAATAAGTATTTTTAAATAGTAGTATTCTATTTTTAAAACATGTTTAAGTAGTTATTTAAAATATCCAAAAACTTAAAATAAACATCGATAACTCATTTCCAATTCATTTTTAAATAAAACCAATCGAGCTTATTATAAAAATGAGAATTTTATTTCAGTTATTATTAGATATTTGAAAAATTCACTTCTGAAGTATTTCAAAACTAACCAGCTTTAAATTACAAAGTTTAATAAATAAAATTTTCTCTTTTTTTTTAAAACAAAACTTAACTACTTAATAAAAATATATTTTAAAAATCCCAATGACCAAATTCAATTTATAAATTGCTCTCGATTCACAACATATCGATTTCATTCCGATCTCTAACCATTTTCGCTTTTCAAAAAGAGAATCCACTATTTTTCCCAAACCCGATTTCCATATCTCGATATAAATTCACACTATGTATTTAAATTCCCAATCTATCAACTGATATTATCTTCCCTTATTTCTCACCTTTAAAAAGTATCGGAAAACATTAAAAAATGGCGATTTCTTGCTTTCTGAATTCAAATTCTTCATTTCATTCGTCCAATCCTTGTTCTTGTTTCCTGAAATCCAATTCATTGTCCCAATCTATCAAACAGTCAAATCTGATTAATCGAAACATTCTTCCTCATCGATCGTATGCTCAAGTAGTTAAATCTTGTCCATCTATTGACCAGTTTCAAAAACACAACAACCCAAAGAAACGCTGGATCGAAGGCAAAAGAGGGAAATCTTTCTGTTTTAGATGTGGTGATGAAAATCATTTTGCAAAACAGTGTAGAGATCCAATTCGATGTTTTGTGTGTGGGAAATTTGGTCATAGAAAATTCGATTGTCCATCTAAATCGATTCTTATATACAGCTAACTTGCTTCTTCTTTGGTCGATCATGGGTTTCAATTCGTTCTGAAATGTATGCTTTTAAAAGGGCTTCTGCTTGATAATCTTTGGCAAAAGAGACAAGAAGGTATCAAATATTTGGAGGAGATGTTTATACACTTTGATGTTATAAATTCGCCCAACATTGGTAAGGGGTATCGTGATCGATTTGGAGATTCTGAAATCTATTTCGGTAAATCAGAGTCAAAGAATACATCCTATAAACCCATTCCTGGTTCTTCTTTGGTAGATCATGGATTCCAGTTTCTCTTGAAATATTTGTTATTAAAAGGGTTATTGCTAGATAATCTATGGCAAATGAGAGATGTGGGTATTAGTTATTTGGAGGAGTTGTTCAGTCATTTTGATGTTGTTAATTCACCTAACATTGGTAAAGGGTATCGTGATAGATTTGGTGTTCCCGATGAATATTTTGGTAAATTGGATTATTATTTTATCAATATTGATTCTAATGGAAACATAGAAATGGATGGATATAATAGTTGTGTAGATTTTAATGTCAATGCTATGATAGAATGCACTCGCATATTTGACCCAATGCTTCTGGATCCTGTTGTTTCTACATTATCTGAGAATACTCATTTATCAAAGGAAGATATCTTGATTGATTCTGGAAATAATGCTGGGTTGTGCGATGATGGATTCTTTCAGGTAAATAAGAAGAGAGACAGAGTAAAATCTAGTGATAAATGTTCTTTCGAATTATCTACTGATAATCCATTTGAATGCCTTGAACCTTCTATAACATCTGATCAAAGGCATGGTGTTGAAATGGGATCAGATCATTCTGTTGATAGTTTTGACGATACAAATCTGAAGGCATCGAACAAGTTTGATGGAAATTCTTTTGAATGTAAAAGTTTGATTAATGTAGTTGACAATCCTGTAAGGCTTGGTGTAGATAATGTTAAGAAAGGATATTCTCTGTTAGACAGTGCCAATGTGAATCTATTAGAAATAGCGAGTGACAGAAATGATAAGATGTCACTTGCTAATGATTAGATGGCGCTAGCTACTGATGTTATAGAACCGGAGAGAATTGAAACAGAGACTAATGAAGAGAATTTGGCTATCTCCATTGATAAATTCGCTGATAATTAGATGGTATCAATGTGCATGGCGCTACAGGTTTAAGTAGAGAAGTTTATACGCATGCCTCAATTCATCGTATGCTAATCTTCCAAGCGAAGGAATTGTTAGACCAGGTGAAAACGTAGATTATATTGGAGTTAAAGCTGGTGATATGCCAGTTGAATTAGAAGTTTGTTTTGTTGGTGATGTTTGCATTGTGAATAGCGATGCTGTGTTGAATAAAATAAGTGCGCTTGGCTTGGGAGTTAATAAAATGGAGGGGAATACAAAAAATAATTTTGTCTCAAATAGGCATGCGAGTGAAGACTTGGTTTCTAGGGATATAATTGATTCAGAGAATTTATTTAACGTGATAAATGGTGGGAGTGGTATCAAATCTGGTTCATGTTCATCTTTGTCTAAGGAAGGTAGGAGAAAGAAGATGGTTGCTAGTGGATCTGTTAGACGTAGTGCCAGGATCAGAGGTAGTCAGTTTCAGTCTATGGGTGAGTTACCTGGTTCGAGTGCCAAGCATGGCACTTCTAATTCAGGCTCAGGTATGTGTTTTGATTTGGGTAGTACATATTCTTCGTATGCTTTAGGTAATTTATCTTCTTCTGAGTTTAGTAAGTTAGCTTCTGATACTTGTTTCATTTTTTTTGATGCTGAGATTGATCATGAGTATATTAGATGTAGGGAGTTGGATAGGGTTAGATATGTTGGTTTATGAGGATTATTAGTTGGAACATCAGAGGTTTACATGATTTAAATAAGTGTGACAAAGTTCGAATTTTTTTTAAAGACTATTCTATTGACATTGCTCTTCTTCAGGAAACTAAAATTGATTGTCCAGATATTAGATTCTTTAGAAGATTAGGAGGTTAACATTTGAGAAATGGGTTTTTGTACCCTCTGTAGGCGCTTCTAGAGGTTTAATGATTGGGTGGCGTGATAATTATTTTAAACTTCTTCAATATATTTCATAACAACATTTTTTACATATTATTTTTATTAATCTTATTGATAATTCTTTTTTAAACATTTCTAATGTTTATGGGCCTAATTCAAAAATAAATCATCGAATTTTATGGAATGAATGCCTAGAGTTCGGATCTTTACCTCTGGGCTCTTGGATATTCGGGGGGATTTTAACGTTACACATTTTTTGTTAGAGCGTTCTCCACGGGAAGGAGATTTCTCTACTATGGAGGAATTTGACCAATTTATTATTAATTCTAATTTGATTGAAATCCCTCTTTTCAATAGAGAATTTACATGGAGTAATACTAGGGAATCCCCTTCTATGGCTCTTCTAGATAGGTTTTTCGTTAGTGATGAGATAGAGGATAAATTTCCCATTTGCAGAGTTTCTGGTTTGCCTTACACTTATTCCGATCATTGTCCAATTATTCTCACTTGTGAAGAGCATAGGGTAATTAATAGATTATTTAAATTTGAAAAAATGTGGCTTTTAGAATCTAACTTCTTAAATTTAATGAAAAATAAGTGGATCTCTTTGAGTTTTTATAATATTAGAAATAAAGATAATTCTGCTAAAAATTTTGTTTTAAAACTTAGGAATCTTTGAAATTTTCTTAAAAATTGGAATAAAAATGTTTTTGGTAATATAAAAATTAAAAATGATAATATTCTTAATGAGATGCTTAAAATAAATAAGATTGAAGAAACTAGACAACTAAATTTAGGAGAACGTAATGTTCTCGCTAATTTAAAAGAAGATCTTAATTCTATTATAGAAAAAGAGGAGGTTATGTGGAAGCAGAGGTCCAGAATCCAATGGATTAATGAAGGTGATAATAATACCAAAATTTTTCATAACATGGCTAATGGTAGAAAACGTATTAATACAATTAATTCCATTTTTGCTAATAATGATGTATTAGTTGACCAGAGAGATCTTAATAAGGCTTTTACAGACTATTATAGAGATATTTTTGGTACTAAAAATAAACTTAGAGTAAATGTTAGATGTAATGATATTTATCCGCCTGATTCTAATGTTGATCTTTCTGAGTTAGATAATCCTTTTACTGTAGAGGAAATTTGGAAAGCTATTATCGACATGCCTAGTGATAAATCTCCAGGTCCGGATGGGTTCCCTATTTTATTTTATAAAACTTTTTAGGATGTTTTAAAATTAGATCTAATCAATATGTTTAATGATTTTTATAATGGAAACTTGCAATTAGGAAGATTCAATTTTACAAATGTTATTTTATTACATAAAAAAGTAGGTGCTAATAATTTAAAATATTTTAGACCTATTTCATTGATTAATTGTTCTGTTAAAATTATTTCAAAAGTATTAGCTAATAGACTGAGTATAAGAATGAATGATCTAATTGACTGTTCACAATCTGCCTTCATTAAAGGGAGAAATATCTCTGATGGGGTGGCTGTTGTTCAAGAATATATTAATCACTATTGTAAGAATAATATTACCTGCGCTATCTTAAAACTAGACTTCGCTAAAGCTTTTGATTCAGTAGATTGGGATTTTTTAGTAGATATTTTTCATGCTAGAGGTTTTAGTCATAGATGGATTAGCTGGATCATGAATTTGCTTAAATCTGGTAACTCTGGTATTATGGTTAATGGTATTTTAGGTAACAAAATTCAATCTGAGAGAGGTTTAAGGCAAGGGGATCCTTTATCGCCTCTTCTGTTTAACTTAGCCGCAGACGTTTTTGCTAAGATAATTAAAAAAGCGGTTGATAATGGATCTTTGGGAAATATAGGTAATGATATATCACGTAATGGTATATCAGTCCTTCAATTTGCTGACGATACCTTGCCTTTTTCTTCTTATTTACCTAGACATATCATTTCTCTTAAGTTTATTCTATATAGTTTCGAACTTCTATCAGGTTTAAAAATAATCTTTAATAAAAGTTCTGTTTTAGTTTTAAATGATTTTGAAAAGTTGTAAACGTAGTCGCAAATACTCTAAATTGCAAAACTATGAACTTTCCTTTTGATTATCTCGGTTTTGTGATTAGACCTACTAAACTCAAACATGATGACTGGCTTATAATCACTGATAAAATCAAAAATAGGATCTCTAATTGGAATAGGAGATTTTTATCTAGAGCAGGTAGATTAGTTTTAATAAATTCTGTTTTATCTGCCCTCCCGATTTGTTGGATGTCTATGCATTTATTTCCAGGTTGGGTAATAGATAAAATAGACAAAATTAGAAGAGATTTCTTATGGAGTGGGGAAAATACTAACAATAGCATAAAATGTTTAGTAAATTGGGAAACAGTTTGTAAAACTAAAAAGGAACGTGGCTTAGGAGTAATTAATTTGCGTAATATGAATTTGTCTTTACTAGGTAAATGGTTATGGAAGTTTAAGGATATAAATGATAATGCTACTTGGATAGAGATTATTTCAAAATATTACTATAATGGTTGCATTAACTTGCATCAAATCATTTCTCCTGTCACTCAAAATCTATCTAATTTTTGGAAATCCATTTTGAAATGTCATGATATTTTTAACCTAGGTATTAATACGATAGTTCATTCCAGTAATTGTATTTCTTTTTGGCATGACCGTTGGATTTCTGTTTTACCTCTTAAGATAGAATTAAAAGAGCTTTATGAAATCTGTAATTTTAAGTTTGCTTTAATTAGTGAAGTTTTCTCTCCTGAAAACGACCCCCTTGGAATTTTAGTTTTAACAGAATTTTAGTAGGTTCAACTCTTAGACAACTTTCTTTGCTTTATGCTAAATTAAATATTTATAATATTGATAATGATAATGATATTATTAGTTGGGAATAGGATAAGAGTAATAAATATACATCAAATTCTTTTTACAAATTTATTAATTTTTCGGGTACAGCAAACATATCTTTTAATTTTATTTGGAAATATAATGCTCCTCCTAAATCTAAAATTCATATGTGGTTAATACTACATGGAAAACTTAATACTATAGAATTTTTAAAGAGAAAAAACATCCAAAATGACAACAAATGTTATTTTTGTAATATGCATTTTGAAGATATTAAACACATTTATTATGATCGCATGGATTCTTATTACATCCTAAATAATACTCTAAGAATTTTTAATTTTAATATAATAATTAAAATTACCGACTGTGAATTCTACTGGAGTAGTTTTTGATTTAGGTTAAAAAAGAATATTAGTCCCCGTTTGGTTTGTCGTTTTTAGTTTTGTGTTTTCGTCTATACAAAAATGCGTCCGTTGTATGTATAGATGAAAAACAAACATTTTTGTAAAATGAAATTAACATATAAAATAGAAAACAAGTTTATTCTATTTTTCGTATTTCGAGAGATAACAAAAAAAGAAGAACAATCAAACTCTTTCGTTGTCCGTTGGTCGTCCCAATGGCTAAGAATTATAAATCTTCTTCTCTTATTTCTTGTTATTTCTTAGTGCAAATTGAAAACACAAAACTCAAAATACAAAATGAAACCAAACGGACCCTTAGATTCTTACTAGATACTTTATTCATTATTATTTGTTGGTATATTTGGTTTGAAACAAATCAAAGAATTTTTAACAATAATAATAGTCATTTCAATAAACTGATTTATACAATTTCTTCTTTTTGTTTTAATTGGATTTCTAATCCCAAATATAAATTAGCTAAAAATAACCTTTTTAAAGGGTACCTTAATATGGTTAGTTATAATATTAATTCATTTAAACTCAATAATAATATTTTTAATATTAACAATAGTAGTATTAATATTTTTTCAAACTTATATGACGATCTCATTGTTAACCATAATTTGCTTAGGATCAAAGGTTCATAAGTATTTTTTAAGTTTTGTACCAATTAATGTACTTGTCTTTGTTTAGATAGTTAGTTTTACTTAGACATCTTATTTTCTTCCTCTTTCATACATATATATGTATATTAATTAATCAAATATACATATATATGTATCATTCTAACTCTTTTATTAGTCATTCTTTAAACGCAGGTACGGGTGATAGGGCGTTAGATTCACTTTGCAGATACAGGATTGTAGGATTTTGGATTGCAGAGAGGCCATTAGAGTAGAGTTTTCCTCTCAGATCCACTAGCAGATCCACCTCAGATACAGGGCACCTTCATCTCCATTATGGCGTTCTATTATCTAAAGGATCTACATTTCTGCTTGACATTTCGACCATTGGTATAGAGTCTTCAGAGTGGTTTATCCTTTCATTATCATTTTAGTTTCATTTTCGTGTAGTCGTTATTTCATTCCTTATATACTAGAAGCGTGGAGCTTCTTTCTTAGCTTGTGATGACATCCTGTATTTTTGGCTTTTCTTTAGTTTTTTAGGTACTTCAAACATTTTAATATCGGGCGGTGCCATGCCGGAGCTCGATATTAGGGTGTGATGGGTGGTGGCTTTGCCAGAACTCATCTTAGGGGTACCTGGTTATTTTAGTTTCTTGTACCTAGCTTTTGCTACCTGCCAGGCATGTTGACAGTGCCTTATTTTTGTGATATATATAGCTATATGTGTGCTCTCCTCTATTTATAGAGGATCACACATTTCTCTCAAAAGATATTATCTTCCCTTATTTATAAACACCGTTTATAAATTTATAAACCCTTTTTGAGTATCACTTGTTTATAAAAATTTATCTCATTTACAAAATTCCATTTTATAAATCCATTTCTTTTTAAATTCTATTGATTACACAAATCTATTTTAAATATCGGTTTTTAACTTCTTTTCCATATTTTTCAGAAATCACTTTAAAATCCATTGTTCAAAAATCCTTTAATAAATTATTTTTAAAAGCTCTATTTAAAATATTTTTCCCAAATAGATAAGTACAAATCCCAAAATCATATCATATATTTTAACCAACCCAATTCCTTTTTAAATTAATCCCAAAATTCAATATAAATATTTTCATTTATAAAATCGCTTTGAATTCCATTTTTAAAATAAAAAATATTACTTATGGTATATATAATAATAATATTTAGGCCAGTGCGACTATAGCATCCAAACAATCAAATCACACAACAATCCATAACAGATTATTCAATTTCAACGTATATCACTATATATGAAAAACAATAAATATATTTGAGGAATCTAGTTGGATCCCTCCAACCTATTTCCCTACATCCACAGATGTTAGATAACATAAAATACCAATTATCCCGCTTCAAGGTGGGATATCGCGACAATATATGATCGTCCGCTATTATGTGGGGCGCATAGTGTCTCATCCGCTCCAATCGGTGGAAAATATATCCAACTACTAATATATACTAATATATATATATATATATATATATATATATAACATCCAAACTGATAATAATTTATAAATTCAACCAAGCATCCAATAATTTGTTTTAATTATTATCAATTAAATTCAGCAACCCAAAAAGAGTGAGATTTACTCACCTTGATTTTTATTTTGCAATCTGTTCCAATTTTAAATTAAATTGAACAGTGTTTGATTTAATTTAAAATCTCAACCATCTTCAATAAATTCCAGACCAATTTTTATTTCGTAGCCTACGTCATTATGAATCCAACTCCACCTGACAGCATCACTCAGAACGTGTCGCACCCCCCCATCCACGCGAGCAACCTGAGTTTGCATCCCTCCAACAGTGCATAAGCATTTACACGCGATCCCACCGCCTCTGGTCGTTCCAGGCCATTGCACTTCCACCCCACCCTCACGCCGAGCTCGCCTTGCTTAGAGAAACCCACCACAATCAGTCGCCGATCGAAAACCCACGCGAGCATCATTCGCCCTCCTTCGCCTGAAATTCCTAAACCCCAGCTCCTCCCAAAGCCATCGACCACTGTCGACTTCATCAATGGTGCCCCTTCATCGCGATTTCGATTGTGATCCCATTCCATATTTTTTTTATACGAAGTCGATTTTGATTTTTTTCTTTTTCTCTTTTTTTTCGCGTACATTTGAATTCAAAGAGAAGGGAAGGGAAGGCTCGTGATTTTTGAAAGGAACGAAGACGGCTCATATCAGAGAGTAGGTCGGCCCAATAGGGTGGCTGATGGGAACAGGCTAGGTCGGCTGTGATTGACATTGATTTGATTTATAAATATATATATTATCTTTGACATATCTCGAAATTTTGAACCCCTATTGAGGCGTGCCGCCTGGCGTTTATAATTTTATAACGCTATTTCGAACGCAACAAAACAAGTTCCGAGACCTAATTTGATCGTACGTAGAAGATAGCTTTTTAAATCGACTATTTAAATTAAATTCGATAAAATTATTCTAGGCGTTTTCAGATCATACGACCAAATGGTGAATCCAAACGCTACGAAATTTGAAATTCGATAATAATACACTATTGCGGATCCAATGGAACTGGTTTCGTTGAATTCCGAGACTGTGCCCCGAATCGCTATTTTAACGTGTCGATTAAATCGACGATTTCAAAAATTTACGAAATCATTTGAAATTTCAGTTTTAAAAAACTTATTAACTAAATTCTAATTCAAATAGAATTTATATCAACATTAGAAATCATTTTCGATTCATATTTAATTCAATTTCAATTATTTACCATTTTCGTATTACGATAAATCGCTATATTTGAATTTTAAATTCATTCTAAAATTTCAACCCAAATTTTCATATTAAAATTAAATTTTCATTTCAAATTCAACATTTAAAATAAATTAAATGTTCAAAATCAAATGACTGAAACATCCGGGTCGTTACATTCCTCCCTCCTAAAAAGAATTTCGTCCCTGAAATTGCTAAGGTAGGACGAATGACCCAAACCCATTAACCTATTCAAAACCCACTTAGTTAAAATTCGATATTCCACTTTCCTAAATCCTTAAGTTCCAACCAAATCAATTAGCTTTCATTTCTAATTCAAAACCCTTTATTTCAATTTCAATTCAAAAATCAACTTTTTAGTTAAAAAAATTTTCAAAAATTCCAAAATTTTTCTAATACCCTAAATTTTTGAAATTTTTTGGCAGAGTCTCCCTTGTATGGAGAGCCTTTTGCAATATGAAAAAAGTGATAAAAAGATATACATCGACCCACATGGTCGGAAAACACAATATATATCAATATTTATATCATCGTTATATTTAATCAGAAAACGTACATTTATTTAGAGCTTTTAAGCGTGCGAGCTTACTTAAATGCAAATTTCGCAATCCAAATCTTATCCAATAGCCTCCTTGTACCTGTACTTACTTAATTTAAACACATAAGTACCAAAACATGAAAATTTAATAACGTTTCATTGATTTTAACTAGTGTAAACATATAGATTCCATAACCAACAAGTTATAGCATGAATTTATAACAATTACAAGGTTCCAATATATGTTTATCATCTTCAAATCGATTGATACATCATTTATTCAACTCCAATGATTCACAACAATTTATTTGGTTTCATTTCATATTTATACCCAACAAATTCATATTCGTTTCAAATTGATTCAAAATCAATTTATTCACTTCCTATTGATTCACAAATTATTATTTTTCTTCCGTTTTCGTCAAATGACAAATTTTTCCATGCTATTTGGTGATATAAAATAACCACTTCAGCTTATAAACCATTTAAATTGATTCTAAATCAATTTATCAACTTCTATTAATTCACCTTCAATTTATTCATATTTAATTAATTTACATTCACTATCTTCCATTACTTCAATTCATTCCACTATTAACATTCAGTTTCAATTCATATTATTTGCTCCCTCCATTTATACCCATCTAATTTTCTTTCCATTTAATTAATTAATATTCCCTTTTTAGCTCATTGATTACTTAGCAACCATTCCATCAAATTTATTTTACTACTTAGGTTCATATTCATTTCGTCTCAATCTAACTTCATTTAACTTCTTTTAAGTTAAATTTCATTTCATTAATGCACTTCATTAATTCAATTCAAATCCTAATAAATATTATTTCAAAAATTTATTCTCTTTAACTTAACTTAAGTTAAATCCAATTTCATATCACGATTTCACATTTTCTTTTCTTATCTACATCATTTCTCAAATTATAAGTTACAAACTTATATCAAAATTACTTTATTTATCTCGACTTAAATTCAATTCCATTTGGTGATTCAAATTCGGAATTTTATTCCAGAAATCACTAAACTTAACTTGACTTGAGTTAATCCCATTTAAAATTTATAACTTATAGTTAAAAATCATTTTACGACTCAAATTTTTCTATTTACTTTAATTTGATTTTATTTCAAATCCAATCCAATTTTATTTAACTTAGCTTAAGTTAAATTCCAATTCATACAATTCATTTTGACTTACTTAAGTTAAAATTCAATTCCAATTCCAACTCAATTTAATTTAACTTACCTTAAGTTAAATTTTTAATCCACACAATTCTCTTTTACTAACTCGATTTATTTAACTCTATCCAAGTTAAATTTTATTTCATATTGAAATTCACATTTCCCAATTATAAATCCAAAAACTTATTTTCTTCTAGATTCACAAATCATATAGCTGAGAATTTCAGAATTCAAACACCTGGTTTCAATTTAAATCATTTGAAGTCAAATAAATAACTCTTTTTGGTTTTAACAAACCATTCCTTTGTAATTTTCAAAACCAATTTTGGTTTTATCCAACATAAATTCCCTTCGGGATTTCCAAAACAACACTTGTTTTTCAAACAAAAATTTACATCTCAAATTATTACGGTAGCAATCCGTCACTTAGAGACTCGAAAATGAACACCGATGATGTCGCGATCATCATCAGAATTATTTTCCAACGACTGAAGTGAGTTTAGTGCTATACCACTTCCAGAAATCCATTTTTAAAACATTTTCTATTCAAAAACATTACACAATAATGTTACCATTATTTATTTCAAAAATATTTCCAAAATAACACCAATTCATTCCCATATCACTTTTGAAAATATTTTCCAGACCTTCTGGGAATTAAATTTCTGAATTAGAGTTTGAATCCATTTTAATTATAATTTATTTGTATAATTCATACTCATACAAATTTTTTTCATTTGGTTATATACAACCATTTAAATTTTATAATCTTGTTTTGATTATAATATTATCAACCAGATATTCCAATATAGTATAATAATTTCAGAAAATTATTCTCTTTTATCCCAAAATATAATTAGGGTAAAATTTTATTTCATTTACCCCATTTCAAAACAATACCGTGTCGAATTACTCCATTCAAGTGTTTAGAAACTCCTATCGATACAGTTGTACGGACTGTGCCGACCAGAATTCATAAGCCACTCAATAAATCAACCAACACAATATAAAACATTTTATATTCACTAACAAATACGCACTCATACCTATTAATACACTCTAACTCATTCTAGAGTACTACTGACTCTATCTCTAATGAGTAATCCCCACCAAAGCCAAGGTTCTCGCTTAACCTTCAGCTCTGATACCAAATGTAAAGCCCTGTATCTCCGTACCTCTTTAGTCGACAATATATCACACGTGTCCCACTCAAATTGAAAGGAAATACGAATCTTTAAGGGTGAAGAAGAAAAGGATAGAAGAAAACATGAACAACAATACAGAGAATCTCACAATCGCAGCGGAACAAAATATATTATATAATAACAGACTTTTATATAAAAGATTCTGCAGCTGTTAATATACATACAATCATCAAAGTACAAAAATCAATAAATCAATATGGACGGTTATTATAACTTGTCTTCACCAGTGCTGACTAAACAGCCTGACACACAACGGGATATAATCAAGTACGTATAATATGCTTGAGAATCCTCCAGCACGTCTCTTGTGCTCCACAGCATCCTAACCTGAATCTGTAATACTCGGTCTGACCCAAGCATTATAATAAAATAACACCCGAGTATTAGAGCAATATTTTTGAAATATTTTTGAAATAAATAATGGTAACATTATTGTGTAATGTTTTTGAATAGAAAATGTTACTGATGAAATGTCAAAACAGTAAGGAAATATCAGCTACAAATAAAGACACAGATAAGAAATCACCTATTGTATTAGAGCAAGAAAATTCCCCAAAAAGTAGAAAAGATGTTGCCTCTAAACAACCCTCTCCATATATCAATATTACCCCTCCTGAACATCTAATTCTACCTCCACCCTGTATTTCAAATGTGAAAATAGAGGAATAAACTATATAAATTAATAAAAAAGGAAAAAGAGGTAAAAAGAGTGTTTCGTTCAATGAAACAACTGATGATCTCAACTGTGGAAATAGCTACAACATTGATGAAATTCAGCCTAGAAATAATAATATACATTGCAAGGAATTTTCTTCAATTTCAGGTGGAAAAAGACATACAAGGAAGAATCCTTCAATTATTATATCTCCAAAACCTTTATGATGATGATCAATAACATTGCTTATTGGAATATCAGAGGAGGGCACCTACTATCAAAGCAAGATAAAGTGAAGAAATTGATTAAAGATAAAAAAATTTGTCTTTTAGCTATTAGTGAAACAAAGTTGAATAAAGATAAGACATTTCAAGCTTGTAAATATATTGCACCAGGATGGTCTTTTGAAGATAATCTGAATAGCGCTCCTTTTGGTAGAATTTTGGTACTATGGAACTCTCATTTTTTCAATATGACAAAGATAATGGAGGATGATCAAATCATTCATTTCAGTGCTCTATCTTTACCCTCAAACTCAAATTTTCTGATATCTTTTGTTTATGCTCAAAACAATTTATATAAAAGACTTGCTTTCTTATCCAATCTTCCATCTCTTGCTCAACAAAATATCCCCTGGATAGTCATTGGTGATTTCAATTGTATGTTTGCATCTGATCAAAAATCTGGTGGCAATCCTTTATCTCTTAAAGAAATATCTCCATTGAAACAAGCTTTAAATAATTCATCTCTCTCTCATATAAATTATATTGGAGCTGATTATACTTGGAATAACAAATGCAAAAATGGCCCTAGAACTTTTTGTAAACTTGATCATGCTTTTCATAATATTCAGTCTATTAATCTTTGGCCAAATCTCTTGTGCAAATTTCTAAACCCTTCAATCTCTGACCACTCTCCAATTATTTTATCTTGGGGAGATATTATTAAAAATAACAATCCATCTTTCAAAATTTTCAAATCATGACTAATCATAAAGATTTTCATAGCTGTGTAATGCAGGTATGGCAGGAGATTATATTTGGGAATCCTATGTATATTCTCAAAACAAAGATTCAAAGGCTGAAATACATACTTAAATTGTGGGCTAAAGACAAGTTTGGTGATGGTTCAAATATCTCTGATGGTATAAGGAAACAGCTTATTCATATACAACATCAGTTGCAGCTAAACCCTCTAAATGGAAGATTAGCCTGCCAAGAATCTGAACTTACAAAAGCATTGTTTGAGGCACTTGAAGTTGAAGCTTTAATGAGGAAAGAAATTCTGCATGAATCTTATGAAAAGCTTGGAGATAGGAATACAAAAAATTTCATGACTCCTTCAAAATTAAACAGGAAAAAGAGAGGATCTTGTGCATTAAAGATGTGAATGGAACATTGCAAGAGAATGAAGATTCTATTACTAAAACCTTTATAGATTATTTTTCATCTATTCTATCCAATTCCAAGCCTATAATTCCAAATCTTATACCTCTGTTTGATTTGCAAACACCAAGCTTGGATAATCAACAAGCTAATAAAATGATACAAGGAATTTCATCAGAGGAAATTGAAAAGGCTGTATTCTCTCTTAAATCTGATAGCAGTGCCGGCCCTGATGGTTACAATGCATTTTTCTTTCAGAAAACATGGAAAATTATTAAGGTGGATGTTATCAAAGCTATTCAATACTTCTTCTCTCATAATAAATTACCAGTTGGTGTTAACTCCACAAACATAGTTCTGGTGCCAAAATGTAATAACCCAAGTAATGTTACTGACTTCAGACCAATATCATGTTGCAATGTCATATATAAAATCATAGCAAAGGTTATTGCAAATAGACTACAAATGGTGCTGCCATCTATTATTTCCAGAAATCAAGTTGCATTTTTGCCACATAGAAATATCAGTGATAACATCTTACTAACTCAGGAACTCTTAAGAGGCTATGGAATCTCAAATATTTCTCCTAGATGTATGTTGAAGCTTGATATTCAAAAAGCATTTGACACAGTCTCTTGGAACTCTATTGCTGCAATTCTTTCTAGAATGAATTTCCCAAAGCCAATTATTGCCTGGATATATACATGTATTTCCACATCCCACTTTTCCCTAATTAGAAATGGAAGTGCAAGGGGTAAAGGTACTAAAGGAGTACATAAAGGTGATCCTATATCTGCTCTGTTATTCATAATAGTGATGGAAATATTGAACTCTCTTATTCTTGAGCAAGTGAAACTTAAGAAATTTCAACTACATCCAAAATGCAAGAATCCTCTCATAACTCATCTTCTCTTTGCTGATGATCTAGTTATCTTTACCAAACCAACTTCAGGAAATATTACTTCTATTTTGGAGGTTCTGAAGATGTTCCATGATATTACTGGATTAAAAATAAATCTCAACAAATCAAATATTTTATTATCAGGGCTAAATGATAATATGAAGACTGACATTATAGCTCAAACTGGTTTGAAAGAAATGAATCATAATGCTAAATATTTGGGCTTACCACTTATATCTACTAGGCTTACTAAAAATGATTGTCTACCACTTTATGAGAAGATTACTGCAAAGCTTTCTATGTGGCCTAACACTCAACTAACTCAGGCAGGAAGATTGATAATTGTTCAAAGTATTGCAAGTGCAATGGCAAAATATTGGATGAGACACTATATTCTTCCTAATAAACTCATATCTATGGTTAATAGTGCATTAAATAGATTCTTTTAGCATGGAGATCCCTTTTCCAAAAAACTCATCCCAATTTCTTATAAAAAGATTCAGCTTCCAAAATATAAGGGAGGCCTTGGTATTACAAATTTCAAACTCTGGAATATTGCAGCTATATCTGTTCACTTTGATAAAATATTATCGGATAGTGGTGATCTTTGGACAGAGTGGATAAAGAAGAATTTAATAAAAGGAAAGGATTTTTGGTCTATGAAGATCCCGAGCATTTGCAGCTGGAGTTGGAGGAATATTTTAAAACTTAGGCAAATTCTTCTTCCATTGATTCAGTTTAATCCTCTTGTAAACGAAGAATTATCTTTTTGGTCATCTCCCTGGGTAAAAATTGGTTTCATAATACAAGATAGCCTTCCTTACTCATTACAAAGACAGACTGGAATACCTCAAAATGCAAAAGTTTCAGCATATATTAGTGGAAATATAATTGTCTTACCATACTGCAGCTCAAATCTAGTGAGGCAATTGTGGCAGAAAATTTCTTCAATAAATCTACCATCTACAAAGAATAAGGTCCTCTGGTCCATCAAAAGTAAGACACACTCAATAGCTTTGGTTTATAAGTCTCTGATTGAAATTTCATCTACAGATAATTTCCCATGGTATAAAAGAATTTGGAATGAAAAATCTCCTGCAAAAGAGAATTTATTACTATGGAAAGTCATGGCAAATGCTCTAAACACAAAGCAGAAATTGACAATGATGGGGATGATCAACAATACAGACTGTGTTCTCTGCAATAATCAGATGGAATCAAACACTCACTTATTTTTTGAATGCTAATTTGTTTTTACAATCTGGTGCAGATTGCTTTCCAATGGGAATTTTCACAAGCCGGTCAGATCTTCTAGAATTGAGTGGTTCAATATTTTTAAAGCAACAAGGTGGAAATCTCCAAATGCTATGATTCTATTGATTGCTTTAAAGTCTTTTGTTTATGAAATATGGAGTGAAAGGAATAGAAGAATTTTCAATTTGAAGATGGAAGATGCAAACTCTTTATATAGAATTTTTAATAAGAGAGTTATAAGAAGAATAAAGAGACAGCATTGAAGGTATAGGAATAAGTCTTCAAACTGATATTGCATGCAAGTCTTTGATTGAGAAATATGAATTGTATGTTAGTTTGGGTATTGTTTTTTCATGTATTTGTATTGAACTATTTTGTATAATCTTTTGTGTTAAATAAAATGGGCAGGGCTCCCTTAGCCCATTGCTTTTCGAAAAAGAAAAAAAAACACCCGAGTCAGTCTGGAAAACCAGCGTGAGAAAACACACTCAATTTGAATTATAAATGTTATCAAAATCCTTTGAAAAACAATGGTATCTCGTAAGACCACGCAGCAAATAAATACAATGGGGTTTTACCTTGCGATAACCAAAGCATTTTATATCAAAATCATCTGATATTATAATAGTGTTTATAGAAAGTAAACTAGAAAATAACTGAAATGCTTGCATCTCACGTTTCGGCATAGTTGGTATACAATCAAAACCGTACAGGCTCGTAGTGGATATTGGATTCCATATAATGGCTGGGCTACGGGGGTACCGCCTGCCATAGTACACCTCTAGAAAAATGTACCGTGGACCTCGCCGGGATCCCCTGCCAACACAGGACCGGCCTACCCCTGACCTGGATAGTACCGAATATGTTATCACCCCGGGTGTTCCCACCCTTATCGAGCGCTCTCTTTTTCATGCACAACCATATCCATATTTTATAATATATATCTAAGGTTATCTAGAAAGGTGATAACATACCCTACTTGGGTGCGACCCACTTAGCCCTACTACATCTTCCCTATTTTAGTCATTCCCGGTTGATGAGGCTTGAGGCTACGATTACCTTTCAAGGAATTTATACTTAGAATGCTCATTGCCCTCCAATGACAATGTACTGATAGCATTCATCCATATAAGTTGTTCTGGGTCTAAACAAACCGAATCTCCTGAATCACCGTCTTCATTATCTTTGAGATATCACAATTCGTAACGCACAAACCAGATCGAAGTGGTTTTGGATAATTAAATCCGATTCCGGTCTCTTCGAAACGATCAACGAATTTGGCCAGGTTTGATAGTCGGTTATTTAACTATCAAATTACACACATAAGCAGTCACTAGGCCCATTTATTTAATCTTCTCAAACATTCATTTCAAATATTTTTACATAGATATATATACAAATCTCTTCCAATATTCCAACGTTTGAAAAAAAATTCAAATCCTTATATCCTTAACGGAATATTTTTAAACTATATTAACACATAGAAATATTTCCATAAACCTTCCCATAGTCCAAACATTCCCAAATATATATAAATATATTTTCCCAAAAATACTTACTCCTCAACCCTTAGGAAATATTTATATCTTATCGATTTTATAGGTATAATAAAAAACGAGGACATCTCCCTTTTATTCCAACTTCATAACCCATTTACAACCCTTTTGTAAAGTCACAACTCACTTTAACTCATTTCCTAATCTCCGGAATTTTCGAAATCCCTTCTACCATTTCCAAAAATCGATTTTTCTTATTTAAAATCTCATTCACCAATTTAAAACTTCTTTTACGAATTCTGATTCATTTTTCGAAGTTCACTTATCCAACTATTTCGAAAATTCCTTAAGTTCCAAAATTCTGTTATAAGATTTCTCTTATAAAATCCTATCCGTTAAATAAACCTCGATTACAAATCTCGAGAGAATTTATAATTAATTTCCAGTTACTTCCAAAACTCCTTTTATATATATAATAAGTATTTTTAAATAATAGTATTTTATTTTTAAAACACGTTTAAGTAGTTATTTAAAATATCAGAAAACTTAAAATAAAACATCGATAACTCATTTCCAATTCATTTTTAAATAAAACCAATCGATTTACAATGCTTATTATAACAATTAGAATTTTATTTCAACAAATATTTGATATTTGAAAAACTCACTTCCGAAGTATTTCAATACTAACCAGCTTTAAATTACATAGTTTAATAAATAAAATTTTCTCTTTTTTTTAAAACAAAACTTAACTTCTTAATAAAAATATATTTTAAAAATCCCAATGACCAATTTCAATTTATAAATACCTCTCGATTCACAACATATCGATTTCATTCCGATCTCTAACCATTTTCACTTTTCAAAAATAGAATCCGCTATTTTTCCCAAACTCGACTTCCATATCTCAATATAAATTCACAATGTGTATTTATATTCCCAATTTATCAACTGATATCATCTTCCATTATTTATAAATATCGTTTATAAATTTATAAACGCTTTTTGAGTATCACTTGTTTATAAAAATTTATCCTATATATAAAATTCCATTTTATAAATCCATTTCTTTTTAAATTCTATTTATTTCACAAATCTATTTTAAATATCGGTTTTTAACTTCTTTTCCATATTTTTCTAGAAATCACTTTAAAATCCATTGTTCAAAAATCCTTTATATAAATTATTTTTAAAAGCTCTATTTAAAATATTTTTCCCAAACAGATAAGTACAAATCCTAAAATCAAATCATTTATTTTATCCAACCAATTCCTTTTTAAATTAATCCCAAAATTTAATATAAATATTTTCATTGCTAAATTCGCTTTGAATTCCATTTATAAAATCAAAAATATTACTTATGGTATATATAATACCAAAATTTAGGCCAATGCTACTATAGCTTCCAAACAATCAAATCACACAACAATCCATAACAGATTATTCAATTTCAACATATATCACTATATATGAAAAACAATAAATATATTTGAGGAATCCAGTTGGATCCCTTCAACCTGTTTTCCTACATCCATATATGTTAGATAACATAAAATACCAATCCCGCTTCAAGGCAGGATATCGCAGCAATATAGGGTCATCCGCTATTATGCGGGGCGCATAGTGTCTCATCCGCTCCAATCGGCAGGAAATATATCCAACTATTAATATGTACTACTATATATATATATAATATCCAAACTGATAATAATTTATAAATTCAACCAAGCATCTAATAATTTATTTTAATTATTATCAATTAAATCGAGCAATTCAAAAAGAGTGAGATTTACTCACCTTGATTTTTATTTTGCAATCCATTCCAATTTTAATTAAATTGAACAGCGTTCAATTTAATTTAAAATCCCAGCTATCTTTTATAAATTCAAGACCAATTTTTATTTCGTAGCCTACGTCATTACGAATCCAACTCCACCTGACAGCATAACTCAGAACATGCCACACCCCTTCTCTTCCACGCGAGCAACCTAAGTTCGCATCCCTCTAACAGCGCATACGCGTGCGCACGCGACCCCATTGCCTCTGGTCGTTCTAGGCCATTGCACTTCCACCCTACCCTCACGCCGAGCTCGCCTTGCTCAGAGAAACCCACCACCATCAGTCGCCAACCGAAAACCCACGCGAGCATCATTCACCCTCCTTCACCTGAAATTCCTAAACCCTAGCTCCTCCCAAAGCCATCAACCACTGTCGACTTCATCAACGGTGCTCCTTCATCGCGATTTCAATCGCGATCCCATTCCATATTTTTTTATACGAAGTCAATTTCGATTTTTTTTCCTTTTCTCTTTTTTTTCACGTACATTTGAATTCGAAGAGAAGAGAAGGGAAGGCTCATGATTTTTAAAATGGACGAAGATGGCTCATATCAAAGAGTAGGTCGGTCCAATAGGGTGGCTGATGGGAACGGGCTAGGTCGGCTATGATTGACTTTGATTTGATTTATAAATATATATATTATCTTCAACATATCTCGAAATTTCAAACCCCTATTGAGGCGTGCCGCTTGGCGTTTATAATGTTATAACCCTATTTCGAATGCAATGGAACAAGTTCCGAGACCTAATTCGATCGTACATGGAAGATAGCTTTTTAAATCGATTATTTAAATTAAATTCGATTAAAGTATTCAAGGCATTTTCAAATCGTACGACCAAACGTTGAATCCAAACGCTACGAAATTTGAAATCCGATAATAATACACTATTATGGATCCAATGGAACTAGTTTCGTCGATTTCCAAGATTGTGCCCTGGATCGCTATTTTAATGCGTCGATTAAATCGACGATTTCAAAAATTTATGAAATCACTTGAAATTTCAGTTTTAAAAAACTTATTAACTAAATTCTAATTCAACTAGAATTTATATCAACATTAGAAATCATTTTCGATTCATATTCAATTCAATTTCAATTATTTACCATTTTCGTATTACGATGAATCGCTATATTTAAATTTTAATTTCATTCTAAAATTTCAACCCAAATTTTCATATTAAAATTAAATTTGCATTTCAAATTCAACATTTAAAATAAATTAAATGTTCAAAATCAAATGACTGAAAAATCCGGATCGTTACACATGCACCCCATACCTCCTCTCTCCCTTACTTGTACACGTTACCCCTCCCCTTCCCATGCCTTGAATCATGCTAGAGCTTCCATGTGTGTGTACTAAATATATGGAGATGATTTGTATATATTTAAGTGTGTTTGTATGTATATATATATGCCTTTTATAACATAATTTGTCACATCCAAGATTAGGTATAAATATATATAAGTTAATATACATAAGTATGCTTAATTAATACTAATCCTAACATATATAAATGTGTGCATGTTGCACTAAGTGTGCACAAAATTCTTGACGATTTTCAGGTGTCGAAAAGTCAAAATTTAGGAAAACGTTCTTTGGTCACATTTTTAATTTTTCTATGAACTATCTATATTGGTAAATAAATTTTGAAAACTATTTTATCATCATTATTAAATAATTAAAATAGGTTTACTTCCCAATAAAAATCCATTTATTAATTATATAAAATATATTTAAATAGCCTATTTCAAAGCGGCAAAATCCTGGGTCATTACAAATCTATTTTACCATCATTAATTATTATTTAAAAGAGTTATATTTTCAATGGATAAATGCATTGAATCAATAAACCAACTTTGGAAATTGGCTTTTGGCACTGAGATAAGCATGTAGGCAGAAGATGAGGTCTGCCCAAGTTGTATATGGGAGTTGGTACCGATACCCATTGGGAGTCGATACCGATCCCCAACTTTGGGGATCCCACTATCTTGTTGTCTTTTATGGTTTTGACTTCGAATTAGTGGTTCTATTTATGCTTGGTTTCTGGACTCCTGGGCTATCTCTTTGGGCTTTCCGCCTTAATAACTCCAAGTTCTGTCTGTCCAGTTTGTGTGGATTCTGTCTGGTCAAAAGTCAGGATAACACTTGCCCACGAAACTACATCTCGTTTCCAACAGGATGAGCTTTTAATTGAGACAAGTTCGGATCCCCTCAAAGGACTCTACTATGTACTTTGAATGGTTGTTATCCTTTCGCTAATCGATTCCATGAATTTTCATATCCATTATGGTCCGTTGTGACGTTCTACCAACATTCAGGACTATAAATCTAGAACATGATCCCGTGATATTCTATTCTAAGTAAAATGATTTTAGACCAACTCCATCCATGAGTTCCCCAAGTATAAGTCTAACTTCCCTCCACTTTAGTCGTCAAGTATTGGGTATAAACACATGGCTCGTCACTTATGCATAGGCATTCACACACATACGCATGAACCATACGTATGCTTGTACATGTATGTTAGTTTTTTATTATCTTTTTTTGGGACTCAGTACTGATCCCCAATTTAGGAGTAGGTATCGTGTAACGACCCACCGCGTGTCCAGTTTAGCAAAGAACATTACAAGTAATGTCGTCTGCTAATATGGAGAATACGGCTTGTTAGGAGCGGTCGAATGTGAATATATCTTTCTACTAACACTGACACATCATTTATACCTTTTTACTTAATATCTGAACTAAAATTTGATGTGTACAGTATTAATACAAAGTAATAGACACACCGATTTTTCAAAATCAGAACAATATATCATATAAGCATCAGTCACAGATCACAAAGGAATAATAATCTCATATACATATACAAATTGTGAGTCTACAAAATAAAACACTAAACTCACATAATTGCAATTGTACTCAAAACCCGTGGCAAACAAACAAACAAATTGGTATCACTCGAACCGATCCGATACCAAGGATCGTACTAAGACCAGGAACACAGAATCACATAATGATCTCAAGGATAGTCTATACCGATCAAGGTAATCGTAGAAACCATAACTCTATAAATCTACATTTATTTAATATTATTATATTATTATGTACGAAAAGGAACCCAGGAATAAACTTCTTAAGGATCTAGCAGCCACTTGTTGCACACCGAAAGAGATTAAACTCTAAAGTGCCAAATACTATCACCTTCAATAATCACTAGAATTTAACCAATACATCCCATATGGTATGGTGAAATTCAAATATTTACTAAAAGCTAGTAAATATCACTTATTGCGGATACCACTGGAAAACCTGAACTACATTCTCTTAAGGATCTAGCAACCACTTATCGCACACCAGAAGAGAATACAACTCTAAAGTGTAAAATACTTCCTAATAGAAATCACATGAATTTAACCAAGGCATCCCATACTACCCGGTGAAGTTTGAGTATTCGCTAATAGGCTAGTAAGTTCCACTCAAACATTATATTCAATGAGTTATACCATATTCGACGAAGCGTTATTCAAAAGCATTTAAACCAATCGATGACACTAAGTCGATTATTAGTACTCCTCAAATTATAGAATTAAGGTTCTCAAAATATTTTTCTCTTTTGAGTTTATTATTTAAAACACTTATTATAATTTACATAAATCCATTCATTATTTAACTTTATAAAAATATTCACAGATTTGTTAAAATATTCCATAACTCTGAATTGTTCCAAATTTACATTTATGTACACAGAGTTGTCTCAAATTTATGTATAAAACACTTAGTTAATAACCCATATTTAAAAACCACTTTTATTATTCTTCCAAATCCATTTTGATATATATATATATATTATTTAGAAATAATTTAGACTCAAGTTTTTAAAACCGTACTTCGAAAGTCACTTGTATATGTTATCACTTATTTTATAAAATCATAATCACTCATATCTTCTAATCCATAACTCTTTATACTAGAAATAATTAATATATATATATATATAATTACTTATTAAAATAATTTAAAAAAAGAAAGTTAAACTAATTTAGAAACAAGTTTGAGATTTATAAATTTAAATAAACTCACTTTCGTAAAATTACTTGAATATGAAGTATATCCATTTATATATTTTTAACTCAAATTTAGAGCTTTTAGATCTACAGTTTCGACCTCTTAAACCCCATAAATTTTCAAATCTGAAAACATGAAAGTGGTAGATAAATGTCTATGCTTTTATACAGAAAAAAGATCATCTAATTTGGATTTACGATTCAAAAGTTATGACCGAAACGATTTCTCAAATTTAAGGTTGTTAACTCTGTCTTTTATTGACAGGCCAACGACAAAGAAACAAGTTTTCAAAATTTAAGCTTTAAAATTATGCAAAACTCAAAACATAAAATTATTCCTTATAAAAGTACCTTTCTACTAAATAATACATCACTTAATTTCGACTTAACTGTCAAAAGCTATGGTGATTTTAATTTCAGGTTTCAACTTAGTAAATACACAGGAACAGAGCAACACTATCAGATTCAAACTCGATTTCGAGCCACTAACTATAGAATTTCGTAAAGTGATCAAAATAGAAGTTGTAGCTAACTGAAGGTCCTTTATACCACAAAATGAATGGGTCATTTTGGTTAATTTTACACTGAAATATCGCTGTTTTACAACAGCAATTTCCACATATTTTTTCTAACAAACAATTTTATAATCACTAACTCAAGCAAACAATTCACAATCAAATTAGAAGCGATTCAATCAACAAAATATCCAATTCAATTCAAATAGCAACTAAAAATTATTATCATGGATTTGAGATGGTAATGTGAGTGATTAACTCACCTATTATTTTCCTATAGCTTGCTAAATCCTCTTTTGAGCCTTGCTAACCTCCCTAGCTTCTTCAAAATCACCTAAAAACTCAAGAACAATATTCGAACAGCAAGCAATTTGATCAAAAAGGGGACCAAAATCATTCTTTTAGGGTTTTAAAGGATAGAGATAGGGTTTAAAACACTTACTCTTCATTATTGGACAAAACCCCTTTGATATGAGCTTTGATATTGTTGATTATATAGTCTAGGGTTTAACATTAAGGAGGAAAATGTTTTCTGTTTTTATTTTTTTACTGTAAATGAAATGAACGTGAATTATAAGTGAAAGAGGATTTTCTCTTAAGGTAAACTTGTTATTTTGTTTAGGCTTGGGCTTGCAATTGAACCCAATAAGAAAAATATATGTTACTAATTTCTATATTTGGTTTTGCACATTATAGCTCCCTATATTTCACTAAACAATCTTTTACAAAATCACAAAATTAACTTCTCCATTTACCAAAACCAATTAAAAATTTAAAAATTACATTTCAACAACAAATCTCAATATTAGCACTTTACTCTAAACATAAAATTTAAATAATTTATTCAATCATATTTCAAATTTAAATTGAAATCCTTTTTAAGAAATGAAACTCATTTCTTAAATAAATAAAACAAATTATTCTCAAAACTAAATTTAATTTCACAAATCATCATTTAGCATTAATTTTCCCTAATTAAATTTAATTAATTAAGTAGTTAACAACATGGTTGTTACAGACTTCCCCCTTAAAGAAATTGCATCCCCGTAATTTTCTTAATGAAAGAAGTCCATACTATAAACTTTCTCTTGAAATAATTATTTTGTTAAATGGTTTCTAATTTCATTTCCAAAACATTCAACTAATATCACTCCAAATTATAATAATAAACTCAAATTTTTAGTTATCAAAATTTCTCAAAATTCACAATAATATTCTAACGCTTCAAATTTACAGAAAATTTCGCTAGCGTCTCCTTTGCACGGCTAGCATTTTGAAAATTTACAATATCAATATAATTACATAATATACATCTCATCTCAAGGATGAGGCATCCCATAGGAAAAAACATAAAAGTGTGATATTTAATCCGAGATATGTACCTTATATTTGAAATATTAGCGAGTCCGCTAATATTCCTTAAGCAAACAATTTATAATATTTTAATCGATATCTATTTAACTTCAGATACCTGCACATATCTCAAAAATTCACATTAGTATTTAATATTAAATTTATATCATATATGAGATATTAAAAATTCATGATTACACTTTAATTAGATTAACATCATAATATTCCATAATGAAAGAAATCCGTACTTAAAATTCCATGTGTTAATTATTACTGATCTAAAACTTTCCTAATTGTCTTCCATTTAACTTTTAATATAACAGATTCCAAATTTTAAATAATTTTTCTTAACTTAAATAATTTTTCTTAACTAATCACATTATATAAAATAATATCAAATCATGAAATTTTAGTGATTCATTTCATCACTTAGCTGCAAAGTTGATTACATAGAATATCAACATTGCCTCGCCATGCATTCTACTTCTCACAATTCATTCGATGGCTTATATATTATGTTAAACTATTTTTAAACTCAAATATTTTCCAAATTTCCAAATTAATTATTTCTTATGTTAAAATGTCACGTTCGATGATTAGGAACCCCTATCGATAACATAGCGTCCCACATATTGATCAGAATCCTTAAACAACGTCCGGATAAGTCAACACAATAGATAATCACAAGTTTAGATGCATTTATTTTATTACCACTAACATCCTGCATTTAATTTTAAATAAATGCAAGCAAACAATCAATTCCTAGCAACCAATCAACCAAAACATACATAATCACTTACAGAGAAATGATTCAATGTCTAAAATTTCGCTGCGCAGCTCTGATTATTCCTATATCATTTAAATATTAATCTTATTCGCTCAAATTTTCCAAATTTTCTATTAAAAGAAAATAATTCACTTTATTTAATTCATTCTAATTTAATTCCAAAATTTCCTCAACTCTAAAAGATTTTACTCATTATTCTCCAAAGGTTTTAATGCAATAATTTCCAATTGATCAATTTAAAATTTTTAAATCAATTTACGCCCCAAATGATTATCCCGATAATCATTTTATATTCCTATCCCTAATTAAATAATTAATATAACTATCTACCACACACCCCAGGGGACAAAACTCTAAGTCATCTTGGTCTTGGATCCGTAATATTATATGTTATAATGATTTGACACTGCTCTGATACTAAGCTACAATGACCCCACCGTGATGCCCAATTTAGCAAAGAACATTACAAGTAATGTCGTTTGCTAATCTGGAGAATACGGCTTGTTAGGAGCGATCGAATGTGAATATGTCTTTCTACTAACACTAACACGTCATTTATACCTTTTTACTTAATATCTGAATAGAAATTTGAGGTGTACAGTATTAATACAAAGTAATAGACACATCGATTTCTCAAAATCAGAACAATATATCATATAAGCATCAGTCACAGATCACAGCGGAATAATAATATCACATATATATACAAATTGTGAGTCTACAAAATAAAACACTAAACTCACATAATATACAAGTTTTACAATCCTCTAATCTCAATTATACATTTTATATACAAGGTCCAAATTCCTAATTTGGATAAACTAAAAGTCCAAATGTTTATCTCCTTTCTAGCATAACCATTCAAAGGTCAACCTATCATGTAACGTGAAAAGTCTCGACCTGACCCGAGCAAAATAACACCCGGGTCAGACTATCTCTAAATATCCAATAGGGTGAGAACAAGATATAACACAAGAACAACAATATATAAGTAAATACAAATGTCCATGAAATAACAAGTCACGAGAATTAGTTTAACTTAGAGTTCATCACAAGGCATATGGTTATTGATACGAAATTAAAGAGGGAAAGAAGTTCAAAATCAATTTTTATTAATCACAGAACTTAACAAAATAAAAGAAAGCTTGAGTTATACTTATACACAAAATGAGAAAAGAAAGCCCAATATACACGGCCCAATATAATAACTAAGTCCAGAAAAGAAATGCACGCAAATAACCATACACACTACAAACTAATATCAGCAATACTCTGATGAACTTGAACCACGCAAGCAATAGCATTCTCATAACACTCCCCCTCAAGTTGGAGCATATAGATTCATCATGCCCAACTTGCCACATAAGTAACCTACTCGTCTTCCATCTAATGCCTTAGTCAAAATATCAACAACCTACTCTTCACCCTGAACATACTTAGTGCTTATAATTCCTTGTTGAATCTTTTCTCGAATAAAATGACAATCAACTTCGATATGTTTAGTTCTCTCATGAAACACTGGATTAGATGCAATGTATAAAGCAGCTTGATTGTCACAATTCAATACAATTGGTTTTTCAACCTGCAAACCAATTTCAGTCATGAGATGATCAACCTACATGACTTCACACACTGCTTTGGACATAGCCCTATATTCTGATTCAGCACTTGATCGAGCCACTATACTTTGCTTCTTACTTTTCCATGAGATTAGATTACCTCCTACAAACACACAATAGCCAAAAGTAGATTTTCTATCCAGTCTTGAGCCTTCCCAATCAGCATCAAAGAAGCATTCTACTCTGATATGGTGATGATTCGAGTACATGATACCTTGCCCTGCAGTTCTCTTCAAATATTCAAAAATATACTCTAATGCCTTCCAATGATGTTTACTTGGTGATGCCATATACTGACTAACCACACTAACAGAATATGATATGTCTGGTCTTGTCACTGCTAGATAATTCAGTTTCCCAACAAGTTTTCTATACCTTTCTGGATCTTCAAATGGTTCTCCATCCATTGCTAGATTGCTGTTTGGCATCATTGGTGAGTTATTTGGTCGAACACCTAATTTCCCTTTTTCACCCAACAAGTCAAGAGTATACTTTCTTTGAGATAGAAAAATTCCAGTCTCATTTCTTGTAACTTCAACACCCAAAAAATACTTCAACTCCCCTAAATCCTTTGTGTGGAATTGTGTATAAATAAAAGCTTTAAGTGAAGAGATTCCCACTTCATCATTCCCTGTTATAACAATATCATCCACATACACAACTAATAGGATAATTACAGCTGCAGAATTCTTATAAAATACTGAGTGATCGAATTTACTCTTGGTCACTCCAAATGATTCAATAGCTACACTAAACTTTCCAAACCAAGCTCTAGGACTTTGCTTTAAACCATACAAAGTTTTATTAAGCTTACATACCATTTCATTCTCCCCCTGAGTGGTGAATCCAGGAGGCTGCAGCATATACACCTCTTCTTGAAGATCACCATGTAAGAAAGCATTCTTGATATCGAATTGGTGTAACTTTCAATTCTGAACAACAGCCAGTGAAATGAATAGCCTGATTGAAGTCAACTTAGCAACCAGAGAGAAGGTCTCTAGATAATCAATCCCATAAACTTGAGCATATCCTTTCGCAACGAGTCTAGCTTTATAACGAGCAATAGTCCCATCTAGATTTATTTTAACTGAAAATACCCATCTGCAACCAATTGCTTTCTTATCACTAGGTAAAGGAACCAAGTCCCATGTTTTATTAAGTTTTAAAGCATCCATTTCCTCAGCCATTGCAGCATACCATTTGGGACTAGATAATGCTTCATTAATTGTCTTAGGTGTAGAAACAGTGTCCAATGATTTAAGGAATAAGCAAGTGGTAGATGGTAATTGATTATACGATACATATGATGATATAGGATATGTGCACTGTCGTTTCCCTTTTCTAAGTGCAATGGGTAGATCAAGTTCTAGGTTAACATAAGGAATTGGATCATGAACTGGTGCAGAATTATCAATAGGATCTTCTGGTGGAGTGATCTCTTGAGTAGTATCACTGAGTGAATAAATGAGAAAGTCTTCATTTTCTGGTTGAACTAATTCAGTTGGTTCTCGTGATGATTGAAAATATGGAATATCTTCATGAAATGTTACATCAATAGACACTAAATACTTATCAAGACTAGGACAGTAGCATCTATAACCCTTCTGCACTCGAGAATATCCAACAAAGACTCACTTGATTGATTTAGGATCAAGTTTAGACAATTGTTGCTTTACATCTCTAACGAAACATGTACTCCCCAAACATTCTGGGTTTGACTGGTATAACGGTCTATTAGGAAGTATAAGCTTATATGGGATATCACCATTCAACACAGATGAAGGCATCCTATTTATAAGGAAACATGTCGTTGACACTGCATCTGCCCAAAAACACTTAGGCATATTCATTTGAAACAATAGAGCTCTGGTTGTTTCTAAAAGATGCCTATTCTTTCTCTCAGCTACACCATTTTGTGATGTTGTATCTACACATTAGGTCTCATGAATCATACCATTGTTGCTCATAAACGTATGAAATAACTCTAATGTATACTCTTTAGCATTGTCACTTCTCAAAGTTATAATTATAGAATTAAAGTGTGTTTTAATTTCTGCACAAAACTTGCAAAATATTGAATACAACTCAGATCTATTCTTCATAAGAAACAACCAAGTGACACGAGTATAATCATCTAGGAAAGTAACAAAGTATTTAAAACCAAGTTTTGATACAATAGAAGAAGGCCCCCAAATATCTGAATGTACAAGTTCAAACATAGAATTAGCCCTTCTATTTATTCTTGGACTTGAACTAAGACGATGATGCTTTGCAAATTGACATGACTCGCACTCTAAAAATTGTATAGAATTATATTGGGGACACAATTTCTTGAAGACAGATAAAGAAGGATGGCCTAACTGACAGTGTTCTTTGAGTGCTTGGTTAATGCTCGTACATGCAACAAGAGTTGATAACAAAGTATCCAAAATGTATAAACCTTCTGATTCATGTCCCTTACCAATAATCTGCTTGGTTGTCAATTCCTAGAATATACAATGTGTAGGGTAAAAGGATATGCAGCAATTCCACCTTTAGTTAATTGACTAAGTGATAACAGATTAAAGGCTAGATTTGGTGTATACAAAACTGAGTTCAGTGATAGTTGTGATGTAATACAAACAGATCCAGTTCCTTTGGTGTTAGATGATGACCCATCAACAAGTGTAATATTCTGAGTAGAATTATCATTCTGAAAAACTGAGAAAAGATGTGGATTACCTAACATATGATCAGTTGCTCCTGAACCAATAATCCACTTGTTTGATTTGACAACAGTTGAAACTGGATTAGAGCTCTTCTTTGACTCCTTGTATTCAGAGAATTTTGCATACTCATCAGCTGAAATAAGAACAGATACATCATCATTCTTATTTACAACATTCACTGTTTGATTTGATGAGTTTTGCCATTTATTATTTGATCCATTATTCTGTCTTTGCCTAGCTGCCTGTAACTTCCAGCAATTCTGATATTTGTGACCAGGCTTCTTACAATATGTACAAATATTTGGATTCATCACTCGGTTTTCAGACTGTGTATGTGTATTTGGTACAAATCTACTTGCTTCACCCTGGTTCCTTTGACTCATTAAAGAACTACTGTTAGATGCACCAATTTGAGTATTTTGTGCATTCAAACTATCTGATCTCAAGATTCGACTAAACACCTCCTGCAACGATGTAACATCTGATCCAGATAACACTTGTGCTTTAGCTGATTCATACTCTGATGGAAGACCCCCAAGAAAGCTCCTAATTGCCATTTGCTCTCGTTGTTGATGTTGCATCTTCACATCTGAACTAATTGGAAGCAATAAGTTGAATTCTTCATAGGTTTTCTTAAAATTCATAAAGTAGTTCATTAGTGTCAGATCTTGTTTTTCAGCTCGATAAAACGATTTGCAAATATCATACATTCTACTTAAATCCCCTTTTCCTTAATACAAGAATTCCAGATAATCCATTAATTCTTTCACAAATCCACAATGATTGACCAAACTAATAACATTGCCATCAATAGTATTTCGAATTTGAAGAAATAACCGTGCATCATCTCTGAGCCATATCTGCTCATCCTTATCCTCTGAATCTTCCTTCGGTGGATCCTTTCGGAGATGGTCATCCTTGTCAATACTCCTAAGATACAAGCGAATAGTTTTGCTCCAATCAAAATAATTCGAATCCCCCAATTTATGATCAGTGATCTTTGACATCATGTCCATGATTGATTTGCTTTCCGTCATGGCAATACTAGAATCGATGATGAAATAAATCTAGATAGATTGTTTGGATCGAGATTGCTCTGATACCATGATACGAAATTAAAGAGGGAAAGAAGTTCAAAATCAATTTTTATTAATCACAGAACTTAACAAAATAAAAGAAAGCTTGAGTTATACTTATACACAAAATGAGAAAAGAAAGCCCAATATACACGGCCCAATATAATAACCAAGTCCAGAAAAGAAATGCACGCAAATAACCATACACACTACAAACTAATATCAGCAATACTCTGATGAACTTGAACCACACAAGCAACAACATTCTCATAACAGTTATTGACGCAGCGGATATTTCAAAAACAACGTAGATCGTTGAATGTAGCAATAGATGGATTGATGAATGCTGAAATGCCCGAATTCGTTGATCCGAAGATACCGAACTCTAGCTATCCCGAACTCGTTGATCGCGCACGATACCGGGTTCAAAGATCTTCAATTCTTCGAGCGTTGATCTAGTGCACTAGATTCCGCGAATCGGCTTCTACAATCGTTGAATCGAGCGCACTCGATTATCCGAAAGAGGAGATAGGAGATTACACTCAACTACCAATTTAAATTGAAAGCACAAAGCAATCAAAGAGAATTTTATTCAATATTCAACAACCTCTTACAAATGACTCACACTTGCTATTTATAGCTTTACAACTCAACACGCAAAAACTTCAAAGAAAATACAAGTACTTAGGTCGGAAACGACCTACGACCTAGAATGGTGCGACCTAGAACAGACGCGACTTAACAAAGTATACGACATACCACAACGACCTAAAAAACAAACAGGCTACGACTTAAGAACATATACAACACAATTTAGCAACTCACATAGGTCGTACACGGCCTAAAGTACACGGCAGCTTTCCATCAACGACCTAACCTTCTTCGCGACTTAACATAATCAATGGCTCAGATTAACTCGGTAGAAAATCCAACGGCATCCAGGCTTCCGCGACTTAAGAACATGCGCATCAGAAACTTCGCGACCTAAGCTTTAGGTCGGTAACGACCTAAAACATGTAGCGACTTAAGGACTTCACGCCTTAACTCCTTGCGACCTAGTTCCTTGCGACCTAACTTAGGTCGTTCCATTTTGGCTCGTAGTACCTTTAACTCGTTAGGTCGAAGCTCTTTCCCTGGTGACATGATAGGTCGTTCCCACGACCTATGCCTTAGCTTGTTAGGTCATATGCGACCTAAAAACAATTAGGTCGCTCCAGTATCTCGTTAGGTCGCAGACGACCCAGAATCTTCTCCTTAGGTCGTAAACTCGAGTTAGCTCCTTCCCCTGGTTTCCAGTTAAGTCGTAACTCCTGCTCACATGCCTCGCATGCTTCCTTAGGTCGAAGACGATCTATAGTTACTTCTTTAAGTCGTGTGCGACTTAGCCCATTAAGTCGTGAACGACTTAGACCTTTATCCTGAGCTGCATCATCCTCCCCAGGTTGAGAAAAATTCGACCTCGAATTTGCACTTTCTGCATCCACCTCCTCAAACTCATCCCCATGATATGGTACGAGATGCTTAACATTGAATACGTCAGACGTATACACGTCATCTGGCAGTTTCAACTTATACGCATTTTCATTAATTCGTTTTACAACTTCCACCGGACCAATTTTCCTGGCTTTCAACTTGTTATAAGCGCCTACTGGAAAACGATCTTTTGTTAACACTGCATAAACCATATCTCCTTCATTAAACTCAACATTTCGTCGTTTCAAATCTGCAGCTTGTTTATACTTCTCATTTGCTTTCTCCAATCGTTCCTGAATGATTTTATGACATTCCGTCAACCCTTCAGCAAAATCAGCAGCTTTCTTAACTGTCTTCTTTGATTGTGGCACTACCGTTAAATCCAACGGTCCCTTGGGTAAGCTTGAATATACTATCTGAAATAGACTGAACCCAGTACTTCGATTCACAGCATGATTATGAGCAAATTCTGCCTGGCATAACTTCACATCCCAACTCTTCAGATTATCTTGAACAAGACACCTCAACAAATTTCACAATGATCGATTAACAACCTCGGTCTGTCCATCCGTTTGCGGATGATAACCACTACTAAATTTCAGCTTTGTTCCCACCATTTTCCACAAACTCAACCAAAAGTGACTCAGAAATCGAGTATCTCTATCCGACACAATAGATTCTGGCAATCCATGAAGTCGATAGATCTCCTTGAAAAACAATTGAGCAACATGAACAGCATCCGCCGTCTTCTTACAAGCAATAAAATGTGCCATTTTCGAGAATCGGTCAACTACCACATAAATGGAATCATTACCACGCTGTGTCCTCGGTAATCCCAACACGAAGTCCATACTCACATCAACCCACGGTTTAATTGGTACAGGAAACGACATATATAACCCAGCATTAGTTGCAGTTCCTTTCGAAACCTGACAAATATGACAACGCTCCACAAACCTCTCTACCTCCTTCCTCATTGATGGCCAAAAGTAGGATTGTGAAATCAACTGTAATGTACGGTCTCTCCCAACATGTCCCTCTTCGTGTAACTCCTTGATAATCTTCATTCTCAAACTACCCTCCGGTATGCACAATCGATTTCCTTTAAAAAGAAAACCATCTACCATTACGAACTCATCCGTCTCTCCATCCTTGACTTTATCAACAAACTGTGCAAAGTAAGGATCATCGGTAAATAATTTTGGCAATATTTCAAACCCCGTCACTTCAACCTTCAATGTAGTTAACAAGTGATTTCTTCTACTCAACGCATCCGCAACACGATTTGTCACTCCCGACTTGTGTTTCACAACAAAGGTAAACTGTTGCAGATATGCAATCCACGATGCATGTCTCGCTGAAATCTTGTCTTGCCCTTGCAAATGCTTCAATGTTTCATGATCAGTATACAGAACAAACTCTTTCTGAAATAGATAATGTCTCCAGTGTTTAATAGATTGCACAACAGCATAGAATTCCACATCATATGTACTGTATCTCATCTTTGCTCCTGACAACTTCTCACTGAAATATGCAATTGGATGTCCCTTCTGACTCAACACTCCTCCAATTCCAACCTTGGATGCATCAGTATGTAGTTCAAACACTAGCTGAAAATCTGGTAATATTAGAAACTGTGCAGACGTCAAAAGTTCTTTGATTTGCTCAAAAGCAACCCCGGCTTCCTCCGTCCATGCAAACTGTTTACCCTTCATGCAATCAGTAACAGGTGCCATCACACTACTAAAGTGTGGTATAAACCTTCGATAGAATGAAGCCAACCCGTGAAAACTACGAACTTCCGTTATCGTCTTGGGCTGCGGCCAATCTCTAATTGCTTCAACTTTACTTTGGTCAACCTGTATTCCTTTTTCCGACACAACATATCCCAGAAATAAAACGCTATGCGTCATGAACACGCATTTCTTCGTTGCAGCATAAAATTGTTCTTGTCGCAATACCATCAGCACTTCTCTGAGATGATTCAAATGTTCCTCTGGACTCCCACTGTAAATCAGAATATCATCAAAATACACCACCACAAATTTCCCAATGAATGGTCGAAAAATCTGATTCATCACCCTCATAAAAGTACTTGGTGCATTGGATAAACCAAATGGCATGACCAACCATTCGTATAGACCCTCCCTGGTTTTAAAAGCAGTTTTCCACTCATCGCCTGGTCTGATACGAATTTGATGATATCCGCTCTTCAAATCAATCTTCGAAAAGATAGTAGCTCCGCTTATTTGATCTAGCAAGTCATCCAATCTCGGCATTGGAAATCTATATCTCACAGTAATCTTATTCAATGCTCGACTGTCAGTGCACATCCTCCACGTTCCATCCTTTTTGGGTACCAATAAAGCTGGTACAGCACAAGGACTTAAACTCTCCTGCACTCGCCCTTGTTCAAGCAATTCTTCCACTTGCCTCCGCAACTCTTCATGTTCCTTCGGACTCATTCGATAATGTGGTCTGTGTGGAAACACAGCACCTGGAACAATATCTATCTGATGTTGTATATCTCTCAAGGGTGGTAACTCCGTTGGTAACTCCTCTGGAAATACATCGTCAAATTCTTTCAGTATTGGTTTTACTTCTTCTGGGATTTCAACCACTTCCTGACTCTCCTGTCCGATCAATAAGAACACTTCAGGCTCCTCCTCGACTTCCTTCACAAACTCCTTCAACGATAACAAAGTTTTGAGTTCTTCAATCTCCTCCAACTTGTTTTCCTCCTGGTGTCGCTTCTTTGGAACTAGAGTAATCTTTGTGCCTTCAAACATGAAATTGTAACTGTTGGTACGCCCATCATGTTGCACCGCCCTATCATACTGCCACGGTCTCCCCAGCAACAAATGACAAACGTCCATGTCCACAACATCGCACCAGATTTCGTCTTTATATTTCTTCCCAATGGAAAACTTCACACGAGCCCTTCGTCCGAGCTTCACCTCCCCGCCTTTCCTCAACCAAGCTAGCTTGTACGGTTTCGGATGTTTCTCAGTCTTCAAAGCCAACTTCCTCACAGCTTCTGATGAAATTATATTATCACAGCTTCCAGCATCAATAACGAATTTGCAAACTTTCCCCAGAATGGTACATGTTGACTGAAAAATATTGCTCTTCAACCAACTACAATCCTCCTCTTGCTTTGGTGTTAAACAGGATCTCTTCATCATTAGATTGTACCCTTCATCTCCCGTCACTTCTTCTTCCTCCTCATCAGGTGGTGAATTGGAACGTTCAGCTTCTTCATCCTCATCCTCAACTTCTGCAATCATGGTTCTCTTCTTTGGCTTTGGACACTCACTGCTTTTATGACCCAATTCCTGACAATTGTAACATTTGAAACCATTGTTAACCCTTGTCTTCTCAACCTCCTTCACCACTGGTCTACTGATAGGTTTAGAAACATTAGAACTTCCTCCAACACCCTTCGCTTGATTGTTAGAATTAGTAAACACACCACCTCCTCGTCTCCCTTGCTTTTCCCAAGCCAACGCTTTCTGATGTGCTTCTGCCACAGATCTTGGATCGAACATATTAACCATATCCTGAATCTGCATTCTCAATCCCCCAATGAATCTAGATGTCAGCTGCTCTTATGTTTCCATAATATCATTCCTTGCAATAAGTTGATAGAATTCATCAGCATAGTCATTCACAGATTTCGTCCCTTATCTCAAGTTTTGCAAACGTTGATACATCAAAGATTGATAATTGTAAGGTAAGAACGTTGCTTTCATCAACTTCTTCATCTTCTCCCAAGATTCAACTTTTGACTTCCCTATACGTTCACGTGTAAGCTTGGTTTACTGCCACCATGCCAAAGCTCTACCCCTCAACCTTGTAGCAACCAACTTCACTCTACAATGTTCTGGAACTTCTTTGAAGTCAAAAATCTCTTCAACATTAGCTACCCAATCCAAAAACTCCTCTGCTTGCATACCACCTTTGAATTCAGGAATTTCTGTCTTCATCCCCGACTCCCACTTGTGATCATACTCAGAGTAATTTCTTCCTTGTCCTCTTACACTACCACCATCATACTCCTCTTCAAAATCAGATGTATATCGTTGTCTATCTCGTCCACCCACATCTCTACTACCTTCACGCCTACCACCATCATCCCTTCTATCTACATTCCTCCGTTCACGATCATTCACGTTCCTCCCTCGCCCTTGATCATTTTCAACACTTCTGTCTCGATTAGAATGCGGTGAGACTCTACTTCCCCCATGGTTAGATTCTGGTGAAACCCTTCTCCGATTTTGATTCATCTCCGTCATAAGCTTCTCTAACCGACCAATTCCTTCGTTAAGCTTTTCACTAAAGTTTTCGTTGATTCTTTGCTCCATCTCATCAGCCTCTTCTCTTCGATACAAAGCTTCTATGTTTTGGTGACGATTAGCTCTCTTTGGCGGCATACTTGAAACTTACAAACTCTTCAAATTCAAACACAATTCGAACTTTGATCCAAAATGAAACGGATCGAAAACTTCCACTTTGTAGCAAATCGCGATGAACACGATGGACAAAGCTTCGGCTTCCAATACAAATTCGATCAATCAATCTTCGAACAAAATCCTATTACTCTCGGCCGTGATAAACAACCTTCAATCTTCACTTCGATCTCGGCAAATCTTCAAACTTCAAATTCTTCGAAGTGATTAGGCTCCAAGTCTCGATCTAACTATGATTGGTTAGAACAAGCTCTGATACCAAACTGACGCAGCGGATATTTCAAAAACAATGTAGATCGTTGAATGTAGCAATAGATGGATTGATGAATGCTGAAATGCCCGAATTCGTTGATCCGAAGATACCGAACTCTAGCTATCCCGAACTCGTTGATCGCGCACGATACCGGGTTCAAAGATCTTCAATTCTTCGAGCGTTGATCTAGCGCACTAGATTCCGCGAATCGGCTTCTACAATCATTGAATCGAGCGCACTCGATTATCCGAAAGAGAAGATAGGAGATTACACTCAACTACCAATTTAAATTGAAAGCACAAAGCAATCAAAGAGAATTTTATTCAATATTCAACAACCTTTTACAAATGACTCACACTTGCTATTTATAGCTTTACAACTCAACACGCAAAAACTTCAAAAAAAATACAAGTACTTAGGTCGGAAACGACCTACGACCTAGAATGGTGCGACCTAGAACAGACGCGACTTAACAAAGTATACGACATACCACAACAACCTAAAAAACAAACAGGCTACGACTTAAGAACATATACAACACAATTCAGCAACTCACATAGGTCGTACACGGCCTAAAGTACACAGCAGCTTTCCATCAACGACCTAACCTTCTTCGCGACTTAACATAATCAATGGCTCAGATTAACTCGGCAGAAAATCCAACGGCATCCAGGCTTCCGCGACTTAAGAACATGCGCATCAGAAACTTCGCGACTTAAGCTTTAGGTCGGTAACGACCTAAAACATGTAGCGACTTAAGGACTTCACGCCTTAACTCCTTGCGACCTAGTTCCTTGCGACCTAACTTAGGTCGTTCCATTTTGGCTCGTAGTACCTTTAACTCGTTAGGTCGAAGCTCTTTCCCTGGTGACATGATAGGTCGTTCCCACGACCTATGCCTTAGCTTGTTAGGTCGTATGCGACCTAAAAACAAGTTAGGTTGCTCCAGTATCTCGTTAGGTCGCAGACGACCCAGAATCTTCTCCTTAGGTCGTAAACTCGAGTTAGCTCCTTCCCCTGGTTTCCAGTTAAGTCGTAACTCCTGCTCACATGCCTCGCATGCTTCCTTAGGTCGAAGACGATCTATAGTTACTTCTTTAAGTCATGTGCGACTTAGCCCCTTAAGTCGTGAACGACTTAGACCTTTATCCTGTGCTGCATCATCCTCCCCAGGTTGAGAAAAATTCGACCTCGAATTTGCACTTTCTGCATCCACCTCCTCAAACTCATCCCCATGATATGGTACGAGATGCTTAACATTGAATACGTCAGACGTATACACGTCATCTGGCAGTTTCAACTTATACGCATTTTCATTAATTCGTTTTACAACTTCCACCGGACCAATTTTCCTGGCTTTCAACTTGTTATAAGCGCCTACTGGAAAACGATCTTTTGTTAACACTGCATAAACCATATCTCCTTCATTAAACTCAACATTTCGTCGTTTCAAATCTGCAGCTTGTTTATACTTCTCATTTGCTTTCTCCAATCGTTCCTGAACGATTTTATGACATTCCGTCAACCCTTCAGCAAAATCAGCAGCTTTCTTAACTGTCTTCTTTGATTGTGGCACTACCGTTAAATCCAACGGTCCCTTGGGTAAGCTTGAATATACTATCTGAAATAGACTGAACCCAGTACTTCGATTCACAGCATGATTATGAGCAAATTCTGCCTGGCATAACTTCACATCCCAACTCTTCAGATTATCTTGAACAAGACACCTCAACAAGTTTCACAATGATCGATTAACAACCTCGGTCTGTCCATCCGTTTGCGGATGATAACCACTACTAAATTTCAGCTTTGTTCCCACCATTTTCCACAAACTCAACCAAAAGTGACTCAGAAATCGAGTATCTCTATCCGACACAATAGATTCTGGCAATCCATGAAGTCGATAGATCTCCTTGAAAAACAATTGAGCAACATGAACAGCATCCGCCGTCTTCTTACAAGCAATAAAATGTGCCATTTTCGAGAATCGGTCAACTACCACATAAATGGAATCATTACCACGCTGTGTCCTCGGTAATCCCAACACGAAGTCCATACTCACATCAACCCACGGTTTAATTGGTACAGGAAACGACATATATAACCCAGCATTAGTTGCAGTTCCTTTCGAAACCTGACAAATATGACAACGCTCCACAAACCTCTCTACCTCCTTCCTCATTGATGGCCAAAAGTAGGATTGTGAAATCAACTGTAATGTACGGTCTCTCCCAACATGTCCCTCTTCGTGTAACTCCTTGATAATCTTCATTCTCAAACTACCCTCCGGTATGCACAATCGATTTCCTTTAAAAAGAAAACCATCTACCATTACGAACTCATCCGTCTCTCCATCCTTGACTTTATCAACAAACTGTGCAAAGTAAGGATCATCGGTAAATAATTTTGGCAATATTTCAAACCCCGTCACTTCAACCTTCAATGTAGTTAACAAGTGATTTCTTCTACTCAACGCATCCGCAACACGATTTGTCACTCCCGACTTGTGTTTCACAACAAAGGTAAACTGTTGCAGATATGCAATCCACGATGCATGTCTCGCTGAAATCTTGTCTTGCCCTTGCAAATGCTTCAATGTTTCATGATCAGTATACAGAACAAACTCTTTCTGAAATAGATAATGTCTCCAGTGTTTAATAGATTGCACAACAGCATAGAATTCCACATCATATGTACTGTATCTCATCTTTGCTCCTGACAACTTCTCACTGAAATATGTAATTGGACGTCCCTTCTGACTCAACACTCCTCCAATTCCAACCTTGGATGCATCAGTATGTAGTTCAAACACTAGCTGAAAATCTGGTAATATTAGAATTGGTGCAGACGTCAAAAGTTCTTTGATTTGCTCAAAAGCAACCCCGGCTTCCTCCGTCCATGCAAACTGTTTACCCTTCATGCAATCAGTAACAGGTGCCATCACACTACTAAAGTGTGGTATAAACCTTCGATAGAATGAAGCCAACCCGTGAAAACTACGAACTTCCGTTATCGTCTTGGGCTGCGGCCAATCTCTAATTGCTTCAACTTTACTTTGGTCAACCTGTATTCCTTTTTCCGACACAACATATCCCAGAAATAAAACGCTATGCGTCATGAACACGCATTTCTTCGTTGCAGCATAAAATTGTTCTTGTCGCAATACCATCAGCACTTCTCTGAGATGATTCAAATGTTCCTCTGGACTCCCACTGTAAATCAGAATATCATCAAAATACACCACCACAAATTTCCCAATGAATGGTCGAAAAATCTGATTCATCACCCTCATAAAAGTACTTGGTGCATTGGATAAACCAAATGGCATGACCAACCATTCGTATAGACCCTCCCTGGTTTTAAAAGCAGTTTTCCACTCATCGCCTGGTCTGATACGAATTTGATGATATCCGCTCTTCAAATCAATCTTCGAAAAGATAGTAGCTCCGCTTATTTGATCTAGCAAGTCATCCAATCTCGGCATTGGAAATCTATATCTCACAGTAATCTTATTCAATGCTCGACTGTCAGTGCACATCCTCCACGTTCCATCCTTTTTGGGTACCAATAAAGCTGGTACAACACAAGGACTTAAACTCTCCTGCACTCGCCCTTGTTCAAGCAATTCTTCCACTTGCCTCCGCAACTCTTCATGTTCCTTCGGACTCATTCGATAATGTGGTCTGTGTGGAAACACAGCACCTGGAACAAGATCTATCTGATGTTGTATATCTCTCAACGGTGGTAACTCCGTTGGTAACTCCTCTGGAAATACATCGTCAAATTCTTTCAGTATTGGTTTTACTTCTTCTGGGATTTCAACCACTTCCTGACTCTCCCGTCCGATCAATAAGAACACTTCAGGCTCCTCCTCGACTTCCTTCACAAACTCCTTCAACGATAACAAAGTTTTGAGTTCTTCAATCTCCTCCAACTTGTTTTCCTCCTGGTGTCGCTTCTTTGGAACTAGAGTAATCTTTGTGCCTTCAAACATGAAATTGTAACTGTTGGTACGCCCATCATGTTGCACCGCCCTATCATACTGCCACGGTCTCCCCAACAACAAATGACAAACGTCCATGTCCACAACATCGCACCAGATTTCGTCTTTATATTTCTTCCCAATGGAAAACTTCACACGAGCCCTTCGTCCGACCTTCACCTCCCCGCCTTTCCTCAACCAAGCTAGCTTGTACGGTTTCGGATGTTTCTCAGTCTTCAAAGCCAACTTCCTCACAGCTTCTGACGAAATTATATTATCACAGCTTCCAGCATCAATAACGAATTTGCAAACTTTCCCCAGAATGGTACATGTTGACTGAAAAATATTGCTCCTCAACCAACTACAATCCTCCTCTTGCTTTGGTGTTAAACAGGATCTCTTCATCATTAGATTGTACCCTTCATCTCCCGTCACTTCTTCTTCCTCCTCATCAGGTGGTGAATTGGAACGTTCAGCTTCTTCATCCTCATCCTCAACTTCTGCAATCATGGTTCTCTTCTTTGGCTTTGGACACTCACTGCTTTTATGACCCAATTCCTGACAATTGTAACATTTGAAACCATTGTTAACCCTTGTCTTCTCAACCTCCTTCACCACTGGTCTACTGATAGGTTTAGAAACATTAGAACTTCCTCCAACACCCTTCGCTTGATTGTTAGAATTAGTAAACACACCACCTTCTCGTCTCCCTTGCTTTTCCCAAGCCAACGCTTTCTGATGTGCTTCTGCCACAGATCTTGGATCGAACATATTAACCATATCCCGAATCTGCATTCTCAATCCCCCAATGAATCTAGATGTCAGCTGCTCTTCTGTTTCCATAATATCATTCCTTGCAATAAGTTGATAGAATTCATCAGCATAGTCATTCACAGATTTCGTCCCTTATCTCAAGTTTTGCAAACGTTGATACATCAAAGATTGATAATTGTAAGGTAAGAACGTTGCTTTCATCAACTTCTTCATCTTCTCCCAAGATTCAACTTTTGACTTCCCCATAGATTCACGTGTAAGCTTGGTTTGCTGCCACCATGCCAAAGCTCTACCCCTCAACCTTGTAGCAACCAACTTCACTCTACGATGTTTTGGAACTTCTTTGAAGTCAAAAATCTCTTCAACATTAGCTACCCAATCCAAAAACTCCTCTGCTTGCATACCACCTTTGAATTCAGGAATTTCTGTCTTCATCCCCGACTCCCACTTGTGATCATACTCAGAGTAATTTCTTCCTTGTCCTCTTACACTACCACCATCATACTCCTCTTCAAAATCAGATGTATATCGTTGTCTATCTCGTCCACCCACATCTCTACTACCTTCACGCCTACCACCATCATCCCTTCTATCTACATTCCTCCGTTCACGATCATTCACGTTCCTCCCTCGCCCTTGATCATTTTCAACACTTCTGTCTCGATTAGAATGCGGTGAGACTCTACTTCCCCCATGGTTAGATTCTGGTGAAACCCTTCTCCGATTTTGATTCATCTCCGTCATAAGCTTCTCTAACCGACCAATTCCTTCGTTAAGCTTTTCACTAAAGTTTTCGTTGATTCTTTGCTCCATCTCATCAGCCTCTTCTCTTCGATACAAAGCTTCTATGTTTTGGTGACGATTAGCTCTCCTTGGCGGCATACTTGAAACTTACAAACTCTTCAAATTCAAACACAATTCGAACTTTGATCCAAAATGAAACGGATCGAAAACTTCCACTTTGTAGCAAATCGCGATGAACACGATGGACAAAGCTTCGGCTTCCAATACAAATTCGATCAATCAATCTTCGAACAAAATCCTATTACTCTCGGCCGTGATAAACAACCTTCAATCTTCACTTCGATCTCGGCAAATCTTCAAACTTCAAATTCTTCGAAGTGATTAGGCTCCAAGTCTCGATCTAACTATGATTGGTTAGAACAAGCTCTGATACCAAACCGACGCAGCGGATATTTCAAAAACAATGTAGATCGTTGAATGTAGCAATAGATGGATTGATGAATGCTGAAATGCCCGAATTCGTTGATCCGAAGATACCGAACTCTAGCTATCCCGAACTCGTTGATCGCGCACGATACCGGGTTCAAAGATCTTCAATTCTTCGAGCGTTGATCTAGCGCACTAGATTCCGCGAATCGGCTTCTACAATCGTTGAATCTAGCGCACTCGATTATCCGAAAGAGAAGATAGGTGATTACACTCAACTACCAATTTAAATTGAAAGCACAAAGCAATCAAAGAGAATTTTATTCAATATTCAACAACCTTTTACAAATGACTCACACTTGCTATTTATAGCTTTACAACTCAACACGCAAAAACTTCAAAAAAAATACAAGTACTTAGGTCGGAAACGACCTACGACCTAGAATGGTGCGACCTAGAACAGACGCGACTTAACAAAGTATACGACATACCACAACGACCTAAAAAACAAACAGGCTACGACTTAAGAACATATACAACACAATTCAGCAACTCACATAGGTCGTACACGGCCTAAAGTACACAGCAGCTTTCCATCAACGACCTAACCTTCTTCGCGACTTAACATAATCAATGGCTCAGATTAACTCGGTAGAAAATCCAACGGCATCCAGGCTTCCGCGACTTAAGAACATGCGCATCAGAAACTTCGCGACTTAAGCTTTAGGTCGGTAACGACCTAAAACATGTAGCGACTTAAGGACTTCACGCCTTAACTCCTTGCGACCTAGTTCCTTGCGACCTAACTTAGGTCGTTCCATTTTGGCTCGTAGTACCTTTAACTCGTTAGGTCGAAGCTCTTTCCCTGGTGACATGATAGGTCGTTCCCACGACCTATGCCTTAGCTTGTTAGGTCGTATGCGACCTAAAAACAAGTTAGGTCGCTCCAGTATCTCGTTAGGTCGCAGACGACCCAGAATCTTCTCCTTAGGTCGTAAACTCGAGTTAGCTCCTTCCCCTGGTTTCCAGTTAAGTCGTAACTCCTGCTCACATGCCTCGCATGCTTCCTTAGGTCGAAGACGATCTATAGTTACTTCTTTAAGTCGTGTGCGACTTAGCCCCTTAAGTCGTGAACGACTTAGACCTTTATCCTGAGCTGCATCAGTTATACACTTAAGTCACACAAAAATATTAGTCACTAAACACATAATAACATAATTAACTTAACATCTATCACAAGACACAAGAACATATATTTATTTCACTAACACAAGACACAAGATTATATTTTTTTCACGAACATAGAATAGTCACAGAATCCAAATATCAAGAATCTAAGAGATCTTACTCCAAACCGATTGTAATAATCGTCCAAAACGATCGCTATGATTGTACTCGAAACCCATGGCAAACAAACAAACAAATTGGTATCACTCGAATTGATCTAATACCAAGGATCGTACTCAGACCGGGAACACAAAATCACAGAATGATCTCAAGGATAGTCCATACCGATCAAGGTGATCGTAGAAACCATGACTCGATAAATCTACATTTATTTAATATTATTATATTATTATGTTCGTAAAGAAATCCAGGAATAAACTTCATAAGGATCTAGTAGCCACTTACTATACACCAGAAGTGAGTAAACTCTAAAGTGCTAAATACTATTACCTACAGTAATCACTAGAATTTAACCAATACGTCCCATAACGTATGGTGAAATTCAAGTATTTACTAAAGCTAGTAAATATCACTTATTATGGATACCAGTGGAAAACCTAAACTACATTCCCTTAAGGATCTAGCAACCACCTGTCGCACACCAGAAGAGAATACAACTCTAAAGTGTAAAATACTTCCTAATAGTAATCACAAGAATTTAACCAAGGCATCCCATACTACCCAGTGAAATTCGAGTATTTGCTAATGGGCTAATAAGTTCCACTCAATCATTCTATTCAATGAGTTATACCATATTCGACGAAGCATTATTCGAAAACATTTAAACCAATCGATGACACTAAGTCGATTATTAGTACTCCACAAATTGTAGAATTAAGGTTCTCAAAATATTTTTCTCTTTTGAGTTTATTATTTAAAACACTTATTATAATTTCCTTAAATCCGTTCATTATTTAACTTTATAAAAATATTCACAGATTTGTTAAAATATTCCATAACTTTGAATTGTTCCAAATTTACATGTATGTACATAGAGTTGTCTCAAATTTCTGTATAAAACACTTAGTTAATAACCCATTTTGATATATATATATATATATATATTATTTAGAAATAATTTAGACTCACCTTTTTAAAACCATATCCAAAGCCACTTATATATGTTATCACTTATTTTATAAAACTATAATCACTCATATCATCAAATCCATAACTCTTTATACTAGAAATAATTAATATATATAATTGCTTATTAAAATCATTTAAAAAAAAGAAAGTTAAACTAATTTAGAAACAAGTTTGAGATTTATAAATTTAAATAAACTCACTTTCGTAAAATTACTTGAATATGAAGCATATCCATTTATATATTTTTAACTCAAATTTAGAGCTTTTAGATCTGCAGTTTCGACCCTTTAAATCCCATAATTTTTCATATCTCAAAACATGAAAGTTATAAATAAATGTCTAAGCTTTTAAACAAAAAAAAGATCATCTAATTTGGAAATACGTTGCAAAATTTATGACCGAAACAAATTATCAGATTTAAGATTGTTAACTCTGTCTTTCATTGACAGGCCAGCGACAAAAAAACAAGTTTTCGAACATTTAAACTTTAAAATTATGCAAAACTCAAAACATAAAAGTTGTTCCTTATAAAAATACCTTTCAACTGAATAAAACATCACTCAATTTCGACTTAATTGTCAAAAGTTATAAAGATTTTAATTTCAGATTTCAACTTTGTAAATACACAGGAACAGAGCAACACTATCAGATTCAAACTCGATTTTGAGCCATTAACTATAGAATTTTGAAAAGTGATCAAAAGAGATGGGTAGCGAACTATAAGGCCTTTCTACCACAAAAAGATTGGGTCATTTTGGTTAATTTTACACTGAAATATCGCTGTTTTATAGCAACAATTTCCACACCTTTTTTTCAGCAAACAATCTTATAATCACTAAAATCAATCAAACAATTCACAATCACATTAGAAGCAATTCAATCAACAAACCATCCAATTCAATTCAAATAGAACCTAATAATTATTATCACGGATTTGAGATGGTAATGTGAGTGATTAACTCACCTATTATTTTCCTATAGCTGGCAAAATCCTCTTTTAAGCCTGCTAACCTCCTAGCTTCTTCAAAATCACCTAAAAACTCAAGAACAAAATTCGAACAGCAAGCAATTTGATCAAAAAGGGGATCAAAATCATTCTTTTAGGGTTTTAAAGGATAGAGATAGGGTTTAAAACACTTACTCTTCATTATTGGACAAAACCCCTTTGATTTGAGCTTTGATTTTGTTGATTATATAGTCTAGGGTTTAACATTGAGGAGGAAAATATTTTCTGTTTTTATTTTTTACTGTAAATGAAATGAACATGAATTATAAGAGAAAGAGGATTTTCTCCTAATGTAAACTTGTTATTTTGTTTGGGCTTGCAATTGAACCCAATAAGAAAAATAAATGTTACTAATTTCTATATTTGGTTTTACACATTATAACTCCTTATTTTTCACTAAACAATCTTTTACAAAATCACAAAATTAATTTCTCCATTTACCAAAACCAATTAAAAATTTAAAAATTACATGTCAACAAGAAATCTCAATATTAACACTTTACTCTAAACACAAAATTTAAATGATTTATTCAATCATATTTCAAATTTAAATTGAAATCCTTTATAAGAAATGAAACTCATTTCTCAAATAAATCAAATCAATTATTCTCAAAACTAAATTAAATTTCACAATTAAATTTCACAAATCATCATTTAGCATTAATTTTTCCTACTTAAATTTATTAATTAAGTAGTTAACAGTAGGGTTGTTACATATCGGCTCCTTACTTGGAGAAATTTCTCCAAGTTCCTTCTGGCTTTGAGGGTTTGAGGTTGTGGCATTATAAAACCATTTCCCTTCACTTCATCATCTCACTTTACTTCTGCCTTCAAGTTGAAACCTTCGATCTCTGCCATTAAAACCTTCAAATCCAACACGAGCTTTCATCCTTGCCTGAACCAAGGAGCGCCGCCACCCATCTTCGCCATTGCCTGATGTCGCCCACATCGTCGTTCATCATCTCGAGCAGATTCGCCTTCACCAACCAGAACCCCAGCTTGAGATCTCACTTTCACTCGAACCGATCCCCAACTTTAACTCCACGTCGAACTAAATTAGGTAGAGTGATGGTGATTGGCCGCATGTGGATAAACATGGATTTAGGCGTGGATATTGAAGAGCTAGCAGCCGTGGTTCTTGTGGTCGATGAAGGGGAAGGAGGAAGGTGAAGATTTCCTTGATTGTTGGGGTCGGTAGGACTCTCATACTTTGGCAAATTTTTGCCTACTCCAAGTGTGATGCCCCACCTCTATGCCCACAATAACAAAGGTTATTATAAGGAATAACGTCTGCTATTGCGAAGAATAAGGCTTGTTAGAAACGACCATCCGTAATTTATGCCTTAGACGAGTATTGATTACATCGATAGGAGTTGTATAAATTACTCCCAAAGATGTATATTCAATCCAAATCTAAAACGAAACTACGGTGGCTTAAGAATAATTCAGAACAACTCATAATAACAACAATACTGATAGTATAATCACATCAGAACAGAAATATCAGATATATAGCGGAAGACAAGTCTGGAATACATGCTACAACAATCGATAGTTCACAAGAGCCAAATGTACATATACATATACATCAACATACATAAGACGATAGTCAATAATCCAAAAGAACTCCTTGAAGGCTAGACAAAAGATGATGTGAGATCCCAAAAGCTGAAGCTGCTACAGAATCAGAGATAGCGACTATCCTAAAATAACTCGGTCTGACCTGAGTATTATTTAAAAGAAAATAATAAACGGATCAGTCTAATTTATTCTTAGAAGTGAATGCATCATAAAAAACATCAAAGCAAAATAATAATAATCTCGAATGAGACTATTCAACATAAGAAATCAACATAATTAAATGAAGAAATCACATCAAACTCCATCAAAATCAACTTTCAAATTCACAATTGAATTTAAAACTGCAATTCACAAAATCTAGAAATCAATAATAGATAACTAGAAAAATCAACATAAAAGTGGATCGATCCCATCATATGGCGAGTCTAAGCTACGCCGCACGTGCATCTCATATGGCCGAAGCCTACCAAGTACTGTCATCATAATTTTTGGCGCCCAACGAATGACCCGAAGGTCCAACATATGACCCGAAGGTCTAGTACTGGTATTTGACTCGAAGGTCCATCATATGACCCCGAAGGTCCATCATAGTCGCTCGAAAGCGCACAAAATCATCAAAATCATCAAACAACAAATATTTCAATTAACGAGTCCGGATTTAACCGAAATAGTAAAAGTGTGGTTCCATACTCCGCACTTTTGCTAAATCGTTTAAATCTCTTCATCGTTTCCTTGAAAGTGCAAAATTGTGTATTTTAAATAAATAACATTTTACGTTCTCAAACGGACAAGTCCGGAATTAAGCAAATCGGTAAAAGTGAGGGTTCATAGTCCTCAATTTTTCTGAAACGTTTAAATCGCTTCCTCATTCTTTTGAAAGCGCAAACTGTAAAAATTTTGGAAACACTTTTATTTTAAAACGATTTTTAAAATACATGATTAAAACAGTAACATCTGTAGCAATATCGACGAGGAAATTGCGCATCACAAAACACCGTAAAAATGGATATCAAATCAGCATTGCGGGATAACCGCTTGAAAAGTCATTTTAAAATTGACGGTTACTGAAGTCAAAACAACAATAAATTTGTTCGTCAAAAATATCATCCAAACACCACGTTTCAAAAATATAATACCAACGTAAAATTCCGTTATAAAAATAACGGCGACAAAATACGTTTTAAAATGAAACGCCAGTTCAACGTAAATTAAATAGTGGACTGCGCCACTTTATTTTCATCAAAATATTTTGCACTACCCACTTGTAAAAAAAAAATAGACAACAATTAATGTAACTAGGATAAACTATATGCCTATGCAAACAACTTGAACAATGCATGCCTACACAAAACAACTTGGATAATGCAATTTTACACCCCCTGTACACGTTTATGATGAAGAAAACAATTTTGGAGACAGGTGGCTTGTACACATTATGTTGGACGAAGTTATAAACCACTGAACAAAACTTTAAACTAACCTGGCTACATTTTCATCACTTTTCAAAATCACATAATGAATGCTTACCTCACGTGAAGTGCAACAGAGAAAATCCAAGTAAACTAATGTGTACTCTATAACACGCATGCAAATGACAACTACCTGGGCATGACTTCATGCATAATTTCTCAACAAACTGGTGAAGGCTTTCATAACAATGACACTGGATATAAGGGACGCATAATCCATGCATACATTCTCAACAAACAGGTTATGCTTTCACAAATTCACAAACAACCTGGACCCTATACTTAGTGCGCATACACTATAAAAATGATGGACAACCCACCCAAACTCTGCATATATAGACAAATTGTGTGCATAATAAAAAAACGCTAACTACTACTTGATAAGGTCACGAGAACGCAGTCCAGTGATAATTAAAATAATAGTGAATGCAGAGGGAAATTATGCAGACACTTACAATTGAATTATCTGAATCATATTAGAAAAGTGAGTTTTAAAACTCACCTGTATTTTCTCTAAAACAGCAAGCAACACTAATTCAAAAAGGGAGCAGATGCTACAAAAATATCAGCCTTTTTTGTTTCTCAGAGCTCTGTAAAAGAGTATGAAGTGTTGTAGAGAATTATTTTTTTTTTGATGTTCGACAAGGAAAAAAAAAAGAGTGCTGATACGAGTCTTTGTACCATTGCATTTAATGCATACGTACTTTGAACTATTGAACACGGCTACACTAGATGGCTAGTGTCAGATGTAAAGCAAAGTTTCAGTTTACTTTTGAAAATAATGTTCACCCTTTGCCTTAGATCTCTGTTATATATTAACTAGCATGTCTCGGCAATGCATACGTTCAGCAAATGCAAATATTTACTCTTTCTTTAGAAAAAGATAGTGGTAGCAAAGAAATAATGTTCATGGAAGTGATTAAAAGTGTAACGCAATACAACTGACTTTGCAACATTATATTTTCTTTCAATTTTAGTTCAAAAATTTCTATTTAAAATATTTACTCTGACAATAATTCAAAAATTACGGTCGTTACAGATTTTTAAAATATTTATTACGACGGTAATAAATCACGGTCGTTACACCAAGCATTGCAACTGAACTTTGCCTTGGAGTTTTAGGCTAAATTCCTCTTTTATCTTGAACATTTCCGAAGCGTGGATGATGACATTAAGCTAGTCGGGACAATCAGCGATGACGGTCACGTCGAGCAACATCCAGACTTTAAAATGAACTACTAAAATAAACAGTTAAATAATAACCAAAATCGAAACTGCACCACACTGCACCACATCGCACTAGTATCCACTTTAGCATGGGGTACGGTTTGTAGTTAACCTTCTAATGTTAATTATTTATCGAGTTTAGAAATGAACAAAAAAAGTCCAAACATCTGGCTGCTCAGACTATAGGTACTTCACCTTCAAAATATATCGAATCTGACGCAGAGTCAAGCTCAGCCACAACTTTCACAAGCCCAGCAAACTCCTATCCAACAAGCAGCAATCAGAAATCTCACGTGTTGACAAACAAAATCTAGAGAATACCGAAGTAGAGTAATAGATTCCTGAAAATCCAGTTGAACCAATAGATGGGCCTCAAATTGATCCAGCACCCATACTCTTGAGGATGTGGTAATACTGAATAACCCGGTTGATTCTTTTCCCTCCAAAATTGATAAAGGATCTCTTCGGAGGATGTGTAGTAAGCATGGAATTCCATTTGACGATGTTATGGCACTATCTCATGACCAAAGAACTCATGATCCTCCAGAAGGATATATACCTTGCAACAGATATATGTTCCTAGAGGGTTGCATCCTGCCATTTAATCAATTCATCTGTCGAGTCCTAAATTTTATAAGACGGGTCCCCACACGGCTGCATCTAAATAGCTACGCTATTCTTCATAACATTTATTTAGTTTTCTCTGGCATTTGAATCAAGTGCCTAGCGATGAAGAAATCTGATATGTTTATAGCTTTAAAAGCCATAAAGAAAACCCATCTCTTATTTATTTGGAGCCACAAAGAAAACCCGTCTCTTATTTACTTGGAGCCGATGAGGGGTTGTAGAATCTTTACCCGGGCTTAGAACAAGTTACGTAATTTTAATGCTGAATGGTTTTATGTACGATGTCCATCCAGGTTCGCCCGTAGATAGGTATCTAGACATAGGTTTTATTTCAAATTCCATATGTGTTATAATCTACATGCTTAATTTATCTTTCTCTGTTATGCAGATGTTCCGACGAGACCCAGCTCCGGGTCACTTTCGAATACCATTAGTACCCTTATGGTAGTCCAAGCTAAGGATAGGTATATAAGAACTCTATTGACAAACGGGAACCTCCTCGCTCATGGCTTATTAGAGGAAGGCCGCAACACTGGCATAGTTTCGGCTGTCTACATTGAGGATGATGATGATAACAACCCACCTACAGGAAGCGAAGTCGTTCCTCAGTTTCCCCCAGTCCCAAGTTCTAGGGCCAAAGCCATGTAAAATATAGAACTAGAACATGAAGGCGCCAAGGAAGGTGAAATCTTCGAAGAGAGCGGTGAGGCCAGCCAAAGTAACATTGAAGTGGGCCACGGGTTTCAGACCGAACAACCCAGAGACGACCTACCGCCCCCTTCTTAAAAGAGATTGACTGTAAAATTTTTGAAGATGCAAACTTCCACTCAGTCTCTACCAGTCACAAATGCAGAGAAGACTCTATCTATTCCCTTAATGGGCACGTTCGCCGGTCTTGGGTCTATCCCTATGGAGTTCGGCTCTTTCGATGTTGGTAACATCAGCATCGGTGACATCAGTTCTTCGATCCACTTGAGAAGAACATCATTCTAATTGGTGTGGGAGAGGTTACTCCCATGAGTAAAGCTCTAGTACATGGTCCATTGGAGGAATACTAGGACACACACACATGCACTATACGACACTCGCACTTGACCTGTGTCCTTGCTTGTTTGATCTAACTCATTCCTATTTTCTTTATAGGTTCGATGGATAAGAGAAAGCATTCATATCGATCCTTGGAAGAGAAAGCATATCATGTTTAACGCCCCCGGTCGAGCTCGTACCATCAAGGGAGTGGTCGAGACTATGATTCAAGTTATCACTCCAGTCGCAACAGAGACGATCAGGGCAGGAGTAGTTATGACCGTGACCGTTCTTCTCATGATTCCACTTCTAAGTGCCTACCTAGATCCAAGTCACCTTCTTCTTAAGGCTCAGATAGGCAACCTGACCGTCGCGATGATATTCCACCGACTGACCCTTCTCCAGCTCCACCACTTACTTCTACCCCTTTGCAATCCATGACATTATCTCACTCCAGTCGGTCTTATGAGTGTAAACAACATAAGGGTAGCTCCGATGTTTTCATCAAAGCCAGGAAAAGGAAGCACTGTTGCTTTGGCCATTACGCAAGAGTAATAAGTAGATACTACAAGGCGGATGGCCGAGCTTAAGAACAAATTTCCCAACATTTAGTTTGATAGGGTTACGTTCTTACTGAACTTAAAGAGAATTCGTGTTGAAATCCAGCAGAGAACCATCGACTGCACGATAAATGTCCATAATTAATATAATGAATCGGTGAAGCTGGCCAAAAAGATATCAAAAGTTTCAAGTGGTAGGCCGTAGGAGATAGAGAAACAAAAACTCATTGAAGCCGAGAATAACAGAATCATCACCGCTCTCAACACTAAGCTTGAGAATTCAAGAAAATCCCAAGCCGGAGTGGAGAAGAAGGTCAAGGAGGACATTAAAGCACTCAAAGTAGAGAGATCCAAGCATTTGATCGAAATCGATCAAGCACATCATCGGAACCACGAGCCTATTATGGAAAGGGATGCTGTTAAGAGGAATGCAGCTAAATTGAAAACCAAGCTCGAGCATGAGTCCAAGGAAAAAGATGAAGCGCAAAAAATTGCTCAAGATGCATGCGACGAGCTGGTCTCCGTCGGAATAGAGAGGGATGAAGCGCTTGAAAAGGCCAAGGATGTTGATGCCCTTATTAAAAGAGACGTCGAAACCATGGTTAAAAGAGAAGTTGAAGCTGTAAAACAATGGGTAGAAGAGCAAATGATGCAAAGATATGAGCTACTGATCACTCAATACAACGCCAATTTGCTCAAGTTTCGAATCTGCAATGGTTTAGAGAAGATTACCCTTTAATGCTCGCCCGTGCCTAGGAAGGTTTGTTGAGGAAGAGAAAGAATTTCTTAAAAGTGATAATATTGATACGGAGTAGTTGGAAAAAGAGATTTTGAAGGGAATTGAGTCCAAAATCCTTCACGATAGCTAGTATCTTATTCATCCGGAACTTGACGAAACCGCTAAAAAAGAATTAGGCAAAGGTTTTAGATTATGCATCACGATGCTATAGCGGGTCAAACTCCAGAGACTCAAGCTGCTACTAGTTCTGCCGTCGATTCCTCTACAGGCGCTGGTTATGATCAAGAGAAGCCACAGCTCCAGAAATCCATTGTTCTATCCTCATTCCTGAGGGAACGCTCGGTAGCACTCCAGCTCATGTGGAACTTCAAATTAAAGAAGGTACCTCAATTGACTTCTCCCATTTTCCAGGGAGTTGATTTATCGCCGATCAATTTCACTGATCTCCCTCTTTGTATTTCTTTAGCTATATGCCAGCCTGCAATTGCTCCACTTCCTACTAGGGACTCTCAACCCGGGCCACAAATACCGATGACAAAGTCCGTAACCGTCAGACTTCGACAACAACTCCTAGCATCACAGGTTAAGAGGTCCCGAGCCTTGATGAGTGCATGATAGACGCTTTGCTAGAAGAAAGAAACAATGAGAATTAGGGGGCTCAAATTGATGAGTATCATTACTGGGATCTCCCAGTCCATGTCGGGTCCCTCTATGCATGTGCTTGAGCCAAGACTTGAGATTGATATCCTCCTCGCCATTCAAATTAAGTAAGAGAAAATAGAAGTTTTCCTTCCTCCACTATTGATTACTTTGCCTGGCAAACCATTTTCGCTCCAGTTTACATTCCTCCGTCCGGGAGTGCTCAAATTACGTCAACGGTATTTTCACAAAGCATTTCGCCCTCCATTTCTCCCTCCGAGAGCGGCAAGATGTGCCTGCTGGATCTTCACAAAGTACTCCTCCTAAAGGCCAAGGCGGTAGAGGAAGAGGTGAAAAGAGGCAAGGAGAAAGCTCAAGTGAAGTCTCCCCTAGTTCTAAGAAGAAAAGGATGTTGAAAAAGAAATAGTCGCTAGTTTTTTTTCATATATAGACTCCTTTCGTTTGTTAGTTGGCTTTGTACAAGTTTGGCCCCCGTTTATGCTTCTTTGCTTTTGGAGTGTACCACTTGAACTTAGCTTTCCTGGTTCAATGTTAACAATAAAGACTTTTCATTTTGTAAAATCTTAGTTCAAATTTGTCTAAGTAGTTAAGAAATATACTTTCCATTCAATGTACTTGCGATTTATTTTTTATGATCATTTTCGGATTAATTCCTTAATCTCTTTTGTGATTTGCCAACTCGCATTGCGTTGGTGAATGTTAAGCAATCCTTAGGGTAAACCACTTAAAATAGTAGCTTCAATGTCCTTTTTCAGGATAATAAGTTCAAACTGCACCAAACTCCAGGTAAGAGTTTAAATTAACTACTTAGAATCATAGTCCGTACATCCTAATCCAGGATGTTAGTATTTGACCACGCCTAACTCCGGGCATTGAACGAAGGCTTAAAAATTAGATCCGGCTTTTACTTCGAGCATGGACCTTCTATTCTGCCTACTCCGGGCAAGATGTTAAGGATTAGATGGACTTGTTATGCTTGTTTCTATTCATACTCATGTTCGTCGATGGAAAATTCTATCGAGTAGAATACCATCGAAAATATATCGTATTAAAACTACAAGCCCATGGCATACAATCGTAGTGTGTATGCAAGTACGGGTCGATCCACGAAGAAAGCAAAAATTCTAATATTAGTCAATCAAATTAACCCAAAGTTGAAAGGAGATTATTAACTAAATTTTTTTGAAATATAAACTAAAACTAGAATGAAAATGAGAATAAAACTATGAGGTTAAGGAGAAATTTAGAGGTAAATCCACTTTCAATCATTCATATAAATCAATACAAAATTTAATCTATAATCCCTCATTTAAATTCAAGTAGAAATGATTGATGTGCTTGTTATAAGCATGGCCTATTTGTGCTATTAATTAGCACAACTTAAACGATCAAACTTTAGTACACCATTCAAACCCACTTCTAGAATCTCATGAAAATGATCATGAAATTAATAATAAAATCTATTTTATGCATGATCTATTTACTATGAACTAGTAACATAGACCATCAAATTTTGATTCTAGTTTGAATTTCATTATCAAAATCATATTTGTTAGATGATGATGTAACTTGTGTTTATATTTGATTAAGCATAGCCTATTTATTATGAACATCATCAAATTCAGTAGTAAACTTACATCAACATCTAAATTTCCATTAAGCACAAAATTAGAGATTATAAATGAAACAATTCTTTGTTGATTCAATATGATTCATGAGAGCTTCATTACCCCTAAATTGAAGTGGTTTAACTTCTCATAATTGAATTCATGTCAACATAAAATGATTTAAACATAAAAAACAAGGAAAATGAGAGCTAATTAAAAGAAAAGAGAACTAACTACTTGCATAAAATAAATTTAAACTATTTGCATGAATTAAAAAAGAGCATAAAATAAAATAACAATAAAAGAAATCATGAAATGAAAGTGCATGAAAGTAAAGAACAAGGCTAAGAAGCCATTAAAAAGACATTTTATTTAACATTGATTTTTCTGCTACAACCTTTCATAAAAGAAGAGAGATCATTACATGAAACATAAAGGGGTATTTATGCATGCCTAAAATCTTAATTCCATTTTTAGGGAGCTACCTAAAATACCCTTGAGTTTGTGTAGCCTCTAAGTAATCATTCGGGAATTAATTAATCCCCACTAGTATGTGCTTTTGCCTTTAAATCTCCGTTAACATGTGCTTGTGCTTTTAATTATGGTCCATTAGTTAGTGGGCATGTGGGCTCCTCCATTGTCATCAATTCTTTTATTCCCCTCATTCTTTAGCTTTGAATATTTATGCATGCATATATCCATGAAGCTCCATCCAATTTGCACTCAATTTCCTACAAATTAAAATTAAAATATGCAAATAAATTTTCTCAAAATTAATTCATACAAAAAATTACCATTTTGCCCCCAAATGAAGATGAATTAATGATGATTTTAAAATAATTTAGATTTGGTTTAAACATATAAAAATACCCTAGTATGCTCATTTATTTCAATAAAAAAAGATTAAATATGGGAGTAAAAGTATACACTTTTACATGAACATCAATACCCCCACACTTATCTTTTTTTTGTCCTCGAATAAACTAAAACGAGGATAAATCCATTTTCGTAGGAAACACGATTGCATTAAGCGTATGCAACAAACCATTAAACCTCTAGGTGTCCCTAGTAGGACGAGTGTTGTCTTGTGAGGGTTTTCAGCGGATACTACCCATAAAATCCAAATGCGATATGCAAATTCTAATGCGACTACATAATGAAAGTTTTTGAAAATATTTACAAATGAAGAATTTACTTTTAAATTGACATGAGTAAGTTAGGTGTAAGTTTTGGTTATTATCAAGAAATTTTAGTCTTTTTACTCATCAAAACTTCTAAGAAAAATCAAGTTATCATTACAATTGGACTCTAGTTTGGCTAGTTGTTTTGGTTGATAACATAGTGCAACTATGAAATGAATCCTTTAGTTGATTATCAAAGTTTTGCAAAGTGGCATTTTTCTTTCATTTGTAACAAGTCAAATCATATGGTGCTTGGATTTCAATTGCTTTCTCTCTCTATTTGGAAAAATATTATTGTTTACACACCTAACTCAGATATACCGAGGCCAGATATACAGATCATGCACCGCCTTTCGAGCTTAGATGAGAAGGGTACAGACGTGGCGAGTGTACACACTTGCATATGAACACATGACTCTAGCTGTTTATTTTATTTTAATTTTATTTACATACATCTAACACAGATATACTGAGGCCAGATATATCGATCGTGCACTGCCTTTCGGGCTTATGTCAAAAGGGTACGGGGCGTGGTGAGTGTACACACTTTACGTGTGAACACATGACTCTAGGTTTTCTTATTATTATGATTTTTTTTGAAAAGAGAGAGTTATGCAAAATCATCTTAGCACTACTTAACTTAGAAGATCAAAAATGTTATCGCCTTTACTTTAAATCAACCACTCTTTTAAACAAAGATTACAATTAGGATATACTTCATAACTATCAGCTATGAACCCTCCTATATACTAGTTACATCATAGTTACTTGTAATCAAACTTTTTTTATTTTTATTGAGATAAGTAATTTTTTTAAAATTTCAATTTAATAACCAAAAATGTATACTTATTCTATCGTGTTTCATCAAAAGTAAATCAATATGGTAAAAAAATTTGTTTGGGGTTTTTTTGAAAGAAAATGAAAAAGGTAAACCATGAAAAATCAAAATAAACATGAGACTCCCCCACACTTGATTTGACTGTGTCCCACAGTCAATGCATGATATAATGAGTGTAACGGAGAGAAATATGTACATATTTACAAGAGAGAGTTAAAACTTCTTACTAGACGTAGTGTGGTTCATGAAGAATCAAGAGCTCCTTCTCTCGATCACTCGCAAACTCCAAGTAAGGTTTTAAACAATGACCATTGACTTTAAAATCGATCCATTCCTAGGGTTTTCTATTTCTATGGTACCATGTGGAAAAACAGTATGTACCACGTTTGGTCCTGTCCACCTTGATTTTAATTTCCCAGGGTACAAATTAAGTCAAGAGTCATACAAAAGAACTCTTTGATTTGACAAAAATATTTTTCTTAGGATTGACTTGTCATAAAAAATTTTTGTTATTTCTTCGTAAATTTTCTCATTTTCATATGCGTCGTTCCTAATCCTCTCTAATTCATTAAGTTGTAATTTTCTGTTTTTGCCAGCTTTTTCAAGATCAAAATTTATTTTCTTAATTGCCCATAACGCTTTATGTTCAAGTTTGATAGGTAAATGGCACGCTTTACCATATAGTAACCTAAAAGGAGACATCCCTATTTTAGTTTTATATGTAGTTCTATTAGCCCAAAGCGCATCTATCAAGTTTCATGACCAATCTTTTCGAATTTTATTTACAGTTTTCTCCAAAATTTGCTTGATTTGGCAATTTGGAACTTCAACCTGACCACAAGTTTAAGGATGATAAGGAGTGGATAATTTAAGGGTTATCGAGTATTTCTTCATTAGAGTTTCAAATAATCGATTACAGAAATGGGTTCCATTATCGCTTATTATTGTGCAAGGTGTCCCAAACCTCAAAAAGATGTTTTCTTTTATGAATTTCATAACAACTTTATGGTCATTTGTTTTACAGGGAATGGCTTCAACCCATTTAGAGATGTAATCAACAGGAAGAATAATATACAGATTTTTGAAAGAGTTGGGAAACGATCTCATGAAGTTAATACCCCAAACGTCAAAGATTTTGATCGTAAGAATGAGGTTCAAAGGCATCATGTTTCATCGATAGATTTTTCCTAACATTTGGCAGCGACCACAAGTTTTATAGAACTCGAATGCACCTTTGAAAAGTGTAGGCCAGTAAAAATCGCATAGAAGTACCTTTTCTGTTGTTTTCTTTGGACCGAAATGACCACCACAAGCTTGGTCATGACAAAACAAAAGGATACTCTTGATTTCGCAATCTGGGATTTAACGCTGAATTATTTGGTTGAAACAATACTTAAACAAGTATGGATCATCCCAATAGGAATATTTCACTTGGGAAAGAAATTTGTATTTATCTAATTTTGACCAAAATAAAAAGTTTCCTTAGTGACTAAATAGTTCACTATATCAGCATACCATCGATCGATGGAAACGGAAAGGAGTTGTTCATCAGGAAAGTTCTTGTTGATCGGTAAAGAAGATGGTGCTTTTGGAAGTCGCGACAGATGATCAGCAATGACGTTGGCGGATCCTTATTTGTCTTTGATCGTAAGGTCAAATTTTTGGAGTAAAAGGATTGAACAGATTAAACGAGACTTAGCATCCTTTTTAGCGAAAAGGTACCTAAGAGCGGAGTGGTCAGTGTAAACTGTATTGTGTGAGCCAATCAAACAAGGTCGGAACTTTTCGAGCACAAAGACTACTGCTAGAAGCTCTTTTTCAGTGGTTGTATAATTGAGTTGAGCATCGTTTAAAGTCATACTATCGTAGTAAATGACATTAAGAATTTTGTTGATGCGTTGTCCTAAGACAGCACCAACTGCAACATTAGAGGCGTCATAAATTATTTCGAAAGGAAGATCCTAGTTGGATGAGCAAATGATGGGAGCGGAAATGAGTTCATTTTTAAGACATTTGAAAGCAAAAACACAATAAGAATTAAAGTCAAATGGGACATCTTTTCCAGGAAGAGTCATCAAAGGTCGAGTAATTTTACTAAAGTCATTCACAAAGCGTCGATAAAAACCAACGTGTCCTAGAAATGAACGAATGTCCTTGACAGATTTGGGAATGGGTAGATTTGCAATTACTTCAACTTTAGCTTTATATACCTCGATGTCTTTGTTTGAAATGACATGCCCAAGGACAATGCCATGTTTGACCATAAAATGACATTTCTCTCAATTTAACGTTAAGTGTTTGTCCTTACATCGATTCAGAACCGTCTCAAGATGGTGTAAGCACACAAAAAAAGAATTTTCAAAGATGGAAAAATTGTCCATAAATGCTTCTAAAAAGCATTCGATCATGTCGGAAAAGATGTTGACCATGCTTGGAAATTAGCAGGAGCGTTCCAAAGGCTAAATGGCATATGTTGATACGCAAAGGTGCCAAGGGGACATGTGAAAGTCATTTTCTCTTGATCTTCGGGAGCAATCAAAATTTGGTTATAACCGGAATAACCATCAAGAAAGTAATAGAATTCTTGGTCGGCTAATCGTTCAAGCATTTGGTCGATGAAGGGAAGAGGGAAGTTATCTTTACATGTTGCGACATTTAATTTTCAATAATTAATGCAAACACACCAACCCATTTGAGTAGGAGTTAGAATGAGTTCGTTAGCGTCGTTCATGACAACGGTAAGTCTGGAATTTTTAAGCATGACATGAATTGGACTAACCCACGAACTATCATAAATGGGGTATATGATTCTGTTATCGAGTTTAAGAATTTCGTCACAAACCGCATTCTTTATTTTAGGGTTAAGACTTCGTTGCGCATCACGAACAGGCTTGCTTCATCAACTAAGTGGATGTGATGTTGAACAAGAGCGGGACTAATTCCCTTAATATCGGTAATCGAACATCCAGTTGCCTCTTTGTTTTTTGACAGAATTGAAAGAAGGGAAGCTTCTTGATCAAGAGAAAGATTTGAAGAGATTATGACAAGAAACATTTCATTGTCACCAAAGTATGCGTAGTTAAGGTGATTAGAAAGAGGTTTGAGTTCCACCTAGAAGGTTGCTCAGTCAAAGAATTCGGTTGAAGGTCTGACTCAACCATGAGGGGTTCAAATAGAAGCGCATTTTCAATCTCGTTAGGCTCGTCATGAAACAGTTGTTCGTATTCAGTCTCGCCGTCATTGTTAAGGTGAACTGTTTCATAATTAAAATTTTCTTGAATGGAGCTAACTTCCAATGTTTGGTCAAGTGGTTTGTTTGATTGATTTTCAAGGTTGAAGATGTTAAGGTCCAAAGTCATGTTACCAAAAGATATTTTCATCGATTCATTTCGGCAATTGATTAGGGCATTCAAAGTGGCTAAGAAAGGTCGTCCTAAAATAAGTGGAATTTGACTCATTAGATCATTCACTGGTTGTGTCTCTACGATGATTAAATCGACGGAGAATATGAATTGACCAATTTTTATAAGTACGTCCTTGATTTCTCCCACATGTTTCTTTATTAAACGATTGGCAAATTGAAGAGTTGCTTTCGTCGGTTTTAGTTCACCCAAGCCAAGTTGTTGGTAAACTGAATAAGGAATCAAATTGACACTCGCACCCAAGTCCAATAAGCATTTATTAATCATTTTATTTCCTATTGTGCACGAGATCATCGGGCATCCATGATCTTTGTATTTTACCGAAATTGATTGAGACACGACTTCGCTAAGACCGGCAGTTTAGAAAACTTTCTTAGGTACATGAGTGTGTCGTTTTTGAGTACACAAGTACTTTAGAAACTTAGCATAAGTTGGGACTTGTTGAATGATATCAAGGAGAGGGATGTTCACTTTGACTTATTTCAAAATTTCCAACATCTGTTCCTTTTGATAAGAATTTTTCTTAGGTCTAAGTCGATGTGGAAATGGAATAGGATACTCAATAGGTCGGTCTACTTGAGCAGAAGAAGAATTTGGATTGGAATTTGATTCGATATTTGACTATGATGTTTTGTTCAGAATCGCATGTCTTTTTCGAAGTGTCAAGAAGAGCTTTCGGTAAATCATTTGGATTAACAACTTGGTTATCGATTAGTTTAGCGGAACACAAACTCGTGATAGCATTCATTTGGTTCACATTGCTATCTTGAACGACATGAGCTTGATTTGAGTTCGTGTTTTTATTTTTAGGATTCGGAACTGGCTAACTTGGGAACATGCCTTATTCACGTTCACTCACAGAAGTGGATAATTGACTCATTTGCATTTCGAGTTTAGCAATTGATTGACTCATATTTTGCATGTACGATGTTAACAAATTTTGCAAATTGCTATTTGATTGGAGGTTTTGAGTGGTTGCTTTAGCCAAAGTTTCAAAACTTGTCTCAAGTGAAGTCATTCGTTTATCGTCTTATGGAGCAAAAGATTGTTGTGGTTGATTTTGAGATGGAGGCGCAAAATTTGTTGCAAGTGGTTGGGCTGAAAGGGAGGATTCGAAGCATTGTTCGGAAATGCTTGAAACTTAGGTCAAACCAAATTCGTGTTTGAATTATTTTGGTTCCATGCAAAGTTAGGATGATTTCTCCAACCGAGATTGTACGTTGGAGAAAATGGGTCATTCTTAACCTTGTTAAAAGCATTGAGTTGTTCTAACGAACATGGACACTGATCGGTGATGTGATTTGGATCGTTACATTTATAACACAATGGTGGGGAAGCATGGTTCATTTGAATGAGAAAATGTTGTCGAATTTATTGATCATCGCATCGATATTCGCTTCCAAAGCCAAAGATGATCCTATCGAATGTGCGCTTGATCGTGAATAAATGGATTTCTTGTTAGAGCGTTTCCTTTGGGATGATTTTTCGGCCAAGTTCTCAAGGAATTACCAAGCATCGTCATGATGTTGGGTGAGAAAATTATCTTGACACATCGATTCCAGCATAGTTCGTGAACTATTTTCCAGGTCCATCGTATAAGATTTGGCAAAGAGTCCATTTTTCAAAATTATGGTGTGGACATTTTATCAAAAGGTCTTTAAATCTTTCGAAGTATTTTCTGAAAAGTTCACCCCTGAATTGAAGAAAATTCACAATTTCGTTTCATATTTTGGTTGTTTTTTCCAAATTCGTCCCAAGTTTTGATCGAGTTCGAAGGTAAGCTGTACAACCATTTTTTAGCATAATCGATAAGGGCGAATGGAATTAACCTAAGTTTGATTCCATTGTCACATAATTGTTAAAGTTTAATGGTTGCACGGACTTGGTCGAATTTTGTTAGGAAGATATATGTGTCATCGTGTTCAAAATTGCCAAATTTTGGGAGCGTGGCAATATGATTTGAATGAATTTCGAAGTGACCACCCATTGGGTTGGGTAAGGTGATACAAGATGGAATAGAAACACTGTCGGGAAAGATTCTATCCATGAGAGTTCGGAGAGGGTTTTCATTAGCCATCGTTTGAGGATCGTTTGTTCGGGTTAAACAATTCGTCTTTGTGAGTCCAAGCACTCATGCACAAGTGAAAAGATCAAGAAGAGAAGACATGAAAATCAAGGTTAAGAGAATGAAACAAGGTTCAGAGACTGAAATGAAAAATTCTTTTCTTTTATTTTTTTTCTTGAAAAAAAGAAAAATATTTACCAAAAAAAATTTATTTTTCAAAAGGGAGATTTTCTTTGTTTGTTTTTTTGGATTTTAGATTTTTTTTAGTTTTTGTTTTTGAAAAGATTTTTTTTCTTTTGGATTTTTGTTTTTTCTACTAAAAACTAAATTAAGTGAAATGCTTGTTTTTGGATTTTTAATTTTTTTTGTTCAAAGGAAAATATTTGTTTTTTTTTGGATTTTTGTTTAAAAACAAAGTTATGGAAAATGTGACTTTTTTTACTTTTGGAATTTTTTTGTTTTTTTATATATGCATGAACTAATGCAACTAAATGAATGCAAGGACATAACTACAAATTTTCTGTCCTTAGTAGCTCCTAACCCAAAATTATATGATCACACTTTGACTTAATTCAACAAAATAGTTCTTAGTCGGGTAACGGACAGGGGTTATCGGTGCACCACAAATCACTATAGCAATGCAGCCCGAAGATTTAAGTACCTTTAGAGAAACAATCACTATAATATTTACGAATCACCATAATATTTATAAATGATTATTGCTTTGTCATAGCCCAGACACCAAGAAATAAATTGCTAAAAGAAATCAACTTGTCAAGATACAATTTTGCCCTAGATGAGATCGTGACTCCCTTAAATCCAATGTCTAACCGTTATTATTAGTCAAATTCTAAGATGATATGCAATTTGTGGGCCAAGGAAGGGGTGATGAAATCACCCACCTTATGTGAAGTTGGGTATTGCTCTTAGAAAAGAAACTAAGATGAAATAACTGCAAAACAGAAATTAAATGTGTATTAACATGCAACTACAAATGATTTTTTTTAATATATGCAAGTAACCAACAATGCACGAAAATTAAAACAAGAGTCAAGAACACAATACCAGAGCATGCAAAATTATTAGCAAATTTATTTAAAACAGCAATTTTTTTAGCGCAGATTTTACGAAGCAAAGACAGAGCTATTTTTAAGTAAGTAGTTCTTCTCCTTTTTGCAACCTATAATTTGCAACCTGAAAATTAGAACAAGATATATATGTTCCCAAAAAAATTTAAACAAATCAATATATCTAAACCCAAGATTCACAATTCAAATCACCCAACACGGTTTAAACTTCCAAAACATCAAATACCAAAGACCATTTATTTTCCCTTAATCAGACTTCCAAAACAAAATACCCAAATTCACAAATCAGCAACTTATCAAATGAGCAAATCAACAAATCATCAAATTAGCAAATCAGTAAATAATTCATGGTTTGCTAAAGTCGCGATTGTTGATGGTGTTTGTATTGGTCGCAGGTCGCAGTGATGGTTGGAGATTTGGTCACGGTTTAGTTTTCTTGTCGCAGAAATCATGAAGATTTAGTCATGGGTCGCTGTTTGTATTGTTGGAAGTGAGGTTGGTGAAGGTTGGTGGTGTAGTGATTTTTGAAGTGATTCGAGTTAGAAGTAATTGAAGGTGATGTGGGTTAGTGAGGTTGATTTGTTATTTATGATGTAGGAGTAGGTTAGACAAGAAGTAGAAGAGGTTGGTGCAGTATTGTAATTACCCTAATTTTTTGTAACATTATTTAGGATATTTAATTATCTAAATAAAATAAAATAATGGGATGATTAGGGGATTGAGATTTGTGATTAAAATAAGGGATAGCCGTGCCTTGTAAATAATGAACTAAAGATAAGTTAAAATGAAATAGAGAAGGGGTAAAATAGGAAAAAGAGTATTCTTATATCCTAAACCTTTAGGAATTCATTTACACCTTCATTTCATTTCACAAAAACAAGATATAGAGGCCGACCACCATTAGCAAGATCAAGAGAAGATAAAAGCTAAGATTTCAAGAGGAAGAATCAAATTAACTTAATCAAGATCAAATCTCAAATCCTTAATCTCAAAGCTAAGGTGAATAATGACCACATCTCATTTTTCTAAATTTTTCAGTTTTAAGATGAATCCGAAGTATTTTGCATGATTATGCCATGTTTTTGAACGATTAAATGTTTGTATATGCTTGTTGATGATTTATGCCTATTCATATAGGTTTTATGAGATGTTTTAACGTGAAAAACCCTATTTAATGACATCCAAATGCCTTACGATTTTAGTTTTAGATCAGAAATGATATTATAGATATAGGATTCAATTTTCATAATTTTCTGAATTAATGTGGATTTTATATTAATTTTCTACTGAGGAAAAATGATTATTTGGGTTTAAAATAATTTACGGCTAAGTTATTTTTGTTTTGGGTCTGGAATTATTATATGTTAGAAAACATATTAAAAATGATTTTGCTGGAATTTTTGTAGAATTTTCCTAAGTGTTTTAATGGATATATAAAATTATTTAAAGTATGAGACTTAAATGTTTTATATATTTATAAAAGGAGAAGGGTTATTTTGTAAATTATTTAAATTGTTCAACTCTAAAATTTTGATAGTCCTTTTAGAAAAGAAATTTGCAACCAATAACATTTTGGCAAACAAGGCAGGTTAGTTCAAAAGAATTTCTTCTTAAAGTAATAATCGATTTTTACATGCTTTTAGCATGTTTTGCCTCTTTCGACACCAGGGTTTCGATTGAGAGTTTCCGCCTCCATTGCCATCGAAACCAATGCTCATAGTATTAATAACTTGGTACATAGTGAAGTTGACAATGGCGGAAGGAACTAGGTCGATACCATAGTTTCCGATGGGGTCGAAGCATGACTTGGTTTTAAATTGAAAATGCGCCTACTTTGCTTTCGAAGGAAGTGCTTTCGACCTGGTTGGCTTTCGGCTGGGTAAAAATATATTAAAGGAAAGGTTTCGAAGGGGTTGCACCTTTGTTTTAAGTAAATGCTTTCAAATGAGGTTGAAACCCCTAGCTGCCGCTTTTCTACCTTTTGAAGTCAATGGTTTTGGAAGGTATACTTTGTTTTAAAATTCAAGCCACTTCCCCAATGCTTTCGGAAGGGACGGTTTCGACACCACCACTTCTTTACTTAGAATGCTTTCGAAAGGAATGCTTTCGACTTAAATGTTTTATGACATTTTTGCTCTGTTGAAGGTAAAATCCAGAGGTTTCGAAAGAGATGGTTTTCAATGGTTTCGAAAGGTGTTTCCACATATTATAAATAGAACCCAAAAGCTTTCGAAAGGTTTGATGTTTAATGGCTTCGAAGGGGTGGTTCCCCAATGGTTTCGAAAGGTTTGAAAGGAAAGGTTTTCAAGGCTTTTTAAGGCAATGTTTAATTGTTTTAAAGATAGGATGTCTAAAGTTTTATAGCTTTCGGAGGAGAGATTTTTCAATGGTTTCGAAAGGTTTATATGAACGGTTTCGAAAGGAATGTTTTGGCCTTTCGGCTTAGGTGAATGAAAGGGGTCACTTGGTTTCGAATGGGGTACTTTCAATGGATTCAAAAGGGGTACTTTCAAAGGTTTAAATATTTTCGTCAACAAAGATTTGAGTAAAGTATATATATAACATGGCAATGTGATTTTGACTAAAGCATAGAGTATATATATTTTTGTTTAAGTTTGAATTAACGGTTTTAAATCAATTTGAGATGAAAAGGTTTTCAAGGAAAATTTAAGGGAAGATTACCCTAAGTAAAATGACTCAGATATTTGTAAACCAGATCGGATTGGTATAGGGTCACGCCCTATACCTATACGTTGGCTAATAGCCCAAACTAATTTAGTCCAAACTTCCAGTTTGTAGGGCTTTGTCATAGATATGACTAAAATGATGTTACACACAGAAGTTAATATGTATTTGCATAGAGATAGGTTTTATTTGCATAGCGATAGGTTTTTGGAGAGCCCGCAAAACCATTGAAATCAGGTGACCTTGGGAGAAGATAAGTTAGGGATAGACCATCTAGAAGAGGAGTGTCTAACAGGTGTTAGATTATTTTTTCATATTGTCTGGTAGGCCCGAGTCAGCCAAAGGTTAGTATTTAGCGCAACAAAACCATAGTGTTCGGATAGATAGTTCATTTGTTACTTGACATGTAAGTTTACATGATATTGCTTTACAGTTTTTAACCAGTTTTGGTTGCAGGATTATGATTTGCAAAAGATATGTTTTAAAAGGATATTAGTGAGGGGAAACTGTTCCGCTAAGTGGCGTGGTCTCACTTAATATCAAATAACCGAGATGTATAGTATTATTCACACCAGTCTTTATGTCTGATTCGAAGTTTATGTTTTTCCCCTTTAACTCTCGGGTGCTCAAATTGATTTGAGTAGGCTGAGGTTTAGGATTTTCATGTTTTGGTAGGCTGGCGAATAAATCTTCCGAAGACGAGTAGGTGACTGACGGATAGATAGTTAGGAGTTGTTGTTTTATTTTGTTTGATTCTGTTGTGTTGTATTATGTCAGTTATGACTATTTAGTACTCTGGTCATCCAAGGGGGCATCTTCATATGTCGCTCCTGGTATATTTTTGTAATAATTATATTTAATTTGAACCTGGGAAATAATTGGGATTATGTAATGGAATATGAAACACGTTTTGTGAAATGTATCAAAAACGTTATTTTTGAAATTTGTGATTTTGTTTCATATTCATGTGCTTCTGATATTATGGATACCATTAACATTACGTATTTGGTCACCGGAATTTAATACTATGGATGACTACAGCATCTGTAGTGCTTAGCTTCGGGCCTCTAGATAGGGGATGTTACAACTTGGTATTAGAGCATAGTTTTACGAAAAACTTTGAACAAAAATGATTTTTGAAAACATAATCCTAAGGAATTAGAGTAACATCGGGGGTATGGGATAACGCTATAGTAACATACTTGTATTTGCTATATATAAGTATACGATATATCTCTATTCTCCTATCTCTCTTAGGCTATTCATCTGTATCTCACGAGGCTTGAATACAAATATGGACGCTAGAAGTGGTAGAGTAAATCTTGGAGAAAGCACCACCACAAATGGAAATGCCAGACCGAATACTAGGAGGAACCAAGGTTAGGCACAAGCTGGGAATGTTGGTGCTGGAGTTCCACAAGTGGATACGGGAGCTATGTATCAGTTTTTTGTGAACATGATGCAAGCTGAAATTGCTGCTGGAGTGGTTGGAGGAAATGCTGGAGTAGGAGTTCAGGAAGCTCCGGTGGTCAACAATTATGCTATCTAGAGCAAAGATTATGTTAGGCTTGGAGGGAAGGCATTTATCGGAACTGAAGATGCTATTGGGGTGGAGAACTGGATGTTGCATTGTGAGAGAATCTTTGTTGACTTGGGGCTCAATGATGAGCAAAAGAGGGGGCTTGCTTCGAGACAGCTTCAGGGAGCATCTTTATTCTAGTGGAATAGTGTGACGGCTAGAATGAATGAAGAGACGATGACATGGGCTGAGTTTAGGAGAAGGTTCCAGAAGAGGTTCATGTTTGTGATGGCGTAGTCTACTTTGCTCAGAAAGTTTGCTGAGTTGGAGCAGAGGGAGATGTCTGTGTTGGAATATTCTAGAAGGTTCAAGGAGTTGGCTAGGTATGGACATGCCACTGGGATACCGTGATGAAGAGGAATGAGAAGTTCATCAAGGGGTTGAAGCCTGAGTTGGCCAGGGCTACATTACCTCATCTTAGTGATCCTTGTGATGTTGTGGTGGAGATGGATTTAAGACTCGAGGAGATGATTGCTTATTTGGAGAAGAATAAGGCGGAGGAGGTCCAGGTGGGGCAGAGTCATAAAAGGAAGTTCTTTCATAAGAAGGGTACTTAGAAAGGTGGAGTAGCAAAGAAAGGAAAGTCGGAGGTTGTTTGTTATAAGTGCGATAAGAAGGGGCATTTGGCTAATGAATGTCGTACTAGAAAGGCGAAGGAAGTGATCGGGAAGAAGAATATCAAGTGCTTCAACTCAAATACGATCAGATTGGTCATTATAAGGACCAGTGCAAAGAGCCTGCCAAGGATGGAAAGGGAAAAGTGTTTGCATTGGAGCTAGCTACCTTGAAGCCTACAGCAGAGGAAAAAGGGAAGGCAGTGTTGGGAGATACGCTTCAGATCCATGGTATGTTTGTTAGCGTTCTGTTTGATACTGGTGCATTACATTCTTTTGTATCTCGTTGTTTGGTAGATAAGCTTAACCTAGAACCCTCATACTTAGTTACTTCCTTAAGAGTTGCAAATCCGATAGGAGGGTATGCGACACTTGGGATGAAGTGTGACCACCTAGAGTTTGATTTGTTAGGTCATACCTTTGTTTGCAGTTTGCATGTGTTTGACTTCGTTGGGTTCAGAATTATTTTGGGTATGGATTGGTTAAGTAAGTATGATGCAAGGATATTTTTCCATGATAGGAAAATATCACTTAGACACCTTGAATGTATTGGTCGGATTGTATATACCGTAGAAAACCCTAGTTGTGATGCGAATGCTTTGTTGGGTGTTGTGGAGTTAGAGGATGAGTTGAATCGAGTTTTCGTGGTTAGAGAATTCGCAGATGTTCTCAAGACGGTAGTAGGATTGCCATCGAAACGAGCCATTGAGTTTCAGATAGATTTGGCGCCTGGAGCAGAACTAGAGAGTAGACCGCAAAGTAGGATGACACCTACCGAAATAAGGGAGTTGAAAGAGCAGTTGGTGGAGTTGGAAGGCAAGAGTTTTGTTAGACCAAGTAGTTCACCTTAGGGAGCAGCCACAGTGTATACCAAGAAGCTGGACGAATCGTTGAGGTTATGTATCGATTATCATAAGTTGAATGAGAAGACGATAAAGAATTGATATCTGTTGCCTAGAACTAACGATTTGTTCGATCAGTTGACTGGAGCCAAGGTATTTTCTTAGTTGGATTTAGCAAAAGTTTCCATCAGCTTAGAGTAGCAGAGGATAGTATAACTTTGACGGTGTTAAGAACTAGATATGGATCGTACGAATGGTTAGTTATGCCATTCGGACTAACTAATGCATCGGCATTCTTTGTGGATTTGATGAACCGAATTTTTTGAGAGCACTTGGATAGGTTTATGTTGGTTTTCATAGATGATATTTTGTTATGGGTACTTTTGGCACAGGTCCTTATTAAGTTTCAAAATTCACGAAAAGTCCTTCACTAAATTTCAGTGTAAATTAGGTCCCTGTTTTTTATTCACGATTATTGCAGAGCATGATGCAACATTTCATAAAAGTTGCTGACATTTCCGCAACATTTCTGTACACTGTGAACATAGTGTATGAAAGTTGCTGAAATATCAACACTTATTTATAAAAATTGCTGATATTTCAGCAACATTTCTGTACACTGTGAACACTGTTTATGAAAGTTGCTGAAATATCCGCATTTATTTATAAAAACTGCTGACATTTCAGCAATAATTTTTCTTTGTTTTTACAATAAAACTTTGACACAGATAGTTGCTGAAATATCAGCACTTATTTATAAAAGTTGCTGACATTTCAGCAATAATTTTTCTTTGTTTTTACAATAAAACTTTGACACAGATAGTTGCTGAAATATCAGCACTTATTTATAAAAGTTGCTGACATTTCAGCAATAATTTTTCTTCGTTTCCAGAAAACAGGGACCCGCTTTACAATGAAACTTTGACAGGGACCCGCTTTACAATATGAAAGTATGATAGGGATGCCTCCCTAATTTCCACTTTTGTTATACTCTAAGGATGAAAGGGAGCATGAAGTTCATCTTAGAGTGGTGCTTGAGAAATTGAGGCAGCACCACCTGAAAGCGAAATTTTCGAAGTGCCATTCCTGGAAGAAAGAAGTGAAGTTTCTTAGTCATGTAGTCTCAGAGAGAGGGTTGTCTATAGATTCGACATGATTGAAGTGGTGAATAATTAGAAGAGACCCAAGGCAGTGACTGAGATAAAGAGTTTTCTTAGATTAGCTGGATATTATCGGAGGTTTATTAAGGATTTTTCGCGGATAGCAACACCAATGACCAAGCTAATGCGAAAAGATGTGAAGTTTGTTTGGACCGATAAGTGTGATGAAGCATTCCAGTGCTTGAAACACTTATTGACTCATGCACCTGTATTAGTTGTTCCGGAGGGTAATCAGGAATTGGTAGTATATACAAATGTGTGTGGAACTGGATTGGTAGCTGTGTTGATGCAGAGAGGTAAAGTGATTGCCTATGCTTCCCGACAGCTTAGACCGCATGAGGTTAGATATCCAACACGTTATTTGGAGTTAGATGCGGTGATTTTTTCATTGAAGGTGTGGAGGCATTACCTTTTAAAAAAGCGATTAGAGTTATATACGGATCATAAGTCGTTGAAGTATTTGTTCTCTCAAAAGGAGCTGAACATAAGACATCAGAGATGGTTAGAATTCATTGCTACTTATGATTTTGGAATTGAGTACACACCAGGGAAAGGTAATAAAGTTGCAGACGCACTTAGCAGAAAGCATCAGAATCCAGTGTTGGCAATGTTAGCAGAGTGGAAAGATTTGGAAGCGTTGTCGACTTGCAGAGTGCGGTGGAGATCTGAAGTTGGGTCTAGTGGAGGATCTGTTGTGATGTCTTGTTTAGAAGTTCGACCGGTGATGATCGAGAAGATTGCTTCTAAACAGGAGGAGGATCCAGTATTGGTTGAACGGATCAGAAAGTTAAAGGAGGGAGTGGAGAGCAACGACTTAAAGGATTTTAGTCTTGACCAGAATTGATGGTTGAGAAAGAAAGGTACGTAGGTTATGTGTTCCGAATGTGGAAGACATAAGGAAAGAGGTTTTGGAGGAATGCCATCGTTCGAAGTTCACTATTCATTCGGAAGGAACTAAGATGTATCAGGACATGAAGTGGAGTTTCTTCTGGGAAGGTATGAAGAGGGATGTTGGCTTATGGGTGAAGTGGTGTCTGAACTACCAACAGGTAAAAGCAAAACATCAAAAGCCAAGTGGGTTGCTTCAACCATTAGATATTCTGGTATGGAAGTGAGTTCTATTTCTATGGATTTTATAGAAGGGTTGCCAAGGTGAAACAGAGGAAATGAAAGTATATGGGTCATAGTGGACAGATTAACCAAGAGTGCCCATTTCATTCCAGTTAAATCAACTAGGGAAACACCTATCTTGGCTAAGTTATTTATAAAGAATATAGATAGACTTCATGGAATTCCTAGTAGTATAGTGAGTGATAGAGATTCCTTGTTCACTAGTGAGTTATGGAAGAGTCTACATAAGGTTTTAGGAACCAAGCTCAAGATGAGTACCGCTTACCATCCACAGACTGATGGGAAAACGGAAAGGGTTAACCGAGTCTTGGAGGATTTGTTAAGAGCTTGTATGTTAGATTTTGGAGGACCATGGGAAGACCATCTACACTTAGTCGAGTTTTCATATAACAACACTAATCATGCTACTATAGGGATGGCACCGTTTGAAGTTTTTTATGGAAGGCCATGCAAATCTCCCATTTGTTGGTTAGAGACTGAGGATAGGTTGGTTCTTGGTCTGGATTTGGTTAGAGAAGTTGCAGAGAAGATTAAGTTGATTCTAGCTAGGATGAAGAATGCTCAATCTAGGCAAAAGAATTATGCATATAGAAGTCGGAAAGACATAGAGTTCTTCGTTGGAGATCATGTTTTTATTAAGGTGTCACCGATGAAGGGTGTGATTCGATTTGGAAAATCAGGGAAGTTGGCACCGAGATTCGTAGGACCATTTTGTAATGATCCTGAACTCGGCCTTCGAAAATCGGCACCCGTACTTCACTAGTACTCAAAATGCTGCAGATTCAAACGCCGAATCTGGCTCGCCGGAGCTTATAACACCATTAAGTATAACAACACAGCAGAATAAAGAAATAGATGATATCATATACAACTCAAATGAATACAATATCCAGAATGATATACAACAATGATATCAATAATACACAGCAATATCAGAGATATGATACAATGCTACAACGGAAATAACAGAACTGATAACTCCAAATGATCTCTAAAAGAGAATGAATCCAATAACTCCAATATCAAGCTCGAACCACCATCACGATGCACAAAGATAAGCAGGTGCAGTCATCAACTCTGATGAAGTGAACTAGCTCCAGATAATCTACTAAACCTGAATATCTGAGAAACCCAACTCTAGACTGCCCATGTGGAAAATTGTGGGCACCCATAGTTTAGGAAGGGAAAAATAAACTCCAGGTCGGTCGTGGGACTGGTGTGAGTAACAAAAACAGTTTATCTTTAAACAACAATGAAAGAATTTACTTTTGAAATTTGCAATGCCTTTTGGAAAATGAAACTACCATAAGACCTCCCGCCACACACACAATGCAAACGCAGAATTGGAGGAGATTTCTTCTTATGATAGTCAAACATGCTTACTACGCAAAATCATTGGATATTATCATTAGTGCATAGTGTCGAAAACATTTCGAAAGTATAATATTAATCTTAGCCATCATACAACCATTATTGTATGCCTACTATAGCTACTATGTTCAATAGCAAGTTACCGCCACATTCCATAGCAGGTTATACAACTAAAACCGTACAGGGTTCGTATTGTTTCTTTGGATTTCCAACAAATGGTCAGGGAAAAAAACTTCCTTACACCGAAATGGAAACACCTCTGGAAAGATGCCCTTGAGAACCTAACCGGATCTCTGCTAAACAAGGCCGACGCTACCTCACGCTTTAACCAAGCTGTAACTAGGTAACTACCATACGAGTATGCCATTCCCGGTCGTTACCGACCTTTATCCGAGGGGCCCCTCAACCAATAAAGCAACATCACACAGTAATAAATTTACAGTGTCCACACGAGTTAAGTATCTGGGCTCCATACCATGATACCACCCTTTATCCAGAAGAAAATGGACATACCCTAGGGGCGCGACCCCTAAAAAACCTTGTCGCAACATTCCTATTTCGACCATTACCGGGTTGTGAGGCTCGACGAAGTCTCGTCCACAAAGCCACGCTTTTTCACAAAGCCACGCTTTTTCACAAAGCCACGCTTTTTCACAAAGCCACGCTTTTTCACAAAGCCACGCTTTAATCAACAAATGATCAACATCACTTCATATGCCACATTACCAAATTGGGAATGTATCACTAGTAACCATCAACTACATAACGTCTGAGCTCGTACGTCTCAGAGAAGGGTGTTAAGCTAAGAGAATAAATTCTCTGCCACCAACAGAAATGTATTTGATAGAAACCAGCTTTACATCTCAAAGTGTAACGTCAGACACACATCCATACAAGTCCATTTCGGGATCGAACGGAACCGAAGGCACTTCCAAAGAATACCTTGCAAATCCGGATAATTTCTAATCACGTCCGGACTTCCCATCACAAAGGGTGCTAAGATCTCTATACCGGGGCCAGTCGATGTAGAGACATTCGACGAGTTGTCCTTTTGTTTTCGAAAATATCCGGTCTTCACCACTGGTCTTCAAATGCAATCCATATATGACGTATCATTATTCGGAATGGGTTGTATGACACAAAGGTCCTCTCCTAGCTAAACCGAATAACGAGCGCATATTTAAAAACATATGGATATTGGGATTTCGATTAAGTCACAACTTATTATCCAAACTTTTCTTTCAAATGGTTTAAACACACTACCATTTTAATCTTTTAAACAAAAATATTTATCTCACAAAGTTCACTCAGTTTCACAAAGATTCATTCACAGATTTTCCAAATCAATTTCCATTTCAATTGGATTAACTCATTAAACCTTTAAATCAAGATTTAACTCATAGCTTTCAAAACAATTCCATTTCGATTTTAAAACAAAGTTCAATAATCTTTCACAAAGATTTATTCATAACTCGGAAAACTATTTCCAATTCAAACTTGAAATTCCTTCAATTAAATTGGAATTTCATTTCTTATATGAAAGCTTTATCATTTGAAAACAATAGTTTTCATTTCGGAAAATCTGATTCATTTATACGAGTTAAAGTTCTTGGGTTAAGTTCAAATTCTCAAACAATACTTTCAAAATGGTTTGAATTCATATAACACATTTATAACATCTTTAACCATAATTTCCAATCATTGAATTCAATTCAAAATTTTGAATTCAAATTAAATTATTTAAATTGGAAACTTTACCAAGTTATTTAAAATAACTTTTTATCTTAAAACTCCTTTTCAAAAGCTTTAACATTTAACCTAAATCCATTTTCAAAATCAATTGAAATTAAAATTTGAATTTCAAAAATATTAAATTTAAATTATCTGTGACTTAACCGATTTCCTCGTGAAATCCATATTTGTGTGTGTAAAGGTGTAGTCCAGGGGTTTCACACACAATAGTGCAACATCATTCAATCATCACAGATCAGAATACAGAAATATAGTTGATAAGTGGTATAACTATAATGCTTATCTTTTATTCATAGATCACAAATATATAAATTACAGATAATATATGGCATTCATCCCAGATAAATGAACTACAGTACAGAACACACACAAATCAGAATATATCACACAGCATCACAGATCAGGGAATATCAAACAATTCAACCATCCAATATAATCCAAACATTCATAAGTAAGATCAGTTAATTTGTCTGATTAATTCAAATCAGATTGATTTCTTATGAATTACTAATCCTGGTTAATCAACATCAATAAATTACAAATCATTTTGATTAATTATTCTTTAATCATTTATTAATTAACCATTAATAATAAATTCATCAACCTTTAATTATAATTCATCAACCTTTAATTACTAAATAATTAACCTTTAATTATTTAATTCACTATTTAATTAATTATTCCTCAATTAATTATCATTCCTTAATCACCTTTTATTAATCACATTTAGCAATTAACTATCTTTAAGTAATTTATTCAAAAATATACTTTAAACCTTTAAACTTGTTTAAACATCTTGATTTTATAATACTTTATTTATTTCAAAACTAGGATACAAAAATGTATTTTCAACCCATACTAAAAACTTGATTTAAAACTCTATCAAACTAAATACTAAAATCTGGGAATCATTATACTTCACAAAACATATTCATACTTAGTTTTGAAACCTGGATTCTGTTTTTAATTTAAATTTAAAAACCTGAACAAAGTTTTCTTCAAAAATCTTAAAAACTGGAACAAACCAAATGACCCGAGTCAAACACACTAAAAACTCGAGCCAGCCTCGAGTCATCTGCCGAACTCACCAACTTCGACTCGCATACCAAAATACACGAGCACAACTCCGAGTCGAGCTCGTCTCCCCACAAAACAAATTCCAGATGCACGAAAAACGTGCACGTTCACGTGCACGACGTCTCTGATCGCCGATGAACTTCGCTCTTACCTCCGACACATCGCATATGACCACGACACAACACGTGAACACTCAACTACCTCGATTCGATCGAGAATCGAATTCGACCCCAAAACCCATCAACCTGGAAACGAACATCACTAGAAAACTCACGTCTCTGATGATCCCTGGCTCCAGTCATCTCGCCGTCCTTGCCGTAGCTCCGCCTCGATCCCCTGCATCCCCCAAACAACTCGCGATCGATTCCGATCGCCCCTTGCCATCGCGAAACCCATCAGAACCTTGTCGACATAAACAGGATGTAAAACCCTACTCCACCATTTCCTGGCCACTCGGACCATCTGGGAAATCCTGTACCATTTTTCCATCGATCTATAACACATCATTTTCCTTCAGACTCAAGCTCGAAGCTCGATTCCTTGTTGATCGTCGGAGATTGACTATTTTAACAATTCTGTTCAATTCGAAAATCCATATGATTTTCAAATCTAAAAATCTTGTTTTTATTGCTAAAATTCATGATTCTTCAATACAAATCTGGTCATGCAAGTTAATCAAGAAAGCATGATACTCTAGATTGACATGTTTTTAGGTTGTTTTCCTGTATATTTTAATTATCCAATTAACTACTTAATAAATTTTCTTGAAACTATTTTTAAAATTAGACTTATATTCTTACAATCATTTTCTCTTTAAAGATCAAGGTCTAAAATTGATTCATTCAGAAGATCTGAATTTATTTATGAGTTTGGGGCCTGTTATTTAAACAGAGAAGATATATATATATATATCTTCATAAACATAGACATTTGCATATATATAGACATGCAATAGTATATCCATCTATACAGAAGTTCATAATCACATAAGCATACGCAATCACAGATAATTATATGCAACAGATTCATATTTTTAAATTTTCAAAAGAGATGTTACTCACTTGTTTTTGAAAATGAAGAACAGAGCACTATTCTTTGAACCAGGTTTTGAGATTGCAAGCTGAAGCCATTGATCTCTGGTTTGTAGTTGATTGCATTGTTGTTTTAATTGAAGTTTTGTTTAAATTTGAACTGAGGCTTACTTCAGATGTTTTAAGCTTTGAAGGAAATGAACTGATGAAGAGATTGATATATACAAAAGAACGAATTACAGGGTATGTTGTTTTTGTACAGGGTGATGTATATTTTTATTGGTTTGTACAAGTATAAGCAGGGATTTTTCTCAAGTGGTGGCTGAAGTGAGATGGCATTAATTGCCATGTACAAACTATATTTTCTTTCTTCATTTTGGTGGCTGATGGTATTTATCTTATGTACTAAAGATATTTGCATTTATTACTTGGCTTGTACAAATTTACATATTTATAATTTTTTTTTCTTCTTTCATTTCAGCTGAAATGATTTGTTGGGGCTTCCTATGCAACATTCACACTTATACATATTTTTACTTTCTTGAATATGTTAGTTTTTCCTTTGCAAGTGTATATACATAGCTATGTATATTTGTTCACACTAGAATATATTTGAATGTATTTTTATTTTCTTTTCTTTTGCAATATCACTTTACAATAAAATAAATTTCCATTTTAATTTCTGCTTTACTTTATATATTTACTTTTATTTCAACTTAAAAATTTATTTCTAGAAGTTTATAAGTTCATTTCATATTTTATATAACCATAGATTTATTTGAAATATTTGTTTAACATCAACACTTTTTTTGAATTCCTTTTAAAGTTTTATTACCCAACATTTTATTATTTATATTTTGAACCATTCAAATGACATATATACAATATTTAAATTTTGAATGATTTAATATTTTTATTCAAAAATTCAATAAATTATCAATTTAAATTTATATAAAATCCGAGGTCGTTACAGACTTTCTCCCCTTAAAAGAATTTCGTCCTCGAAATTGCCAAGGAGACACAAAGATAGATGAAAAATATTTCATCAAATCAAACTGAACATCTATTCTGCATTTGGCTTACCAAATCAGAATATCAATAATAGATACAAGAACAATTATTTTTAGTTTTTCACAGGATACTCGGGTTATCCAGATCTACGAAATATGGAGTGATATCGGTTAGTTTGAAAGGATAACTAACTGTTAGCACCAAAATTGGTCACTAACCTCGTAGAGAAAGATTATGTAGAGAAATAAGTGATGAAGGTAAATTAAACAGAGAAGACAATGCTAATCTAAATGCAGAAAGTAAGAACACCAAATTTATAGTGGTTCAGCGTAATTGCCTACGTCCACTTTGAGGTTAAACTTTATTGATCTTCTTACTGATTGATTACAAATACAATTTGTAGATCAAATGCTTGAATTAAGTTGTTAAGTAAAGAAGATGAGTCTGAAAAATGGCAGAGTCTCCCCGGTGTTCTCCCCCTAAAAAGGTCCTTTTTCACTGTGACCCTGCCCCTCTATTTATAGACAAAGATGGGCTGGACTTCCCATGTGGGCTCGGTAGCCGAACACTCTAGCCCAAGTATAGTGGTCGCTGTATGCCGAACCAAGTAGGCCGAACAAAATGATGCCGAACCACCCTTTCTATGCCGAACGGTATGTTTGATGTGTGGGAAGTGTGGAATGGTTGTTAGTCGAAGCCGAACGTGCCTTTGTACGAACGAAGCGCTTGACCGAACAATGCTCTCAGGCCGAATGATGCGTCCTGGCCGAACGATCCCTTTGGCCGAACGATCCTCCTTGGCCAAACGTGCCTTCTGGCCGAACGATGGTTTCTGGCCGAACGATCCCTTTGGCCGAACGATACTGCCATGTCGAGTAGTCATATGCGCCGAACGCCTTCTAATGCCGAGTACTCCTGGATGCCGAGTGCTACGCCGAGTACTCCTGGATGCCGAGTTCTACTGGATGCTGAGCGCTACTAGATGCCGAGTGCTACTTGATGCCGAGTACTCCTGGATGCCGAGTTCCACTGGATGTCGAGCGCTACTAGATGCCGAGTGCTACTTGATGCCGAGTACTCCTGGATGCCGAGTTCCACTGGACGCCGAGCGCTACTAGATGCCGAGTGCTACTTGATGCCGAGTACTCCTGGATGCCGAGTTCCACTGGACGCCGAGCGCTACTAGATGCCGAGTGCTACTTGATGCCGAGTACTCCTAGATGCCGAGTTCCACTGGATGCCGAGTACTCCTGTTGCCGAGTTCCACTGGATGCCGAGTACTACTTGTTGCTGAGTGCTACTTGATGCCGATTACTCCTAGATGCCGAGTTCCACTGGATGCCGAGTACTCCTATTGCCGAGTTCCACTGGATGCCGAGTACTACTTGTGCCGAGTTCTCGTAGTATGCCGAGCACTAATTGCCTGGTCAAGTCTCCAGGAAACACTTGCCCCCCAAAGTGTATCACGTGACCGAACGTGGTACGCTTTGTGTCATGTAACCTTTTCATTTCGTTTTAAATCCTTGACTAGCCTCGAGTGGAGATGCCTTTTTGAGAATTCCGGTGGTTTAGGTGTGTGCCGAACGTGTTCTAAATGCCGAATGAGACATTCGTAACCGAACGATGACATAGCCGAACAATGACTTAGCCGAACAATGACTTAGCCGAACAATGACATAGCCGAACAATGTCTTAGCCGAACAATGACATAGCCGAACAATGTCTTAGCCGAACAATAGACTTAGCCGAACAATGACTTAGCCGAACAGTCGCAAACGCTGAACATTTATTGACTATATCTACCCGTATAGCAAAACAAGAAACAAGGCCCAAGCACTCTAGCATATGTGAAGCCGACCTGGATCACCAACTTCTTAGCTTCCGTAAACGTAAATCTGAATGTTAGATTACCATACGTTTTCTGGATCTGGAATTGTAATCGCCAAAAGGAAGGCTTCTGGGGACGGTCAGCGATGACGGTCTCCGAAGGCGATGACTTGATGCTTAGTTTTATAGCAGCAACTTTGCAACCTTCAAACTTTCAACGCTTTTACACGATTGTTTGCAGTAGATTACACACCACACGGGGGGATATTCGTGTTGTTAACTCTAACGTTCAACGTTTTTCAAGTATAGTTTTCGCAGGCACTTAAACAGATTCATTATTTATTGGGGATGTCTATGAAGTCTAGCTCCGCCACCATATCTGACAGGCCTGGGCCGTCATCAAGGCAAGAAGCCGCTGATACTTCAAATCCGTCGACTTCCCCTGCCTATAACTTAGCACCCGATGCCTTGGAGGCAACAATTCTTTTAGACAACCCGATCGATTCACAAGCTTCGAAGATCAATGAAGCCGCACTTCGACGGATATGCTCCATTCACGGGATTCCTTTCGCCGATGTGTTAGTCCCTTCCCGACACGATCGTCCTCACCTGCCTCCAGTCGGATATACCACCTGCAACAAGTTCATGTGTTGGATGGGTAGCGTGCCTCCGTTTAATTTATTCCTCCGGGACGTGTTGCAGTACATCGACATTGCTCCGTCGCAGCTGCATCCGAACGTCACGCGTTTCTATATGGGACCTATCTACTCTTCATGGCCGTCTTCTCTAGACCTCCAACCTCTGGCGACATCAGATACATCTATATGATCAAGAAACGGAAAGACAGCCCTTCCTTCATGTTCCTCGAGCCGTACCTCAAATGCCAAATCTTGATAGGAGCATGCAGTAAATTCGCCCTGTACAAACAAGAATGGTTCTACGTGCGTTGCCCTCCTGGTTTTGCAAGGAGATGGGTTGAAGGCAGTAAGTCTCTTCGCTGAGTCATCATTCGCGTTTAATTGGAGTCATGCTTTTTCTAACTCCTCGTTTCATCTTTTCAGGTATCAACCCGCATCCGGAGGGCCGAGGATATTCTGAGGCCGTTGAGGCCATTAGAGCTCTTCCTACCAAGGAACGAGACATCCGAACCATCATTTCGAATGAATCATTGTCAAGGTTCGGCTTGCTAGCCCCAGGTCGTCGGATTAGCCTCCCGGAGGGCGTCTCCATTCCCAAGCCAGCATCCGGTAAAGGGAAAAAACAGCCCAGATCGTCATCACGCCGCACTCCCGATACGCACGAAGAAGGTGAGCACAAAGAGGATGAAGCTCCTGAGACTCAAGGCGAGAATGTGGGTCCCGCTTGGAATCCGGCGGTCGAAGTTCATGACATTGAAACGTCATCCTCCCCTTCGAAGGGAAAGAAGAGGTTAAAATACAAGATTCGGAAGGAGAAAGTTGGCGGCACTTCAAAAGATATGCCTATCCCGCCAGAGAAAGAGGCTTCCTCATAGCACCTGGAGAGTTCTCTAAGGGGTTTGTCGAATCTCTCTATCCCCGACGATATACTTAATTACGGGTTTGACGATCCTAAAGCCCTCAAGTTTTCTTCGCTCGCTAGAGGCAATGCGGGAGTTCAACTCCCAGTCTAGGGAGACAATACTCCGATTAGTAAAGACAAAAGAACTGGTCCGTCGGGGGGAACACTAGGACACACACGCACATACGCATTCCATCATACACTTCAAGTTTTTTCTTGTTTCACGATCTTTCTTAACTCGTTGTTATCTCTATTCTTTGTGGGTGACATGGGGCACTCTCACGGATTCGATCGCCTTCACGGCTCTTCCATATTTCATCATTCTGGACGGGATTCAGGTTCGGGCAGACGCAGGGACAGAGATGATTATAAAGATAGAGACAACCGTCCCCGCGATTCGTCTCATCGTAAGAAGGCATATTCCCAATTTTCACAGTCCCGTGATCCTCTTCCTCCAACTGAGCTGGATAGAGAGAAGTCTTTACAGAAGGGGTCCCAACCCGATGCTCCTCGAGAACAACACTTCGGTTCGTCGAGTACGAGGCAAATTCGGGAGCAACGAAAAAGAGCAGAACTTCCAAGGCCTCCTCCCACTACTCCCGCGGTTGACCCAACTGTAGCAGAAAAGATGGTCGATCTTAAGGCCAAATTTCCAAAAATTTGCTTTGATGGTCTGAAATTCCTCCCAGTTATCCATCATATTCCTGGGCACGTGAAGCAGAGTTCCATTGCCTGTAACAACGACGTCTATGTTCAACATGACGCGTTTGTTCACTTGGTTGAAAAGATCTCGGAGGTGTCTGTTGAGCGACAATATGAGATTGATCATCTGAAATTGGAGGCTGGCTGTGACAAGAACATCATCAAGCACCAAGACGAGGAGCTCGCTTCGTACAAGTCGAAGCTGGAAGCCGCTGAGCAAAGTGCAAAAGATACTGCTGAGGCAGTCGCTCGTTTAGAGGTGGCTCACAAGAAGGAACTTGATGAAGCAGTCCAGCGTAGCGGTGCCCTGGCCCTAGAAAAAGATTCCATCCAAAAAGAAAGGGACGCGCTCGCCATACAAGTCAAAGAGTTGAAGGAATTACTTTCCAAGGAGAAAGAGGACAAAGTAGCTGCTCAAGAAGAGTCACAACTATACTGTGATGAAATCGTTGCTACTCGGCTCCTGAAAACGAAGCTCGATGACGAACTTGCTGGGGTTGAAAAAATGAAGGACGAAGCCCATGAGGAGGGCGAAAGAAAAGTTGCGGAGGAGATTGATTCTCGCCTCGAGGCGGCCGCAGAAGCTGGCAGGGAAGAGGTCAAGTGCATGTTTGACCCGTTGATTGCTGAGTATGGAGCCCGCGTCCTTATGCACCGCGACTTGACATTCTTGGGCGATGGCTATCTCGAATCCCTAGCTGAGGCCTGGGAAACTTTAGTGAAGATTAGGAAAATCGAGTCGGGCTCTGAAGAGGTCGATGATGATACCTTGGTGAAGGTGTTTCTTAGGGGGAATGAGCCTGCGGATTTATCCGCAGCTTTGGCGCTTTATAACAAAGGCTCTCCCCTTCCAAAAGAGAAAAGTGATGAAGATGGACCGTCTGGGGCTGAGACTACGGCTCCTCATATTGCTGCTCCTCCCGCTGCTCAGCCGGCCGGTCGGCCGACACTTGACCCGTTCGAGCAGCATGCCGGCTATGATCCTGAAGATCCTGGGCTTGGCGTTCACGTGCTATCTCCTATTCTGGAGGGTGAAACCCCACGCGCAACCGATAGCCAACCAGAACCTGGTAGGAAACTCTTCTTTTCTAGAAGTCGAAAGATCTTGTTATTTTCCAGCATCGGTTATTCGTTCTAATGTTCATTCTTTATGTTTTCATGCAGGCTGCTCTGATCCCGAGCCAACTCCGAGGAGCGATGACACCAAGGAGGAGGCAGAGAAAACAAGCGATGTTGTTCACGCGGGAGTAATTCCTGGCCCTGATGCTCAAGTGATCGGGGCGCTAGATGATGACAAGCTTGACACTTCGTCTCCTGCCGAAGGGAGTGATGAAATCGAAATCACTGGCACCTCTGAGCATACCTCAAAGATGAGCATGAAGGAACGCCTCGCCGAAGAGGAGAAGAAAAAGGTCGAGGTCAAAGTCGAACCTGAAATACTGGAACTTACCGACCCGCGGAACAGACCTCTGAAAATCATTCTCCCGGGCAGGTTTAAACCACTGGATGTTCCGTCTCCTACTCCTGACTCCGCTTCTTTAGTGAGCAAGAAATCCAAGAAAAAGCGTGAGGGAGAGGAGTCGTCGGAAAAAACAAAAGAAGACAAGAAGAAGAAACCGAAGAAATAATCGCTACACTCGTTCAACGAGTTCCTTGCTTAAGTCTTGTAATTACTTTTATCTTTTGTCTCTGTAGTTTGTATAGATAGGTTCTTGACTCCAAGCTTTGGAGGGATAACTGTGTAACCCCATTTTGAACTATTGAACGAAGTTTTAGTTTCTTTTTCGCTTGAATAATTCTCTTACTTTTCTTTGGTTTGCTGACTGACCGTGGTCATAACTCAAGTTTTTAGGAGTTGCATTATTTCCCAGTCCATTCTCGTGTTGTTCGAACATTTCCAGATGTGGCATACTTCTTGTCCCACATTTCTTGAGTACTTGGACTTTTTTCTAAATCCGTGCTCCAGGGATTTAGAGTAAGTTGATCCGCGTTCAAGGGATTCGGAGGTTCGTAATGTTTATACTCTAGTCCTCGCTCCGGGGACTTAGAGTACTCCGATCCGCGCTCTGGGGACTTAGAATACTCCGATCCGCGCTCTGGGGATTCAGAGATTTGAAATCGTTTATACTCTAGCCCGCGCTCTGGGGACTTAGAGTACTCTGATCCGCGCTCTGGGGATTCAGAGATTTGACATCGTTTATACTCTAGCCCGCGCTCTGGGGACTTAGAGTACTCCGATCCGCGCTATGGGGATTCAGAGATTTGAAATCGTTTATACTCTAGTCCGCGCTCTGGGGACTTAGAGTACTCCGATCCGCGCTCTGGGGATTCAGAGATTTGAAATCGTTTATACTCTAGTCCGCGCTCTGGGGACTTAGAATACTCTGATCCGCGCTCTGGGGATTCATAGATTTGAAATCGTTTATACTCTAGTACGCGCTCTGGGGAATTAGAGTACTCCGATCCGCGCTTTGGGGATTCAGAGATTTGAAATCGTTTATACTCTAGTCCGCGCTCTAGGGACTTAGAGTACTCCGATCCGCACTCTGGGGATTCAGAGATTTGACATCGTTTATACTCTAGTCCGCACTCTGGGGACTTAGAGTACTCCGATCCGCGCTCTGGGGATTCTGAGATTTGAAACCGTTTATACGAGTTCGTGCATCGTATAGGATAATGTAGTTCTAGTAATTCATCACCCGACTATGAGATATAGAAACATTAGTAATTCGTGGAAAATACGGCTTCAAGCCTTTATTAATGAAAAACAACTAAACTGCTTGATTACATAGTTAAAAGGAAACTAAGTTGCGACTGAATGAAAACATACATGAAATAATAGTGCCTAAAACAATAAAGAAAACAAGCTAAATGTAATAATGCCGCAAATGTTCACTGTTCCACGCTCGGGGGAGTGTCGTGCCATCAACGGTCGCTAGCTTGAATGTTCCCTCTCCAAGCTTCCGTTCAATGACGTACGTACCTTCCCAGCTGGGATTCATACGTGATGGTACTGGGAAAACTCATTTAAGAACGAGATCGCCCACATCAAAAGTCCTTGGGCGGACTCTGCCGTCGTAGTAACGCTTGACTCGGTGTCTATGCGCTGCCGCCCTTAATTCGGCCTCTTCTCGTTTTTCATCGATGCAGTCCAGTGATTCCAACAATAGGTCCTTATTCGTCTTGGGATCGTAATATGTCACTCGATGCGATGGAACTTCAAGTTCCACGGGTATAACGGCTTCCGAGCCGTATGCCAATGCGAATGGAGTGTGGCCGGTCGCGGACTTGTGGGTAGTTCTATAAGCCCACAATGCTGTCGGGAGCTCATCTACCCACTTGCCTCCGACTTTCTCCAAACGCTTCTTCAGTATTGATTTGATTATTTTGTTAACGACCTCGACTTGTCCATTAGCTTTTGGGTGTGCAACGGCGGCGAACTTCTTCTCGATGCCATACTTTAAACAGAACTCTTTGAACTCTCTACTTTCAAATTGCGTCCCGTTGTCCGTAATGATGGTGCGAGGAAGGCCAAAGCGGCATATGATGTTTCGTACAACGAAGTTAATGACCTTCTTAGAGGTGATGGTGGCCAAGGGTTCTACCTCAGCCCATTTTGTGAAATAGTCGACTGCAACTATCGCGTATTTCGCACCACCTTTGGATATAGGCAAAGAGCCGATTATGTCGATTCCCCAGATTGCAAATGGCCAGGGACTAACCATTTGTGTGAGTTCCGTTGATGGAGTTCTCGGGATTTTCACATATCTTTGACACTTGTCACATTTCCTTGCGTAGTCTGCAGCGTCCCGATTCACGGTCGGCCAGTAGTATCCATAGCGGAGGATCTTTTTTGCTAGCGTTTGCCCCCCGGTATGGTCGCCACATTCCCCTTCGTGAACCTCTCTTAAGACCCGCTTTGTTTCGTCATGAGCGATGCATCATAATAATGGGACTGAGAACCCTTTTCGATACATTAATCCATCCTGCATCACGTATCGCGCGGCCTTTCGAAGGACCTGCCATCTTTCGCTCTTTTTTTCTGGCAAAGTCCCGGTCGTCAGGTACAGTTTGAATGGGGTTATCCACGATTCCTTCTTGATTTCCGTCTCCAATACACAATCAACTTTCATCTCGCCTATGCTCGGGGCGTGCAAGGCCTCAACGGGATACAATCCCATTTGTTGCGCATCGCCTGTGCTCGCAAACTTAGCCAACAAGTCGGCTTCTTTATTCTGTTCGCGCGGGACATGCGAAATGTCATAACGCTCAAGATTTGACAGTAGCTCTTGGACCTGAACAAGGTACGGAGCAAGCTTTTGTCCCTTAGCTTGATAATCTCCCCGCACTTGGTAAACCACCAACTGTGAGTCACAAAAGATTTCAACTGATTTGATCCCGAGTTCTCCGATGAGTTTCAAGCCAGCAATCAGTGCTTCATATTCTGCTTCGTTATTTGTAGCTGGGAAATCAAGCTTCAAAGCGTAACAGATCGATCGATTTTCCGGAGTTATCAGAACTACACCCGCGCCGGAGCAACGGTCGTTTGATGCCCCATCAGTGTATAATTTCCATCGAACGGGGGGAATGACGTCGTGATTATTTGGTTCTATGGGTATGGTAAACTCAGCGATGAAATCTGCTAATGCTTGCCCTTGTATGGCTCTCCGTGGCAAGTAGGCAATATCGAACTGGCTCAACTCGATGTTCCATTTTAGCAATCTTCCAGAAGTTTTTGGTCGTTGGAGTACCTGCCGCAAGGGTTGATCGGTATAAATACTGACTGAGTGTGCTTGAAAGTATGGGCGTAGCTTACGTGATGCAATCACCAAGCAATAGGCCAATTTCTCAATTTTGGGGTAATTTCTTTCTGCCCCCGTTAAACGCTTGCTAACGTAGTACACTGGCTTTTGGATTCGGTCCTCCTCACGAACCAGAGCCACACTTATCGCATGTGGGGATACAACCAAGTATACGTATAGCATCTCATGGTCTACTGGTTTTGATAGCACTGGTGGACTCTCCAGATGCCTCACCAGATCCCGGAATGCTTCCTCACAGTCAGATGTCCACTCGAAGTTCCTCTTCCCTTTCTTTATTATATCAAAGAAAGGGATGCATTTTTCCGTGGCCCTGGATATGAATCGACTCAGCGCAGCTACCTTTCCATTCAAGCTCTGTACCTGTTTTATAGTCCTAGGAACTTGCACATCTCGAATAGCTTGGATCTTTTATGGGTTAGCTTCAATTCCCCTTGCGTTGACTATGAATCCCAAAAACTTCCCCGACGCAACGCCGAAGGAACACTTCAGAGGGTTGATCTTCATCCCATAATATCTGAGTATGTCAAACATTTCAGCCAAGTCTCGAATGTGGTCATTTGATTGTCGTGACTTCACGAGCATGTCATCCACATAGACTTCCATCGTTCTACCAAACTGGTCTTTGAACATTCGATTCACCAAACGCTGATAAGTCGCTCCTACGTTTTTCAGTCCGAAGGGCATTACTACATAGCAATATAGCCCGACATCTATGACGAAGCTGGTGTGTTCTTGGTCCGGAATATGCATCGGGATTTGATTGTAACCCGAGTATGCATCCATGAATGATAACAGCTCGTGTCCGGCAGTGGAGTCGACCAACTGATCAATCCTAGGCAATGGGAAACTGTCCTTGGGGCACGCTTTGTTCAAATCGGAATAGTCTACGGAAGTTCTCCATTTCCCATTTGCCTTTTTCACCAGCACAGGGTTCGATACCCATTCAGGGTAGAGGGCGTCGCGGACGAACCCATTGGTTTTGAGTTTGTCCACCTCCTCTCTGAGAGCAGCGGACCTCTCTGGGTCCATCCCTCTCCTTTTCTGTTTAACTGGGACGTATTTCGAGTCTATGTTCAACATATGACTCGTAATGGCAGGGGAAATCCCACACATATCAGAATGCGTCCAGGCAAAAACATCAAGATTCGCCCGGAGGAAATCACTAAGGTCTTCAGTCATTGCGGGGCCGAGTTGTGATCCAATCTTCAGTATTCGCGATGGGTCGTCTCGGCTGACTGAAATGTTAATTGTTAATTTGGCCGGCGCTGCCTTTTCTCCTCTGGGTTTCTCGTCGTCGTCTCTCGGATCTATGTCTCTGAAGATCCGAGAATTATGCCCGAGCCAGGGCTCGGGCACTACTTGTCAATTATCCGTATTAAGGATGCGGACTGGATTGTCCGCACCCTTTCCCTTCTCCCTCCGGTGGGCCTCTTAGAGCTTAGCCACATAACAGGCACGACCAGCCGCTTGGTCGCCATGAACAACACATACTCCTTTGTCAGTTGGGAACTTCAAAGTTAAACACCACGGGGCTAATGCTGCCCTAAACTCAGCCAGGGTCGGTCGGCCCAAGAAAACATTATATGGAGAATCCACATCCAAGACTACGAAGGGTAGGATTCACACCCTCCGACGTTTGCCTTGTCCCAGTTCAACTGGTAACTCAACATAGCCCACTGCATCGGTCGATGCGCCATTAAAGCCGTGTATGCGAGCTTTGGACGGTTTCAAGTCCTTTGTTTCCATTTTCATCTGGTCATAAGCCTTCTTGAAGATGATGTTGACAGAACTTCCACAATCAATCAAAATTCTTTTTACATATGCTGGTCCGATCGTTGCAGATATGACCATCGGGTCGACGGTTGGAGCCTCCACTTGGTCAGCATCTCTGTTTCTGAACACTATATCGTCTGTCATTACGCGCTGTTGCTTAGCAGGGGTCCCATCCTCCGTGTTCGAACAACATTCGAAATCTGCATGCTTCAGGGCACTAGCATACCGCTCCATCTCCTGCCAATTCTTATTCGCGGGGTGAGGCCCGCCGATGATCGTGTTTATGACTAGCCTACCCACAGTCCGGGTAGGTTCATCGGGATGACGCGGAGGTGGAGCACGACCTAGGTTGGATGTTCCTTGCCCTCCTTCCTGAGGATCCTTCACAAATTCCTACAGCTTTTTCTGCCTGATCAACTTCTCTATTGCGTCGTGTAAGTGTCTGCATTCTTCCGTATTGTGCCCATAAGTCTCATGGAAGCGGCAATATTTTCCAGTCCGTTTCTGTTCCTCGGTTGACTCTTTTGGACGTGGCTTTCTGTATTGAAAGGTATTGCAGGTTGAGAGGTAAATATTCTCGAGAGACGCATTCAGCGGGGTATACTCGTTGTAGCTTGGAATTCTCGACTTCCACTTCCCCGCTTCTCTCTTTTTCCCTTGATTTCTTCCTCCGGACTCCTTAGGCTGCCCAGACTTGTTCTGGACATTGACTTGAACCTTTCCTGTGTTGTATACGGACTGCTTCACAGCAATGTTGCTTTTCACGGACTCTTGGACAGGTCCTGGTGCCTTATCTCTCCTTACCCACCTAGCTTCCTCTCTTCTTATGAACTGATGTGCCTTTGAGTAAAAACGTTCCAGTGTGGTCGGAGGTTTCCCTGCCAACCAGTCTCCAAATTCAGAATCCGGATCCACACCTGACGCAGCGGATTAATCAAAACAATGTAGATCGATGAAAGTAGCAATTGATGGATTGATGAATACTGAAATGCCCGAATTCGTTGTTCCGAAGATACCGAATTCTAGCTATCCCGAACTCGTTGATCGCGCACGATACCGGGTTCAAAGATCTGCGATTCTTCACACGTTGATCTAGCGCACTAGATTCCGTGAATCGGCTTCAGCTGTCGTTGAATCGAGCGCACTCGATTATCCGAGAGTGGAGATAGGAGATTACACTCGACTACCAATTTGGTGAAAGCACAAAGCTAACAAAACAAAGTTTTTATTTCAAATCAACTAAACTATTACAAATGGCACCACCGGCCTATTTATAGAAGTTACAAATCAAACACAAATCTATACAACTCTTAGGTCGTCTCCGACTTATCAAAGACCACGACTCAACAAAGCACGCGACCTAAAAGATACGACTTAACATAAGTCGGTGACGATTTAACACTTACATTCAACGACTCTCGACTTAAACAATAGCGACTCAAACAGACGACTTAAAACCAATGCGACCTACGACTTAACGAATAGAAAATACAAACAGAAAATACATCACTTAGGTCGTTGCCGACCTATCAACTTCTCACGACTCAACTTAGGTCGTACGCGACCTAAAACAAACGACTTATACTCCAGTAGCGATCTATCTCAAGCGGCTTGCAGAATCAATGGTCTGGATTAAAGCGGCATAAGAATTCACGGCTCCAGGCTTCAACGACTTATCTCTTCACTCGTTAGGTCGTTCACGACCTAACACTTCACCAATTTGCTTTGTTTTCTCATTGCGTAACTCGGTAGGTCGTTCAAGCGACTTCAGGGACTCGTTAACTCGCAAGTCTTCACCAAGTCGTTGCCGAGTTACACTAGGTCGTTGGGGCGACTTAAGGTCTTTGCTAAGTTGGTCATGACTTATAGCTATGTTGGGTCGGTCACGATTTAGGCTTTCAACTCTGTTAAGTCGGTCACGACTTAAGCCTTCAACTTTGTTAAGTCGGTCACGACTTAAACCTTGGAAAATTATAGCTTGGCCTGCATCATCGTCCCCTGGTTGAAAGAAATTCATCCTTGAATTTGCACTTTCCTCCTCCGCAATACGCTCATCCCTATGATAAGGTACAAGATGCTTAACATTGAATACGTCTGACGTGTACACATCCTCCAGCAGCTTCAATTTATAAACATTTTCATTAATTCGTTTCACGACTTTTACAGGACCAATTTTCCTGGCTTTCAACTTGTTATAAGTGCCCACTGGAAAACGATCTCTTGTTAACACAGCATATACCATATCTCCTTCATTAAACTTAACATTTCTTCGCTTCAGATCTGCTGATCGTTTATACTTTTCATTTGCTTTCTCCAATCGTTCCTGAATGATTTTATGACATTCCGCTAATCCATCAACAAAATCAGTAGCTTTCTTAACTGTCCCCTTCGAGTGTGGTATTACCGTTAAATCCAACGGTCCTTTTGACATACTCGAATATACAATTTGAAATGGACTGAAACCCGTACTTCGATTCACTGCATGATTATGAGCGAACTCTGCTTGGCATAACTTCACATCCCAGCTTTTCAGATTATCTTTCACCAGACATCGCAATAAATTTCCCAGCGATCTGTTAACCACTTCCGTTTGCCCATCAGTCTGTGGATGGTAAGCGCTACTAAAATTCAGCTTCGTTCCGACCATCTTCCACAAACTTAGCCAAAATGACTCAAAAAACGAGTATCCCTATCCGACACAATAGATTCGGGAAACCATGTAAACGATATATCTCTTTGAAGAATAACTGAGCAACATTTACAGCATCCGCCGTCTTCTTACAAGCAATAAAATGTGCCATTTTCGAAAATCGGTCAACCACCACATAAATGGAATCGTTTCCCTTTTGAGTTCGAGGCAAACCCAAAACAAAATCCATACTCAAATCAACCCAAGGCTTAGTAGGTACCAGTAACGGCATATATAATCCAGCATTGGTTGCAGTTCCTTTTGAAACCTGACAGATATGACATTGTTCTACAAACCTTTCAACCTCTTTTCTCATCGATGGCCAAAAATATGATTGAGAAATTAGCTGTAATATACGGTCTCTACCCACGTGACCTTCCTCATGCAATTCTTTCACAATCTTCAACCGTAAACTGCAATCCGGTATACATAATCGATTTCCCTTGAACAGAAAACCATCCACCATCACAAACTCATCTGTCTCCCCATTCTTGACTTTATCTACAAACTTCATAAAGTAAGGATCTGCAACAAATAATTCTGGTAGCACATCAAACCCTGTCACTTCAACCTTCATTGTTGTTAACAAATGATTCCTTCTGCTCAATGCATCCGCAACACGATTCTTTACTCCCGATTTGTGTTTCACAACAAACGTAAACTGTTGCAGATATGCAATCCACGATGCATGTCTTGCTGAAATCTTGTCTTGCCCTTGTAAATGCTTCAACGCCTCATGATCAGTGTAAAGAACAAACTCTTTCTGAAATAGATAATGTCTCCAGTGTTTAATAGCTTGCACAACAGCATAAAATTCCACGTCATATGTACTATATCTCATCTTTGCTCCTGATAACTTCTCGCTAAAGTATGCAATTGGACGTCCCCTCTGACTCAACACCCCTCCAATTCCTACCTTTGATGCGTCAGTGTGTAATTCAAACAACAACTGAAAATCAGGTAATGCTAGAATTGGTGCTGTCGTCAACAACTCCTTGATTTGTTCAAAAGCAATCCCTGCTTCCTTCGTCCATGCAAACTGTTTACCCTTCATACAATCTGTAACAGGCGCCATCACACTACTAAAGTGTGGAATAAATCTTCTATAAAATGAAGCCAACCCGTGAAAACTTCGAACTTCCGTTATCGTCTTGGGTTGCGGCCATCTCTGATAGCTTCAACTTTACATTGGTCAACCTGTATTCCTTCTTCCGACACAACATACCCCAGAAATAAAACACTCCTCGCCATAAAAACACACTTCTTTGTAGAAGCATAGAATTATTCTTCATGAAGAATAATTAACACTTTCTTCAAATGCTGAACATGCTCTTCTGTACTAGCACTGTAGATCAGAATATCATCAAAGTAAACCACCACAAATTTCCCAATGTATGGCCTGAAAATTTGGTTCATCACCCTCATGAATGTACTTGGTGCATTCGATAGACCAAACGGCATTACCAGCCATTCATACAATCCTTCCCTCGTCTTGAACGCTGTCTTCCATTCGTCCCCTGGTCTAATGCGAATCTGATGATAACCGCTCTTCAAGTCAATCTTAGAAAATATTACGGACCCACTGATTTGATCCAATAAATCATCAAGCCTTGGCATCGGAAATCTGTATCTGACTGTGATCTTATTCAATGCTCTACTATCTGTGCACATCCTCCACGTTCCATCCTTTTTGGGTACCAATAAAGCTGGTACAACACAAGGACTTAAACTCTGCTGCACACGCCCCTGTTCAAGCAATTCTTCCACTTGCCTTCGCAACTCCTCATGCTCTTTTGGACTCATTCTGTAGTGTGGTCTGTGAGGTAACACAGCTCCTGGAACAAGATCAATTTGATGTTGAATGTCCCTCAACGGTGGTAACTTCGTTGGCAACTCCTCTGGAAATACATCGTCAAACTCTTCCAGTACTGGTTTTACTTCTTTTGGTATTTCCACCACTTCCTGACTCTCTCGTCCAATCAACAAAAACACCTCAGGTTCCTCTTCAACTTCTTTAACAAACTCCTTCAAGGATAATAAAGTTTTCAGCTCTTCAACCTCCTCCAGTTTGTTTTCTTCCTGTTGTCGCTTCTTTGGAACTAGAGTAATTTTTGTGCCTTCAAATATAAAACTGTAACTGTTGGTACGCCCATCATGTTGCACCGCCCTATCATACTGCCACGGTCTCCCCAACAACAAATGATAGACATCCATATCTACCACATCGAACTAGATTTCATCTTTATATTTCTTCCCAATTGAAAAATTTACACAAGCCCTTCGTCCAACCTTCACCTCCCCGCCTTTCCTCAACCAAGCCAGCTTGTACGATTTCGGATGTTTTTCAGTTTTCAATGCCAACTTCCTCACAGCTTCTGAAGAAATTATATTATCACAGCTTCCAGCATCAATAACAAATTTGCAAACCTTCCCCAGAATGGTACATGTTGACTGAAAAATATTGCTCCTCAACCAACTACAATCCTCCTCTTGCTTTGGTGTTAAACAGGACCTCTTCATCATTAGATTATAACCTTCGTCTCCCGACACTTCTTCTTCCTCCTCATCAGGTGGTGAATTGGAACCTTCAGCTTCTTCATCCTCATCCTCAACCTCAGCTATCATAGCTCTCTTCTTCGGCTTTGGACATTCATTACTTTTGTGGCCCATTTCTTGGCAATTATAACACTTGAAACCATTACTGACTTTCATCTTCCCAACCTCATTCACAACTGGTTTTGCAACAGCTTTTGAAACATTAGAACTTCCACTAACACCCTTCAATGGATTGTTGGAATTTGTAAACATACCACCTCCTCGTCTTCCCTGTTTCTCCCAAGCCAATGCTTTCTGATGTGCTTCCGCTACAGATCTGGGATCAAACATGTTAACCATATCCTGAATCTGCATTCGCAACCCCCCAACAAATCTAGCTGTCAATTGTTCTTCTGTCTTCATAATATCATTCCTTGCAATCAGTTGATAAAATTCGTCAGCATAGTCATTCACAGATTTCGTCCCTTGTCTCAAGTTTTGCAACCTCTGATACATAAGCAACTGATAGTTATAAGGTAAGAATGTGGATTTCATCATTTTCCTCATCTTTTCCCATGATTCAACCTTTAACTTCCCCATCCGTTCACGTGTAAGTTTGGTTTGCTGCAACCACGCCAAAGCTCTACCCCTCAACCTTGTAGCAACCAACTTCACCCTACGATGTTCTGGAACTTCCTTGAAGTCAAAAATCTCCTCCACATTAGATAACCAGTCCAAAAACTCTTCTGCTTGCATACCACCTTTGAATTCCGGTAGTTCAGTCTTCATCCCAGAATCCCACTTGTGATCATACTCCGACTGATTTCTTCCTTATCCACGTCCTTGTCCATGAACACTACCACCATCATACTCCTCTTCAAAATCAGATGTATATCGACGTCGATCCTGACCACCAACATCTCTACTACCATCACATCTACCTCCAACATCCCTTCTATCGACATTCCTCTGTTCTCGATCATTCACGTTCCTCGCACGCCTTTGATCATCATCAACACTTCTGTCTCGATTGGAATGTGGCGAGACTCTACTTCCCCCATGATTAGATTCAGGTGATACCCTTCTCCGATTCTGATTCATCTCTAACATCATCTTCTCTAACCGACCAATTCCTTTGTTAAGCTTTTCACTAAAGTTTTCATTGATTCTTTGCTCCATCTCATCAGCTTCTTCTCTTCGATACAATGCTTCAACGTTTTGATGTCGATTAGCTCTTCTTGGCGGCATTCTTGAAAAATTCACAAACTCGACAATTCTCGCTTGGACTAAGCAAAAGATACCAAATGATGTACGGCCTAACTTCCCTTAGCTCGGCTCCGACTTATGCTAACTCGTCCACTTCAAAATTTCAACTCCTCTTTGGCGCGCAAACAACCACGGCCAAATTCAAACACTTCTCCAACTTTCGATCTAAAATGATATGGATCAAAATCTCTAACCTTGTTGCTAAAATATGATGAACACGACGAACACCACTTTAATACTTCAAACAAAATTGCACGGCTCAACACTTCAAGCTCGGCTAACTCTTCAAACTTCTTCAAAATAATTGGCTCCAAGACTCGATTTAGCTATGATTGGCTAAACAAGCTCTGATACCAAAACTGACGCAGCGGATTAATCAAAACAATGTAGATTGATGAAAGTAGTAATCGATGGATTAATGAATACTGAAATGCCCGAATTCGTTGTTCCAAAGATACTGAATTCTAGCTGTCCCGAACTCGTTGATCGCGCACGATACCGGGTTCAAAGATCTGCGATTCTTCACATGTTGATCTAGCGCACTAGATTCCGTGAATCGGCTTCAAATGTCGTTGAATCGAGCGCACTCGATTATCCGAGAGTGGAGATAGGAGATTACACTCGACTACCAATTTGGTGAAAGCACAAAGCTAACAAAACAAAGTTTTTATTTCAAATCAACTAAACTATTACAAATGGCACCACCGGCCTATTTATAGAAGTTACAAATCAAACAAAAATCTGTACAACTCTTAGGTCGTCTCCGACTTAACAAAGACCACGACTCAACAAAGCACGCGACCTAAAAGATACGACTTAACATAAGTCGGTGATGACTTAACACTTACATTCAACGACTCTCGACTTAAACAGTAGCGACTCAAACAGACGACTTAAAACCAATGCGACCTACGACTTAACAAACAGAAAATACAAACAGAAAATACATCACTTAGGTCGTTGCCGACCTATCAACTTCTCACAACTCAACTTAGGTCGTACGCGACCTAAAACAAACGACTTATACTCCAGTAGCGATCTATCTCAAGCGGCTTGCAAAATCAATGGTCTGGATTAAAGCGGCATAAGAATTCACGGCTCCAGGCTTCAACGACTTATCTCTTGACTCGTTAGGTCGTTCACGACCTAACACTTCACCAATTTGCTATGTTTTCTCATTGCATAACTCGGTAGGTCGTTCAGGCGACTTAAGGGACTCGTTAACTCGCAAGTCTTCACCAAGCGTTGCCGAGTTACACTAGGTCGTTGGGGCGACTTAAGGTCTTTGCTAAGTTGGTCACGACTTATAGCTACATTGGGTCGGTCACGATTTAGGCTTTCAACTCTGTTAAGTCGGTCACGACTTAAGCCTTCAACTTTGTTAAGTCGGTCACGACTTAAACCTTGGAAAATTATAGCTTGGCCTGCATCAACACCTCTCATTACAGCCATTAGAATTGCATGATCATTGGCATTACTGACTTCAGTTGCCGCAACATGGAACCTTTGTAAATATTCCTTCAATGACTCCCTAGGATTTTGGATTACACTTGATAGAGACATTACGTCCTTTGGACGAGTAGTGTGTATTCTGAACTGCTCAATAAACTTCTTCGCCAACTCCTCGAAATTGGATACAGACCGCGGAGGAAGTCGGGTAAACCACATAGTAGCGATCCCAGATAGAGTGATTGGAAAGCACCTACAGTTGGTGGCATCATTTGCTCTAGCTGAATCCATCATCCACTCGTACCTCATGACATGCTGTCTGGGGTCGGTCTTTCCTTCATACGTAGGGATAGTAGGCATATTAAACTTCCTGGGGTACGCCGCCTGCAGCACAACATCTGTGAATGGAGTATGACTTCTTGATACTCCTCAATCATCATTCGATAAGCCTTGATTTTCTCTCATCAATTGCCTGACCATGGCTGTCAGATCTGGTGTTTGTATGGAATGTGGAAGGTTGAAGTCTGTTCTACGTGACTGGCCAGGCTGATGCCTCCTCTCCTGGCGATCTGCCAAACGTGCATCTTGAGGTTCGACATCATTAGAGTTTTGATGGTCCGGGCCTCCAGCCTCCACCTGCACTCCAGTTCCTAGGTTTCCAGCTCCGGCTTGGTTACGGTCTCCAGCTGTTTGAACAGCAACACCTACCCACGCAGCTTCAGTCTTACGGCGTCTGCGCCTGGGAGGTTCATCAGAGGAAGTTGAGCTATCGGATGAGGAATAAGGAGCGGGATTTCCTCCAGCATTCTGTTGCTGCTGTTGAGTGACTTGTGCCATCAGGTTGGCATTAGCTTGCATCTGCTCTCCTAGTTGTCTCCTGCTTTCCCTGAGTTCTCTCATCAAGTCGTTGAACTCTATTCTGGTGACAACTGGAGTTTGGTCCTGGGTGGCAATTCCTACACCCGGAATCGCTGGTTGATTGCTAGGTCCTACTTGTTGTACGCTAGCAGTTTCATGGGCATCCGCATTATGAGAAGCTGACCTGGTACGTGGTCTCGCCATTGTAGAGTTATTGGTTGGAACTCTGAGTAGAATCAACGGATGTCCTATCAATGAGTTGGATCTTCTTTGGGGGATTTGTTCAATCCAGTAGCTTCAAAGCAGATCCTTAAGGTCTGAGAACTCAATTCTCAGTGAAAGCACCAAAGTGTTAGCACCAAAATTGGTCACTAACCTCGTAGAGAAAGATTATGTAGAGAAATAAGTGATGAAGGTAAATTAAACAGAGAAGACAATGCTAATCTAAATGTAGAAAGTAAGAACACCAAATTTACAGTGGTTCAGCGTAATTGCCTACGTCCACTTTGAGGTTAAACTTTATTGATCTTCTTAATGATTGATTACAAATACAAATCGTAGATCAAATGCTTGAATGAAGTTGTTAAGTAAAGAAGATGAGCCTGAAAAATGGCAGAGTCTCCCCGGTGTTCTCCCCCCAAAAAGGTCCTTTTTCACTGTGACCTTGCCCCTCTATTTATAGACAAAGATGGGCTGGACTTCCCATGTGGGCTCGGTAGTCGAACACTCTAGCCCAAGTATAGTGGTCGCTGTATGCCGAACCAAGTAGGCCGAACAAAATGATGCCGAACCACCCTTTCTATGCCGAACGGTTTGTTTGATGTGTGGGAAGTGTGGAATGGTTGTTAGTCGAAGCCGAACGTGCCTTTGTACGAACGAAGTGCTTGACCGAACAATGCTCTCAGGTCGAACGATGCATCCTGGCCGAACGATGCATCCTGGCCGAATGATCCCTTTGGCCGAACGATCCTCCTTGGCCAAACGTGCCTTCTGGCCGAACGATGCTTTCTGGCCGAACGATCCCTTTGGCCGAACGATACTGCCATGTCGAGTAGTCATATGCGCTGAACGCCTTCTAATGCCGAGTACTCTTGGATGCCGAGTGCTACGCCGAGTACTCCTAGATGCCGAGTTCTACTGGATGCCGAGCGCTACTAGATGCCGAGTGCTACTTGATGCCGAGTACTCCTGGATGCCGAGTTCCACTGGACACCGAGCGCTACTAGATGCCGAGTGCTACTTAATGCCGAGTACTCCTAGATGCCGAGTTCCACTGGATGCCGAGTACTCCTGTTGCCGAGTTCCACTGGATGCCGAGTACTACTTGTTGCCGAGTGCTACTTGATGCCGAGTACTCCTAGATGCCTAGTTCCACTGGATGCCGAGTACTCCTATTGCCGAGTTCCACTGGATGCCGAGTACTACTTGTGCCGAGTTCTCGTAGTATGCCGAGCACTAATTGCCTGGTCAAGTCTCCAGGAAACACTAACCATTCGTAGAATATACTGGGACTCAAAGAATAGATAGATATATGGATACAATTTCAAAACTTTCAGTTTAGAACTAAAGTATACCTATCAACCTTAGCAACCAATGCAAACAATTCATCCAAACAAACAATTTTGACCTATTTGGAGTTTATGTCCCATACAAATATATCAAATCTTCTTCTTGGATCTACCAGGAACTATCGAAGAATTGAAAAGAGATGCTGAACAAAAGAGATTGATAGAGAAAAGATTGTTTCCTTGTTGTTACAGGGTATTGACCATTTATAGTCGTATTTCCCTATCCCCTATCTCATCCTCTTCTTGCACTCACACTTACTATCAGTGGATAGCAAGAGAATTTACTGAGGCGTACGGACATATATCTTAAGGATTACTCATTCTAGGGTATACTTCACCCTATCTCTAATGAGATACTTAATGTGTTATACTCCTGAGCTAAAGTTCAACCTTAGCTCTGATACCACTTGTAACGATCCTGAACTCGGCCTTCGAAAATCGGCACCCGTACTTCACTGGTACTCAAAATGCCGCAGATTCAAACGCCGAATCTGGCTCGCCGGAGCTTATAACACCATTAAGTATAACAACACAGCGGAATAAAGAAATAGATGATATCATATACAACTCAAATGAATACAATATCCAGAATGATATACAACAATGATATCAATAATACACAGCAATATCAGAGATATGATACAATGCTACAGTGGAAATAACAGAAACTGATAACTCCAAATGATCTCTAAAAGAGAATGAATCCAATAACTCCAATATCAAGCTCGAACCACCATCACGATGCACAAAGATAAGCAGGTGCAGTCATCAACTCCGATGAAGTGAACTAGCTCCAGATAATCTACTAAACCTGAATATCTGAGAAACCCAACTCTAGACTGCCCGTGTGGAAAATTGTGGGCACCCATAGTTTAGGAAGGGAACAATAAACTCCAGGTCGGTCGTGGGACTGGTGTGAGTAACAAAAACAGTTTATCTTTAAACAACAACGAAAGAATTTACTTTTGAAATTTGCAATGCCTTTTGGAAAATGAAACTACCATAAGACCTCCCGCCACACACACAATGTAAACGCAGAATTGGAGGAGATTTCTTCTTATGATAGTCAAACATGCTTACTACGCAAAATCATTGGATATTATCATTAGTGCATAGTGTCGAAAACATTTCGAAAGTATAATATTAATCTTAGCCAGCATACAACCATTATTGTATGCCTACTATAGCTACTATGTTCAATAGCAGGTTACCGCCACATTCCATAGCAGGTTATACAACTAAAACCATACAGGGTTCGTATTGTTTCTTTGGATTTCCAACAAATGGTCAGGCAAAGGAACTTCCTTACACCGAAATGGAAACGCCTCTGGAAAGACGCCCTTGAGAACCTAACCGGATCTCTGCTAAACAAGGCTGACGCTACCTCACGCTTTAACTAAGCTGTAACTAGGTAACTACCACACGAGTATGCCATTCCCAGTCGTTACCGACCTTTATCCGAGGGGCCCCTCAACCAACAAAGCAACATCACACAGTAATAAATTTACAGTGTCCACACGAGTTAAGTATCTAGGATCCATACCATGATACCACCCTTTATCCAAAAGAAAATGGACATACCCTAGGGGCACGACCCCTAAAAAACCTTGTCGCAACATTCATGTTTCGACCATTACCGAGTTGTGAGGCTCGACGAAGTCTCGTCCACAAAGCCATGCTTTTTCACAAAGCCACGCTTTTTCACAAAGCCACGCTTTTTCACAAAGCCACGCTTTGATCAACAAATGATCAACAGCACTTCGTATGCCACATTACCAAATTGGGAATGTATCACTAGTAACCGTCAACTACATAACCTCTGAGCTCGTACGTCTCAAAGAATGGTGTTATGCTAAGAGAATAAATTCTCCGCCACCAACAGAAATGTATTTGATAGAAACCAGCTTTACATCTCAAAGTGTAACGTCAGACACACATCCATTCAAGTCCGTTCCGGGATCGAACGGAACCGAAGGCACTTCCAAAGAAGCCCTTACAAATCCGAATAATTTCTAATCACGTTCGGACTTCCCATCACAAAGGGTGCTAAAATCTCTATACCGGGGCCAGTCGATGTAGAGACATTCGACGAGTTGTCCTTTTTTTTCGAAAATATTCGGTCTTCACCACCGGTCTTCAAATGCAATCCATATACGATGTATCATTATTCGGAATGGGTTGTATGACATAAAGGTCCTCTCCCGGCTAAACCGAATAACGAGCGCATATTTAAAAACATATGGATATTGGGATTTCGATTAAGTCACAACTTATTATCCAAAGTTTTCTTTCAAATGGTTTAAACACACTACCATTTTAATCTTTTAAACAAAAAGATTTATCTCACAAAGTTCACTCAGTTTCACAAAGATTCATTCACAGATTTTCCAAATTAATTTCCATTTCAATTAGATTAACTCATTAAACCTTTAAATAAAGATTTAACTCATAGCTTTCAAAACAATTCCATTTCAATTTTAAAACAAAGTTCAATAATCTTTCACAAAGATTAATTCATAACTCGGAAAACTATTCCCAATTCAAACATGAAATTCCTTCAATTAAATTGGAATTTCATTTCTTATATGAAAGCTTTATCATTTGAAAACAATAGTTTTCATTTCGGAAAATCTGATTCATTTATACGAGTTAAAGTTCTTGGGTTAAGTTCAAATTCTCAAACAATACTTTCAAAATGGTTTGAATTCATATAACACATTTATAACATCTTTAACCATAATTTCCAATCATTGAATTCAATTCAAAATTTTGAATTCAAATTAAATTATTTAAATTGGAAACTTTACCAAGTTATTTAAAATAACTTTTTATCTTAAAACTCCTTTTCAAAAGCTTTAAATTTTAACCCAAATCCATTTTCAAAATCAATTGAAATTAAAATTTCAATTTCAAAAATATTAAATTTAAATCATCTGTGACTTAACCGATTTCCTCGTGAAATCCATATTTGTGTGTGTAAAGGTGTAGTCCAGGGGTTTCACACACAATAGTGCAACATCATTCAATCATCGCAGATCAGAATATAGAAATATAGTTGATAAGCGGTATAACTATAAAGCTTATCTTTTATTCACAGATCACAAATATATAAATTACAGATAATATATGGCATTCATCCCAGATAAATGAACTACAGTACAGATCACACACAAATCAGAATATATCACACAGCATCACAGATCAGGGAATATCAAACAATTCAACCATCCAATATAATCCAAACATTCATAAGTAAGATCAGTTAATTTGTCTGATTAATTCAAATCAGATTGATTTCTTATGAATTACTAATCCAGGTTAATCAACATCAATAAATTACAAATCATTTTGATTAATTATTCTTTAATCATTTATTAATTAACCATTAATAATAAATTAATTAACCTTTAATTATAATTCATCAACCTTTAATTACTAAATAATTAACCTTTAATTATTTAATTCGCTATTTAATTAATTATTCCTCAATTAATTATCATTCCTTAATCACCTTTTATTAATCACATTTAGTAATTAACTATCTTTAAGTAATTTATTTAAAAATATACTTTAAACCTTTAAACTTGTTTAAACATCTTGATTTTATAAAACTTTATTTATTTCAAAACTAGGATACAAAAATGTATTTTCAACTCATACTAAAAACTTGATTTAAAACTCTATCAAACTAAATACTAAAATCTGGGAATCATTATACTTCACAAGACACATTCATATTAGTTTTTAAACCTGGATTCTGTTTTTAATTTAAATTTAAAAACCTGAACAAAGTTTTCTTCAAAAATCTTAAAAACTGGAATAAACCAAATGACCCGAGTCAAACACACTAAAAACTCGAGCCAGCCTCGAGTCATCTGCCGAACTCACCTACTTTGAGTCGCATACCAAAATACGCGAGCACAACTCCGAGTCGAGCTCGTCTCCCCACAAAACAAATTCCAGATGCACGAAAAACGTGCACGAAAAACGTGCACGACGTCTCTAATCGCCGATGAACTTCGCTCCGGCCTCCGACACATCGCATATGACCACGACACAACACGCGAACATTCAACTACCTCGATTCGATCGAGAATCGAATTCGACCCCAAAACCCATCAACCTGGAAACGAACATCACCAGAAAACTCATGTCTCCGATGATCCCTGGCTCCAGTCATCTCGCCGTCCTTGCCGTATCTCCGCCTCGATCCCCTGCATCCCCCAAACAACTCGCGATCGATTCCGATCGCCTCTTGCCATCGCGAAATCCATCAGAACCTTGTCGACATACACAGGATGTAAAACCCTACTCCACCATTTCCTGGCCACTTGGACCATCTGGAAAATCCTTTACAATTTTTCCATCGATCTATATCACATCATTTTCCTTCAGACTCATGCTCGAAGCTCGATTCCTTGTTGATCGTCAAAGATTGACTATTTTAACAATTCTGTTCAATTCGAAAATCCTTATGATTTTCAAATCTAAAAATCTTGTTTTTATTGCTAAAATTCATGATTCTTCAATACAAATCTGGTCATGCAAGTTAATCAAGAAAGCATGATACTCTAGATTGACATGTTTTTAATTTTTTTTCCTGTATATTTTAATTTTCCAATTAATTACTTAATAAATTTTCTTGAAACTATTTTTAAAATTAGACTTATATTCTTACAATCATTTTCTCTTTAAAGATCAAGGTCTAAAATTGATTCATTCAAAAGATCTGAATTTATTTATGAGTTTGGGGCCTGTTATTTAAACAGAGAAGATATATATATATATATATATATATATATCTCTTCAGAAACACAGACATTTTGTAATGACCCAAGAATTTAGGAATTTATCCTGAAAGATATAAATGAATTTAAAATAATTTTTAAATAAATTTTGGAAGGAGATTGTTATGGCTTGATAGTGTATCAGTATGTGTGTACATGTGTGCACAGGGTATACACATGAACTAAAGCTAAAAATCTCTGAACTTTAAGAATAAATACATATTGATATGTATGGGAATAAATATATATATATATATATATTAAAATCTTTAAAAGCTGAATGCATAAGTAAATATAAATATATGTATGCTACTGAATATTTTTCTTAAGTATACATGTGCATGTGTGTGTCAATACAGAATGATATATATATATAAATGTATACATGTGCTAATAAAATACCAGAGTTTAAATTAGTGAGATAAAATATACAGACATATTTTAATATAAGCAGAAATAAAAAGAAAGAAGATATAAAAAGAACTAATCCTCTTATAAATAAATAAAGGAAGTACATGCCATTTACATGAAAGCTAAAAATAGAAAAGAATAAGAGAAAACAGAGAAATGTTACTATAGGCAGAATTAGGAAGTGTATTAAATAAATAACAAAACCAAGTCACATTTTTAGCATGATTGTAGACAAGGGGGAAAAAGTATTTTCTGAAAAGCAAATTTCTGAAAAATGTATAACCACTTTTCTCTTCACCCAAATTAAGCCGGGAAGGGGGGGTAAAACTTTGGGTTTAAAATGCAGATAACATGATTTTCTGGTGGGCAAAAATGGACTTAGCCAATACCCAAAACCCTAAGAGAGAGACCCTGCATATATATACATGTATATGCAGCAGCCTCCTCTTCTCCTCAGAAAAGAATTTTGAAAAAAAAAAAGAGAAAAACAATACCACAGAAATCATAAGACAAGGGAAGAAAGAGAGCTTGAGGATAAGAGCAGGAGTTCATCAGTTAATTAAGGAAACAAAGGAGAGAGCTAGGTGAGAAAACTCACTCAAAAATCTAAGGCAATAAGTCCTAATGTAGGCAGCCAGATAAAAGTATTTTTATTAAAAGAGTATTTTCATATATATATGTTTATCTATGAATTTAAATCTGAATATGTTTTGATTTTCTTTGATTGATCACTTGTTTTATTATAACAAAGTTTTATGTATTGATAGTATACATATCTGTTTATACACTCAGATCTCTGATATGTTAATATTTAGGGATATAAACAAATACCCAGAAAATAAAATGTTGAGAATAGGCAAGTAGTATTGGTTTTGGCTTAACCCAGAAAAATGCAAATAATGTTGAGCTGCAATATACTCATGTATAAGTGCTGAGGCTTGAAATAGAAAGGAATTAGGGGTGCAATAGGGTTGCCTATGTGCTGATGCTCCTGATTCAATAAAATACATAGCAAACAAAATTTTGTGATTCAGTGAAACCAGATTATTCTGAGTTTAACTCAAGCACAAATGTTTGTAAAAGAAAAACTCCCCCAGAAGCTATAAGCCAATGTTAGTTGCCTAAACTCCTTTTAAAAATACCAGGATGAATATCTATATATATATATACAGAACCTTATTTTGTAGTCACCAATGGCTGTTTGCTTGTTGTTTCTGTATGGTCATGAATAATAGGAGATACCATGATATGGATGTTTTAGCTAATGAAATGAATCACTGAATGGTTTTGCCATGAACAATCAAAAGAGTTATTATTAACTTAAACCTGATTAGGAAATTGGGGTCAAGAACACTGCAGGAATGACTTGTGTGCTTGAGTAACATAAGTTGACACATGGCTTGTTTAAGTCCTGAGATCTTTGTGTAATGGAGTGAATTAGTTCATTACAGTGTGTCCATTGATTCATAAATATTGCAGGTGAGACCAAGGATAGATAAATATACCCAGGGGATAATACTTGAGATGATGAGGAAACTAGAGTTTTTCCCAGATTTGAAATATGAGAATTGAATAAATGATTTAACTCATATTAGTTATTTTCCTGTTTGGTATGAATGATTGTTTGTCTATGATTGAATTGTATGCTTGAATGTATGTGCTATATATATATATATATATGTAGTCTCTGGGAAGAAAATTTAAGTGTGCACATGCACAATGACACAGAGCACGCACACAAGTATTTACCTAATTCCAAAGGACAGAACCTTATGTATTTGTACTTAACTTGATTTTAAACTAATTAACAAATTGCTTTTGTGAATTTTCTCATACCAGACATGTGTCTGACCCTAGTGTGCTAATGGCATCTGGGGTGTCTCATTTAAAATGAGGCAGTTTCCAATGCTTTTTCAGGGATTGCAGCAACTAAATAGGAGTAGGAGCAAGGCTTTGAGAAGAAGATATAGCATGCTAAAACTTAGTTAGATAAGAGCCTAAATGTTGAAATCTGCATGTATTGACAATTTAAATTGCTACTTGTATAAAGTGATGAATATTGGATGGATATTTGGTTAGGCATTTTGTTAAGAGATTGATCTGTATCTGGAAACTATGAATTAAGTTAAATATCTGTTATGTTTAAAAGTATTTTAATCAAATCTTGTAAGTAGATTTAGCAAGAACACCATGTTAAAAATTGAATGATTACATTTTATAAATGCATTAGTCAATCATGAATCTTTGGAAAGGATTTAAGTTTTGGAAAATCAGGATAGTTGATTCTCAGAAAATTAAATGGTTTTATTTTCTACTATGGCATATGTATGCAAAAGATATAGGCATAGGTTAAATGTTTTATATAGCTGCAAGGTTTTCATAGTTAAACTTGTTCCATACAAAAGTTTCATGTCCTACCTTTAAATAAAGAAAGGATCTGTAGTAAAATAGATGGAAGCCAGATTCAAATAGTTGCAGATATATATGCACATAAACATGTTTAAGTGCAGATTTTACCACACCTTTTCCTTTGTATTTGAAATAAGAATCTGAATTTTACTCAGATTCTAACCAAATGCATTTTAAATGCCAGACAAATCTTATAAGAAGAAATACAAACCTGGAAAATGATAAACACTCTTATCATTCAATCATGAAGCCTTCTAGGTTGTAGGAATGGAATTCAAAAATAATTAAGCAAGAATTATTGTTTAGTATGTTGAAATATAGGCAATAATAAGACATATATGTGCAGATATAGGTAAATAACAGATTCCAAACTGCACAAAAGAAAAACAAAAAAAAAATGAAAAACAAAAATTGTGTTTGAACCAACCGGCATAGTACTCGAACTCGTGATCTCATGTGTATAAGTTAGGCGCGTTTCCATTACGCCTAGATGTTGCTTGCTTTCACTTAGGATCCACTTTATTTTATACTAATTTTGACACTATTCAGAGCTTAACATAAACAGCTATATTAAAAGCTTGTTTACTACTGATAATTACTTGATCACTTCTTAGTTAGTATAAACAGACTAATGTGTATGTTTCCAGTGGATTGCTTAGTCAAAAATCAGCAACCCAATATCCTCTTGTTTTCCAGAACTCTGATTCAAACAAGAGAGGCATATACATCCTCACATGTATGTGCTTATTTTAGTAAATGTACTGATATATTTATATTGGTTGATTATTGTGATCCTGGATATATTTGATTTATTGGAAAAAGAAAGTGACCCTGGGAATTATAATTGAAGTGGATGATATATCTATCTATATTTATATATCCTCTTTACCTTAAAAAAAAATCCTTATGGAATTAGAGTAGAAATAGGAGGGTCATTTCACATTTGCATATATATAGACATGCAATAGTATATCCATCTATACAGAAGTTCATAATCACATAAGCATACGCAATCACAGATCATTATATGCAACATATTCATATTTTTAAATTTTCAAAAGAGATGTTACTCACTTGTTTTTGAAAATGAAGAACAGAGCACTATTCTTTGAACCAGGTTTTGAGATTGCAAGCTAAAGCCTTTGATCTCTAGTTTGTAGTTGATTGCATTGTTGTTTTAATTGATGTTTTGTTTAAATTTGAACTGAGGCTTACTTCAGATGTTTTAAGCTTTGAAGGAAATGAACTGATGAAGAGATTGATATATACAAAAGAACGAGATACAGGGTATGTTGTTTTTGTACAGGGTGATGTATATTTTTATTGGTTTGTACAAGTATAAGCAGGGATTTTTCTCAAGTGGCGGCTGAAGTGAGATGGCATTAATTGCCATGTACAAACTATATTTTCTTTCTTCATTTCGGTGGCTGATGGTATTTATCTTATGTACTAAAGATATTTGCATTTATTACTTGGCTTGTACAAATTTACATATTTATAATTTTTTTCTTCTTTCATTTCGGCTGAAATGTTTTGTTGGGGCTTCCTATGCAACATTCACACTTATACATATTTTTACTTTCTTGAATATGTTAATTTTTCCTTTGCAAGTGTATATACATAGCTATGTATATTTGTTCACACTAGAATATATTTGAATGTATTTTTATTTTCTTTTCTTTTGCAATATCACTTTAAAATAAAATAAATTTCCATTTTAATTTCTGCTTTACTTTATATATTTACTTTTATTTCAACTTAAATATTTATTTCTAGAAGTTTATAAGTTCATTTCATATTTTATATAACCATAGATTTATTCGAAATATTTGTTTAACATCAACACTTATTTTGAATTCCTTTTAAAGTTTTATTACCCAACATTTTATTATTTATATTTTAAACCATTCAAATCACATATATACAATATTTAAATTTTGAATGATTTAATATTTTTATTCAAAAATTCAATAAATTATCAATTTAAATTTATATAAAATCCGAGGTCGTTACACATTTCCTATTATAGAGAGGATCGAGAAACTCGTGTATAGAGTAGAATTACCGAATAGTTTCGCAGGAGTCCACGATGTTTTTCATGTTTCTCATCTAAGGAAGTGTGCTAGATATCCGGAGTCTACTATAGCATCGACTGTGTTAGATGATTTGGTAGTAAAACCAGACTTGACTATAGTTAGAAAACCAATTCGAATAGTTGCGAGAGATGAGAAGAGGCTTAGGAAAAGGACGTTCAGATTAGTGAAAGTCCAGTGGAGCGACGATGAGAGCGACCGTACTTGGAAGGCTGAGAGCAGGATTAGAGCTGCTTATCTTATTGTTTGATGGTATGTTTTACCTTTAAGTTTGATTTGTTGTATACCTTATCGTAATTTTGAGGACGAATTTCTTTAAGGAGGGGAGTCCGTAATGACCTTAATTTTCAGTAACATTATTTAGGATATTAAATTAACTAAATAAAATAAAATAATGGGATGATTATGGGATTGAGATTTGTGATTAAACTAAGGGGTAGCCATGCCATGTAAATATTGAACTAAAGATAAGTTAAAATGAAATAGAGAAGGGGTAAAATAGGAAAAAGAGTATTCTTATAAACCCTTAGGAATTCATTTACACGTTCGTTTCATTTCACAAAAACAAGATATAGAGGTCGGCCATCATTAGCAAGATCAAGAGAAGATAAAAGCTAGGATTTCAAGAGAAAGAATCAAATCAACTTAATCAATATCAAATCTCAAATCCTTAATCCCAAAGCTAAGGTGAATAATGACCACATCTCATTTTTCTAATTGCTTTCGGTTTTAAGATGAATCCGAAGTATTTTGCATTATTATGCCATGTTTTTGAATGATTAAATGTTTATATATGCTTGTTGATGATTTATGCTTATTCATATAAGTTTATTGAGATGTTTTAATGTGAAAAACCTTATTAATGACATCCAAATGCCTTGCAATTTTAGTTTTAGATAAGAAATGATATTTTAGAGATGGGTTTCAACTTTCATAATTTTATGTATTAATGTGGATTTTATATTAATTTTTTATTGAGGAAAAAATGATTATTTTGGTTTAAAATAATTTACAGCAAAATTATTTATGTTTTGGGTCTAAAATTATTATATGTTAGAAAACATATTAAAAACGATTTTTTGGAATTTTTGTAGAATTTTCCTAAGTGTTTTAATGGATATATAAAATTATTTAAGGTATGAGACTTAAATGTTTTATATATTTATAAAAGGAGAAGGGGTATTTTGTAAATTATTTAAATTCTTCAACCCTGAAATTTTGGCAGCACTTTTAGAAAAGAAAATTTGCAACTAATAAAATGTTGACAAACAAGGCAGGTTAGTTGAAAAGAATTTCTTTTTAAAGTAAAAATCGGTTTTTACATGCTTTTAGCATGTTTTGCCTCGTTCGGCACAGAGGTTTCAATTGAGAGCTTCCACCTCCATTGTCATCGAAACCAATGCTCATAGTATCAATAACTTGGTACTTAGTGAATTGGACAATGGCGGAAGGAACTGGGTCAAGACCATATGTTCTGATGGGGTCGAAGCATGACTTGGTTTTAATTTGAAAATGCACCTGTTTTACTTTTGAAGGAAGTGCTTTCGACCTGGTTGGCTTTCGGTTGGGTCAAAATATCTTAAAGGAAAGGTTTCGAAGGGATTGCGCCTTTGTTTTAAGTAAATGCTTTCGAATGGGGTCGAAACCCCTAGCTGCCGCTTTTCTACCTTTTGATGTCAATGGTTTCGGAAGGTATACTTTGTTTTAAAATTCAAGCCACTTCTCCAATGCTTTCGGAAGGGATGGTTTCGACACCACCACTTCTTTACTTAGGAATGCTTTCGAAAGGAATGCTTTCGACTTGAATGTTTTATGAACCTTTTGCTCTGTTGAAGGTAAACCCAAATGTCTCGAAAAAGATGGTTTTCAATGGTTTCAAAAGTTGTTTCCACATGTTATAAATTGAACCTAAAAGCCTTCGAAAGGTTTGATGTTTAATGGCTTCGAAGCGTTGGTTCCCTAATGGTTTCAAAAGGTTTGAAAGGAAAGGTTTTCCAAGGTTTTGAAAGGTAATGTTTAAGTGTTTTAAAGATATGATGTATAATGTTTTATAGCTTTCGAAGGAGAGATTTTTCAATGGTTTCGAAAGGTTTATATGAATGGTTTCGACAGGAAAGTTTTGTCCTTTCGTCCTAGGTGAAAGAAAGGGGTTATTTGGTTTCAAAAGGGGTACTTTCAATGGATTCGAAAGGGGTACTTTCAAAGGTTTAAATGTCTTCATCGACAAAGATATAAGTAAAGTATATATATAACATGGCAAGGTGATTTTGAGTAAAGCATAGAGTGTATATTTTCCTTGTTTAAGTTTGATTTAAAGTTTTTAAATCAATTTGAGATGAAAACATTTTCAAGGAAAATTTAAGGGAAGATTACCTTAAGTAAAATGACTCAGATATTTGTAAAATAAATGGGACTGGTATAGGGTCGCACCCTATACCTATACATTAGCTAATAGCCCCAGCTAATTTAGTCCAAAATTCCAGTGTGTAGGGCTTTGTCACAGGTAAGACTAAAATGATGTTACACACAGAAGGGAATATGTATTTGCATAGGGATATGTTATTGGTGAGCCCGCAAAACCATTAGGATCAGGTGACTCTGGGAGAAGATAAGTTAGGGATAGACCGTCCAGAAGAGGAGTGTCTAAGAGGTGTTAAATTATTTGTTCATATTGTCTAGTAGGCCCAAGTCATCCAAAGGTTAGTAGTTAGCCAAACAAAATTATAGTGTTCGGATAGATAGTTCATTTGTTACCTGACATGTAAGTTTACATGATATTGCTTTATAGTTTTTAACCAGTTTTGGTTGCAGAATTAAGATTTGCAAAAGATATGTTTTAAAAGGATATTATTGAGGGGAACCCCGTTCTGCTAAGCAGCATGGTCTTAGTTAATATCAAATAACCGGGATGTATAGTATTATTCACACCAGGCTTTATGTCTGACTCGAAGTTTATGTTTTTCCTCTAAAACTCTCGGATGTTCAAAATTGATTTGAGTAGGCCGAGGGTTAAGGATTTTCAGGTTTTAGTAGGTTGGCAAATAAAGCTTCCGGAGACGAGCAGGTGGCTGACGGATAGCTATTTAGGAATTGCGGTTTTATTTTGTTTGATTCCGCTGTGTTGTATTATGTAAGTTATGACTATTTAGTACTCTGATCAACTAATGGGGCATCTTCATATGTCGCTTTGGGCATATTTTGTAATAATTATATTTAATCTAAAATTGGGAAATGATTGGGATTATGTAATGGAATACGAAACATGTTTTGTGAAATGTATCAGAAAAGTTGTTTTTGAAATCTGTGATTTTGTTTCATATTCATGTGCTTCTGATATTATGGATAGCATTAACATTACTGTATTTGGTCACCGGAAGTTAATACTATGGATGACTGCAACATCCGTAGCACTTAGCTTCGGGCCTCCAGATAGGGGATGTTACTAGTATGCATAAGTGGTAGGTTAATATTGTTGTTGTTGGCCATTCGGGTGGGGGAGGGGGAGTGTTGATAGGGTGTTTATGGTCGGATATGGTGCTGTTGTTTTTTATTATTGGTTGTTGGCAGAGGAGTCGGTTGTTGGTGGAGGAGTAATTGTTGGAATTGAAGGTGAAGTTGCGGGTGGGTTTTGTGAGGGGAGTTTGGTGTTTGGTTATGGTTGAAAGTTTGGTATGGTCGGATTGTGGATGGAGATTATTGTTGAGGTGATGAGGATGATAAAGGTGCAGTTGTAGGAGATTAAGTTTTAGGTGATGAAGGTGATGAAGTGAGGTGTTTTGCATGCATGTTTAAGGAGATTGAATTCTGAGGAAGGTGGTTGAAGCAGGGATGGTTACAAGCCGGTTGGTTGTTTTTGGATGGTTGTAGTTTGAGGCAGAGAGGAAGTGGGTGGGTGTGCATGTTTGTAGTTCAGGTACGTGGTGCTATGTGAATGGTTGGTGAAGCTGCAGGTTAAAGGCTGGTGGTTGTCAGACTTGTAGATGAGGTGAAGTGTTAAGTGATTGGTAGGTTGTATTTTGTTGTTGATGTGTAGGTTGTGGGAGGTGAAGGTGATGATGATGGATGGTGGAGTGTTTGGTTTTGGCAGGGAGGAAGATTTGTGCAGGAGAATAAGTCGTAAAAACAAAGAACAAGGAACAGAGACATAGTGAAACAAAGTGTTTGCTGAAGAGTGCATTGTAAAAACAAGGAACAAAGAACAGAAACACAGTTAAATTAGATGAAAAAAAGAAACAAAGACATAAACAAACAGCGGTATCAAATGCACACAGTGAAATGCACACACTATTATGCACACAAAACTAGAAATGCAGTGTAATGCAAATTGGAATAGCATATGCAATGTAAATTGAAATATAATTTAGCAATTGGAATGTTTATATGAAAAAAATGAAAGAAACAAAACAAATGCATAAAATAAACAAACAGAAATGCTTAGAACACTACCGGAACAAAAGAAATGTGCAAACTTTTATTTAGATAACACAAAATTAAACAAATGCAAATGTTTAAAAATAATATTAATTCGAAGAGAAAAATTAAAATAAAACCGCTTTCCTCGGGAACGGCGCCAAAAACTTGTTCACCGACGGAATATTCTATCGATTGGAATATCGTCGGAAGTATATCGTAATAAAACTGCAAGCGCATGGCGTAAAATCGTGGTATGTATGCAAGTACGGGTCGATCCATGGAGAAAGCAAAAATTATAATATTACTCGATCAAATTAGCCCAAAGTTGAAAGGAGATTGTGAACTAAAAATTGTTGAAAAATGAACTAAAACTAGAATGAAAATAAGAATATAACTATGAGATTAAGGAGTAATAGAGGTAAATCCACTTTCAATCATTCATATAAATCAACACAATATTTAATCTATAATCTCTCGTTTAAATTCAAGTAGAAATGATTGATGTGCTTATTATAAGCATAGCCTATTTGTGCTATTAATTAGCACAACTTAAGCCATCAAACTCTAGCACACCATTCAAACCGACTTCTGGAAAATTATGAAAATGATCATAAAATTAAAAATAAAATCTATTTTAAGAATGATCTATTTACTATGAACTAGTAACACAGATCGTCAAATTTTGATTCTCGTTTGACTTTCATCATCAAAATCATATTTATTAGATGATGACGTAACTTATGTTTATATTTGATTAAGCATAGCCTATTTGTTATGAACAACATCGGCTATCAAATTCACTAATAAACTTAGATCAACGTCCAAATTTCCATTAAGCACAAAATAAGAGATTATAAATGAAACCATTCTATGTTGATTTAATAGATTCATGAGAGCTTCATTACCCCTAAATTGAAGGGGTTTACCTTTTCATAATTGAATTCATATCAACATGAAATGATTTAAACATAAAAAGTAAGGAAAATGAGAACTAATTAAAAGAAAGGAGAACTAACTACTTGCATAAAATAAATCTAAATTATTTGCATGAATTAAAAGAGAGCATAAAATAAAGTAACAATAAAAAAAGCATGAAATGAATGTTCATGAAAGTAACGAACAAGACTAAGAAGCCATTAAAGAGTCATTTTATTTAACTTTGATTTTTGTGGTACAATTTTTCATAAAAGAAAAGAGATAATCGCATGAAACATAAAAGGGGTATTTATACATGCCTAAAACCCTAATTCCATTTTTAGGGAGCTACCTAAAATACACTTGAGTTTGTGTAGCCTTCAAGTTATCATTAGGGAATTAATTAATCCTCAATAACATGTGCTTTTGCCTTTAAATCTCCATTAACATATGCATGTTCTTTTAATTATGGTCCATTAGTTGGTTGGCTTGTGCGCTCCTCCATTTGCATGAATTCTTTTATTCCCTTCATTCTTTAGCTTTGAATATTTGTGCAAGCATATATCCACGAAGCTGCATCCAATTTGCACTAAATTTCCTACAAATAAAAATAAAAATGTGCGGACAAATTCTTAAAATTAATTCATACACAAAATTATCATTTTGCCCCTAAATGAATATGAATGAATGATGATTTCAAAACAATTTAGATTTTTGTTTAAACATGTAAAAATACCCTAATATGCTCATTTATTTTAATAAAAGAAGATTAAATATGAGAGTAAAAATATACATTTTTATTTGCACATCAACTCTTGCCCCAGTCCAGGGACGGGAGTCGAAGGAGTGAGCGATCGTATCTCACCCGTTTTGATTTATACTCCTATGCTCCATCCGAGGGTGAGAGTTAGCGTACGGACGGTTATGTCACGTCCAGTTTTAAGTTTGTGCGCTTGGCCCCAATTCGAAGGTAAGAATCAGTTTGCGAATGATCATGTTTCATACGGCTTAAGTTTATACTCTGGCTTCTACTCCAAGAACAAAATTTAGGGTACGGATGCTCGTATCGCATCCGGTTTAAGCTTATGCACCGACTCCTACTTCGGGAATGAGAGTTAGGGTATGGATGCTCGTATCAAATCCGGTTTAAGTTTATACTTCGGCTCCTACTCTGGAAACGAGAATTAGGATACAGATGCCCATTTCGCATCCCGTTTAAGTTTATACTTTGGCTCCTACTCCGGGAATGAGGGTTAGGGTGCGAACGATCGTATCATGTACGGCTTATGTTTATACTCCTACCTCTAATCCGAAGGTAAGAGTTAGCTAATGTCGATCTTCGAACATCAAAAGGGACTCCATGGACCCGATCATGGACCATAGAAGTTTAATTGACACCTATCTCTGGGTACCTACATACCCACATTAATCATATGCAAATTCATTCGAGTCGGCAAAGTCACAACTCTTAAGAAATGGAGAGACAAAATTTCTGGATTGAAATGCCGTTTAATATTATTAAAGACGGAAAGTGACAAAATTTTATCTTATTATATGGCTCTGGCAAGTTATTTACAAATTTATTCTCTAAGTGAAATAGCGTCTCAGATGCTTGCTATTCCACGCCCTCGGGATCGAGATCCCATCCGTAATTGCCACCTCGAAAGTGTTGTCTCCAAGCTTTTCCTCTATTGCATATGGATCGACCTTCCCAAATCGGGCCCAAGTTATTAAGGCCAGGGAAGATTCGTTTGAGGACCAAGTCGCCGACTTCAAAGGTTCGACTCTTGACTTTGGTATCATAATATCGAAGGACTTGGTGTCTATACACGGTTGTTCTCAACTCAACTTCGGTCCATTTCTCATCGATCATATCAAGAGACTCTAGAAGGAGTTGCTCATTCATCCATGGATCATAGTGTGTAACCCAATAAGAAGGCACTTCTAGTTCGACCGGGGTCATAGCTTTCAATCTGTATGCTGACGCAGCAGCGGAATGACAAAACGATGATTCTGTGAAAAGTAGCAATCGATGGAATGAAGAATACCGAATGGCCCAAATTCGTTGATCCAAAGATACCGAATTCTAGCTATCTTCGTCACGTTGATAGCGCACTATACCGTGAAAGAAGATCTTCAATTCTTCAAGCGTTGATCAAGCGCACTTGATACCGCGAATCGACTTCAGCAATCGTTGAATCGAGCGCACTCGATTAACCGAAAGTGGAGATAGGAGATTACACTCAACTACCAATTTGGTGAAAGCACAAAGCTAACAAAACAAAAGTTTTTATTCAAATCGACTAAACTTCAATATTACAACACACCCGCTATTTATAGCAATTTCACACAGTTCCTTAAGTCGTATATGACTTACGACTCATCATAGGTCGGCAGCGACCTATCAACGGCAGCGACTCAAACAGTTACACAACAAATATTTACAACACTTAGGTCGTATACGACCTAACTACTCACGACTTAAGAAATATAGAACATATTACAACACAATATCACGACATACGACTTATAACATGGACGACTTAGGGAATAAGACTTCAACGACTTAACCCAGTTCACGACTTAAGGATTTCAGACGACTTAACCCAGTTCACGACTTAAGGATTTCAGACGACTTAACTAAGTCGTAGGTCGTAGACGACTTATCTTAAGTCGTTGGTTTTCTTCTTCCGTATAACTCGCTTCACCGCCTTGTTCTAGTCTTTCGTTAGGTCGTTCCATATAAGTCGTACGCGACCTAACATGCTCCGACGGGCCTTGAATCTGTTGCTCCCCTTTATTATTCTTGTTAAATCGTGGACGACTTACATCCGCTTCGTTAGGTCGTGGATGACCTAAAACTTCTACTTCAGCTTCGTTATGTCGTGGACGACTTAGGCCTTGGAAAATTATGGGTTGCGCTGCATCATCCTCCCCAGGTTGAGAAAAATTCGTCCTCGAAATTTGTAAGCTCTTCCCCATCGGATTGTTTATCCCCATGATAAGGTACGAGATGCTTAACATTGAATACGTCAGACGTGTACACATCCTCCGGCAGCTTCAACTTATAAGCATTTTCATTAATCCGTTTCACGACTTCTACAAGACCAATTTTTCTGGCTTTCAACTTGTTATAAGCGCCCACTGGAAAACGTTCCTTTGTTACCACAGCATATACCAAATCTCCTTCATTAAACTCAACACTTCTGCGCTTCAGATCTGCAGAGCGTTTATACTTCTCATTCGCCTTCTCCAATCGTTCCTGGATGATTTTATGACATTCAGTCAACCCATCAACAAAATCAACAGCTCGTTTAACCGTCCCCTTTGGTTGTGGTACTACCGTTAGGTCCAACGGTCCCCTTGGCAAACTTGAATATACAATCTGGAATGGACTGAAACCCGTACTACGATTCACTGCATGATTATGTGCAAACTCCGCTTGGCATAACTTCATGTCCCAACTCTTCAGAACCTTCATGTGCAAACTCCGCTTGGCATATACAATCTGCCACTCGATTCGTGATTCCCGATTTATGCTTCACCACAAAGGTAAATTGTTGTAAGTATGCAATCCACGAAACATGCCTTGCTGCAATCTTGTCATGTCCCTGCATATGCTTCAACGCTTCATGATCAGTATATAAAACAAATTCTTTATGAAACAAGTAATGTCTCCAGTGTTTCACAGCTTGCACGATAGCATAAAACTCCATATCATATGTACTATATCTCATCTTTACTCCTGATAACTTCTCACTGAAATATGCAATAGGACGTCCCCTCTGACTCAACACCCCTCCAATGCCAACCTTGGATGCATCAGTATGTAATTCAAACAATAACTGAAAATCTGGTAATGCTAAAATTGGCGCTGACGTCAAAAGTTCTTTGATTCGTTCAAAAGCAACCCCTGCTTCCTCCGACCACGCAAACTGCTTGCCCTTCATACAGTCTGTAACAGGCGTCATCACACTACTAAAGTGTGGAATAAACCTTCTATAGAATGAAGCCAACCCGTGAAAACTTCAAACTTCTGTTATAGTTTTGGGTTGTGGCCAATCTCTGATTGCTTCGACTTTACTTTGGTCCACCTGTATTCCTTCTTTTGATACAGCATATCCCAGAAATAAGACACTCCGTGCCATAAACACACATTTCTTTGTAGCAACATAGAATTGTTCTTCATGAAGAATAATTAACACTTTCCTCAAATGCTGAACATGCTCCTTTGTACTAGCACTGTAGATCAGAATATCATCAAAGTAAACCACCACAAATTTCCCAATGTATGGCCTAAAAATTTGGTTCATCACCCTCATGAATGTACTTGGTGCATTCGATAGACCAAACGGCATTACCAGCCATTCATACAATCCTTCCCTCGTCTTGAATGTTGTCTTCCATTCGTCTCCTGGTCTAATTCGAATCTGATGATAACCGCTCTTGAAGTCAATCTTAGAAAATATTACTGACCCACTGATTTGATCTAACAGATCATCAAGCCTCGGCATCGGAAATCTGTATCTGACCGTTATCTTGTTCAATGCTCTACTATCTGTGCACATTCGCCATGATCCATCCTTCTTTGGTACCAACAAAGCTGGTACTGCGCAAGGACTCAAACTCTCCTGAACTCGCCCCTGTTCCAGTAATTCCTCCACCTGTCTCCTTAACTCCTCGTGTTCCCTTGGACTCATCCGATAGTGTGGTCTATGAGGCAATGCAGCACCTGGCACCAAGTCAATCTGATGCTGTATGTCTCTAAGCGGTGGTAACTCCTTCGGTAACTCCTCTGGAAACACATCATTGGATTCCTCGAAAACTAGTTTCACTTCCTCTGGAACTTCAGTAACTTCACTGCTTTCATGCCCAATCAACATAAAAACTTCAGGACTCTCATCTATCTCTTCCACGAATTCCTTCAAGGACAACAAGGTTTTCAATTCCTCAATCTCCTCCAGCTTGTTCTCATTTTGCTGTCGCTTTTTCGGAACTAATGTGATCTTCGTGCCCTCAAACAAGAAACTGTAACTATTCGTTCGACCATTATGCTGTACTTCTCGATCGTACTGCCACAGCCTTCCCAACAACAAATGGCAAACATCCATGTCAACCACGTCACACCAGATCTCATCCTTGTATTTCTTTCCAATAGAAAATGGAACATGAGCTCGCCTCTCTACCTTTACTTCTCCTCCTTTCCTCAACCAAGCAAGTTTATAAGGACTAGGATGTTTCTCCGTTTTCAACTTCAATTTCTTTACAGCTTCCGTTGAAATGATATTATCACAACTCCCAGCATCAATGACGAATTTATAGACCTTTCCCAAAATAGTGCATGTTGACTGGAAAATGTTACTTCTCAACCAACTCAACTCTTCCTCCTGCTTTGGGGTTAAACAAGATCTTTGTAGCATCAGATTACATCCTTCGTCTCCCGACACTTCTTCCTCCTCATCACGCTGTGAATTGAGATCTTCTCCGACATCATCATCCTCCACTTCAACAATCATAGTTTTCTTCTTTGGTTTTGGACATTCGTTGCTCTTATGACCCACTTCCTGGCAATTATAGCATTTGAAATTGGTATTGACTTTAGGTTTAGCCACTTCATGAACAACTGGCTTATTCGATGCTTTAGGGAGATTAGAACTACTACCCACTCCTTTGTTCTGCCCCGTACAACTTGGAAACACACCTCCCCCACGTCTCCCTTGTTTCTCCCAAGCCAACGCCTTTTGATGTGCCTCGGCCACAGATTTGGGGTCGAACATGTTCACCATATCTTGGACCTGTGCTCTAAGTCCACCGACAAACCTCATAGTCAATTGTTCTTCTCTCTCCATGATATCATTTCGAGCAATTAATTGGTAGAACTCATCAGCATAATCAACAACCGTCTTCGTTCCTTGCCTCAAATTCTGTAATCTGTAATACATTAATGATTGGTAATTATAGGGCAAGAACGTAGCCTTCATCAATTTCTTCATCTTTTCCCAAGCAACAATTTTTGACTTCCCCATCCGTTCTCTAGTAAGCTTGGTTTGCTGCCACCATGCCATAGCTCTTCCCCTCAACCTAGTAGCAACCAACTTCACTTTTCGATCCTCCGGAACCTCCTTGAAGTCAAATATTTCTTCAACATAAGCTATCCAATCAAGAAATTCTTCGGCTTGCATACCTCCCTTGAATTCTGGTATTTCAGTTTTCATCCCAGATTCCCACTTGTGATCATACTCCGACTGATTTCTTCCTTGTCCACGTCCTCGTCCATGAACACTACCACCATCATACTCGTCTTCAAAATCTGATGTATATCGATGTCGATCCTGACCACCAACATCTCTACTACCACCATTCCTCCGTTCACGATCATTCTCATTTCTTTCACGATTTCGATTGTCAACATTTCTATAACGATCTCGACTCACACTTCGATGATCATTATCTACACTTCTCTCTCGATTGGAATGTGGTGATACTCTACTTCCCCCATGGTTGGATTCAGGTGAAACCCTTCTCCGATTTTGGTTCATCTCCAACATTATCTTCTCTAATCGTCCAATCCCTTCATTAAGCTTCTCACTAAAGTTTTCATTAATTCGTTGCTCCATCTCATCAGCTTATTCTCTTCTATACAAAGCTTCTATGTTCTGATGGCGATTAGCTCTTCTCGGCGGCATGGTTGATTCTTCAAAACATTGACTTTCGGCCTTGAACAAACAAATGATCAAATGATACCAAATGATACACTTTCTATCTACTCTCGGCTCCAACTCCAAATTTCAAACACCTTTCGAACTTAGATTCAAAATGATATGGATCGAAAACTCCAACCTCGTTGCAATTTCGCGATGAACACTATGAACAACAAGCTTCTCCGAATGATACAAATTCGATCTCCAACACTTCTACTTAGCTTGGCTCAACACTTCAAGCTCAGCTAACACTTCAACTTCGAAATTCTCGGCTCCAAGACTCGATTTAGCTATGATTGGCTAAAACAAGCTCTGATACCAAATGACGCAGCAGCGGAATGACAAAACGATGATTCTGTGAAAAGTAGCAATCGATGGAATGAAGAATACTGAATGGCCCAAATTCGTTGATCCGAAGATACCGAATTCTAGCTATCTTCGTCACGTTGATAGCGCACTATACCGTGAAAGAAGATCTTCAATTCTTCAAGCGTTGATCAAGCGCACTTGATACCGTGAATCGGCTTCAGCAATCGTTGAATCGAGCGCACTCGATTAACCGAAAGTGGAGATAGGAGATTACACTCAACTACCAATTTGGTGAAAGCACAAAGCTAACAAAACAAAAGTTTTTATTCAAATCGACTAAACTTCAATATTACAACACACCTGCTATTTATTGCAATTTCACACAGTTCCTTAAGTCGTATACGACTTACGACTCATCATAGGTCGGCAGCGACCTATCAACGGCAGCGACTCAAACAGTTACACAACAAATATTTACAACACTTAGGTCGTATACGACCTAACTACTTACGACTTAAGAAATATAGAACATATTACAACACAATATCACGACATACGACTTATAACATGGACGACCTAGGGAATAAGACTTCAACGACTTAACCCAGTTCACGACTTAAGGATTTCAGACGACTTAACCCAGTTCACGACTTAAGGATTTCAGACGACTTAACTAAGTCGTAGGTTGTAGACGACTTATCTTAAGTCGTTGGTTTTCTTCTTCCGTATAACTCGCTTCACCGCCTTGTTCTAGTCTTTCGTTAGGTCGTTCCATATAAGTCGTATGCGACCTAACATGCTCCGACGCGCCTTGAATCTATTGCTCCCCTTTATTATTCTGGTTAAATCGTGGACGACTTACATCCGCTTCGTTAGGTCGTGGATAACCTAAAACTTCTACTTCAGCTTCGTTATGTCGTGGACGACTTAGGCCTTGGAAAATTATGGGTTGCGCTGCATCATCTAAGGCAAAGAAAGAGTAGCCAATCATGGACTAGTGGGTGGTTCGATAAGCCCAAAGTGTTAACGGGAGTTCGTCGACCCACTTGCCTTTGGCCTTTTCCAATCGCTTCTTATGAATGGACTTAATAATTTTGATTATAGCTTTAACATGTCCATTTGCCTGAGGATGTGCCACCACGACAAATCTCTTCTTTATGTGGTGTTGGCAGTAGAAATCCTTAAACTCCATACTATCAAATTGGGTCCCGTTATCAGTAACAATCACTTGTGGAACCCCAAAACGACATATGATATTCCGAACAACAAAGTTGATTACTTTCTTCATGGTAATCATGGCCAAAAGCTCTACTTCAGCGCATTTAGTATAGTAATCAACCGCCATAATGGCGTATTTCGCGCTACCTATAGATCTTAGCAATACACTGATAATATCAATACCCCAAACCGCAAACGGCCAAGAACCGACCATTTGAGTAATTTCCATTGGGAGGGCCCTTAGGATTTTAGTAAATCTCTGGCACTTATCACATCTTTGGGTATGGCCTCATGTTTGCCCCAAAAATTGGCACAATCACCCAATAGAAACTTTTTGAAGAGAATTAAATGAAGAACAAATTAGAAATAGCGGATAATAACAAAAAAACAGCAATTAATCAAAAGAATAGCATGCACACAATAATTTATAGTGGTTCGGCGTTGTTTGCCTACATCCACTTTGAATAGATTGCTTTATTAATTACTTCATAGTCTGAGTACAATAGGGATCAGATCAAAATCCTTAGTTACAAAAGAGTATAAAGCAACTAGCAATGTAAAAGTCCCGAAAATGAAAAACCAAGCTGGTATTTATAAATGAAGATGGTCAAATCTCTCTAAAAATTTGGCAGAAAGACCCGCGAAACCATATGGGCCCACAAGGGGGGTCGCATGGTCTAATTCCCAAAGAAGAGGGATCAGTACCGATTCCTTCTTTGGTTGAATTTTGGGATGTGATCTCTATGGTTACTTCCTCATGCTAAAATACGCTTAGCCTTCAAATTTCATGCCAATTGGATCGGTGGAGCTCAAGTTATTGCTTGATCTTTACTTTAATATGGTTTGCATGCTGCTTTCTACCGATCCCTTCCAAGGAAAATATACCGGTCCCTCCAGCTTCATCCCCTTGAGCAGTGATCCCTGGGGTAGACTCCCTAGGATCCCCATGTCTTGCTTACAAAATTTCATATGCATTGGACCTATGGATCTTGAGATATTAATTATTTTCTGTAGGAATGCTCTCATATCCTAGAGCATGCCAATCCTTATCATTGAAGCCAATTTATGCCGATCCCTCCTAGGAGTTGAACCATATTTCATATTTTGAACACTATGCCTTGCATATTCATCAAGTCCATTCAACATTAACTTCATGTTACCATCTTTACTTGACTTTTGGGCCTCATAATCATCACTCTAGAGTCATCAATCTTGATGGCAGTCAAATCTGACTTGTGCAATCGGTTCAATATAGCTGGGTTAAAATGCCGGATAACACTTGCCCTCCAAGTATGTCCTATGATGAACATGACATGCTTTGAATCGAAGCAAATTAGAGTTATCGAAAATAAATCCGTCCAGTTTCTAGAATAGTTGCTATCCATCCGTCCATTTATTTTTCCAAGGTGTTATATTTCTCATTGGTCGTCGTGACGCTTGGTTGGTTTCCAATAGTATAAATCCAGGGATATACCCCTTCAGTTGATATATATAAGTCCGGTTCCATAAAAATAAAATGCTTTGGTTATCTGGTCTAGCCTCGAGCTTGAAGGCTTCAGGTTTGATTTCAATTTCTATCGATTTAAAAAATTGAACTTTTTGCATCATGCACATGCACATTCATATACACATTCTTTGTTGTTGGCTCCCAGGCGTCTTCATACGTTCACAGGTCGTCGCCAATTTTCATTGTATTTTGTATATACATGCTTTTAATAATTCCCATGCTCATGTTGGTTTGCATGCATGCTCATAGCCGACCCCTCGTTTCATCTTTTTTTTGGTAGGGTTCGACATATGCTTAGCCGATCCCTCCTTTCCATTCCTTGTGCTAGTAGGGATCGGCATATTGTTAGCCAATCCCTTCCTCTTTCTTTATGTTTGCAGGGATCGGCACCTTTTATGCCGATCCCTTTTCCCTAGCTTAAAACCGTGGGCCAACTTCTTCATTCCCTTATATAAACTAACATCCCATCTTCCCAACCTTCACGTATCCTACATTTCTACTTGCTTCCCATTCATATCCTTAAGGCCGAACCCTCTTTTACCATAAAAAATCTGAACCCTTCCTTCCCTACTAAAACATTGCCTTCGCCCAAACATTAACCTTTCGACTTAGCTTTAGATTGCCATCTAGCATTTCATTCGAGCCATACTTCGTTCTTTCTCCTCGAATCACCCATCTCTAATGCATTTAAGTAGGTTTTTCACCTTTAAATTTTGATTTTATGACGAGATAATGGATTCTGCTCAATTGGCGATAGTATGGAGTTCGACGTGATGGAAAATCGAAGGTCGAAACTACTTAGAGGAGACACTACAAAAATAATGACTTTTGATAGCAGCAAAACATAGTGTTTCCATCTATTCCTTTTAAACGCTATGCAATGCAGGGTACTTAACGCTGTTAGTTAAATAAATCTGGTGTATTCAACGCTATGGAATCAAAAAGGTGGGACACAATTTATTTTGTGCGGGAATCAAAAAATTGCGCCTCTAACTGGTGACCGACCTCCTCAGGTAAACACTTGTTTTATTTTCCTTCATCACCTCCTCCAGAAAACAACCAAACTTCGTGAAATCCCCAAAACGCAACACGCAGACCAAAATCTTGAATCGCAAAACCCTAACCGTTGTCGTCAACAGTCGATCCAAATTGGTGATGTAATCTCTCTCTCTCTCTCAAGCAGCAGCCAATTTGAACCACCGTCGTCAACTACCTACCTAGAACCCTAAACCCTAAATCCGTTTGTTTTGAATCAGTCATCGGATCTGGAACGAGAAGTCTAAGATATTATTAAGCAGTAATTCCACGCTTATTCCAAAATCAGCAATTTCAGACAGCGTTGAAAATCTATGCTTAAACACTGTAGCTCATCTTCCTCAACTCCGCAGCAGCAAATTCGTCTTTCTGGATCAAATTTCTTTTGTTGGTTTCTTCTGCTTCAGCTAGGTAAGATTTAATTTTTTAATTAGCATGAATCAAATTTGTATGGGAAGTTAATTAGGATGTATGCATTTTCACACCACAAAAAAAAGTGCATGCACGGAGAAAAAGGAGGTAAGGCACGCATACATGGAACAAAACATATGCTACTAAGTGCATCTAACTGTTTGGCAAGTGTAGCGTTTAAGTGTAAGAAGTGTTTCAATCTGTCTTCCTCGAATATTTGTGTTGAGTTGTTTTGTTTAGATGCTACTTAATTGATAATCTAAAAGGTAATCACTCAATAATTTAAGGAACTGTCACTATGCGTTGAAATATTTATTTGTATAAATGTTTTCTTACAAAATTTTGAAATTTGGTCGTATTGAACGAGGAAGGTATGACCTTTATAGATTGTTTTGTGATGTTGAAGATTAAGAGTAATCAAAACTTTTAGGCTGTTATTTAAAGTAATATTTTTCGCGCGCAATACGAAAGTTGTTGACGGGCACGGAAAGAAGAAGTTATGACGGCAACAAAATATTAATATATTTGAAAATAAGTATCGCATCCAACTAGAAATAAAAAAGAATTACATTTGCTAACGATATGCAAGCAGAATACGTGAAAAAAAATATGAAGCAGAATGTTACTGATCGCATTTATAACTTAATCTATGTGTGTTTCAACTCTAACTAATAGCAAAACTATTGTTTAGTCAATTTAAAACATATAAATTGGTTGTCCGACGATTCCTTGCGGATCATGAATCCTACTTTATATTTAACTTCAAAGTCATATTACAGACTTTTGTTGGTTGCTTCTGCTTCAGTTTGTATGGGAAGTTAATGAAACTTTGTAATCAAAGACAATAGTAAAATTTGTTTAGGCATGAATTTAGTGCATATGTATACTCAAATAACCAAATGTCAAACAATACTCTTATATGTATATTTTTCTAATTTGCGAAAAACTTAGTTTCAGTAAGTATAAATAAAATAGTAAAATTCAAATATATTTTTATGCCAAAAATATTTAATCTAGTTCGATCACCAAATAATACATAAACGGTATACATGTAACTAGATTTTACACTAAAGTTAAAAGTTACCATCCTAGAAACAACAAAACTTTTGGTCCACTCGATCAAAATGCCTGAATCTGTTGAAGTCTGCTTGACTAGAAAAGAAAATGTGAAACCAATCTCTCCTTGCCTCTCCTTAGTGACTGAAGTTTTCCATCTTTGGTAGAAAAATTATTTAGTGTAGAGGCACTGAAGTCGAATAGCTCCTATGTTATCAAATGAAGATAATATTTTATAAGAATGATGAATGCATATTTTATATAATTGATTAGAAAAAACGTGGAGAAAAGACAGAGAGACAGCAACCTCTATAGTACCATACATCAGTTCTTAAGGTATTGACATTTGCACAAATTTATTATCAATAACTCTAATTTCCCTCCCACTAATATGACCTTCAGCATTAGGAAGTTTGTGCCGCCAAGATCTATTGCATAAAACAAGGCCTTCTCATCCCTTGAGAGGATAAAAACTATGTCTCAAAAGTATACATTTATATCTACTCAATAAAGTATCTTGTAACAAATTCTTTTCTGCTACACATTGAGTAGTATTAAGCAGTTTCGTACTTTTCTAACTTGATGGAACAAATAATATTATTGTGGCACAAGTAGTGTTTAGGAGTTAAGCATAGTCACATTTGCTGTAATGATTCTGATTTGAAATGATATCAGACAGATGGACAATAGCTTTACTGAACTACTAGTACTGCGGATGAAAACCGCTCAAGGGGTTAACAAGCTACCACTTACTAAAGACATTAGGTTTTGGTGCTTCAAGTTTATAAAGCTGGATTTATTACTAACGTTCATATTATAATTCATCATATTCATATTATAATTCAAATTAGTTATTTGAGAATTTTGTTCCAAAAAAGTGTGAAATAAATGTTTAATGAAATTATAACTAAAGATGCTTTTGTGGAAGACAACTTACCCACAGAAGGCTGCTGAGTTGGAGAATCTGCTCTTTTGTTCTTCACTTAACCCACACACATAGAGCCACAATAACTGTGGAAACATAACAAAATCATGATTTGACCAAAGCAAAAATTACATATATCACCAAAACATGATTAAAAAACTAAGAAAACAAATGGTAATGGAAGATGGGAAGGAATTCAATGATGGCATTTGATTCGAGGCACTCTTTTTCCGTCGATCAATTATGTCATTACTTCCACCAGCGTTTCTTCCTCTCCTTCCTGCTCCTGCCATTCTTCCACTTAACTTTTTCATCACACTAAAATCTTGGTTTTTTATGCTATTGCTCTCAGTCTCTTTCATAACAGTACCTATAAATTGAATGACCACTTGTTCAGTAGCAATAGTACTTTATAATATGAGAATTAATTTGAAGTTCACCTGTACTTTTAAGTTCACCTGTACGTTGAAGTTCAACTGCCGTAGCATTGAATTGAAAGTAATCCAGAAGCAGAACAAGAAGTATAAACACAGAGACTGTAATTATCTTCATCGCAATATCGGACAGCAATAAAAGCACACCTAGATAGATGTAATCTTAAAAAAGAAGCGGATATTATGACAAAGATTTTCTCACATGGAAAAATTATTAGGAGAATATGCCTTATTTGTTTTGAGATAAAATATTGAAGAAGTTTAGGAAGAAAAAGGAGGTGGGCAACTATATGTCATACAGTGCACACCATTATTTGATGGGAACGTGATTGTAGGATTCCACCTACAAAGACTCTTTAATTAATGCATTGTTTTTATAGCATTATGATAATAAAACTGTACCCAATCCAGTTTGAAGTTAAATATAAAGTAGGAGTACCGTGTTATTATTAAAACACAATCAAACATGTACTAGTGTATGTTCTGATCAAGTCATATTACAGACTTTGAAGGACCAATTTTGTTGTTAAAACATATTGATTTGTAAAATTACTTAAAATTAAGAATGGACCACTTTGAAAAGAATATATACAACTCCTTTACACTGTACAGAGGGAGAGAAATGCCCATACAAACTGATGGGCCACTTAAATTGTGTGGCACAAATCACTTGCTTATCTTTTTCACAACGTATGTAGTGCACACTCCTGGAGAGTGTTTTCTTAAGCAAGGGCGTGTGCTCCGTGTCTGTAGAACAAGGCATCACGCTACTTTCTTCTATATAAGCGCCATACCTCAAACTTTCAACATCTAAATTTCCTTTTTATAGAAAATTTATAAACATAGAAGTAATATATATAATGGCTGTAACTGATGCCATGATTCTTAACCCTCTGAGCGAAAAATATATTACTAATGAAATCAATGACTTTTGAAATCATGGAAGGTCAGACAATATAAGTAGAATGGAAGGAGAAGACGAGGATGATGGAGACTATGACTGTGCTTTGGCTGCGTGATATGTTACTTAGATAAGTCTTTTTATGTGGTTATTACAGCTTAGCTGCTAAGTTGATCAATCAACTGTCCATGGATGGATATATATAACCGTCCATTCTTTATTGAGTCAATGAAATATCACTGACTATATAAACAGTTCAGTCAACGATGCTACCCAAAGTTTGTTTCCACGCACTTTATACATCAAAAAATGACTAATATGTTTCAATGTGCATAAAGCCAGTGGTCTATAGCATGTTTCATTTAACTTTAAAACTAGGTTTGGACCATTAATACATGTAATACTTAGTTCAAATACTTTGTTGAGACTTTGCCGATCTTTGGATTTTGTTAGAATTGTATGTGAATAAATAATTATAGATATATCTTTTAGCACTTATATTCGTTACATGATTACTTATTGCAACATATATGTTTCAATTCTAACAAGGAACCATCTACATATTTTGTTCCTTGTTAGAATTTTATGTGAACAAAAGACGGTTCCTTGTTAAAAAAGAGTGGGAGTGAGGGTCATAATTCTCCAAATGGTCTAGGTTATGCAAATGTAAAGAACAGCCATCCGATTCATGAATGGTAACTGAGATAAAATGGAAAGCAGCGAACTGATTCAAGTACTGATCATATTTCTATATATTGTTGATGTAAGCTCTTTCCTTTCTATGATGTAGTAAATATGAGTTAGAGGAGAGAACGGTTGAGTTCTGTTGATGTAAGCTCTTTCCTTTCTATGATGTAGTAAATATGAGTTAGAGGAGAGAAAAGTTGAGTTCATTGGCCAGGCATTAGCATTTCACAGTGATGATAAGTGCTTGGATCAGCCTGCAATTGACACAATAAAAAGAATGAAGGTATTCACCAAACATGTTATTGTATATGTCTGATATATTTTTGTCTTATAAGTTATGTGATATGGTTTTTCGTTTGTTCCGGATAGCTTTATGTAGAATCATTGGCACGCCTTCAAGGAGGATCCCCTTATATATACCCTCTTTATGGATTGGGAGAACTTCCTTGGGTTCATTCATTTACCTCACTCTTTCATTTTTATTTAATTGTTTTTAAACGATAGGCTAAAGTTTCCACACTCCATGTTGTTGCTCGTCCAAGTGCAGTTTTTGGTGGAACCTACATGCTTAACGAAACTGAATGTAAGGTAACACTCAGTAATTGTAAATGTTCCACAATTTCTATATTATAGCATACTATGTATTCCTACATGCTTCTCTTCTCCACTTTTTTCCTCCTACATGTTAATCCATCATTGTTATGATAACCACTTTGGCATTTTCAACTCTAACCGAAATGTCTATTGCTTTAACTTTCAAAGTGAAATATTAGGAATTTCTTCCAAAACCAACTATAATGCATCATTGTTACTGAAAAATAAAGTTAAATCAAGAAAAAATCAGTACCATTTTGAGGTTTTGGTTTTGATAAGAGTAAAGAGAATTAACAAGGACTTGGAAAGGTCCACTTCTTGATTATGACAGTATAAGCTATAATATCCTCCTCTATACAGATTAGATTGGATTGTGGAATCAAAATACTGAGTTATAGGCACATCATAGTTGAAGTCATTATCCTAGTTTCCAAATGCTGAAATCTAAACTTTCCTTGTATCCTACATTTGTCCTTTGTAGTTCGGATAATAGTGACTTGTGCAACCTGTTATCTTTCTTTTTTTGGTCGTTTTAACAACCAGTTTCTCTTCCTACCTCTGTATGTTTGACAAGATAAGTAATAACTAAGGTCTTCTGAGAAAACCTCAAAACGATGCTGATCCATCCTTTTGCCTTCCATGGAATTTTTCTGGCACTAAGGATATAATTGACAATTCTAAGTTGGACATTATCTTTTTCCTGCAAGAGATCTTGAGTGAAAAGTTTTGCTAAATTTATCCCATCAGCTATTTCATATGTGATTACGGGCCGAACCAAAACAAAATACTTTTTTTAATGGGTGTGATTCGTTGGACATAAATCCAATTTTTCAAAATTTTTGATTCCTTAGAATTTTTTTTTTCATTCCCGGTGGTATTAAAATGCCGCGTTGTCTAGATATCTTATCTGTCTCTCCGGGAAAATGAATATCCCCAGAAATTTTTTTCAGTTCAATACTTTTTTTAACTTGTCTTTGATTTACTTACCTTTTGGCTTGAGTTATCTTTTCATGTTGGTTAAGGAACATAGAATGATGTTAGGTTTTCTTTGAACATTCAAGACGTCATCTGCAAAAGAGAGTGAAGAAATAATCGGGAATCTACGAGGAATCGAAACTATCTCATAAATTCTATTAAGCTTGTGAATGCCCTTGTTAAGTATTTCAGCTGCAATTACAAAGATGGTTGGTGACAGGGGTCTCCTTGTCTCACTCTGCAATTTGATTTGAAACACCTGTTCATTTTTCAGTTAACAAAAATGGAGTACCAACAGTTTAAGAATCATCTTCAAATCAACTTTGGTCACGTCTAGTTTATTATCCTCTCCTTTTATTCTCTCTTTTGTCCGCTTATCTTTCTTTATCCTGATCATAGAATGAAAGAACTTTGAGTCTGCATCCTTCTCTCCGACTCACTTGATCCTTGCTTGTTGTCTCCTGTGCATAATTTATTTTGCTGTTGAAGTTGTATTATGCCTTATCCTTTCCTCTGTGTGACAGATCCTCATCGTAAACAGCTTTCTTTAGTATCACTTTATTTTCAGAACTTCTTACCCATAATGTTCTGAAATATGGTCAAGTTTTACTGTCTTAACTGTAATTTTCTGTTGTTAGCACAAAGAAATAGATAGATCGAATCATTCACCAAAATGTAAATAGGTGTAATGCCCTCAAACAAAAATAGGTGTAATCAGAAATGTAAATGTAAATGTTATTTAAACAAAAATGAAAATTAAACTTCAACCAAAATGAGTTTTTTTCTTCTTTTTGAATTGGAATGAAACCCAAATGCCCTCAAACATGAATGCAAATGAAACACACAAATGAAACCGATAATGGAACAAATTGAACACACAAATGCAGTTTGGTGGATGAAACAGATAATGAAACATAAATGCAAATTAAACATAAATGCAAATGAAACAAACAAATATTGGAACAGAAATACAGTTGCAACGCAAAACGAATACACAACTAACAAAGACAGAATACAAATATTCAAGATTAGATTTCGTTAGCTTTTGATAATAAGAAAGTTGAACAAAAAATACAGTAATAGCTAACAAGCATAAAAGGCGTAATAGGAAGTGGGTGGAGCGTAAGCATAATCAACATCCATTTTGTACTTCCAATTTCATCTGCAAATTCATAAATGGTAGGTGGGTTAGTACATGTATTAATATGATATTCATGATGCAAACAAAGTTAGACAATAATAATGATAGATTTTCATATTAGGCCTCCAAGTCATTTACTCCATTGCCTACAAGTCATTGTCTACTTTGTCATTTATTGTATACAAATTTAGTATATTCAACCTGGAACTGTCATTGTCTACTTTGTCATTTAATGCAGGAACTTGGTTAACACTGAAGCAACCTGGAGCAATGTTTAGATCCTTGCAAGAATTTTCTGTAGCAGCCATTTCCGTATCATCGTCTCCATAACTGAGTATTTGTGTCCATTTGTTACACTATTTTGAGCTATTATCATGTGACCATGTCTTGTAGTATTTGTGTTCATTTGTTAGACTATTTTGAACTATTATCATGCGACCATGTCTTGTAGTATTTGAAATATTAGCAGAATTATTTGAAACTTTTCCACCGGTTTGATTGTGTGTTTCCAAATTAGAATTCACTGAAACATTATCATTGTTACATATAGTTGTTGTCATCTTCTCGATTTGTTATTTTTGGGATCCACATTTTAATATATATATGTGTGTGTGTGTGTGTAATGTGTATACATATATCTATCTGTGTGCATATATATATATATATAATATAATATAATAAAAAAAAATTTGAAACAAATGCTGAAAATTAATATTATATAGAATAGCGTTTGAAAAACGCTATTGATTCATCAAACGCTATCGCAACTCTATATGAGATGTAAGATTTATGCATCAAAAACGCTATAATAGAATCAAAAACGCTATAGTAGAAAATAAAAACGCTATACAAGCATGACAAGAAACGCTATCGAAAACATTGTAACGCTATAACATGGTTTGATGAAACACTATAAAATGTGCTCGAAAATGCTATAGAAGTTAAACGAAGGATTATATTCCCTATAGCGTTTAAGTTTAACAACAGAGAAAAAACGCTATGGTAGGTTGCAAACGCTATGCCCTTTTGCAAACGCTATTAGCTATTATAGCGTTTTCCTTCCTGCTATGTAATGATGCCGGCCTACCATAGCTTGTGGTTCCACGGCGTTCTCTGAAACGCTATGGTAGCCTGTTATAGCGTTTTTTAAACGCTATGAAACCCATAAACTGTTGTAGTGAGAGGAGAACACTACAACAAAAAGGACTTTTTATAGCGTGTAAAAACCGCTATAAAAACTTTCTACAGCGATTCTATAATCGCCATAGATCAACATGTTGTAAAAAGTATGGTAGATACTATAGCGTGTCATACTTGCAATGAAAAACGTATTTTTCTTGCCATCTAAAATAGGCCATATTGGTGCAATTGCTTTTCTATAGCATTATGAAATGTGCTATAGAACTTTTTATGATGCATTTTAGTTGCTATAAATATGTCGACATGCTATATTATTATAACATTTGAACGCGCTATGGAATCATCGTGTCAACCTTTTATGACACGTTGAAATGCTATAGAAAATTCATTATTATCTATTATAGCACCGTCTTATTGCTATGAAAACTATTTACTCTTTGCAAAATATTTTGTATAGCACTAACATGATGCTATAGTATAACAAAGCTGAATAATTTTTCTTTTTATTGCATAGTTAGAACGCTATAAAAAAATTCTATTGCACATATTTTGCTGCCATAACATTCAAAGCTTACAATTTTCAATTCTACTTATATATTATAACTCAAAAAACCACATTCATCACATTAACATAAGTACACAAATTGAGTCATAAGCCAAATCACAAAATATATATATATCCATAATATTTCATACATGAAGAATTAAACGTAAATATTTGTGATAAAAATTAAACATAAGTACACAAATTGAGTGTAGCATACCAAAACGATACATACTAAAAATATTTTAATGACCGTCGATAAGCATGACCGATTTAAAGGAGAAAGAGTGCGACATCATGTATCAACCTCAAAAGCATCATACAACACCTGTGAAGAAGAAACACAAACATACATATGTTAGTGAATATATACAAGTATGTATAAGTACAAAAGACGCATCGCCAAAGACTAAGTTACTGAAACTAGCATAACCCCTAATGAACCTGTTATTGTGATCAATCTATACCCTAATATGGTACATAAAAATGAACTAAATCAGTCAACCTATACCCCTAATCATTTACACTCCACCTGTCAATGTCTTGCACTATGAACTAAAGCATTTTTCATTTGTTTTCTCCACCTATGCCTAGCAATCTACGTCGATCGCCATCGCCTCCATCCACCCAGACCTTGCCCAGGCAGCCACCTCCTTCCGCCGTGCCTCTCGCCTGCAGCTGTTCATTTTTAAAAAAAAACAAGCCTTCAATTCGCATGTAGCTTCCACTACCCTCCATCTCTACCCACATCACCTCTCACGCAACCATCCTACCCCTCTCTCCACCAACCCAGATCCAAGTCCACCCAGAATAGCCTCCAACTGCCACCACCATCTTCCTCTGTTACCACAAACTGCCAAGACCTAACTGAAACTATCACCACTACTGCACTACCACTCTGTTACACAAGGGACTATATACTTATTAACACATCTCCCATGCATGACTATGCATTATGCATCAGAAAAAATAGAGGCATGCCACATAAATCTGACGGTTGCTTAATAAGTGCCTATGTCGGAAGATTCACAATCTGAGTATATTGAAAGAAAGAAGAAAATTCTGTGCAATTTCAATTGGAACATACGTTTGATGTGGCTTAAGGAATTCGTAAACCATCAATCAAGCTATTCCGAATTAATTAAATCGCGTTAAAGTCCTCACCTTTAGCAGCTTCTTTATAACATAAGAGCATCTCCCTTGCTGTTCCTCTCCTTAAATATGCTTTTACATTCTGTCAGTATAAGAAATCGAGCTATCAACTAATCTACCAACATAAATTGTATAATGAATATAAAAACTACATCTTGCATTCCTAAATCAACCATACAATGGATGTAAAAGTAAACCTTGCAGTCCACAATTAACCATACAAATGTAAGAACATCTTGATTTCATCAACTAACCAAATATTTATCCATGTGCTGTTGTGTTTTTTTGCTAAATTAAGTGTCATCTTCATCACAAATCTCGTAATGCAATTGCACTTTGTCCGATGAAGCTTTAAACGTTACAAATCAACTTAGTCGACATATACACATAGTTATAACGAGAAGTGAGGTATACTTGCAGACATTCCAAGGAATAATACAACATACACATGTGACAAAGGCCAAGTGAACAACATATTTTAATTTGAAATATAGCTTAATTGAAAATGGTATAAAACTTCTTATATTGAATTATAGTTTAACAGCTCGGATGTTCTTGGAAACTAGCATATCACAAATCTACAAAAACAAGTATTTTAGCAGTGTGTTTCTGCCTGTTAGTCTTATGGAAATAAATAGCACTATTTATAAATAGAATGATAAGATGGTACAATGGCCTTGTTTGTTAACCAAACATACGTATCTGATCTTTTGAAACCACTTCAATTACCACAAAGGTCCTTAGTAAATTATTGTGCATTTTGTCTGAACCATATTCTTTTTATCTCGACCGTGACTAGAATATATTATTTGCTCATTTTTATATAATATTCAGGCAGCTAAATCAAACAACTGCCCAAAAGCTTTTGAAAATATACCATTACTAGCAAAATAGTTCATAGTTGTTATCAGAATTGGACCTTTGAATTTCTGTCCACCTTCTCCCTGGTTTTTACCTGACCATATGAGCTACAGACGACTGTTTTTCCAATCATCCTAACTAGTTACGTAGGTAATTCCTTTCCCACAATAGCTTAATCCAAAAAACCTTAGTTCCTTCTTTTCTTACTCTACAACTCAATTTTGAGCCACATAGTTACTAGCTACCCATTCATTTTTATCTCCAAATATAGTATATAGAATGTATGTGTATAAGAATAAAATTTAATACTCATTTGTCATCATATCTTATTTTCTTTCTTATAGTTGAAACCAGGATATATACCCAAAAATTTAAAGGAAGCATTCGATATTGTCATCAAAGGAAGAATCATTTGACGATGGACTTTTAGAAGATGCGATATAATGAATTATGACCACCAATTCTTATATAGATACCAAATTAAGCTACTTAAGAATTAAATAATTCTTTGTTTGAATAATTTGTCCTATCTTCTTGAACAATCCGTGTGTAATGCATGGGTTCGTGCTAGTTTTGCATAGTTCAACAAACCCAAAACAAAGTAAACAAGAAGTTGTGATGGATAAAAGAATACTATGTTATTCCAAGTAAATACCTTTTGAAATATCCTTTAGGTGTATAGTGAATATTTCCAACTTCTGTATCTTTTTTTTGATAGTCCTGTATTTTCCATGAAGCATCATATGCACAGCCACACAGAGACCATTGGTTGACCTGCGATAATAAACACAAAATGATAGGTTTATTAGGAAACCTACACCATTACGTGCATTATTTTTTATATACCAGTTAATACATCATAAAAAAAAGATTACACTTGTATGCACCAATAAGAGAATATACATAGAAAAGGTCCTTAGACTGAGTGTTTTGAGTTTTGAGGAGAAGTGGATGATAAAACATAATTTAAACTTTTATCATAGTTCTTATAACGCACTAGAGGCAGGAAATATAGGGGATGGTAAAATTGCATTATATAATGGTACATATTAGGATAAACAGAGATTTATGTAGCATTGCGAACAGTATAAAAACATTTCAAATATAAAACTGTAAAATAAAGTAAGGAAGTAACAAATATGTGTATGTTCGAACTTATGTATAGTTATGTTATAAGATATTTAACTTATATTTGTACTCTTCTATTTATATTATGCTCTTCCTTGTTCAGTCTGTGGCACTAGCCACCTTATTTCAAATTGCTACACCAGCCTGACCATTCTTCTATTTCTTTGCATCACTTCTTGTGCAGTTTCAGTATCTTAGCAACTTACTCGACCCCATAGCCTCAAAACTATATCCTCCACTGCACATTCTTATTGCCCGATCTACAGACTTTAGTTATACCAGATAATCCAGCCCCCTTCAACCCGTTGAAGAATCAATACATTTTCATCCAATATCATCAACTGCTCACAACAATAGCTTCATCGATGTAGCATTTACTCCTGTCATCTGATTATGTTGCTTCTTCAGTATAGTCCCATTTCAATGTCCACCTGATGTCGTTGATTCTATAGTTCAGTCCCACTTTAATGTCCACCAGATGATGTTGCTTCTTCAGTCCAGTATCACTTTATTGTCAACTCAATATAATTATGTAGCTTCATATCCCATCGTCTAGAGATCACCGTCTTCTGTCTTTTCTGCAGCTTCACATCTCATTCCTTCTGTTATTATGTACATGCCTGCTGACTTCTTACATTCATGCCCGCAACTTCACATTTCAACTGTTGTTATGTGTATGCTAGCAGTTCACTCTCTTTCTTGCATGCTGAATTCATCCCAACATGCCTATAGCTCGCTCTATTATGTACATGCCTACCACTAGAATTTTCATTCATACATGCTAGCAACTACAACAATGCACTCCTACCTGCACAGTTCATGTCCTATTCCAGCATCTGCACACTCAGATCTTATAGCACTTTGAATATCAGACTTTATAGAAACATCCCTCTTCTCGTTCACAACACTCCAGACCATATTATTTCTGCATTTCACGTTTTTACTTCCGAGCAGTTAATTAGCATTTTGGTCTTTTTAGTTTGCTCATGCGATGTGATGCACGCCAATACCATTTATTTTGTTGCATATTCCCTTCTGATCAATTTTCTGCTAATTCATTTGAGATAGTATTTAAGTTGACATGATTGATTTATGTATCTCATTATTTGCCAGGTATGTTGGTAGATTTTTAACTAGTTTTTTATTTAACAAATAAAATAAGTGCTCTCGACTTATAGAGGATCGCTCTTAAAATAAAAAATGTATGGTTTATGTTTCAATTAATATTGTTCTATTTAAATATATTACTAGACTTGTACAACCGCTTTTCAAATAGAGGATTTACACGAAAGGTCCCTATTTCTGTTATTGTTATAAGAAAAGTCTCTTTAGAAATGAGTATGTAAATTAGTTCCCTATTTTTTCTAAATCAAAAAGCGCAAGTTAGCTTGCGCTTTTTAAACACTAAAAAAATTTCAAAATCAGAAAGCGCAAAATAGCTTGCGCTTTCCTGATAGAAAGCGCAAGTTATCTTGCGTTTTTCAAAAATTTCAAAATCAAAAAGCGCAAACTAGCTTGCGCTTTCCTGATAGAAAGTGCACGTTAAATTGCGCTTTTCAAAATTTTGAAAATTTTGAAAATTTTTAAAATTTTGAAAAAAATTCCAAAATCAGAAAAGTGCAAGTTACCTTGCATTTTTTGTTAGAAAAGTGCAAGAAATCTTGCGTTTTTTATTTCTCAAAATAGGGACAAATTTACATGTTCATTGCTGCAGGGAATTTTCTTATAACAACATCAAAAACAGGGACAGGGACCTGTAACTCTTTTCTTGTTTCAGATATATATAATGTAATGTTGCAGATTTTGACAATGAAGATTAAGTCACTTGTACAACCATTTCATAACAAAATCTCCATTTTAGTCAACTGCTAAATTCAGAAAGCTCCTTAACTTGAGAAAATAATACGGTTATAATTAAAATGTAGCCATACCTCATCAATCGAAAATTAATTATGAACAATAGTTAAATAAAATGTTTGCATGCTAAACAAGGTACACTAAACATATATTACGAAGAATATTGTGTTCTAATTATGAACAAAACCATTATAAATGTTGGATATTGTAATATATAATAGTAAATAAAAGTATTAAATAATAGTAATTTGTTAAGAATTGTTAAATGCATAAATTTCAGTGAATCTAACAAACATAGAAAAACATCAGGAAATTAAGAGTCAAATGTGAATGTTTTAAACTTCCAAGAACTTGAACACTACTATAAATAAGTTTATTTACTAGTTTTGTGACTAGATACAAAAATTTATTTTTGGATGAATAATTGACTCTTAATAATGGAGGAGATTAATTATCTCTTTCAAATTGATATTTAAAAATTAATTATTGGAAAACATGTTGTGTAAAGTAATGAAAATATTTCTAATTTGTGAATTGTTTCTTTTAAGGATAACTATATGAGGTTAAGTTCAATTTTGAGTGTATTAACTTTGCGGAAAAGATGATAATGTTGGTAATAAATAATTTAGCATAAAGATTGTTTAGAAAATGTGATTCGAAAATAGAATGGTTTGGAAATTTTAAATTTCAAATTGATTTGAAAAGCTGAAATTTTATTTGGAAAAGTGCAGTACTAAAATAGCAATAACTTGAGATTTATAACTCCAAATAAGCTCAATTTTTTCATAAATGAAAGAGCTTTCAGTAAGGTGGCAGTCAATGTCATAGTAGAGGCTAAAGCATGAAAGGAAAAAAATAAACCTCTTACGGTAAATTGCATCTCCAACTTGAATTGAGCTGCATTCACATGCAAGTTCTACATATGCCAATTTTCATTCAATTCTATTGCTAGGTCATTACGCCCCATTAGGAAATCCTGCCAAATCTGAATATCAAAATTTTAAAATATCATGTTTTTCTTGGATTTTTGATATTCCATGTAATATATATAAGAACAAATTCGAGAAAATGCTTTCGATGAGACACATTAATAATTGCAAAATTCATGTTACTACGATGAATATTTAACTGAGAAAATACAAGGAATACATTATAAAGAAAGAAATAAGCCATATAAGTGGAAAAGAAAATTGTTCCATGGTAAATTACAAAAAAGGGATGTCATGCCTTAGGCTAATACCCTGCTAGAAGTAGGGCTGTCAATGGATACCCGAAAAATCCGAAATCCGTCCGCATCCGCATCCGAAAAGCGGATAAATATCCGATATCCGAAAATACGGATGTGAATGCGGATACGAAGACATCCGCATCCGAAAATTATCCGTCCGGTTTATGTCAAGATTATAGTTCAAATTATATGTATTTTTATGTAGTAAATGATACTCATTTATTATTTTATTAAGTTAGTAGTTTATATTATATGCACTTAATGCTTATTAACTGCTTGAAACTATTTATTATCATCATATTTATTAATTTTTAACATTTTTATAATCAATGAGATTGAAAAATATTTATGTTAAACTAAAATTTTCTCTTTGTAATTCTTGATTTATCGATCGTTAGCGGATAGGATAATTATCCGATATCCGTCCGTATCCACGGATGCGGATATCCGATATCCGAAAATGATTTCGGATGCGGATGCGGATGCGGATATGGCACTATCCGCATCCGAAAGCATCCGTTGACAGGCCTAGCTAGAAGCACTGGTAGTAGCTACCAATAACAAGCAGCTTATGTTCCATTTGTTCATTCATTCCAAAAAGTGGTCAATGTTATTAATAGGCATTAACCGGCTTTTAATGTTAGTTGAACGCTTGATGTTTTCTATATCATAAAAACAATAAAGAAGCGCAATTGTTACTGTAAATAAAAACAGTTAAACTATTCAAACATTCAACAATTAGACTTCTTACTCTAAAGAAACACAGCCTAATCATTTAAAAGGATAAATAAATAAACATATAAAGAGGATCTAATGTTCCTCTTCTCAACGCTTCTAATTTCTTTTGTTTCTTAGAACTTTTTTCTATTGAATTTTAGAACCCTTATGATAAAAATACCATTATCCATGAGATGTTGATATATGTATATACTGGTATTTTAGTCTCCATCAAGTTGTTTGCTAAAAATTGCAACACTGTCTACCATAACCAATAACAATACAACAGAAAAGAGAAGGGCAAAGAGAGTAGTAAAGAATTTCAATGATAAAAAATACATGTTCCAAACAAGCATCCCGAAGGTATGCAAGATGAAGGGCTTCCTCCCTTGTGTTTGCATACATACTACCTATCCTCCAAAGAAGGAGTTCAGATGCGATAATTGGAGGTCGAATTAGAAAAGAAATGAGGAAACTAGGGATTTTCAAGTGAAGATTATGAAGAGAGGCTTTTCGGCATTAAACGTTAGAGTAAGAGAAATGAACGATGAATTTAGGCTTTCAGGGTAGGAATTTCAAAGGGATTAGCTAAAAGTGGTGATTTTGGAATAAGAAAGTTAGGGTTTTGAAAGTGGAGATGATGAAAAGGGGTTTCGTGTTAAACACTGGAATAGGATATACGAGCGGGAGAAAAAAAATTGACCGCCATTCCTTTTATCGTTTTATTTTAGACTTGTAGGTTATACGATAGCGTGATAACGTGCAAAATTTATTTGTGAATAACTTAAAAAAAATCAAATATAGCAAGTTGTATTACAGTGCCATCCTTCTATGCTATGTTTACTGAGTTTTCTTGTAGTGGAAGTTGAATGCAGTAGGGTTCGGCTATAAGGTTGGAAGGCTTGCACAGGAAGGTGGAAGGAAAGCGATCAGTCTCTTTCGATTCACAGGGAGGGTTTGGTGGTCTTAAAGGATTGAGGAGGGGTCGGTATCCTTGCTGTACAAAGGAGTGGGCTAACGTGGAAGGTTCGATATTGGAAGTTAGGATAGAAGGGGTTTGTGGAAATGGGTTGCATGGTGGGACTGGAATATTTTGTTAAAGGAAAGGGATCATCATCATTTGTTTGAAGAGAGGGATCGGTCGCACTGCTTTTGTGAAGACCGCCCATGACCCCTGCACCGAATCTAAAGATAAAGCGCTGTAAAGTGTGCCAGGCGACCATGGACGATTGTCAAGGTAAGATTTAAAACAAAAAGAATCTATCGTATTACTCACAGCGCATGGACAAAATACAATAGAACATATGTATAGTGAAGCTTTACAGAACAAAATGACATCATATAAAACTCCATAATAGTTGAATACAAGCATCCACATATTCAATACATCCCGCCTCACTACAAATCTCTCAGAGAATACAAAACAGCGGAATATCCAGTACATATAAGAAGATAATATGCAACCCTCTAGCTCGTCTTCGATATCAGCATCGTGAGAAGAGAACAACACCTGTCACCTGCTACCTAGTCTGCCCGTCCCAAAAATGGACGAACAGCCCAAGGCAATAAGAATTAAAACATAAAGCCTTGAGTCAGACAACAGTCTTAGTGAGCAGTAAATTAACTAACAACATACCAAAAGAGCATAAAGGAAAAGGAATAGGAATACAACCCTCCCACTCCAACCTCATTCTACAGTGATAGCCCCCAGACACACACTAAGCAGAAGCAAACATAGCAGAGCATACAATTTAAAGTAAAGCTACTATCACTCGAGTCAAGGGCGATGTTTTCCAAGTACCAAGGCCTAAATCAGATAAGCACCCAGAAAATACCGCTCTTGAGTCCGAATGACGATACAACCAAACATCCATGACTCTGGCTATCACTGTTATCATTGCTTCGATATCACCGTTAATTGAATGACCGGCACATTCTTTCAGCCGTCCGTCAAGGGCTAATGAAAACCCCGGTTCTAGACATAACTCCCGCACGTCGTCGCAGCCCGTGCCTAGGACTATCGAATCTGCCCAGAGTACTCGACCATCAACAGTTGGCCGTTGGGACTATCGAATCTGCCCAAACGTACCCTTGCTTAGAGCATGCTAGAACCTTCAACAACGATGCTATCCAAGCCTCCTAGTCATCCTCCTCGACGACTATTCTCATATCCATTCATTATCCTAAACTCGAATCATATCACCGAGTTATCAACATGCTTGGAATGATCCCGTCTGGATTAGACCAAGTCTTCATCATATGATTGCCTCGCTTCATTACATCCTCGCAAAGCCCCATCTCGACATATCATCAAATCTATGCATAAGAGCTTCATCATCCCGCTACATATGCCACGAGCAGCTTTTCCAATTCAAGAGCCTTTCCCTTAGCTTTTGAATCGTCTTCGGTCTAAATCTAATCATCAATCATCTAGTTCATAATAATCAATCAAATCAAACATCAATCCAAGCAATCAAGCATTCAAAAATGATCTAAGTAGACAATTATAACAATAATGGCATTTTCGTAATTAAAGAGTTGAAAGTCCAATAAGCATGAAAACATGGATTATATCTCTACAAACTTGATGAATGAACTTGCATAGGTTAACATATGATAAAATGGATGCAACATCATCATGAACAATGGATCTACATGGATCTACACATAGGATGAAGAAAATGCATGGAAATCACTAATTTAACACCAAATCGAGCCAACAATCCGATCTACTCCTTTGGATCCGCGTGAGAGATAATCACCACTCACCAAATCACCTAAACAATCCAAAAGATATCAACTTCAGATCTGGACAGCGAAGAGCTAAGCTAGATCCGACAAGATCTCACTTCAAACGAAGAAATCTCTCTTGAAAAGATGAAGATCTTCAATCTAAGCTCTTGAATCTTCAATCTTGATCTTCGATTTGGATGGATTGAAGCACTAGATTAGAGTGGAGAAAAGAAGTGAAGAAGTGTAGAAGTCGGGCTCTCAAAATGGCAGCACTTCGTCGCTTCAAAATCCGGATCCCAAAAAGTGAGAACAACCCCTCCTATTTATAGCAGAAATTTCCTTAAGTCGCTTAACTCGGCTATCTCCCTAGGTCGTTTCCGACCTAAGCCTCTCCGACCTAAGACTCTCCGACCTAACAGATGCACGACAAAACTCCTCAGCGACCTAACACTAGACGACCTAAAGCAATGCGCTTTCCTTCGCCCTACGACCTAGTTGGGTTGCGACCTAACAGCTTATCCTTCTACGCGACCTAACACTTAAACTATCCTAGCGACCTAACAACTTAGCAACCTACGCGACCTAACAGTGTTACGACCTAACACATAGCCTAACTCCTAAGGTCGCCAACTTGTTAACTCCTTAGGTCGCCAACACGGAACCACTAGGTCGCTAACTCGGAACCACTAGGTCGCTAACTCAGAACCACTAGGTCGCTAACTCAGAACCACTAGGTCGCTAACAAGCTAACCCCTTAGGTCGCTAACACGGCAACTCCTAGGTCGCTAACAAGCTAACCCCTTAGGTCGCGAACTATTATAGGTCGCTAACCACTAGTTTCCTTAGGTCGCTGCCGACCTAAATATACTAGCCCGGCACCACTAGGTCGCTCATCCCTAGGTCGTTAACTACTGGGTTTACTTAGGTCGCTAACACCTTAACTCGCCAGAAACTCTAAAAGTCTCCTTCCTTTTAGGTCGTCTACGACCTAAACCCTTACCATCTATCACACGACCTAACTCCAAACCTTAAGGTCACCAATCCCCAACATTCTTAGGTACGACTTATCTCCTAAGTTGCCAACAATACTTAACTAACCTCTAGGTCGCGTACGACCTAGGACTTAGGCAAATTTCAACCAAGATCTGGAATAACTAGAAAATGCTGAAAATCCCAGATTTTGACAAACTTTTCGATCCGAAAAATACGGGTCGTTACATTCTCTCCCCCTTAGGAATTTCGCCCCCGAAATTCCAAGCAAACAAGGCAATCAAAGGCTATTCTGTACGCCTACCATCCATAGCAATCAACAAACCATGCATCCAATTCTAGCTTAGCGTACAGAATTCTAAGACTTAGAACAAGTTACAATATCGCGAGATGAGACGACACCTTAGGGCCATACCTTGAAGAGTTCAGGATGAGCTGCCTTCATCCTCTCTTCCACCTCCCACGTACAGTCGTTATCATCATCACTCCATTGTATCTTGAGCAACTTAACTACCTTCCTCCTGAGCTGTTTCGTGTCGGTTTCAACAACACGAAGCGGCTTACGAGGTCTTCTATCAACTGGATCAACTTCTAAGTCTTCACAGCTATCAGCAGAAACCACTGTATTTGAGTCGTGCACATACTTCCGTAGATAAGATACATGAAAAACATTGTGCACACCCGACATCTTTTCAGGTAACTCCAACCTATAGGCGAGCTTTCCAATTCGCTCGATAATCGGGAATGGTCCAACAAATCTCGGAGTCAATTTACCTTTCTTCCCGAATCGGATAACATTCTTCAGTGGAGAAATCTTCACAAAAACCATATCTCCTACGTCGAATTCCAAATCCTTCCGACGCTTATCGGCATAACTCTTCTGACGGTCTTGGGCTGCCTTCATTCGTTGCCGAATGATCTCTATGCAATCTGAAGTCTGACGAATCATCTCTGGCCCAAGCATCAGCTTTTCTCCAGTTTCCAACCAACATGTTGGAGAGTTACACGGTCTTCCATACAATGCCTCATACGGTGCCATACCAATGCTTGACTGGTAACTATTGTTGTACGCAAACTCCACCAAATGAAGGTGATCTTCCCATGATCCTCCGAAATCCAAAACACAAGCTCTGAGGAGATCTTCCAAAACTCGGTTGACTCTCTCGGTCTGACCATCTGTTTGGGGATGATAAGCTGTACTCAAACACAACTCGGTTCCCAAAACTTCCTGGAAGCTCTTCCAAAATCCACTAGTGAACAATGGATCTCGATCGCTCACTATACTCTTCGGAATACCATGGAAACGAACTATCCACTTAACATACAACTCAGCCAACTTTGATGCAGTCCTAGTCGATCGAACAGGAATGAATCGTGCACTCTTAGTCAGACGATCCACAATGACCCAAATCCCTTCATTTCCCGCTCTGGTTCTAGGCAATCCATCAATAAAATCCATCGACACTTGTTCCCACTTCCATGTAGGAACTTCTAAGGGCTGAAGCAATCCACTTGGCTTTTTCTGTTCATCCTTTACCAACTGGCAGTTCATACATTTGGAAATGAAATCTCCAACATCCTTCTTCATGCCTTCCCAGTAGTAGGTTCTCTTCATATCCCGATACATCTTATTTCCACCTGGATGAATTGTCAACTTCGAGTGATGACTTTCCTTCAGAACTTCACTCCTCAATTCATCTATATCGGGAACCACTAGTCGTCCTTGCTTTCGAAGCCAACCTTCTCTATCGACCTCGAATCCTTTATCCTTTTCTGGCTCCAATCCAGATTCCAATTCACGGATAATCTTGACAAGCTTATCATCTCGCTTTTGACTCTCGCCAATCCTTTCCACAAGAGTCGGTCTTATCGATAAGTTTGCCAACATTTCAGGTTCCAATTCGCATCTAGGCCTGAAGTCAAATCCAGCAAAATACTCGAGACTCTTCCATTCAGAAAACATGGCTCACAATCCTGCATGTCTTCGACTTAACGCATCAGCCACTGCGTTACCTTTTCCCGGAGTATAAGCTATACCAAAATCATATGATGCTAAAAACTCTAGCCAACGTTGCTGCCAAAGATTCAAATCCTTCTGGGAGAAAAGATACTTCAACGACTTATGATCCGTAAACAACTCGAATCGAACTCCCAACAGATAATGCCTCCACATCTTCAGAGCAAATACAATCGCCGCTAACTCCAAATCATGAGTTGGGTAATTCTTTTCATGCGGCTTCAGTTGTCGACTGGCATACGCAACAACTTTATCCTTCTGCATCAGCACTGCTCCAAGTCCAGTACCACATGCGTCGGTGTAAACCACCATCTCATCATTCCCACTTGGAATAGTCAAAACAGGAGCACTCGTCAATCTCTCTTTCAGGATTCCGAAGGCTTGCTCACACTTAGCATTCCAACTGAACACTTGGTTCTTCTTCGTCAATCCTGTTAACGGTGCAGCTATCTTGGAGAAGTCTTTGATAAACCGTCGATAATATCCTGCTAATCCAAGAAAACTTCTCACATCAGATGCATTCTTAGGTCTAACCCAATCCTGGATTGCTACCACCTTAGCGGGATCAACCGCTATTCCATTTCCAGAAATCACATGGCCTAAGAACCTCACTTCACTCTTCCAGAAGTGACACTTCGAAAACTTAGCCTTCAGCTGATGTTTCCGTAAGATCTCCAAAACAATACGCAAGTGCGTCTTGTGCTCTTCTTCAGTTCTGGAATAAATCAGAATATCATCCACGAACACAAGTACGAACTTGTTCAACTGATCTCTGAACACTCTATTCATAAGATCCACAAAATATGCTGGCGCGTTAGTCAATCCAAACGGCATTACCAGCCACTCAAAGAAACCGGATGGTGTCCTAAAAGCAGTCTTCGGCACACTATCCTCAGCCACTCTCAACTGGTGAAATCCCATTGCCAAATCCATCTGAGAAAACACCTTGGCTTCGTGAAGCTGATCAAACAAGTCATCTATTCTCGGCAATGGATACTTGTTCTTCTTAGTCACCTTATTCAGCTCACGATAATCGACGCACAATCTCAATGACCCATCTGCCTTGGTTGCAAACACAACTGGTGCACCCCACTCGGACACACTACGCCGAATGAATCCTTTCTGCAAAAGATCATCAACTTGCACCCTCAACTCTTGCTGTTCCCTAGGCGCCATCCGCCTAAGAGGCATCACAACAGGTCTGGCTCCTTCAACTAGATCTATACGAAACTCGATCTCTCTATGTGGCGGCAACCCTTTGACTTCGTCAAAGACATCCTTGAATCCATTAGCGATCGGCACTGATGACAGTCCATCCCGTGGAACAACTAGCGAATACATGAAGCTCATGAAGACGCCTTCTTCATGCTTACATCGTATCACAATCTTTCGCCCCTCCACATTCTCGACTGTCACTTCCAACCTTTCGCAATCAACCTTAGCCGCATACTTCCTAAGCCAGTCCATACCCAAAATAATTCCGAACCCCGCAAAGTTCAGAACAAAGCAATCACAAACAAAAGAGCAACCATGGCTCGACACAACTAGACCACGGCATAACATACACAAACAAGACGAACCCCCAACTGGATTAGTCACAACCAATGGCCTATCAACAATATCCGGTTCCAAACCTAACCGGCCTACTAGTTCACTACAAACAAACGAATGCGACGCTCCAGTATCAAACAAAACTCTAACTGGAATACCACATAGGAAAAGAGTACCTTGAACAACCACACTCTTTCCCTTCTCTTCAGCAGTAGGAGCTTTTGAAGACGACGGAACAGCTCCCAAAGCATAAGCTTGCACAATCTGCCTGTCCTTCCTTGGTTCTGGACAATTCTTCCTGAAATGCCCCGGCTTGTCACAGTTGTGACACTTCATCGGTGCCTTCGGATTCTTACAATCCTTCGAGAAATGGCCCTTCTGCTGACAATTGTAGCAAGTCACCTCGCCTTTCGGCTTCTTCTGGCCATCCTTACCCTTCTGCTGCTGCTGCTTCCTCTTCTGGTTTCCACCCTGCTGTGGTTTAGATTCTCCCTTGGTAACAGCAACAACAGGTCCTTCCTTAGGAAACAGACTCTCATGCCTAAGAGCTTTCTCCACAAGCTTCTCAAATGAATCGTCCAAATGATCCACCAACTGTCTCCCAAGATAACTATCCAAGCCGGTCACAAACTTCTCATTCTTCTGGTAAGCAGACTCAATATATGACCGGGCATATTTGGACAAAGCTTCAAACTCAGAAACATACTCAAGAACAGATCTCCCACCCTGCTTGAGCTCCACGAACTTCTTGAACAGAACAGACTTTTGAGCTGTAGAAATGAACTTAGCTTCAAATCTGACTTGGAATTGCTCCCAAGTAATCTCTTCTTCCGGAGTAGTGATGGTAATAGAGTTCCACCAATCAGAAGCTCTCCCTTGAAGCTGCCTCGATGCCAACTTCCTCTTAGTTGCATCATCAATTCCCAAATCACCAAAGATCCTTCTACAAGCATCTATCCATCTCTGGACTTCGATAGTTGATTCTGTTCCCAAGAAAACCTTCCCTCCAAGAGCAGTATAATCCTTGCACAACTTAGCAAAATCCACTGGTTTCGGAGTTTGGACTTGAACTCCAACATCAACTGCCGCCCCCGGAATTGGTATCCTTCTCATGATCGAAGTCATCATAGCTTCGAACATGGCTGCATAATCAGCAGTCTCTTCAGTAGCACGACCTCCCCTAGCAGCTGGTCTCCCTCTTCGACTCATTCTCAATATCTATAAAAAGGAATTATTAGAACATCTAGAGAAACAACTGCATAAAGGACTCAAACTCTACTAAGCTACTATATTATATATAGTAATCATCCATCAAAATACAATTACGTCTCTCATACGTAGTTACGACAGCGAGCGTTGGGTAAAATCGATTAACCAATGCTCTGATACCAAATGTGAAGACCGCCCATGACCCCTGCACCGAATCTAAAGATAAAGCGCTGTAAAGTGTGCCAGGCGACCATGGACGATTGTCAAGGTAAGATTTAAAACAAAAAGAATCTATCGTATTACTCACAGCGCATGGACAAAATACAATAGAACATATGTATAGTGAAGCTTTACAGAACAAAATGACATCATATAAAACTCCATAATAGTTGAATACAAGCATCCACATATTCAATACATCCCGCCTCACTACAAATCTCTCAGAGAATACAAAACAGCGGAATATCCAGTACATATAAGAAGATAATATGCAACCCTCTAGCTCGTCTTCGATATCAGCATCGTGAGAAGAGAACAGCACCTGTCACCTACTACCTAGTCTGCCCGTCCCAAAAATGGACGAACAGCCCAAGGCAATAAGAATTAAAACATAAAGCCTTGAGTCAGACAACAGTCTTAGTGAGCAGTAAATTAACTAACAACATACCAAAAGAGCATAAAGGAAAAGGAATAGGAATACAACCCTCCCACTCCAACCTCATTCTACAGTGATAGCCCCCAGACACACACTAAGCAGAAGCAAATATAGCAGAGCATACAATTTAAAGTAAAGCTACTATCACTCGAGTCAAGGGCGATGTTTTCCAAGTACCAAGGCCTAAATCAGATAAGCACCCAGAAAATACCGCTCTTGAGTCCGAATGACGATACAACCAAACATCCATGACTCTGGCTATCACTGTTATCATTGCTTCGATATCACCGTTAATTGAATGACCGGCACATTCTTTCAGCCGTCCGTCAAGGGCTAATGAAAACCCCGGTTCTAGACATAACTCCCGCACGTCGTCGCAGCCCGTGCCTAGGACTATCGAATCTGCCCAGAGTACTCGACCATCAACAGTTGGCCGTTGGGACTATCGAATCTGCCCAAACGTACCCTTGCTTAGAGCATGCTAGAACCTTCAACAACGATGCTATCCAAGCCTCCTAGTCATCCTCCTCGACGACTATTCTCATATCCATTCATTATCCTCAACTCGAATCATATCACCGAGTTATCAACATGCTTGGAATGATCCCGTCTGGATTAGACCAAGTCTTCATCATATGATTGCCTCGCTTCATTACATCCTCGCAAAGCCCCATCTCGACATATCATCAAATCTATGCATAAGAGCTTCATCATCCCGCTACATATGCCACGAGCAGCTTTTCCAATTCAAGAGCCTTTCCCTTAGCTTTTGAATCGTCTTCGGTCTAAATCTAATCATCAATCATCTAGTTCATAATAATCAATCAAATCAAACATCAATCCAAGCAATCAAGCATTCAAAAATGATCTAAGTAGACAATTATAACAATAATGGCATTTTCGTAATTAAAGAGTTGAAAGTCCAATAAGCATGAAAACATGGATTATATCTCTACAAACTTGATGAATGAACTTGCATAGGTTAACATATGATAAAATGGATGCAACATCATCATGAACAATGGATCTACATGGATCTACACATAGGATGAAGAAAATGCATGGAAATCACTAATTTAACACCAAATCGAGCCAACAATCCGATCTACTCCTTTGGATCCGCGTGAGAGATAATCACCACTCACCAAATCACCTAAACAATCCAAAAGATATCAACTTCAGATCTGGACAGCGAAGAGCTAAGCTAGATCCGACAAGATCTCACTTCAAACGAAGAAATCTCTCTTGAAAAGATGAAGATCTTCAATCTAAGCTCTTGAATCTTCAATCTTGATCTTCGATTTGGATGGATTGAAGCACTAGATTAGAGTGGAGAAAAGAAGTGAAGAAGTGTAGAAGTCGGGCTCTCAAAATGGCAGCACTTCGTCGCTTCAAAATCCGGATCCCAAAAAGTGAGAACAACCCCTCCTATTTATAGCAGAAATTTCCTTAAGTCGCTTAACTCGGCTATCTCCCTAGGTCGTTTCCGACCTAAGCCTCTCCGACCTAAGACTCTCCGACCTAACAGATGCACGACAAAACTCCTCAGCGACCTAACACTAGACGACCTAAAGCAATGCGCTTTCCTTCGCCCTACGACCTAGTTGGGTTGCGACCTAACAGCTTAGACTTCTACGCGACCTAACACTTAAACTATCCTAGCGACCTAACAACTTAGCAACCTACGCGACCTAACAGTGTTACGACCTAACACATAGCCTAACTCCTAAGGTCGCCAACTTGTTAACTCCTTAGGTCGCCAACACGGAACCACTAGGTCGCTAACTCGGAACCACTAGGTCGCTAACTCAGAACCACTAGGTCGCTAACTCAGAACCACTAGGTCGCTAACAAGCTAACCCCTTAGGTCGCTAACACGGCAACTCCTAGGTCGCTAACAAGCTAACCCCTTAGGTCGCGAACTATTATAGGTCGCTAACCACTAGTTTCCTTAGGTCGCTGCCGACCTAAATATACTAGCCCGGCACCACTAGGTCGCTCATCCCTAGGTCGTTAACTACTGGGTTTACTTAGGTCGCTAACACCTTAACTCGCCAGAAACTCTAAAGTCTCCTTCCTTTTAGGTCGTCTACGACCTAAACCCTTACCATCTATCACACGACCTAACTCCAAACCTTAAGGTCACCAATCCCCAACATTCTTAGGTACGACTTATCTCCTAAGTTGCCAACAATACTTAACTAACCTCTAGGTCGCGTACGACCTAGGACTTAGGCAAATTTCAACCAAGATCTGGAATAACTAGAAAATGCTGAAAATCCCAGATTTTGACAAACTTTTCGATCCGAAAAATACGGGTCGTTACAGCTTTGGGGTAGGGATCGGCAAATATGGGTCTCATATAGGGATAGACATTTGTGTACTTGGCTAATCCTTGGGCTTTGAGATGAATTCGAAACCTAATATATAATCACTTGTTTGAGCAAGTACAACTAATCTCATCTCAATGAACTTGAACATATGACGACGATGAACAACATGACTGCATATTCATTATTTTGATCGAAACTGAACGATCAAATCCTTGAGACTTAAACATGAACTAAAACTTAACATATGGACTTAAACAATAGATTTCACACTCCAATATGCCGGTAGTCGATCCCAAAGTTTATACAATCGATCCATCTCTTCGCCAGTTGAGACAGTCAGCGATGATGGACACTCTGGTCAGAATTCAAAGTCTTTTCATTTCACTCTGCTTTCTTATTTTAAGCTGCTTATTTCTATAATACACCACACTACACTACACTACACTAGCTTACACTTAGCACAGGAGGTGACGCAGCGGATATTACAAAAACAATGTAGATCGTTGAATGTAGCAATCGGTGGATTGGAAGATACTGAAATGCCCAAATTCGTTGATCCGAAGATACCGAATTCTAGCTATCCCGAACTCGTTGATCGCGCACGATACCGGGTTCAAAGATCTTCAATTCTTCAAGCGTTGATCAAGTGCACTTGATTCCGCGAATCGGCTTCTACAATCGTTGAATCGAGCGCACTCGATTATCCGAAAGAGGAGATAGGAGATTACACTCAACTACCAATTTGAATGAAAGCACAAAGCAATCAAAAGAGAATTTTATTCAAAAATCAACAACCTTTACAAATGACTTCACTTGCCTATTTATAGGCGTTACAAAAATTACAACACAAATCTGCGCATCTCCTAAGTCGTTTACGACTTACGACTTACGAGTTAGCCTAACTCGGCGACGACTTAAGACACAGTTACAACCCTTTACAAACCTTCAACGACTTAAGACTTAACAAGGCACACGCCTTAAAACAGAAAAAGAATACAAACATACGACTTAAAAACAAAGTACACGACTCAAAGGTAACAACATACAACGACTTACACACTGACGACATACAACATAAGACTTTAACGACTTAACAGCAGCTTCTTCACGATTTAAAGAATCAACGGTTTTAGATTAACTCGGCATAGATTCTACGGCATCTAGAGCTTCTGCGACTTAAAACATTAGCGGTATTCCAAATCAACGTTTAAAGGGAATCAAGGGCAGAGGTTAACTCGACAGACACATCAACGGCATCCAATGCTTCGCGACTTAAGACCCAACGACTTAAGCCATTACGAGTTAGAACTTCAGCGACCTATGGTAGGTCGTGGCTTCATTAAGTCGTAACTCGTCACCAGTAGGTCGTACCTTGTCTACATGATCTACCTGCTTGCTATCTCGTTTATCTTCCCTAAGTCGTTCCCACGACTTAAGAGCTTTGTTAACTCGCCTATCTTCACTAAGTCGGTCCAACGACTTAAGGGCTTTGTTAACTCGAAGTCTTTTCTCCCCAACTTGGTTAAGTCGTAGCCCTCTTTCACATGACTCCTTAGGTCGCAAACCTGCTTCTTTAAGTCGGTTACGACTTATGCTTCCTTCCTTAAGTCGGTCACGAGCTATACCTTGGACAAATGAGGGCTGCGTTGCATCATCCTCCCTAGGTTGAGAAAAATTCGACCTCGAATTTGCACCCTCTTCTTCCACGACAGACTCATCCCCATGATATGGTACAAGATGTTTAACATTGAACACATCGGACGTATACACATCATCTGGTAGCTTCAATTTATAAGCATTTTCATTAATCCTTTTCATGATTTCCACCAGACCAATTTTCCTGGCTTTCAACTTGTTGTAAGCACCCACTGGAAAACGATCTTTCGTTAAAACTGCATAAACCAAATCACCTTCTTGAAATTCAACACTTCTTCGTTTCAAATCTGCAGATTGTTTATATTTCTCATTTGCCTTCTCCAATCGTTCCTGAACGATTTTATGACATTCCGTCAACCCGTTAACAAAATCAGTAGCTTTCTTAACTGTCTTCTTTGATTGTGGTACTACCGTTAAATCCAACGGTCCCTTCGGTAAGCTCGAATAAACTATCTGAAATGGACTGAACCCAGTACTTCGATTCACAGCATGATTATGAGCAAATTCTGCCTGGCATAACTTCACATCCCAACTCTTCAGATTATCTTGAACAAGACACCTCAACAAGTTTCCCAACGATCGATTAACCACCTCCGTTTGTCCATCAGTTTGCGGATGATAAGCACTACTAAATTTTAGCTTCGTTCCCACCATTTTCCACAAACTCAACCAAAAATGACTCAGAAATCGAGTATCTCTATCCGACACAATAGATTCTGGCAATCCATGAAGTCGATAGATCTCCTTGAAAAACAATTGAGCAACATGAACAGCATCCGCCGTCTTCTTACAAGCAATAAAATGTGCCATTTTCGAGAATCGGTCAACTACCACATAAATGGAATCATTACCACGCTGCGTTCTTGGCAACCCCAACACAAAGTCCATACTGATATCCACCCATGGTTTAACAGGCACGGGTAACGGCATATATAAACCAGCATTAGTCGCAGTTCCTTTCGAAACCTGACAAATATGACAACGCTCCACAAACCTCTCTACCTCTTTCCTCATCGATGGCCAAAAGTAGGATTGTGAAATCAACTGTAATGTACGGTCTCTCCCAACATGTCCCTCTTCGTGTAACTCCTTGATAATCTTCATTCTCAGACTACCCTCCGGTATGCACAATCGATTTCCTTTGAACAGAAAACCATCCACCATCAAAAACTCATCCGTCTTTCCCTCCTTGACTTTATCAATCACCTTTGCAAAGTAAGGATCGTCGACAAATAATTCTGGCAACACATCGAACACTGTCACCTCAACCTTTAGTGTAGTCAACAAATGACTCCTTCTACTCAAAGCATCAGCCACTTGATTCGTCACCCCTGACTTGTGTTTAACAACAAAAGTAAACTGTTGTAGATATGCAATCCACGATGCATGTCTTGCTGAAATCTTGTCTTGCCCTTGCAAATGCTTCAATGCTTCATGATCAGTATACAGAACAAACTCCTTTTGAAATAGATAGTGTCTCTAGTGTTTAATAGATTGTACAACAGCATAGAATTCCACATCATATGTACTGTATCGCATCTTCGCTCCTGACAACTTCTCACTGAAATAGGCAATAGGACGACCCCTTTGACTCAACACTCCTCCAATTCCAACCTTGGATGCATCAGTGTGTAGTTCAAACACTAGCTGAAAATCAGGTAATACTAGAATTGGTGCAGATGTCAGCAACTCCTTGATCTTCCCAAAAGCATTCCCTGCTTCCTCTGACCATGCGAATTGTTTACCCTTCATACAATCAGTAACAGGTGCCATCACACTACTAAAGTGTGGAATGAACCTTCGATAGAATGAAGCCAACCCATGGAAACTACGAACTTCCGTTATCGTCTTGGGCTGCGGCCAATCTCTGATAGCTTCGATTTTACTTTGGTCAACCTGTATTCCTTCTTCCGATACAACATACCCCAAAAATAAAACACTCCTCGCCATAAAAACACACTTCTTTGTAGCAGCATAGAATTGTTCTTCACGAAGAATAATTAACACTTTCTTCAAATGCTGAACATGCTCTTCTTTACTAGCACTGTAGATTAGAATATCATCAAAGTAAACCACCACAAATTTCCCAATGTACGGTCTGAAAATTTGGTTCATCACCCTCATAAAAGTACTCGGTGCATTGGATAAACCAAATGGCATGACCAACCATTCGTATAGACCCTCCCTGGTTTTAAAAGCAGTCTTCTACTCATCTCCTGGTCTGATACGAATTTGATGATATCCGCTCTTCAAATCAATCTTCGAAAATATAGTAGCTCCGCTTATTTGATCTAACAAGTCATCCAACCTTGGCATTGGAAATCTATATCTCACAGTAATCTTATTCAATGCTCGACTGTCAGTGCACATCCTCCACGTCCCATCCTTCTTGGGTACCAATAAAGCTGGTACAGCACAAGGACTCAGACTCTCCTGCACACGCCCCTGCTCAAGCAATTCCTCTACCTGCCTCCGCAACTCCTCATGCTCCTTCGGACTCATCCGATAATGTGGTCTGTGTGGCAAAACTGCTCCTGGAACAAGATCGATTTGATGTTGAATATCCCTCAACGGTGGTAACTCCGTTGGTAACTCCTCTGGAAAGACATCGTCAAATTCTTTCAATACTGGTTTAACTTCTTCTGGAATTTCAACTCTTCACTGCTCTCTCGTCCAATCAACATGAATACCTCAGGTTCTTTCTCAGCCTCCTTAACAAACTCCTTCAAAGATAATAAAGTTTTCAGCTCTTCAATCTCTTCTGACTTACTTTCTCCTTGTGATCTCTTCTTCGGAACTAGGATAATTTTCGTGCCTTCAAACATAAAACTGTAGCTATTGGTCCGACCGTCATGTTGTACTGCTCGATCATACTGCCATGGTCTTCCCAATAATAAGTGGCAAACATCCATCTCTACTACATCACACCATATTTCATCTTTGTATTTCTTCCCAATAGAGAATGGAACACGAACTCGTCTATCCACTTTCACTTCTCCTCCTTTTCTCAACCATGCTAACTTGTATGGATTAGGATGTTTCTCTGTCTTCAATTTCAACTTTGTCACAGCCTCGGTTGAAATAATATTATCACAGCTTCCTGCGTCAATCACAAACTTACACACCTTCCCCAGAATAGTACATGTTGACTGAAAAATATTACTTCTCAACCAACTAGCTTCCTCCTGCTTCGGTGTCAAACATGATTTCCTCAGCATTAGATTACAACCTTCGTCTCCTGACGCAACATCCTGCTCATCCTCCTCAACTGGACTAGAACAATCCCCATCACCATCCTCATCCTCAATTTCTGCAATCATGGTTCTCTTCTTTGGCTTTGGACATTCACTGCTTTTATGACCCAATTCCTGACAATTGTAACATTTGAAACCATTGTTAACCCTTGCCTTCTCAATCTCCTTCACTACTGGTCTACTGATAGGTTTAGAAACATTAGAACTTCCACCAACACCCTTCGCTTGATTGTTAGAATTAGTAAACACACCACCTCCTCGTCTCCCTTGCTTTTCCCAAGCCAACGCTTTCTGATGTGCTTCTGCCACAGATCTTGGATCGAACATATTAACCATATCCTGAATCTGCATTCTCAATCCCCCAATGAATCTAGATGTCAGCTGCTCCTCTGTTTCCATAATATCATTCCTTGCAATAAGTTGATAGAATTCATCAGCATAGTCATTCACAGATTTCGTCCCTTGTCTCAAGTTCTGCAAACGTTGATACATCAAAGACTGATAATTGTAAGGTAAGAACGTTGCTTTCATCAATTTCTTCATCTTCTCCCAAGATTCAACTTTTGACTTTCCCATTCGTTCACGTGTAAGCTTGGTTTGTTGCCACCATGCCAAAGCTCTACCTCTCAGCCTCGTAGCAACCAATTTCACTTGACGATGTTCTGGAACTTCTTTGAAGTCAAAAATCTCCTCAACATTAGCCACCCAATCTAGAAACTCCTCCGCTTGCATACCACCTTTGAATTCAGGAATTTCAGTCTTCATCCCCGTCTCCCACTTGTGATCATACTCAGAGTAATTTCTTCCTTGTCCTCGTCCTTGTCCGCGAACACTATCACCATCATACTCCTCTTCAAAATCAGATGTATATCGTTGTCTATCTCGTCCACCCACATCTCTACTACCATTACGTCTTCCACCTTCATCCCTTCTATCGACATTCCTCCGTTCTCGATCATTCACGTTCCTCCCACGCCCTTGATCATTTTCAACACTTCTGTCTCGATTGGAATGTGGCGAGACTCTACTACCCCCATGGTTAGATTCAGGTGAAACCCTTCTCCGATTTTGATTCATCTCTGTCATAAGCTTCTCTAACCGGCCAATTCCTTCGTTAAGCTTCTCACTAAAGTTTTCATTGATTCTTTGCTCCATCTCATCAGCTTCTTCTCTTCGATACAAAGCTTCTACGTTTTGGTGACGATTAGCTCTCCTTGGCGGCATACTTGAAAACTTTACAAACTCTTCAACACTTCAAATTCAAACACTTTTCGGACTTTGATCCAAAAGGAAACGGATCGAAAACTTCCACTTTGTAGCAAATCGCGATGAGCACGATGGACAAAGTTTCGGCCTTCAATTCAAATTCGATCAAACAAGCTTCGAACAAACTCTTCTTACTCTCGGCCGTGATAAACAACCTCGAATCTTCACTTCAAGCTCGGCAAATCTCTTCAACTTCTAAATGAATAGGCTCCAAGTCTCGATCTAGCTATGATTGGCTAGAACAAGCTGTGATACCAAAACTGACGCAGCGGATATTACAAAAACAATGTAGATCGTTGAATGTAGCAATCGGTGGATTGGAAGATACTGAAATGCCCAAATTCGTTGATCCGAAGATACCGAATTCTAGCTATCCCGAACTCGTTGATCGCGCACGATACCGGGTTCAAAGATCTTCAATTCTTCAAGCGTTGATCAAGCGCACTTGATTCCGCGAATCGGCTTCTACAATCGTTGAATCGAGCGCACTCGATTATCCGAAAGAGGAGATAGGAGATTACACTCAACTACCAATTTGAATGAAAGCACAAAGCAATCAAAAGAGAATTTTATTCAAAAATCAACAACCTTTACAAATGACTTCACTTGCCTATTTATAGGCGTTACAAAAATTACAACACAAATCTGCGCATCTCCTAAGTCGTTTACGACTTACGACTTACGAGTTAGCCTAACTCGGCGACGACTTAAGACACAGTTACAACCCTTTACAAACCTTCAACGACTTAAGACTTAACAAGGCACACGCCTTAAAACAGAAAAAGAATACAAACATACGACTTAAAATCAAAGTACACGACTCAAAGGTAACAACATACAACGACTTACACACTGACAACATACGACATAAGACTTTAACGACTTAACAGCAGCTTCTTCACGATTTAAAGAATCAACGGTTTTAGATTAACTCGGCATAGATTCTACGGCATCCAGAGCTTCTGCGACTTAAAACATTAGCGGTATTCCAAATCAACGTTTAAAGGGAATCAAGGGCAGAGGTTAACTCGGCAGACACATCAACGGCATCCAATGCTTCGCGACTTAAGACCCAACGACTTAAGCCATTACGAGTTAGAACTTCAGCGACCTATGGTAGGTCGTGGCTTCATTAAGTCGTAACTCATCACCAGTAGGTCGTACCTTGTCTACATGATCTACCTGCTTGCTATCTCGTTTATCTTCCCTAAGTCGTTCCCACGACTTAAGAGCTTTGTTAACTCGCCTATCTTCACTAAGTCGGTCCAACGACTTAAGGGCTTTGTTAACTCGAAGTCTTTTCTCCCCAACTTGGTTAAGTCGTAGCCCTCTTTCACATGACTCCTTAGGTCGCAAACCTGCTTCTTTAATTCGGTTACGACTTATGCTTCCTTCCTTAAGTCGGTCACGAGTTATACCTTGGACAAATGAGGGCTGCGCTGCATCAGGAGGACAAGTAAACTTTTCTAATCTCGATTATCTACTGAGTATAGTTGACATGGACTTTAGACTTTCAGAGCGTGTAGTTGAAATGTCTTCTAGACCAGCCTCGCAACATAGCAATCCCAAAGCTGAATCGAGTTCCGTAATCGTATCTGGCAGGCTTTCCTTGGTCATCAACTAAACAAACGAAGGTTTCTAGCCTGTCTGCCAACCTTTTTTCTGATGTTCCCTTCCTTCCGGTGGAAGATATGAGTCTTGCGCCCGACGCTATAGAAGGCGCTATACTCTTAGATAACCCGACATATTCTTAAGCCTCTAGAATTGGTGAGGCGGCCCGTCACAGACTATGTTCCAGACATGGAATTCCATTCGAAGACAACTTGGCCCCTTCGATAAATGACAGGGCTCACTTGTCCTCGGAGGGGTACATAGCATGCAGCAAATTCATGTGCTGGGCCGGATGCGAGTCGCCCTTTAATTCTTTTATTCGGTAAATGTTAAGTAATCTTGGAATAGCTCCCACTCAACTTCACCCGAATAGCTATGCCTTTCTCCATGGAACTTTTTACTATTCATGAGCGTTCTGTTCCGCCCGCCAACTCCTGAGGACATAAGGTTCATTAATAACTTTAAATGACGATCAGGAAGTCCTTTCAATGTTTTTCTCGAGCCTTCACCCAACTATTAAGTCTTAACAGATGCTTGGAACAAACTTACCCTTTTCAAACATGAATGGTTCTACGTTCGATGTCTGCCTGGCTTTGCAAGGCGGTGGTTGGAAGGATATAAGTGTTGTCTTCGCTTTACTTTCAAATTCTCTAATCTGAGTCATATTCTAGATCAACTAACATTATGAATATCAATAGGTGTCCACCCATGTCCAAAGGGCAATAGTTTTTCAAGAGCGATGTCCGCAATTTGTGCAACCCCCGTCAAAGGCAGGGACATCAGACTCCTCATAACCGACGAGTTGTTATCTCTATTTGGGCTACTAAAAGAAGGCCGTAGCATTAGGCTTCTTGGAAGTGCTGCATTACCAAGAAGTGTTGTTGAACAGGAAGAGGATATTAATAACCCCGTCCTGCCCCAATCGAGGGGACTCAGGATGACGCCAAAGAAGGAAAAATTGGGGGTACCCAGATCAATGAGCCTAGCGACGCAGATGCAGGCCCAGGCAAGGCGCCTATGGTCGAACCATCATAGGGCATGCGACCCCACACGCCTGCTAGGAGAAGAAAGAAGCTTGCATATAAGCTTCGCAGGAGAAAAACTGCTAAGGATCCAGTGTTCGTTATCACTTCTGTCGATGAAGAGTCATTTTCCCAACATTTAGAAAGTTCGATGAAAGGGTTTTCAAATCACTAAATTCCTGATGACATTATGAATTATGATTCCCTAACATCAACATCGATGAACTCAATTCTCCCACCAGAAGTGGTAACGACATTCTTCCTACCGGCAAAGGAGAGAAAACTCCCATGAGCAAGGCTGTAGCAACTGGTCCGTTAGGGGGGACACTAGGACACTCACAATCACGTGCACTTCACTACACGAGTTCCATCTATATTTTTTGCAGTGATCACTTATACTTTAGTATTTGGTTTTTTGCAGGTTCGATATCTCCATCCCAAGCTTTTTATCGCTTGAGGGCCTCCTCAATGCAATATGGATCCAAACGTGATTCAAAATCGAGTAGGTATAGAGAAAGGGATGACGATCGAGAAAGAAGTTGTCGCTCGAGGGAATCTTCATATTCAAAACATAAATCCCAATCTCCGTCATCCCATTAGGAAGTGCAACCTAATCTTCCCGTGTATAGTGGCGATCAGACCTCTTTTCATGGTCCTCTAGCTCCCATACCGCCTGAGCAATATTATGGTTCATCCAGCTCTAAGTAGTCCCATGATCGTAAGCCGAGCAAACGTCCAATCGTCGCTTCCGATCTGTCTTTGTCGACCGTTGCTCCTGAAGCTTCCACGACAGAAAAAGTTGCCAAACTTAAGGTCATTTTCCCAAAGATTTGTTTTGATGGGCTTAAGTTCCTCCCCTTCATTCATACAATCCCAGGGACTATCAAAGCAAGCTCTCTCGCATGCGTCAACAATGTTTTCGTGCAGCCTGAATCATTCCAACACTTAGCAGAAAAAATCTCTGAGGCGTCTATCAAGCGACAACATGAGATAGAGCGTCTCAAGCTACAGGCGAACCACGATAATGATATAATTAAGCACCAAGATAATGAGATCTTGGAATCGACGAAAAACTAACTGAAGCAGGAAAGAGTGCCAAGGAAACATTTGAGGTAGTGAGTTGTCTGGAAGCTGCCCATAAAAAGGAACTTGATATCGCCCTCAACCGCAGCAGTGCACTCTCCTTGAAAAAAGATTCCTTCCAAAAGGAGAAAAATATCTTGGCCCGCCGCATTGAGGAGCTTGAAGGGCTTCTTAAGAAAGAGAAGGAAGATAAGATCGAAGCTCAAGAAGAATCCCAAAGATATTGTGAAGTAGTTATTGAGGCCTGGACTTTAAAGATTAAACTTGATGAGTAACTTGCTCAGATTGAAGTCCTCAAGGAAAAGGGGAAGGAAGCGGGTCGAAATGAGATGAGAGAACAGCTCGAGGCCTAAGTAGAGGACGCCATGGAAGCCGGTCAGAATGAGATCAAAGACATGTTCGATCCCTTAATCATCGAATACAATGTTATCCTCCTCCACTGTGATATGAGCTTTCTTGGTGAGGGTTATCTTGAGTCGCTCACCGAGGGCTGGGTGTATATTGTCGAAATGAAAAAGGGAGATCTTGGCAAGCCGATTTAGATGAAGAGAAATTAGTGTGGAAGATCCTTCGTGGAAATGAACCTTTAGACCTTGCCACTCCGATATTTTGACATTCAAAGTTCTTCTAGCAATGGGAAAAATATTGCTAAGTCTTTGGAGTCTGGTCCCAAAGGCCCCTCTTCTTTTCAAGATGCTGGAGCATCAGTTTCTTTCGGCCTAGGATAGGATCTAAGCTACGATCTGGACAAACCTGGTTATCAATCTAAAGTACTGACCCCTATTCTGGAAGGGGGACCCCGACGACAACTAAATGTCAACTAGATGCAGGTATTCCACTCTACTTTCCACTTTTCGATCGATTTCTTTCTACATGTCCAATAGTCATGGGCTTATTTTCTTATTTCTGTGAATCTACGAATCTTCTGAGTCCCTACCAAATTCCAAAAAGTGGTGCTGCCAGGGAGCAACAATCGACTTCAACTGAGATTCCGATGGCCACCGATGCTCCAGGGACTGATGCTCAAGTTCTTGGGGCACTCGATGATGATAAGGCTGAAGATCGGCTGCCACTGGATGAATCTGATGATGTAGTGATCACCGGCACCATTAAACAAACCGATGAGCTCAGCTTAAAGGACCGCATTGAGAGGGAGGAGTTATTAAAGAAACAAGCCAAGTATGAACCCGTTGATGTGGATATTGACAATCCAAATCTCATCCCATTACAAGTCATCCCACTTGGCGAGCCGATTTCTGAAAAACTCCGTTCTACTTTTGAAAGCTCCCCCGCCAAAGGTGGTAAAGGATTGCGGAAATGGATAGGCGGAAGCTCCGATGGCCCCACTCCCGAAAAATCCAAAAAGGAGAGAAGAAAAAAGAAATAGCTATCGTTTCGGCTCTATTTGCACATAGCTTGTATAGTTTTTTTTCTTTTTATTGGTTGTGGTTGTACGTGCACGGCCCCCGTTTTCTGAATAAACTTGTATCACAATTTTGAAGCTTATTATGTAAATAAAAGTTTGTTGTTTTCTATCGAACCCTCGTGTGAATTGTTATCTAAGTAGTTGAGCTATTACTTTCCATTCAATGTACTTGTAATTCATTGCTCATTGCTTTGATGATAATCTGTTAATTCGATCCCAAGGCCTCCATGCGGTCATGGCCCTGAGTCATACCAAACACGGGGATTGAGCCCTAATGTTGTGTTACCGGATTCAGCGGTTTGAGGGATTACACTCCTACTCCCAGTCTTGGGTGAGCAAAGTTAGACGGTAGATGGTCGAACTCCACCCTTTGTGATTTTATACTCCTCCTACTGGTTTCAGGCCGGAGTTCACGGAATAATGAGTGGTCGAACCGCACTTGTCTATTGGTTTATACTCATATCTCCACTCCGGTGATAAGAATCAGTCAGCGGGTGGTCGAATCGCACCCGGCTTATGTTTATACTCCAGTCCGCACTATGGGGCTTTAGAGTTATTTCAAAAAATAGTTGGATTGTACTTTCCTTAATTGATTGATTTTCCCCCAAGGTTTGGAGTTTGATTTAGTGAACGATTGGTCGTGTCACGGTCGCTTTTGATTTATTTCAGTCCCATCACTCGGCGGGATTTATTCGGTCATCGGATGGTCAAGTCACATCCATTCCTCGTTATGTATTCCATCCATCGGGTTATGAACGAGAGTTATCAAATGAACGGTCGGACTACGCTCATATGTTTAATTTAATCGGGAACTAGCGTAATTGGTTAGTTCCGAACTCTGGGAACCTATTTAGACACACTGACATTAGTCAGTTTCGTAATGTAACTAACATGTAATGCTATAGCAAACACAAAAAAAGAAAGTTCAAAACTTTATTTGCTAAGTGGAAGGAAATGACATAATTTGTCTTATTACAAATCAGAAAAATCAAATGTTAAAGAAAATTCTAAAAGTAAATACAACTAAATGAAAAAGAAACAAAATAAGTGAAATAGCGCATAAATTCTCTCGATTCCATGCACTTGGGAGTGTGATGCCATCAATAGACGCTAGCTTGAAAGTTCCCTCTCCAAACCTCTGCTCAATGATGTATGGTCTTTCTCATGTAGGATTCATATGCGACGGGGTAGGAAAAATCCGTTTTAAATGAGATCGCCAATTTCAAAGGTTCTAGGTCGGACTTCAGTGTTGTAGTATTGGGAGACTCGGTGTCGGTGTGCAGCTACCCTCAAATCAGCTTCATCATGCTTCTCATATATAAAGTTTAGAGATTCCAAAAGGAGATCTTTATTTGTTCTGGGATCGTAGTAAGTCACTAGATGGAAGGAACTTCGAGTTCAACAGGAAAAACAGCTTTGGAACCGTAAGCGAGAGCGAATGGAGTATGGCCAGTCGTGGACTTGTGGGTGGTCCTATAAGCCCATAGTGTTTTTGGGACTTCATCCACCCACTTGCCTCTAGCCTTTTCCAAATGCTTCTTCAGAATGGATTTTATGATTTTGTTCACAGCTTCAACTTGCCCATTTGCTTGAGGGTGAGCATCTGACACAAATCGTTTTTCAATAAGATGTCGATGGCAGAAGTCTTTGAACTAAGCACTGTCGAATTGAGTTCCATTGTCTGTTATAGCAGTTTGTGGAAGACCAAAATGATAGATGATGTACCGGACAATGAAGTTGATTACTTTCTTCGTTATGATCGTAGCTAATGGTTTTGCTTTGGCCCATTTGGTGAAGTAATCAATTGCGATGATGGCGTACTTTGCACCACCTTTAGATATCGGCAAGGAACCGATAATATCTATGCCCTACATGGCAAACGGCTATGGACCGAACATTTGTGTAATTTCTATTAGCGGAGCTCTTGGGACTTTTGCATAGATCTGGCACTTGTCGCATCGCCTTACATAATCAGCAGCGTCTCGATTGATGTTTGACCAATAATACCCGTAACGGAGTATTTTCTTTGCTAGAGTTTGCCTCCTAGTGTGATCGCCACATTCCCCTTCATGAACTTATTTTAGGACTCGTTTTATCTTATCATGAGCGATACACCGGGGTGGGGAACGGAAAAACCCTTTCTGTACATAACTCCTTCTAGTGTGATATATCATGAAGCTTTACGAAGAACTTGTCGCTTTTCATTCCTCTGTTCAGGAAGGACTCCCTGTAGCAAACAGTTTTTAATTGGAGTCATCCACGATTCCCTCTCAGGCTCCGTCTCTAGTACTCAGTCGATTTTCATCAGGTTTATACTCGAGGCATTTAATACTTCGACTGGAACCAAGACCATCTGTTGTGCATCTCCGGTGCAAGCAAACTTTGTCGATGAATAAGCCTCTCTATTTTGATCCCGAGGAATGTGCGTAATTTCGTAGTACTCAAAGTCAGTCAACAACTCTTGGACTTGGGTAAGGTACAGAGCAAGCCGTTGTCCTTTAGCTTGGTAATCTCCCCTGACTTGGTATACTACCAATTGTGAGTCGTAAAAGATTTTAAAAGACTTTATTCCCAGTTCTCCAGTGAGTTTAAGTCCAGCAATCAGAGCGTCGTACTCGGCTTCATTGTTTATTGCAGGGAAATCAAGCTTTAAAGCATAGCAAATTGATCGATCTTTGGGAGTTACAAGCACAATCCCAGCTCCAGAATAACGATCATTATATGCTCCAGCTGTATAAAACTTCCACCGTATGGTAGGGATTTCACTGCTCTCCGAGAAATCATCTTGTGCAGTAAATTATTCTATAAAATCTACCAGTGGCTGACCCTGGATAGCCCTCAGGGGAAGATAAGTGATGTCGAATTGGCTGAGCTCGATATTCTACTTGGGGAACCTTCCAGACGTCTCGGGTCGCTGCAGGACCTGTCATAACGGCTTGTTGGTGTAAAATTGATAGGGTGCGCCTGGAAGTAAGGGAGGGCTTTCATGATGCAATCAACAAACATATGCCAGTTTCTCTATCTTCGGATAGTTCCTTTCAACTCCAGTCAATCGCTTGCTAACATAATAGTGGTCTCTAGATTCAATTCTCCTCGCGAAGCAACGTGACACTTATAGCATGTACCGACATGGCTAAGTAGATATATAAATCTTCATGATTCACTAGCTTTGATAAGATGGGGGTCTAACTAAGTGGTTCACCAAAGCTTGGACTACGTCTTTATAATCCCGTGTCCATTCGAAATTCCTTTTACCTCTCTTACTCAAGTTAAATAATGGAATGCATTTATCGGTAGCTCTGGAAATAAATAGGCTTAAGGCAACAACCTTCCTATTCAGGCTCTATACTTGCTTGATAGTCTTTGGCGCTGGGATATTGTGAATAGCTTGGATCTTCTAGGGATTAACTTCGATCCCATGGGCATTAATAATGAAACACAAGAACTTTCCTGATGCAATGCCAAAGGAGAATTTTAGAGGATTAATCTTCATTTTATAATGTTGGAGGATGTTGATCATTTCTGCCAATTCTCTAATGTAGTCGCTAGACTGTTGTGACTTCACGAGCATATCATCCACATATACCTCCATCATTTTTCCGATCTAATCTTTAAACATTCTTTTAACTAGACACTGGTCTCTAATGTGGTCGCTCCAAAATTCTTTAGTCCAAACGACATCACAACATAAGCATATAATCCAACATCAGTAATGAAGCTGGTGTTTTCTTGATCGAGAAAGTGCATCAAGATTTGGTTATATCCTAAGTCTGCATCCATGAAAGATAGCAAATGATGTCCCATGGTCGAGTCTACTAGCTGGTCGATCCTTGGAAGGGGAAAACTGTCTTTCGGGCATGCCTTGTTCAAGTCCAAGTAATGAACGCACGTCCATCATTTCTCATTCGCTTTTCTCACAAGTACAGGATTAGATACCCACCTAGGACAGAGGGCATCGCGAATAAACCCATTGTCTTTGAGTCTATCCACCTCCTCCTTAAGAGTGGCAGATCTTTCTGGATCCATGCCATGTGTTTTTTGTTTTTCCGGGACATGCCTCGGGTCGATATTCAATGCATGGCTCGCAATGGAAGGCGAGATTCCACACATGTCAGAGTGAGTCCAAGCGAACACATCGAGATTCCCTTGGAGAAATCTAGCAAGCTCTTTCATCATCAGGGGGTTGAGCGGCGATCCAATCTTTAGGACCGAGATGGGTCATCGTGGCTGATTGTGATGTAAATCGTTAGCTCAACCGATGCAGCCTTGGTCTCTTTGGGCTCCTCTTCATCATCTCTTGGATCTATATCTCTATAGAGATGACTGTGGCACCATAGCCAAGGCTCAGGCGCTAGTTGTCAATCTTCAGTGGCTTGGATGCGGACTGACTTATCCATATCCTTACCTTTCTCCTTCCATTGGGCATCTCTCAACTCAGCTACATAACAGGCATGTACAGCTGCCTGATCACCATGAACAACTCCAACACCATTATCTGTCCGCAACTTCAAAGTTAAGCACCATGGGGCAAGAGCTACGTGGAACATAGCTAGGGCCAGTCGGCCAAGAAAAGCGTTGTATGGAGAGTCAACATCCAAAACAACAAAAAGGTAGAATCTACACTCTCCTACGGTCACCTTCTCCCAACTCTATAGGTAATTTAACATAACCAACTACTTCAGTTGCTGCACCGTTAAACCCATGAATGTGGTATTTAGACAGTTTCAAGTCCTTGGCTTCCATTCTCATCTGATCATAAGCTTTTTTGAAAATTATATTTACAGAACTTCCACAGTCAACCAATATCCTCCTCACTAAAGCGGGGACGATCATGGCCGAAATGAACATTGGGTCGATCGTTGGATCCTCCACCTTGTCTGCATCTCTATTTCTAAATACGATATCATCTGTCATTGTAAGTTGCTATTTTGCCAGAGTTCCATCTTTCGTATTTGAACAACATTCAAAATCCGTATGCTTAATCGTGCTAGCACAGTGCTCCATTTAATGCCAACTCTTATCATTCGAATGCGATCCTCCGACTATTGTATTGATCACCAATCTTTCACTAGTCCGCACAGGCTCCTCAGCCCTACGCAGTGCTTGTCCTCGGTTGGGGTCAGATGTCCCCTGCCTGCCATGCTGCAGGTTTTCATAAACTGTTGTAACTTCCTTTCTCAAATCAGCTTTCGATAATATCCTAGAGATGAATGCATTCAAGTGTGTTATGCCCATAGCATTCATGAAACCGACAATATTTCCTGGTTTGTTTCCACTTCTCTATTGATTCTTTTGGAGGCAGGTTCCAGTACTGCATGGTATTGCCGGTAAACAAATAGATATTCTTTAGGGACGTATTCAACAGCCTGTAAGTATCATATATCAGAATCCTAGGCTTCCCTCTTCTAGAATCTCTTTTTCGTTCTCGGCTCCTATCTCAGTTTTCTTTTGTTGATTCAGTTTGTTCTAGACATTCACTTGGACTTTTTCAGAGCTATCATCAGACTACTTTACAGTAATATTACCCTGTACTCCCTCTCCACTCAGTACCACAACATTCTTCTTCCTGTAGGATCTGTCTTCCTCCTTCTTCAAATACTGAGCCACTTTTGCGTAAAAGCGTTCCAACGTTGTGGGTGGCTTACCAGCTAACCAATCACCAAAATCAGATTCTAGATCAATCCCTCTTGACGTGGCCTTCAATATTGCATGGTCATTCGGATTACTGATTTCTGTAACAGCTGTATGGAATCTATTTAAATAATCTTTCAACGATTCTCCCGGAGCCTGGATCACGCTGGACAGGGACATCACATCTTTGGGGAGAGCATGCATTTGAAACTGCTCCACAAACCTTGTTGACAAATCATCAAATCTAGAGATCAACCATGGGGGTAACCTTGTAAACTACATCGTTGCTATTCCAAAGAGAGTTATGGGAAAACATCTACACTTGGTTGCATCATCTTCTCGTGCGAAATCCATTAGCCATTCATATCTTATGATGTGCTGCCTAGGGTCGGTTCTTCCTTCGTAGGCAGGCATCGACGACATGTTGAACTTCCTTGGATACTCTACATGTAGTACATTATCATTGAACTGGGTATAGGTTCTCGAGATTCCCCAGTCATCATTGGTCAAGCCTTGGCTCTCTCTCATAAATTGTCTGACCATAGTGGACAAGTCTGGCGTTTGGATAGTTGGTGCTAAGCGGTGGTTGTGTTCCACCTCACGTAAATGGTCCGTTCGATGTCTACGGGCCGTCCCATGCCTTCTTGGTTTAACATCTTCTCGATATGTATCTTGTAAACTCACTTCTTAGTCATTTCGGGGAAACACTTGGTCAACATTTAACTAAACTCCATCATCCAAATCAGCCGCAGCAGCTCTAGCTTGAATCCCAATGTGCATAGGTAAGTTCCCTCCTCTGGGGGAGGGATCGATACCGATCCTTATGGAGGGATCGACATCGATTGGTCCTGGCAAACCATGATGGTCTGCCTGTTGACGCCCCGAAGTTTCTACGCGCTATTTTTCTATTTTGCGGTGCCTATATCTGCGATACTCATCCGATGAACTAGAACTCTCTGATGCCCAGTAAGGGGTAGGGTCCCTCCTAGCTTTTCCTACTGTTACTGAGTGAGTTGGTTCATTATATGGATATTAGTTTAAATTTTCTAATTTAATTGGTTGTGGATATCCATTAGTTCTCCCATCAAATCTTGGAACTTGGCTTTTGTAATAGAATCGGTTGGATTCTAGACTTCAACTGGTTCATCATTCACATCCATTGGTTGACTGCTTGGGATTCCTTGCTGGATACTAGCGTTCTCGTTTCCTTCCACGTTCTGAGAAGTAGATCTAGTGTTCCTTACCAATGTTGATAGCTTTGATTAGATTTTAGCAAATCTAAGTAGAGCGAGCAAACTTCTTGGAGATAACTATGGATCTCGTTTGAGGGATTTATGCAATCCAGTAGCAACAAAGAGATCCTGATAAGCTGAGAATCAACGTTCTCAGTGAAAGCACCAAAATGTTTGCACCAAAAATTGGCACAACTACCCAATAGAAACTTTTTGAAGAGAATTAAGTGAAAAATAAAATGGAAACACTGGATAATAACAAAGAAACAGCAATTAATTGAAAGAATAACACACACACAATGATTTATAGTGGTTCGGCATTGTTTGCCTACGTCCACTTTAAATAGATTGCTTTATTAATTACTTTATAATTTGAGTACAAGAGGGATCAAATAAAAATCCTTAGTTACAAAAGAGTATAAAGTAACTAGCAGCGTAAAAGTCCCAAAAATGAATGACCAAGCCAGTATTTATAGATGAAGATGGCCAAATATCTCTCTAAAAACTCGGCAAAAAGACCCTGAAAAACCATATGGGCCCACAAGAGGGGTCGCATGGCCTAATTCCTAAAGAAGAGGGATTGGTACGGATCCTTTCTTTGGTTGAATTTTGGGGTGCGATCCCTATGGTGACTCGCTCATGCTAAAATATGCTTAGCCTCCAAATTTCATGCCAATTGGATCAGTGGAGCTCGAGTTATTGCTTGATCTTTACTTCAATATGCTTTGTATGCTGCTTTTTGTCGATCCCTTCTATGGGAAGTATACCGATCCCTCCAATTTCATCCCCTTGAGGTGTGATTCCTAGGATCCCTATGTCTTGCTCACAATATTTCATATGCATTGGACCTATGGATCTTGAGATATTAATTATGTTCTATAGGAATGCTCTCATACCCTAGAACATGACAATCCCTATCATTTAAGCCAATTTATGTCGATCGCTCCCAGGAGTTGAACCATATTTCTTATTTTGAACACTCTGCCTTGCATATCCATCAAGTTCATTCAACATTGACTTCATGTTACCATCTGTACTTGACTTCTGGGCCCCACAATCATCACTCTAGGGTCATCTGCCTTGATGGCAGTCGAATCCGACTGGTGTAATCAGTTCAATATAGCCGAGTTAAAATGTCGGATAACACATGATATATCTCGAAGCTTGTCGAAGGATTATTCGTTGTTCACTCCTTCTCTTTGGAAGGCTTCCTCTTTGTAAATAATCCCAAATCGGAGTCATCCCTGGCTCCCATTCAGGCTCAGTCTCCTTGATCCAATTAACATCTGTCTGGTCGATGCTTGGAGCTAAAAATACTTCCACTGGAACCAAGCCCATGAGCTGTGCATTTCTGTAACTTTCCAACTTAGCAAGCGAGTCGGCTTTCTCATTTTCCTCTTTGGGAATATGAGTAATCGTGTAATATTCAAAGTCGTCAAGTAGCTCAAGAACCCGATTTAAATAGGGAGCTAGCCTTGCTCCTTTCGCCTGATACTCTTTTCGAACTTGGCTTACCACTAGCTCGGAGTCACAGAAAATGTGTAAAGTCTTTATTCTCAGTTCCTTTGCAATCTTGAGTCCAACATTCAAGGCCTCATATTCAACTTCGTTATTCGTTGCCGGAGAATCGAGTTTCAAGGGGTAGCTGATTTGATGTTCTTTAGGAGTAACGTGCTCAACTCCAGCACCGAAACATCGATCTTTAGATGCACCATTCATGTACATCTTCCATTCAGCTTCTTTTTCTCCACTGCTCTCCGAAGGATCATCTCGTGTAGTGAACCGGCTACAAAATATGCCAAAGCCTGAACCTGGATTGCTCTTCGAGGGTGATAAATGATATCGTATTGACTCAATTCAATGTTCAATTTTAACAGCCTTCCAGAAGTATCAGGTCGTTGCAAGACTTGTCGTAAAGGCTAGTCGGTAAGGACATTGATCAAATAAGGTTAGAAATAGGGCAGAGTTTTCTCGAAGCGATCAACATACAGTATGTGAGCTTTTCCAGTCTTGGGTAGTTTCTTTCTGCTCCTATCAACCGCTTGCTAATGTAGTAGACCGATCGTTGGATGTGAGACTCCTCACGTACAAGTGCGGTGCTTAGAGCATGCACCGATATCGCCAGATATAAGAACAAATCCTCATCATCCACCAGTTTTAGAGAATGAGAGATCTCTTCAAGTTATCCACCAGATCTTGGAATGCATCTTTGCAGTCTTGATTCCACTCGAAGTTTCTCTTTCCCTTCTTGATCACCTCAAAGAAAGGGATGCATTTGTTAGTGGCTTTGGAGATGAATCGACTTAGGACGGCGACCTTTCCATTTAAGCTTTGGACCTACTTGATCATCTTTGGGGCTTCGATCTCTGTCAAAGCCTTTATTTTTTCATGATTGGCTACAATCCTATGGGAGTTAATAATGAAACCCAAGAATTTCCCTAATGCCATGCCAGAAAAGCACTTCAAGGATTGAGCTTCATCCCGTATTGTCGAAGGACACCAAACATCTTTGCTAGATCATCAACGTAATTTAACACCGTGACTTCACAAGCATACCGTCTACGTAAACTTCCATTAATCATCCAATCTGATCTTTGAACATCCGGTTCACAAGTCTTTGGCAAGTCGCTTCTGCATTCTTTAACCCAAAGGGCATGACCAGATAGTAGTAGAGTTCGAGGTCGGTGATGAAGCTAGTGTGTTCTTGATCTGAGACCTGCATCGAGATTTTATTCAGAGTATGTGTCTGTTGTCTGGCATTTTGACCGGGCTATGTCCGAAACGATTGGACAAGTTAGACTCGACTGTCATCAAGGCCAGTAAGCCCAAAGCAATGATTGTGTGGTCCAGAAATCAAGTGCAGATGGTTATATAAAGCCATTATCGAGCGGAATCAAGGGATATGCTATATAGAATGTTCTAAGTATGGAATATAGTTTAATCTGGAAAAGGGATCGGTTGTGACCCTTCTCAACCAAAGGGATCATATTACTTCAGCTAAACAAGTGAAACTCAATGGAAAACAATCGATATCTCAAAATTCAAAAGTCCAATGCACATGAAACTTTGGAATAAGATGTGGGGACCCTAGGGAGTCCACCCTATGGATCGCACCCTAAAAGGAGCAAGCAAGAGGGATCGGCCAGAATCAGGTAACAACACACTTTACATCAATGATCGATCAATAACTGAACATCTACAAGTCCAATTGACATGAAACTTGGAGGCTAAGAATAATACAACATAGAGAAGCTCCCATAGGGACCACACCCCCGAACTCCTCCATAATAGGGATCAGCTCCGCTCCTTATTTCTTGGGATTTGGGCCATGCAATCCCTTCTATGGGCCCCTATGGCATTGGAGATCCTTCTACCGAATTTTCAGGTAGATATTTCACCATCTTCCTCTATAAACACAGACTTGATTGTTCATTTTTGGGATTTTTGCTCTACTTGTTGCTCTGTACTCTACTTGTTGCTCTGGATTTTCATTCGATCCCTATTGTACTCAATTTACAAAGTGATTGATAAAGCGATCTCTTCAAACTCGACGTAGGCAAACAACGCCGAACCATTATAAACTAACGTGTCTCTGTTATTTGCTTATTTCTTATTGCTTTACTATTATATTCCCTCCGTTTACTTTTAGTATTCTTTATTTATTTCTCCACACAAACTCTATTTGGTGTTTGTGACCAATTTTGGCGCAAACATTTTGGTGCTTTCATTGAAAAAAGAGCTTCTCGGCTTTATTTGCATCCCTTTGCTGCTACTGAATTTCAAAAATCCCAGGAAGAGATCCAGAACTTTCTTCAAATAGTTTATCCGTTCTATCCAGATTTGAAAAAGTCTAAGGAAAACTATCAACAATGGCTAGGAACACCAGATCTACCTCTCATAACATGGAAGGAAACAAGAACGCTAACGTCTAGCAAGGAGGCCAGAACAATCTATAAGTGGATGTTAATGCTACAAATCTAGTTGATGTCCAGAATCCAGCTGATTCCATCACAAGGGCTGATTTCCAGAATCTGATAAGAGTGTCATGGATTGCTGCCAATAGTTGAACCAGCAGATTCAAGCCAATATCAATTTAATGAATCAACTCATAGATCAACAATGTGGGAAAACTAGGAGGGAGCCAACTCCCTATTCTGCATCGGAGATCTCTACTTCATCAGATGATTATATCAGACGCAGTTGTCGCGTAACTAATGGATATCACACAGAAGCATCTGGACATCAACAAACAAGCCTACGCGGGTTACCAGGATCGATCGGACCCGATCCCTCCTCCAAAGGAGGAAGTTGCATCTTCCTGGTAAAGCACAAGCTGGAGCCGCCGTGGTTAATTTGGATGCTGGAGTTCAGGTGGATGCAGGCCATATACCTCCTCGAAATGATGATGAAGTGAATGCACATGATATGTATCGATAGGATGTTGGGCCAAGAAGGCATGGAATGACCCCTAGACATCGACCGGACCATTCATGTGAGGTGGAGCACGACTGCCGCTTGGTTTCAGCTATCCAAATGCCAGAATTGATGGATATGATCAAGCAGCTAGTAAGGGAGAGTCAAGGCTTGACCAATATCCTGTTCACTAACAATATCCTACATACGGAGTATCCAAGGAGGTTCAGCATGCCATCGATGCCTGCCTACGAGAGAAAGACCGACCCTAGGTAACACATCATGAGATATAAATGGCTAATGGATTCCACACGAGTTGATGATGTCACAAAATGCAGATGTTTTCCTATTACTCTCTCTGGCATAGCAACGATGTAGTTTATGATATTACCTGCACAGTCAATCTCTAGATTTGACGATTTGGCAACAAAATTTGTGGAGCAGTTCTGTATGCATGTAACTTGCCTAAAGATGTAATGTCCCTAACAAGCATTATCCATGCTCCGAGAGAATCGCTGCAAGATTATTTGGAGAGATTTCATATGGCCATCACAGAAGTCAATAATCCGAACGACCATTCAATATTGATGGCGAAAACAAAAGGGATTGACCCAGAATCTGACTTTGGCATTTGGTTAACTGGCAAACCACCTGCAACATTGGAGCATTTCTATGCAAAAGCATCTTAGTATTTGAGGAAAGAGGAAGCTAGATGCTCTAGGAAGAAGAATGTTATGGGACCAAGTGGAGAGGGAGTGCAGAGTAACATTACGGTGAAACAATTCGGAGAGAGTTCCGAAAAATTTCAAGTGAATGTCGAAAATAATCTGAATCAGCAAAAGACAAGCAGTGATACGAACCGTGAATGAAAGAGGGATTCTGGAAGAGGAAAGCCTAGGATTCCAATGTTTGATACCTACACACCACTGAATACATCTCTAGAGAACGTTTACTTGTCTACGTGCAATACCATGCATTATATGGAAGCCACCTTCGAAACAATTGATGGAGAAACAAAAGCAGACTGGAAAATATTGCTCTTCCACGAATGTTATGGTCACAACATGAATGAATATAGACATCTTCAGGATGTTATCGAGAAACTAATTCGGGAAAGTAAACTACAACAGTTTGTTAAAGCCCCGTAGGATGGCTGGAAGGGACATCCAACCACAACCGAGGAAAAGCGCTGCACAGGGCTGAGGAGCCTGTTTGGACTGGTGGAAGGTTAGCGGTCAATACAATAGTTGGAGGTCAACACCCAGTTGATAAGAGCCGACACTAGATGGGGTTCTATGCTAGCGCAATCAAGCATATGAATTTTCAGTGTTGTTTAAATACAAAAGATGGGGCCCCGATAAAACAGCATCGTACAACGACACAAGGGAGATATTTCACCATCTTCATCTATAAATACAGACTTGATTGTTCATTTTTGGGATCTATACTCTTCTTGTTGCTCTGTACTCTGCTTGTTGCTCTGGATTTTCATTTGATCCCTATTGTACTCAGTTTACAAAGTGATTGATAAAGCGATCTCTTCAAACTCGACATAGGCAAACAACGCCGAACCATTATAAACTAATGTGTCTCTGTTATTTGCTTATTTCTTATTGCTTTACTATTATATTCCCTCTGTTTACTTTTAGTATTCTTTATTTATTTCTCTACACAAAATCAATTGCGTGTTTGTGACTAATTTTGGCGCAAACATTTTGGTGCTTTCACTGAAAAAAGAGATTCATGGCTTTATTTGCATCCTTTGCTGCTACTAGATTGCACAAATCCTAGGAAGAGATCCAAAACTTTCTTCAAATAGTTTATCCGTTCTATCTAGATTTGAAAAAGTCTAAGGAAAACTATCAACAATGGTTAGGAACACCAGACTACCTCTCATAACATAGAAGGAAACGAGAATGCTAACGTCTAGCAAGGAGGCCAGAACAATATATCAGTGGATGTTAATGTTACAAATCCAGTTGATGTCCAGAATCCAGCTGATTCCATCACAAGGGCTTATTTTCAGAATCTGATAAGAGTATCATGGGTAGCTGCCAATAGTTGAACCATCAGATTCAAGCCAATATCAATTTAATGAATCAACTCAGAGATCAACGTGGGAAAATTAGGAGGGAGCCAACTACCTATTTTGCATTGGAGAGCTCCACTTCAACAGATGATTATATCAGACACGGATGTTGCATAACTAATGGATATCACGCAGAAGCATCTGGACATCAACAAACGAGCCTACTCGGGTTACCAGGATCGATCGGACCCGATCCCTCCTCCAAAGGAGGAAGTTGCCTCTTCCTGGTGAAGCACAAGCTGGAGCCGCCGTGGTTAATTTGGATGCTGGAGTTTAGGTAAATGCAGGCCAGATACCTCCTCGAAATGATGATGAAGTGAATGCACATGATATGCATCGATAAGATGTTAGGCCAAGAAGGCATGGATTGGCCTCTAGACATCGACCAGACCATTCATGTGTGGTGGAGCACGAGTGCCGCTTGGCTTCAACTATCCAAACGCCAGACTTGATGGATATGATCAAGCAACTAGTAAGGGAGAGCCAAGGCTTGACCAATATCCTGTTCACTAACAATATCCAATATGCGGAGTATCCAAAGAGGTTCAGCATGCCATCGATACCTGCCTACGAGAGAAAGACCGACCCTAGGTAACACATCATGAGATATAAATGGCTAATGGATTCCGTACGAGTTGATGATGTCACAAAATGCAGATGTTTTCCTATTACTCTCTCTGGCATAGCAACGATGTAGTTTATGATATTACCTGCATAGTCCATCTCTAGATTTGATGATTTAGCAACAAAATTTGTAGAGCAGTTCTGTATGCATGCAACTTGCCTAAAGATGTAATGTCCCTAACAAGCATTATACGTGCTCCGAGAGAATCGCTGCATGACTATTTGGAGAGATTTCATACGGCCATCATAGAAGTCAATAATCCGAATGACCATTCAATATAGATGGCGAAAACAAAAGGGATTGACCTAGAATCTGACTTTGGTGTTTGGTTAACTGGCAAACCACCCGCAACATTGGAGCATTTCTATGCAAAAGCAGCTTAGTATTTGAGGAAAGAGGAAGCTAGATGCTCTAGGAAGAAGAATGTTATGGGACCAAGTGGAGAGGGAGTGTAGAGTAACATTACGGTGAAACAATCCGGAGAGAGTTCCGAAAAATTTCAAGTGAATGTCGAAAATAAACCGAATCAGCAAAAGAAAGGCAGTGATATGAACCGTGAATGAAAGAGGAAAGCCTAGGATTACAATGTATGATACCTACACACCATTGAATACATCTCTAGAGAACGTTTACTTGTCTACGTGCAATACCATGCATTATATGGAAGCCACCTTCGAAACAATTGATGGAGAAACAAAAGAAGACTGGAAAATATTGCCCTTCCACGAATGTTATGGTCAGAACATGAATGAATATAGACATCTTCAGGATGTTATCGAGAAACTGATTCGTGAAAGTAAACTACAACAGTTTGTTAAAGCCCGGTAGGATTGCTAGAAAGGACATCTGACCCCAACCGAGGAAAAGCGCTGCATATGGCTGAGGAGCCTGTGCGGACTGGTGGAAGGTTAGTGATCAATACAATAGTTGGAGGGCCACACCCAGTTGATAAGAGCTGGCACAAGATGGAGTGCTATGCTAGCGCAATCAAGCATATGAATTTTGAGTGTTGTTCAAGTACAAAAGATAGGGCCCGGACAAAACAGCAGTGTACAATGGCAGACGACATTATATTCAGAAACACAGATACTGATAAGGTGGAGGAACTGACAATCGACCCAATGGTCATTTTGGCCATGATCGGCCCTACCTTAGTGAGGAGTATCTTGGTTGACTCTGGTAGTTCCGTGAATATAATTTTTAGAAAGGCTTACAATCAGATGAGGATGGAAGCCAAGGATTTGAAACTGTTTAGAACCCGCATTCATGGCTTTAACGGTTCTGTGATCGAAGCTGTTGGTTATGACAAATTGCACGTGCAGTTGAGAGAAGGTGACCGCAGGAGAGTGCGGATGTTGCCATTTGTTGTCTTGGATGTTGATTCTCCATACAATGCCTTTCTGGACCGACAGGCCTTAGTTGAATTCTAGGCAATCCTTGCCCCATGGTGTGTGACTTAGAAGTTCCCAACTGATAAAGGTGTTGGTGTTATGCATGATGATTAGGTAGCTGGACGTGCCTGCTATGTAGCCAAGCTAAGAGAGGCCCAGTAGAGAGAGAAAGGTAAGGGTGTGGATAAGTCTCTCCGCATCCAAGAAACTGAAGATTGACAACCAACGCTTGGGCCTTGGCTCGGGCACCATAGTCGGTTCTATATTTGAGCAATAATAAAGAGGAGCCCAAAGAAGCGAAGGCTACATCGGCTATGCTAACTATTGACATCACGTCAGCCATGACGACCAATCACGGGTCCGAAACATTGGATCAACGCTTAGCCCCCCGATGATGAAAGAACTTGTTGGTTTTCTCCGAGCGAATCTTGATGCGTTCGCTTGTACTCATTCTGATATGTGTGGGATCTCATCTACCAGTGCGAGCCACGCATTAAATATCGACCCGAGGCATGTCCCGGTGAAACAAGAAAAATGCATGGCATTGATCTGGAGAGATATGTTGCCCTTAAAGAGGAGGTGGATAAGCTCAAAAGCAATATGTTTATTCGCGACGCCCTCTACCCTAATTGGGTATCCAATCCTCTATTTGTGAGAAAGGCAAATAGAAAGTTGGGAACGAGCGTTGGCTATTTGGACTTAAATAAGGCGTGTCCAAAAGACATTTTTCCTCTTCCAAGGATCGACCAGCTAGTGGACTCAACAGCAGGACACGGGTTGCTATCTTTCATGGATGCATACTCCGAATATAACCAAATCCCAATGCACATTCCCGACCAAGAGCACACCAGCTTTATTACCGACGTTGGATTTTATTGCTATGTGGTAATGCCATTTGGATTGAAGAATGCTGGAGCAACTTATCAGCGCCTGGTCAACCGAATGTTTAAAGATTATATTGGAAAGACGATCGAGGTATACATGGATGATATGCTCATGAAATCATGACGATCAAGCGACCACATTAGAGACTTAGCAGAAATGTTCGATATCCACTGATATTACTAAATGAAGATCAATCCTCTGAAATATTCTTTTGGCGTTGCATCAGGAACATTCTTGGGTTTCATCGTTAATTCTCGCAGAATCAAAGTTAATTCCTAGAAGATTCGAGCAATTTGCTACATCCAAGCGCCAAAGACTAACAAATAAGTACAGAGCCTAAATAGGAAGGTTGCCTCCCAAAGCCTATTTAATTCCAGAGCCACCGATTAATGCATTCCTTTCTTCGAACTTGATTAGAATGGGGAAAAGGAACTTTGAATGGACATAGGATTGTGAAGATGCATTCCAAGCTTTGGTGAACCACTTAGATAGGCCTTCCATCTTGTCAAAGCCGGTGGATCACGAAGACTTGTGTACCTACTTGGCCGTGTCCGTACATGCTATAAATGCCGCATTGCTTCGCGAGGAGAATCGAACCCAGACACTGGTCTATTATGTTAGCAAGTGGTTAACAGGAGCTGAAAGGAACTATCCGAAGATAAATAAATTGGTGTATTGCTTATTGATTGCTTCTCGAAAGTTTGGCCCTTATTTTCAAGCTCTTCTCATCAACGTTTACACCGATCAACCATTATGACAGGTCCTACAGCGACCTGAGACGTCTAGAAGGTTACTCAAGTGGAACATCAAGTTAAGCCAATTCAACATCACTTATCTCCCTCAGTGAGTTATCCAAGGACAGGCACTGGCGGACTTTATAGCAGAATTCACTGCACTGGATGATCTCCCAGAGAGCAGTGGAGCCCTTGGCATTCGATGGAAAATGTATACGGATGGAGCATCCAATGATCATTTTTTGGAGCCGGAGTCATGCTAGTAACTCTAGAGGATCGATCAATTTGCTATGCCTTGAAGCTTCACTTCCCTACGATGAATAACGAAGCCTAATATGAAGCTCTGATTGCTGGACTCAAACTTGCCGGAGAACTGGGAAAAAAATCTCTTGAAATATTTGACGATTCTCGGTTGTTGATATATCGGGAGATTACCAGGCTAAAGGACAGTGACTCGCTCCGTACCTTATCCGAATCTAAGAGTTATTGACTGACTTTGAGTATTATGACATCCTGCACATTCCACGGGACCAAAAGAAAGAGGCGGACTCATTGGCAAAGTTTGCTAACACCGGGGATGCACAACAAATGGGCTTGGTTCTAGTCGAAGACTAGACGTTCCGAGCATAAACAAGATGGAAATCGACTGGGTATTAGAGAGAGAGCCCGAGAAGGAGTCGTGGATGACTCCGATTAAAGATTATTTGCTACAGGATGTCCTTCCTGAATGGAGGAATGAAAGACGACAAATCTTCGACAAAGATTCACGATATATCATTCAAGAAAGATTCATGTAAAGAAAGGGTTTTTCAATTCCCCTGATTTGTTGCATCGCTCATGATGAAATAAAATGAGTCCTAAAGGAAGTTCATGAAGGGGAATGTGGTCATCACACTGGAGGGCAAACCCTAAAAAAGAAAATACTCTGTTATGGGTATTACTGGCCAACAGTCAACCGAGATGCATCTGATTACGCTAAGCAATGTGACAAGTGCCTGATGTATGCAAAAGTTCTGAGAGCTCCACCGACGGAAATAACACAAATGGTCAGTCTATGGCCGTTTCCCACATGGGGCATAGATATTATCGGTTCCTTATCGATTTCAAAAGGTAGTGCGAAGTACCCCATCGTAGAAGTTGATTACTTCACCAAATAGGTGGAGGCAGAATCTTCAACCATGATCATAATGAAGAAAGTAATCAACTTTATCGTTCGGAAAATCATTTGTCATTTTGGCCTTCCATGAACTATTGTAACAGATAATGAAACTCAATTCGACAGCGTTGAATTCAAAGACTTCTGTCATCGGTATCATATTGAAAAATGATTTACGGCAGTTGCTCACCCTCAAGCAAACAGACAAGTTAAAGCTATGAACAAAATCATAAAGTCCATTCTAAATAAACGATTGGAAAAGGCTAGAGGCAAGTGGGTGGATGAACTCCCAACATCACTATGGGCTTAAAAAACCACCCATAAGTCTACATCTGGCCATAATTTACTCGCCCTTGCTTACGGCTCTGAAGCCATCATTCCTATTGCACTCGAAGTCCCTTCTCATCGAGTGACTTAGTACAATCCCAGAAAGAGTAGAGATGTCCTCTTAAAATCTCTAGACTTGGTAGATGAGAAGCGCGAAGAAGCTTATTAGAGGGCAGATGCACATCGACATCTAGTCGTCCGATACTACAACACTAAAGTTCGACCTAAAACCTTTGAAATCGACGATCTCGTCTTGAAGCGGGTTTTTCCTGTCCCGTCACACATGAAGTATTCTATTTGGAAAGGACCGTATGTTATTGAACAGAGGCTTGGAGAAGGAATTTTCAAGCCAACGACTGTTGATGGCGTCACTTCTAAGGGTTCACTTAGTTTATTCTTTTTCATTCAGTTGTATTTAATTTCTGAATTTGCTTTAGCAGTTGGTTTTCCAGATATGTAATAAGACAAATTATGTCATTTCTTTTCCATTTGGCAAATAAAGTTTGAAATTTCCTTTATATCTGTGATTGTTGTAGCATTACATATTAGTTATGATACCTGACTAACTAATATTAACGGCAGGTTTCAATCCTCCACTGGCTATAACTATTGAACCATTGCTTTGATTGGCCTTCAATTTCTTCCTTTGCAAAACTTTCAAACTCATCTTCAATTTGGAAATATTCCAATCGTACAAATTCAAAAGTTTTTTTGTTGGTAGCGCTGTGATCTGTTGGACTTGAACTATGTAATATTTTTTGATTGTGATGATAATACACTTATAACTTAGAAGTTTACTATCCTTTCACTTTTAAAAGAAAGATAAACAAAAGAAAGTGGAGAAAATTTGTGAAAATAATTATATTATGTTTTTAGAAAAAGTTAATTAACATTTTGGCAACTCCAAACCACAGGTGTTCACAGATTTCAATTTCCTTCGTTTTTTGTTTTGTTTTTTCGTATATCAGATATTTACTATTTTTCGGATAAAAATGCGGACCGGTTTAGATATTTTAAGGTATCCATTCACTAGAATATGCTTAGGTATTTAGAAAATGTTGATTAACATTTGACTATGCCAAACCATGGATGTGCTTTCAGGTTATGTATGTTACATAGTTTTATTTAAAAAAAAAAGTCATATAGTTTCAAATTATTGGCAAGTTTTCTTTCCAATGCCCTTTGAAAGTTACAATATATCAACACAAAATCCAACTTAGAAACAGCAAACTAATTCACACGCTACGTCTATGTTATTCATCAATGCTTCTCCTTAGTCGGCCTTGCTTCTAAACCGCCACCATTTCTCTTTTCAAGCGTATACGGCATGTGAGTCCCAAGTATTTTATCCCAAGTAATAAAAAATGGCTGTGAAAAGTTGTACTTAGTACCATGGAGTTGATGATGCACGTCATGGTAGGCTGTATTGTTCCAGAAGAACACATGAAATACGTTCCCAGGTAGCCACAACCCGCAATGGTCATCTATGCCTTTAATAGCGCAAAAAGAAAAGAAGAAAATGGAAGTTCTAGGAGTCATTCCAGAGAACAAAAAGGCCAGTGCACCACCGATAGTGTCCAGGAGAAAGCCTTCTATTGGGTGGTTGTATTGTGCTCCAAATGAGTAAGGGACAACTAGTCTGTGATGCCAAGAGTGTACATGCTTGTACAAGAACTTGTTCATGTGCATGTACCTGTGCCAAAAGTACTGCCACGTGTCCACCACAAACATGCCTATGAAGAACTGGCAACCTATAACCATGAAGGAGGATGATGAAGTTGATTCAGGGTGCTTCAAGTGTATAGGACCTGCCTCATCTCTATTTGTAAACTGTCATACAGTATCAAATACGTTATTATGGGCTATATAAGAGAAAAGGTATATCAACTTATTTCAAGAGGTTTTAGTGTACTTACTTTGAAAAGAAGAATGGCAACGGTGGATTGCATGAGCTGTTGGCAAAACACAGCGATGGCAACTTTGCGCTTGGGTACTAAATTCCGAGCATCTTCCTCTACTCTTGAATGAAGGCGGTAGTTGTCTAGTGATCCAAGCATCAGATACAAACCTGAATAAGCCCAATAGACAACAACTGGAACTACAATGGCTAGCAAATCATCAGTGGGCATGTTATAGTAAGCCATTGATTTTTGCACGTATAGGTTATTTGTAAAGTTTTCTCTTTCAGACCCTTTGTTTTGTGAAGAGTTTGGTGGAGATTAAGTTTGCTTATATAGGCAAATGGAATGATATTATTCATATTATTCTTTGCTATTTGTTATATCTAGTTACTTAAATGTAAGTGCGGATATTTCCAAGTGTCCGTTTCAATAATTGAATACATGCGGTATTTTGACCATAAAATTCACGAATTGAATTAGCAAACGGTATTGAAATCTCTGGTTCACAGAGAAACACCCATAATAACTGGAACTAAATCATAAATGACATCAAACTTTAACCTAAACCCCAAAGATATTTTGGGCGTATAATTTGTTTAATGTTTCAATTTTAAACCGAATCGCTAACAACAAAAGAAATAAATAAAATTTTAGCGAGTTCAAATAACTATAAGAAGTTGTTCGATTCGTATTACTGTTAATACAAATTATTCGCATTAAAATAAACAATGAAATAAGTGAAATGCAAAATGTATAAATTTGACCAACACAATCTTTTGTAAGTAATCATTGTCAACAAATTAATTAGACCAACACAATGTTTTGCATCTAAAAAGTAGCGTTTTTTACTTGTACATATACTTGTCCATGAAAGCCAAGACTCTTAAAGTTTGCAACATTCCACTTACAATCGGATCGGCTCTGCACGTGAAGTCGTGAACACATGTTCTGTACCTTGTGCTAGTGAATATCATTTGAACAGAGATTAAACAATACATTGTTAATGCATTCATATTTCAAGGACTGTAAAATTTCATTAAAATCAAGTTAGTTTCCTTCTATCATTTTGCTATTTATTGGCTTTTTATTTTGTAACAACAGTGTATTTTAGCTGAAATGTACAAATATTTTAATTACATCTGTATATACATGCGATAGTTTTACACGCATTACCTGAGTACGTTACTACGTAGATCATAAAAGTCCTAATTTGACGATAAAAATAAATTATTATTTCATGGCGATAAATCAAATTTCTTGACCTTGTAAGTCAATATTTATCATATAACTATAGATTGATGACTTTTACTCATTTACATATATACTAACTATATTTTATCGATTACTTTTATTTCGAGTTACCCTTAAGTTTCAAAAGCAATGCTCAAACAAAGAATGTGTCAATGGAGATATCAAATTTCTAACATACGTTCAATACACACATTTAATGAAGTTTATTGTGTATGTATTATTTTCAAAGTCTAAACTTTTATGCAGCTGGCATAACAACTTGGTTTGGTGGGTCACCACAAAAAACAATTCAGTGGTTGAAGGTGTAGCTCAGATTTTTAATTTTTAATTTCTTATTGTGTTTTCATCCAAAAAATGCTTCTTTCTCAAAACTAAAATTCACCCTATAAAGTCGTTGAATCTGAATCACAAAACACAAGCTTTCAAATATTTTAAAACACAACGGTTATCTATTTTCTATATTAAATTCAAACTTCTTTCAAAACACAACAGAAATCCCATAGTGTACAAAAAAAATTAAAAGTAAAATAATAAAATTATTTTTTCAACCGTATTTATAAAGACGAAAATTTAAGCAAATACTTAGTTGTGTAAAAAAAATTGTTAGTCAAAAATTAACTTGAAAGTCTTTTGAATCATTTGATCGATTGTTTTATTTCATATTTTCATCATCAATCGTTTTTCATTCAAAACAACAAGTGTGTTTTTAATTTTATGGTGATTTGTATCTTTCAGAAAATGATATGAATGGTGTATGATAAACATTACAATTTGTTAATTTACATTACACCATCATCAAACTTTATATAATTTAAATTTGTGTCAGCCACTTGATAATTAAGCTCATTCAGAAAAGTAAAAGCTTGCAGCAACAAATCTAAGATTTACACTTAAAAGAAAAATATAGTATATGAAATAAAAAGTAAACCGACATGTTTGACTTTGTCAAATTTCATTCATAAATCTTAAATTGTCTTCAAGACAAAAAATAATAATAATAATAATAAATTACTTTGGCTTTAGAGTTTTAAATTTTTGTTTTATGATTATAGTTGGGATAGTGTACGAATGTTTCTTTTCTGGGGTGGTTTAGAGATGAGTAAGAAAATAGATTTAGACGGTGATAAGAAAGATCTGATAGATAATAAAAATTCATCGATGGTAAGAATTATTTTTTTATTTTCTGTACGAACAGTAGCACGCTTTCTTATTATATCCAGTGCCAGAGGTCGATATTTTCGAACAAAATTAAGTAGTACAGCGTTGATACCAAAAAAAACGAAGACTCAAAGTCAGTACGTCAAAGCTCCAAGTGAGCATGCATGCATGGAACATGAAACACATGTAGCGTTGATACTAATACTTTACAGTTATCCATTTCAGGTTCTGGTATTTTGGAAGCGGTATATAATTGCATCATTGCTAATCCAGAAAGACATAATTTCACAACATTAAATTGATTCATTCTCATTACCTTGTCATATTCATTACTACATTAAATTGATTCATTTTATATTGTAAAACGTTGTAGCGAATGTTGTTATGTAGTTGTTGCATGCTTCTATCTGACCAATCATATGGGTACCTAGATATTCTTGAATATGGACATGGTAGAAGATAATGAAGAAGTTAAATATGTTAAGTATCACTTTGACATCTGACCAATATAATCGGTACCAATCATATTTAAGAACGGTATCAATATGATTTTTTATACAGGAAACTCAGTCTTCCTCTCTATCTTCGTGGATCTAATATTGGACTTGGTATTTCATGATTCGAGGACTCTACTAAACTGTTCTGCTATAAATAGGAGCATTTTGAATAATGGAAAAGGGCCCTTGGCCTCCATCTTCTATTCTTTATCTAACTTTGTCACTTTAGAGCTTACTTTTGCTGTTTTAGATCTGAAAACTAATTGCAAAGCTCGTGTATTTGTTATAATCAATCTATAATAATATTAAAATAGACGTAGGACATATAATTTGAAAAAGCACTATAAAATTCTTTGTGTTTTTACTGTTTTCTGTTGTTTCAATTAGAACTATCTCTTTTTTAGTTGATTTGAGGTGTGTGCCAATTTCTTGTTCAACATTTTTGATGATTTCACTGAGAAAGAGCTTATGAGGAGTAGATCTTGCTTAATATTGTAGATAAAAGCATTTTTTTAGATCTCGAACCTTATTGTTGCAAATTTGAAGTAATGGCCCATAAGAGATCCATAAGATCTTGAGCTGTGATAGGTGGAGAAGATTATGAGTTGCGAATTACGAAACTTAAGGCTAATTAAACACTACAGGAGGGTGCATATTGTTTTCTAACTTTTGTAAAACTTTTTAAATTTCTTTCAAGTTTAATATTAAGTCATAGATTTTCAACATAGAAATATATCAACAATCAATCACATATACAATCTCAAATAAAACTAAAATGCAATAAAGTAAAGAAGAGAGTTAGAGATATGAAACCAAAGATTTTATACTGGTTCATGGCCGATCGCGAGTTAAGGTATGTGTCGATTCCTCCCCTCTCATGTCATCTCGTGCTGCATCATCCTCCCCTTGTTGGAAAGAATTCGACCTCGAATTCACGCTCTCCTCTTCTTCAACGAGTTTCTTCCCATAATACCGTATTAAATGTTTGACATTGAAAATATCAGAAGTATGAACCTCTTCTGACAACCTTAACCGGTACGCATTATCATTTATCTTCTTTAAGATTTCCACAGGACCAATCTTCCGAGCTTTCAACTTGTTGTAAGTGCCAACCGGAAAATGATCTTTCGTCAAAACTGCGTAAACAAAGTCACCCTCTTTGAAGACAACACTTCTTCGTTTCTTATCCGCCCTTTGTTTATACTTCTCATTTGTCTTCTCCAATCGTTCCTGAACGATTCTATGGCATTCTGTCAACCCATCAACAAAATCTGACACCCGTTTAATCACTCCTTTCGGTTGTGGCACTACCGTCAAATCCAACGGCCCCTTTGACAAGCTTGAATATACAATCTGAAATGGACTGAATCCAGTACTTCGATTGACAGCATGATTATGTGCAAATTCCGCCTGACACAACTTTATATCCCAACTCTTCAAATTATCTAGCACAAGACATCGCAACAAGTTTCCCAATGATCTATTCACCACTTCCGTTTGCCCATACGTTTGTGGATGATAAGCACTACTGAATTTCAGCTTCGTTCCCACCATCTTCCATAAACTCAGCCAAAAATGACTTAGAAATCGCGTATCCTGGTCAGAAACAATGGATTCAGGTAGCCCATGTAGTCGATACACCTCTTTAAAGAATAGTTGAGCAACACGGACTGCATCAGCGGTCTTTTTACAGGCTAAAAAGTGTGCCATTTTCGAAAACCTATCCACTACAACATATATTGAATCATTCCCTCGCTGAGTTCTTGGCAATCCCAAAACAAAATCCATGCTGATATCAACCCATGGTTTAGTAGGCACGGGTAATGGCATATACAATCCCGCATTCGTCGATGTCCCTTTGGAAACTTGACAAATATGACATCTCTCCACAAATCTTTCTACCTCTTTCCTCATGGACGGCCAAAAATAAGATTGAGAAATCAACTGCAATGTACGATCTCTACCCACATGTCCTTCCTCATGCAGCTCCTTCACTATCTTCATTCGCAAGCTACAATCTGGTATGCACAATTGATTCCCCTTGAACAAGAATCCATCTACCATCACAAACTCGTCAGTACTCCCGTCTTTGACTTTCTCAACAAGCTTCGCAAAATAAGGATCTTCTTCAAACAATTCTGGCAATAGTTCAAATCCTGTCACTTCAACCTTCATCATTGTCAACAAATGATTCCTCCTACTCAAAGCATCAGCCACACGATTCGTCACTCCTGACTTGTGTTTGACAACAAAAGTAAACTGTTGCAAATAGGCGATCCATGATGCATGTCTTGCTGAAATATTTTCTTGCCCTTGTAAATGTTTCAACGCCTCATGATCAGTGTAAAGAACAAACTCTTTCTGAAAGAGATAGTGTCTCCAATGTTTAATAGCTTGCACAACAGCATAAAATTCCACATCATATGTACTATATCTCATTTTCGCTCCCGATAGCTTCTCACTAAAATATGCAATAGGACGTCCCCTTTAACTCAACACTCCTCCAATCCCAACCTTAGATGCATCAGTATGTAGTTCAAATACTAATTGAAAATCTGGTAATACTAGAATTGGTGCTGACGTCAAGAGTTCTTTAATTCGCTCAAAAGCAACCCCTGCTTCCTCTGTCCATGCAAACTGTTTACCCTTCATAAAATCAGTCACATGCGCCATCACACTACTAAAGTGTGGAATAAACCTTCGATAAAATGAAGCCAACCCGTGAAAACTCCGAACTTCCGTTATCGTCTTGGGCTGTGGCCAATCTCTGATAGCTTCAATTTTACTTTGGTCCACATGTATTCCTTCTCCCGATACAACATACCCCAGAAATAAAACACTATGCGTCATGAACACGCATTTCTTCGTTGCAGCATAAAACTGTTCCTGTCGCAGTGCCATCAACACTTCTCTCAGATGTTGCAAGTGTTCCTCTGCGCTTCCACTGTATATCAGAATATCATCAAAATACACCACCACAAACTTCCCAATGAATGGTCTAAAAATCTGATTCATCACCCGCATAAATGTACTCGGTGCATTCGAAAGACCAAACGACATCACCAGCCATTCATACAACCCTTCTCTTGTCTTGAATGCTGTCTTCCATTCGTCCCCTGGTCTGATTCGAATTTGATGATAACCGCTTTTCAAATCAATCTTCGAAAATATAGTAGCTCCGCTTAATTGATCCAACAAATCATCAAGCCTCGACATCGGAAATCTATATCTCACTGTAATCTTGTTTAGCGCCCGACTATCGGTGCACATCCTCCATGAACCATCCTTCTTCGGTACGAGTAATGCTGGTACAACACACGGACTCAAACTCTCCTGTATTCGTCCCTGTTCAAGCAATTCCTCTACCTGCCTACGCAACTCTTCATGTTCTTTCGGACTCATTCTATAGTGTGGTTTATGTGGCAACACTGCACCTGGAACAAGATCTATCTGGTGTTGTATATCCCTCAACGGTGGTAACTCCGCTGGTAACTCTTCAGGAAATACATCCTCAAATTCTTCCAGTACTGGTTTTGCTTCTTCAGATATCTCAACCACTTCATGACTCTCACGTCCAATTAACAAAAACACCTCAGGCTCCTCTTCAACCTCCTTAACAAACTCCTTCAAGGATAATTAAGTTTTCAGTTCTTCAATCTCCTCTAGTTTGTTTTCTTCTTGTTGTCGCTTCTTTGAAACTAGAGTAATCTTCATGCCTTCAAACATGAAACTGTAACTGTTGGTACGCCCATCATGTTGCACAGCCCTATCATACTGCCACGGTCTCCCCAGCAACTGATGACAGACATCCATATCTACCACATCACACCAAATTTTATCTTTATATTTCTTCCCAATCGAAAAATTAACTCGAGCTCTTCGTCCAACTTTCACCTCCCCGCCTTTCCTCAACCAAGCCAACTTGTATGGTTTCGGATGTTTCTCAGTCTTCAATGCCAACTTCCTCACAGCCTTTGAAGAAATTATATTATCACAGCTTCCAGCATCGATAACAAATTTGCAAATTTTCCCCAGAATAGTACATGTCGACTGAAAAATATTGCTCCTCAACCAACTACAATCCTCCTCTTGCTTGGGTGTCAAACAAGACCTCCTCATCATCAGATTACAACCTTCGTCTCCCAACACTTCTTCTTCCTCCTCATCAGGTGGTGAATTGGAACATTCAGCTTCTTCATCCTCATCCTCAACCTCTACTATCATAGCTCGCTTCTTCGGCTTTGGACATTCATTACTTTTGTGGCCCACTTCTTGGCAATTATAGCACTTGAAACCGTTATTAACTTTCGCCTTAGCAACTTCATTCACAATTGGTTTTGCAGCAGCTTTTGACACATTGGAACTTCCACTAACACCCTTTGCTTGATTGTTGGAATTCATAAACACACCACCACCTCGTCTTCCCTGCTTCTCCCAAGCCAACGCCTTCTGGTGTGCTTCCGCTACAGATCTAGGATCAAACATGTTAACCATATCTTGAATCTGCATTCGTAACCCTCCAACAAATCTGGCTGTCAACTGTTCTTCCGTCTCCATGATATCGTTCCTTGCAACCAGTTGATAGAATTCATCAGCATAGTCATTCACAGTCTTTGTTCCTTGCCTCAAGTTTTGCAACCTCTGATACATAAGCGATTGATAATTATAAGGTAAGAATGTAGCTTTCATCAATTTCTTCATCTTTTCCCATGATTCAACCTTTGACTTTCCCATCCGTTTACGTGTAAGTTTGGTTTGCTGCCACCATGCCAAAGCTCTACCCCTCAACCTTGTAGCAACCAACTTCACTCTACGATGTTCGGGAACCTCTTTGAAGTCAAAAATCTCCTCCACATTAGACAACCAGTCCAAAAACTCTTCAGCTTGCATACCTCCTTTGAATTCTGGAATTTCAGTTTTCATTCCCGACTCCCATTTGTGATCATACTCTGAATGATATCTTACTTGGTTTCGATTTCGACCATGAACACTACCAACATCAAAATCCTCATCAAAATCCGAAGCATATCAATGTCGATCATGACCACCAACATCTCTACCACCACCATTTCTTCCACCAACATTCCTACGATCTACATTCCTCCGATCTCGATCAGTCACATTTCTATCACGACTTCGATCATCAACATTTCTATCACAATCTCGATCCACGCTTCTATGATCACTATCCACACTTCTCTCTCGATTTGAATGTGGTGAAACTCTACTTCTCCCATGGCTCGATTCAGGTGATACCCTTCTCTGATTTTGACTCATCTCCAACATCATTCTCTCTAATCGACCAATCCCTTCATTAATCTTCTCATTAAAGTTTTCGTTAATTCTTTGCTCCATCTCATCGGCTTCTTCTCTCCCATATAAAGCATCAATGTTGCAATAACGGTTAGCTCTTCTCGGAGGCATGATCACTCTTCAACAAATTCCAACAAAAACTTCACTTCGATCTAAAAATCTTCAAATCAAAACTACCCACTTGTTGAAAACTTCAAAAATCTCCAAACGAACAAATCTCTTCAAAATCTCGATAACCCACTTCTCCAAATGATGTAAATCTCGCACAAACTCCAAAAATCTACGCAAACTCCTTGCGATCTAGCTTTGATACCAAATGACGCAGCGGATTAAATAAAAACAAGATAGATCGATGAACGTAGCAATCGGTGGATTGATGAATACTGAAATGCCCAAATTCGTTGATCCGAAGATATCGAATTTTAGCTATCTACGTCACGTTGATCGATCACGATACCGTGAAAATAGATCTTCAATTCTTCGAGCGTTGATCAAGCGCACTTGATACCGCGAATTGGCTTCACGATCGTTGAATCGAGCGCACTCGATTGACCGAAGGTGGAGATAGGAGATCACACTCGACTACCAATTGGATGAAAGCACAAAGCTAACAAAGGAAATTTTATTTCAAAATCAACAACCTTACAAATGACACCACTCGCCTTATTTATAGGCTTACAACTCAACACAACACTGCAAAGTACAACACATTACAAAGCCTTCACGACCTAATACAACTCACTCGACCTAAAAAAAATGTAGATACATTCAATACAGGACTTAACGACCTAATCTTCATCAGCGACTTAAGTTTCTCGCGATTTAAGAAAAAAAAACGCACGCGACTTAAAAAAAAATTCGCGATCTAAAATAAGCTCGTTCGCGACTTAATAAACCTGGCAGTGACTTATGGAAGGCGACACGCGACATAAGAGAAAGAAGCTACTGAAACTCGTTCACGCGATTTAGGGGAAGCTCGGCAGCGACTTATGGTTGGGGAGCGACTTACTGTGGAGGGGGGGATAGGTCGTTTGCGACATATATATGAGGGAGGAAACTTGCGAGTTAGGGAAGCTCGGTCAGCGACCTTTACAACTATGTCGCGCGCGCGACCTAGGTTTAGTTCGCGGTGAATGTTAGGTCGCGTAGGGAGGTTAGGTCGTGGCATAGGGTGATGGGATAGGTCGCGGCATACGAAAATGGGATAAGTTGCGGTAGACGGTGATGGGATAGGAGTTAGGTCGTGGAGCATTGGTGATGGTCGATCGTGAGTTAAGGTATGTGTCGATTCCTCCCCTCTCATGCCATCTCATGCTGCATCAGAATTGCTTCTACATCCAGTCCCGTATAATTGCTTTTATGGATTTCTTTTCAAATGTCAATCTTTAAATGGACGGAAGGAAAACCCAATTACAATCTCGATTCTGAGATTACGAGACACACCCTGATGAATTTTAGGACTCAGTATACACCCACTTGATTTGGACGAGCTACAAGCACACCCAAGCAAATACAAATGAAGTTTGATGGTTTTTCCAAAGATACTTTCTTGAACTTTGGGTGTAATGAATCTTATAGTTTCTTGGATAGCACTTTGATCTTTGACTTGAGAGAGATGATTCCAAAACAGTAAGAAAGCACTAATGCATCACTATAATAAGTGTGAATTGATTCTATATGATTTTAAAGAGAATTTAGTATATTTTTAATGGAGTTTGCAAGAGAGTAAGAGGAGGGAGAAATTAAGTAATTAATAGCTGCTAAAAAGTTCGTTTGAACTCTCATTTATATAGTTTATAAATTTATGTGTCCACTCACAAAGAGTTGCAACGAATAGACACTTCTTTTCAAAATTTGAAAAACCATTTGGTGACATACATGTCGACATATCATCTTAGCATATATCGCCATATGCTTGTAAAAATTGAAAACTCATTTCTTTTAAAATGTTTTGAAAACCCTATACTTTGTAAAATAATTTATATACATCATTTTAAACCTAGTTTATAAACTTTTTTATCTTTGAAAACTTTTATAAAATATTTGTAAATATATTTTGAAAATATATTTTGTTTAAAAATATAAAAGATAGAAAAATAAGAAATAGAAATCAAAGATTGCTACCAGGGACTTTAACAATATACTATGTGTTTACCCACATTTTGACCATGCAGTATAAGGGCGGATTTAACTAAACGAATTTTGTAATCATCAAGGCAGGAAGCCCGGAGGGGTGATTATCAAGTTCGAAAATCATGTATAAGGAAGGCTATGGATGATAGTCAGGTGGATTCAGAAGAATGACATCCCAGAATTGACTAAGTATGGATTGGTACTTCCCCTAGGTAGGAGATCGGTGCATATCCCTTACCCTAGGTATAGGATCAGATCGGATCACTATGGCTATGGACACTTAACCCGGCAGCTCAACTTAACGGAAATCGATCGAAATTTTCAAATTTCACTTGGGCAACACTACAGAACAACTCAGGAAACATGAAGTAAACATCGAGGAGGGCCCTTAAGAGGAATCTCTAGGCCCCACTCCCCAATCTTTGATCGATACTGATCCCCCTATAGGAATCGACACTGATCCCTAAAAGTGGGCCCAGTGTGGCCCATTTTTGGTAAGTGGGGTCGGCCTACTCTTGAGGTCTTGTAGGCGAGTTTTCATCTGGATATTTACACGTCTTTCCCTATAAATACATGATCATTAGCTGAGCGAAAGGGATCTTATTTTTGGGCTATCTTACTTACACTCTGCCATTTTTATTATTCGAATTCAGATCATTGTAAATGTAATCAACAATATAAATTAAAGGAAAAACATTTGGAGTGGACGTAGGCCGGAGTACGCCGAACCAATATAAAACTTTATGTGTTCAATTCTTATTGTTTTAATTTTCTATTTTTCATAGTTTATTATCTACTTCATTCTGTTTGGAGTTGGATATTGGATTTGTGGTGCTTTTGTACTGTTTAGGGTGCTGGCGCCATTTTAATGTGAACATTTTGGTGCTTCCACCATGAATACTTGCAACCGTGGATTTGGAAGCTTGGATACTTGGATCTAGGAAAAAATGACTAAGCAATCCATAAGGAGAGCATTGGCGGATAGGATTCATCATAGAGGAAGTCAAGAAGCATCTTCAGGAGCTGGAGCTAATTAACTCTTTGTAGCACCCCTAATTTTTAATGATATTATTCAGGATATTTAATTAGGTAAATTAAATAGAATAATGTAAATACTAGAGTTATAAGGGGGTTGAGATTTGAAAATTTAAATTAAAGGTCGTGCTTAATTAAATACAAAGAATGGGTTATGCAGGGTTTCATATGTTAATTAATAAGAAAACTATTAACGCAAGGGCTTAATGGGTAATTGCCGCACCATAATCCCATTACCCTTAAAATCTCGTTTTCTTTACTTTGCACGTTCATTTTTCAAAAACACAATAACGTAAATCAAAGAATAAAAGCAAGTCGGCCATTACCTAGGGAAGAAAGGGGAAATATCAAAATTAAAGTTAAGCAATCAAGCAAGGGGAATTAATCAAAGAACAAATCTCAAGTTCCTTGTCCTAATCAAGGTGAATAATAATCAAAACCATCTCTATTTTTGTTTTTAATGATCATTTGATTTCGGGTTTAAGTTTAAATCCATTAAGATGATTTTTGATGATGATATACTTGGATTTCATGATATGTTATATTCAAGCAAGTTTGTTTAATAAATGTTATATACGGTTTTAAGGCTAAAATCATTTTTATTGTGTTTTGAATGCCATAAGGAATTCATATGTCACGTAAAATATTATTTTTGGAGACGATTTTTAATTTTTATAATTTTACAAGCTATGAAAAATTTATTATGAATTTTCAAATGAAAATATGAACAATTGAGTTTAGAAATTAATTTCGGTTATATTATGAAGAATTTGGGTCTGAAATATATATATATATATATGTTATATAACATATTAAAAGTGAATTTCTATGATTTTTGGAGATTTTTCCTTAGTAATTTTCTATGGAAAATTAAATTATTTTATGTGGTGGACATAAATGTTTTATTTGTTTTGCTTGAGGAAGGGCTTATATACAAAATTATTTTATTTAAATCTGAAATTAATGCGGCAGTTTTATTTTGGAAAGAATTTGAAAAGTTTAATGCAACCAATTAAATGTTTACAAATAGGCAGGCTAGTTAGAAAGCAACTACTTAAAAAGGCATTAAAATAGTCTTTACCCAGAAATTATGTTTTGCCTCTTTCAGACGCTACTTTTCGACCTTCTAATTCCTCCTCAACCAAGTCGAAACCAATACACAAGGTATCAATAAGTTTGTACGTAGTGGAATATAGAAAGGCGGAAGGTATGGAGTCGAAACCCAGCTTTCGAAGAGGTCGAAGCCTTCGTTTTACTATCCAAAGAAATGTGCTTGCCTTGTTTTCAAAAGAATGCTTTCGAAAAGGTTTACTATAGCTTTCGAAGAAGTCGCCGCCTTTTTGTTTCGAAAAGATAGCTTTCGAATGAGTTGCCTTGTTTTAAAATCAATGCTTTCAAAAGGGTAGTTAGAACCCAGTCGAAACCATGCTGCCGACCTTATGCCTTTCAAATGGATTGAAATCATCAATGTTTTTGAAAGGTAGCTTTTGTTTTATAAATATAATAAGCCACTTCCTAAAGCATTCGAAAGGGTTTAATGGTTTCGAAGGCAATGGCTTCGAAAGGGGTTTTGAAGCTATCCTTCCAAATGTTTTGTTTAGATGATTAATGTTTTTGAAAGGATGGTTCAGAAGCCATCGTTTTTCCCCAAACTCTTTTATATGAAGGTTAATGGTTTCGAAAGGGGTACTTTCGCTTATATTCACTTTGACCCAAAAGATTTTTTGAAAGATAAACCCAATGGTTTCGAAAGGAGTACTGCCAAATGGTTTCGAAGCTATGCTTCTATGAGTTAATAAGTGATGCTTTAGTACTTTCGAAAGGTGCGTTTTGATGGTTTCGAAAGAAATTATTTAATGTGTTTCAAAATTCATATGCTTAGTGTTTTGAAAAGAAGATTTGAATGCTTTCGAAGGAGGTTATCCAATGGTTTCGAAAGTAAAGATTTAAGGTTTCGAAAGCCTTAGTTTTCAAAACAAAGAACCCATTCTCATTTTTAAAGGAAAACCCATGGAAAAATAAATGATTTTTAAATGGCTTTTAAGCATGGAGTTTTTGAAGAAGCTTTCATTGATAACATAATATGTTAAAGGGATTAACCAGGTTTTATATAAAAATGATATCAGTGATATTATACCACAGATGTTGGTATTATTATGTTATAATGTTTGCTTCTTCTAATATACATATTCACTGTAAAATGGACCCATAACTGTATTTTAAGGAAAAAGGACAGAATAACCAGTTAGGTTGACCCAGTAGTGAATATAAATTAAGTTAACTCCTATATGAGTAGAATTGCATTCAGTAGGTCAGGAAGACGAGAATATTGGATGCCTATACCGATTAAAGAAGTAGTCAGATAGACAGGTTCATAGTAAACCCATAAAAACTATTTTTAGAAAGAGTTATTGGCATGGGCCAATTGGTTTGTAGTGAACTCATGAAAACTATATCCGGATAAAGTTATTGCCAGGAGTCAATAGGTTCATAGTCAACCCATGAAAACTATGATAAGAGGGAAGTTTTGGAAATACCAATAGCTTCAGGGAGAACCTGTGAATAACAAAGTTATTAGCAGGAGCCAATAGACTCTTAGTGATCCCATGAAAACTATGAAACCGTACAGGGAGTCAATAAGCTTTAAACAGGTTATTAATCAACCCATGAAAACTAATAGGTTAATAGTAACCTTAAAAACTATAACTAAGAAAGATAGTCAATATGAATGGGATGGGAAATCCAGAAATAATTTACTTATTTGCATATCATCCTAATATTTTGAATTGTTATGTTTTTAACCATTGTGGATGCAAGAGCACAGTATATGGTTATTATAAGTTTTTGATAAGATACTAGTGAGGGGAAAACTCGTTCCGCTAAGCGGTGTAGTCTCACTAGATATCTAAATAGTTTGAGATGTAGATTATTATTAATACCAGACTTTACGTCTGACTCGAATTTTATGTTTTCCCCTTAAACACTCGGGTGCTCAATTGATTTTGAGTAGTTTGAGAGTTGATGTTTTTAGGTACCTCTTTAGACGCATAAGCTTACGGAGACGTGCAGAAGGAAAGCTAGATAATAAAAGATCTTTTCTATTTTGATTCTGTTGTATTTTGTTGTAAAGACAAAGTTGTTTAATTGCATAGTTATATATACTCTGATCATCCAAGGGGGCATCTTCATATTTCGCTCTTGGCATATGTTGTAATATTATATTTTCTCCGACCGTGGTTCTCGTATTCAGATTATGTAATGATTTAAAAAATTTCCATATCCATGTGTTTCTGCTATATCAATGTATCTAACATTACCATATTTGGTTACTGATGATTAATAACTATGGATGACTGCAACATCCATAGCCGTTAGTTTTGGGCCTCCAGGTGGGGGATGTTACAAGTTGGTATCAGGGCGAGGTTTATGGAAACTTAAGAAATTTACACCTAATTTTTTTTTCAAAACATAAACCAATGAATCAGCTAATAAGATCGGGGTTTGGGTTAACGCTACAGTAACGTACTTGTATTTGATATATATATATATAAGTACATATTCCCTTCACTCATAGACCATTCTTCTGTATCTTACTAAGGTTCGTATGCAGATTTATGAGAAAGAAGATATGAAGGCAGAAAACAAAAGATGAAATATCGATGGAGGAAGCACCACAACAAATGTAAACGTTTGACCCACCAGGAGGAACTCGGGTCGATAGGCAAATGCTAATCAAAATGCATATGCCAATGTTGGTGCTGGAAATCCACCAGTAGATATGGGGATGATGTATCAGTTCTTCGTCAATCTGGTTTAAACAGGATCAGTCGTTGGAGTTGCTGGGAATGTTGGAGGAGCTAATCCCGTGGCTCAAATTGGGAATAACTATGCTAAGTTGAGTAGAGATTATACCAGCCTTGGTGGGAAGCCATTTGTAGGAACGAAAGATGTCATATAGGTTGAGAATTGGTTGTTGCATTGTGAGAGAATTTTTGCTGACTTGGGATTGAATGATGAGAAAATGAGGAGATTAGCCTCTAAGCAGTTGCAGGGAGCAGCACTTCATTGGTGGAATAGTGTTATTCCTAGAGTACCCGAGGAAGAGTTGACTTGGGCAGAACTCCAAAGGAGATTCGAGTGGAGGTTTTTGTCTGAAGTTGCTAAGTCAGCACAGTTGAGGAAGTTTATGGATTTATTGTAGGGAGAGATGTTGGTAATTAGTATGCCACTAAGTTTGATGAGTTGTCCCTATATGGGTATGCTATTATTGACACCGTCATCAAGAGGAATGTAAAGTTTATTCGGGGATTGAGGCCCGAGATTGCTAGGGCGACCCTGCCACATCTCTATTATCCTTGTAATGTTGTTATGGAGATGGCAATCTGACATGAGTAAATGATTGCTATTTGTAGGAAGCAAAAACCAGTTGAAACCCAGGGTTCTAAGGGAAAGAAAAGGAAGTTCTTTAAGAAGAAGGGAACCCAAAAGGGAGAGGCTACCAAGAAGGCAAAGGCTGATCTGGTCTGTTTCAAGTATGATAAGAAAGGCCATTATGCTCATGAATGCCGGAAAAGCAAGGGGAAGAAGGCTACAGAAATGAAGAGCATGAAGTGCTTTAACTATGATCAGGTTGGGCATTATAAGAATCAGTGTCTAGAACTAGTCAAGGCGGACAAGGGAAAAGTTTTTGCTGTTGGACCATCATCGGCTATGTCAACTACTATTGAGTAGGAAAAGACTATGATGGAAGATAAGCTTTTGATTCAAAGTATATCAGTTAGGATGCTATTTGATACTGGTGCATCACATTCATCTATATCTCAGTATTTGGTTAATAGGTTATGCTCAGAACCTACATACCTTGTTACTTCATTAAGGGTTGTGAATCCGGTAGGATGGTATGCAACTCTAGGGATGAGATGTGACTAGTTAGAACTTGATTTGTTCGGTCATAAGTTTGCATGTAGTCTGTATGTTTTTGATTTCGTAGATTTCGAGATCATTTTGGGTATGGAATTGTTGGATAAATATGATGCTAGGATATTTGGCCAGGATAGGGAAATATCATTGAGACACACTAATAATCATAACTGAATCATATTCTCAATGGAGAACTCTAACAGAAGTGCTTGTGCTTTGTTGAGAGCTATGAAAGTAGAAGAAGAGTTAAGTCAGGTTCGAGTAGCAAGAGAATTTGCAGATATTTTTGAGCCGGTTAGAGAACTACCACTGAAACGAGCTGTTGAGTTTCGGATAGATCTTGTGCCAGGAGCTGAACCTATAAGTAGACTACCTAGCAGGATGACATCGACCGAGATGAAGGATTTGAAGGTGCAACTAGTGGATCTGAAGGGAGAAATTTTATTTAACCAAGCAGTTCGCCTTGGAAAATGGATCGGTGTTCATGAAGAAACCGAATGGGTCGTTAAGGATGTGTATCGACTTTCGTATGTTGAATGAGAAGACAATTAAGAATAAGTATCATTTGCCGAGAATTGATGATCTATTCGATCAGTTGTGTGGAGCCAGAGTATTTTCCCAATTGGATTTGGCGACAGGTTTCCATCAGTTGAGAGTGGCAGAGGTAGCATTCCGTTGACTGGATTTTGAACTAGGTATGGTTCGTACGAGTGGTTAGTAATGCCATTTGGGTTAACAAACACACCTGCTTTTTTCGTGGATTTGATGAACTGAGTTTTCCGAGAGTACTTGGACAGGTTCGTGTTGATTTTTATAGATGACATTTTAGTATACTCTAAGGATGAAAGAGAGCATGAAGATCATCTTAGAGTAGAGCTTGAGACACTAAGGTAGCATCAGCTAAAAGCGAAGTTTTCCAAGCATCATTTTTGGAAGAAATAGGTTAGGTTTCTTGGTCATGTGGTTTCGGAGAAAGGGTTGTCAGTCGATCCAGATAAGATCAAAGCTGTTAATAACTGGAAGAGACCATAGACGATGATTGAGATTAGATGTTTTCTTGGACTTGCTGGCTATTACCGAAGATTCATTAAGGATTTCTCACGAATAGCAGCGCCTTTGACTAAGTTAATCAGGAAGGATGTGAAGACTGTTTGATCTGATAAATGTGAGGAATAAATCCTTAAGTTAAAGCATATTTTGACCAATGCAACAGTGTTAGGAGTTCCAAATGGAAACCAAGGGTTGGTGGTGTATATCGATGCATGTAGGACTGGATTAGGAGCTGGGTTGATGCAGAGGAGTAAAGTTATTGCCTACACTTCACGACTGCTTAGACCGCATGAAGTAAGATATCCTACTCATTATTTGGAGTTGGCTGCGGTGATATTCGCATTGAAGATTAGGAGGCGTTATCTCTTAGGAGAGAGATTTGATCTATACACAGATCATAAGTCCTTAAGATATTTATTCTCTCAGAACTAGTTGAATATGAGACAGCAGAAGTGGTTGGAGTTTTTAGCAGCTTATGATTTTGGTATAGAGTATATAACTGGGAAAGAAAATAAAGTAGTAGATGCTCTTAGCAGAATACATTAGAATGTGGTGTTGGTTATGTTGGCAGAATGGAAAGATTTAGAAGCTTTGACTACTTGTAGTGTGCAGTTAAGATCGACTGCTAGTTCTAGTCAGAGCACCACCATGTTGTCGACCTATGTTAATCGAAAAGATTGCTTCTAAACAGAAGGAGGATCCATTATTAGCAGAGAAGGTTAGAATGCTTGAGCTTGGAACTGAGATCGATGATCTAAATATTTTAATCTTTACCAGAGGGGATGGTTGAGAATGAAGGGACGGTTGTGTGTTTCAAATGTTGAGAACTTAAGGAAAGAAGTTCTTAAGGAATGTGTTCGATCCAAATTTATGACTCATCTTGGAGGAACCAAGATGTATCAAGATATGAAGAGGAGCTTCTATTGGGATGGTATGAAGAGAGATGTTGGCTTGTGGGTTAGACGGTGTTCAAACTGTCAACAAGTGAAGGCCAAACATTAGAAGCCGAGTGGACTGCTTCAACTTCTGGAGATACCAGTTTGGAAATGGGATTCGATATCCATGGATTTTATAGACGGGTTGCCACAGTCAAATAGAGGAAATGAAAGTATATGGGTCATATTAGGCAGGTTTACCAAGAGTGCCCATTTCATTCCAGTTAAGTCAAGCAGAACGACACCTGTTTTAGCTAAGTTGTTCATGAAGAATATAGTTAGACTGCATGGAATTCCTGGTAGTATAGTCAGTGATAAAGATGCTTCGTTTATTAGTGAACTCTGGAAGAGTCTACAAGATGTATTAGGTACCAAGCTCAAGATGAGTACCGTGTATCACCCTCATACAGATGGGCAGACTGAGAGAGTCAATAAGGTACTCGAGAATTTGTTAAGAGCTTGTGTGCTAGACTTTGGTGGATCTTAGGAAGATCACCTACACTTAGTGAAGTTTTCCTACAATAACAGTTATCAGACTAGTATAAGAATGACGCCTTTTGAAACTTTGTATGGAAGGCCATGCAAATCACCAGCATATTAGTTGGAGCCTGGAGACAGATTAGCCTTGGGTCCAGATTTGGTTATAGAGGCGACAGAGAAGATTGAGTTGATCCGAGAAAGGATGAAGAAAGCTCAGTCCAAAAAGAAAATTTACGTAGAGAAGAGGTGTAAAGACCTAGAATTCTCAGATAGAAATAGGGTTTTCACTAAAGTATCACCGATGAAGGGTGTGGTACGATTAGGAAAGTCAGGGAAACTGGCACCGAGATATGTTGGTCCATTCCAAGTTATAGAGAGGATTGGAAAGCTCACGTATAGAGTAGACTTGCCGAGCAGTATGGCAGGAGTCCATAATGTGTTTCATGTGTCTCATCTTCGCATGTATGTGCATCATCCAAAGACTACTATACCTCCGACAAAGTTGGAAGAGTTGTTAGTAGAATCAAATTTTACTTTTGTTAGACAACCAGTTCGGGTTGTAACGAGAGATGAGAAAAGGCTAAGGAACAAGACAATCAAGTTGGTGAAAGTTCAGTGGAGCGACAACGAGAAGGACTATACTTGGAAGACAGAAGTAGGATTAGAGACACTTATCCTGATCTATTGTGAGGGTATTTTCTATATTATTTTTATATAGATTATTGCTAGTCAGGTAGGCTAGTATGGTAGCTAGGAGCTGTTACAGATGATTGCTATGTTTAGAATTTAGTTCTTACTGAATTTCGAGGATGAAATTCTTTAAGACAAGGAGCATGTGACACCTTTAATTTTTAATAATATTATTCATGAGATTTAATTAGGTTAATTAAATAGAATAATGTAAATACTAGAGTGATAAGGGGGTTGAGATTTGAAAATTTAAATTAAAGGCCGTGCTTAATTAAATACAAAGAATGGGCCATGATGGTTTTCATATGTTAATTAATAAAAAAACAATTAACGCACGGGCTTAATGGGTAATTGCCTCACCATAATATCATTAACCTTAAAATCTCGTTTCCTTTACTATGCACGTTCATTTTTCAAAAACACAAAAACGTAAATCAAATAAGAACAAGTCGGTCATTACCTAGGGAAGAAAGGGGGAAAAATCAAAATTAAAGCTAAGCAATAAAGCAAGGGGAATTAATCAAAGATCAAATCTCATGTTCATTATCCTAATCACGGTGAATAATAATCAAAACTATCTCTATTTTTGTTTTTAATGATCATTTGGTTTCAGGTTTAAGTTTAAATCTATTAAGATGATTTTTGATGATGATATGCTTGGATTTCATGATATGTTATATTTAAACAAGTTTGGTTGATAAATGTTATATATAGTTTTTAAGGCTAAAATCGTTTATATTGGGTTTCGAATGCCAGGAGGAATTTATATGTTATGTAAAACATTATTTTGGAGATGGGTTTTAATTTTTATAATTTTCCAAGCTATAGAAAATTTATTATGAATTTTCAAAGGAAAATATGAACAATTTGGTTTAGAAATTAATTTTGGCTATTATGAAGAATTTGGGTCTGAAATATATTTATATGTTAGATAACATATTAAAAGTGAATTTCTATGATTTTTGAGGAATTTTCTTAAGTAATTTGCTATGGAAAATTAAATTATTTTATGTGGTGGACTTAAATGTTTTATTTGTTTTGCTTGAGGAAGGGCTTATTTGCTAAATTATTTTATTTAGATCTGAAATTAATGTGGCGGTTTTTATTTTGGAAAGAATTTGAAAAGTTTAAGGCAACCAATTAAATGTTTACAAATAGGCATGTTATTTAGAAAGAAATTACTTAAAAAGGCATTAAAACAGTCTTTACCCAGAAATTATGTTTTGCCTCTTTCAGATGCTACCTTTCGACCTTATACTTCCGCCTTAACCAAGTCGAAAACAATAAACAAGGTATCAATAAGTTGGTACGTAGTGGATTATAGAAAGACGGAAGATATAGAGTCAAAACCTAGCTTTCGAAGCGGTTGAAGCCTTCGTTTTACTATCTAAAGAAATGCGCTTGCCTTGTTTTCAAATGAATGCTTTTGAAAGGGTACTATAGCTTTCGAAGAAGTATAGTGTAAGAAGTCGCTGCCTTTTTGTTTCAAAAAGAAAGCTTCCGAATGAGTTGCCTTGTTTTTAAAATCAATGCTTTCGAAAGGGTAGTCTGAACCCAATCGAAACCATGCTGCCGACTTTATGCCTTTTCAATGGATTGAAGTCATCAATGTTTTCGAAAGGTAGCTTTTGTTTTATAAATATAATAGGCCACTTCGTAATGCTTTCGAAAGGGTTTAATGGTTTCGAAGGCAATGGCTTTGAAACAGTTTTCGAAGTTATCCTTCCAAATATTTTGTTTAGATGATTAATGCTTTCGAAAGGATGGTTCTGGAGCCATCAATATTCCCGAAACTTTTTTATATGAAGGTTAATGGTTTCGAAAAGAGTACTTTCGTTAATATTCACTTTGACCCAAAAGATATTTTTAAAGATAAACCCAATGGTTTCGAAAAGGGTACTTTCAAATAGTTTCGAAGCTATGCTTCTATGAGTTAATAAGTGATGCTTTAGTACTTTCGAAAGGTATGTTTTGATGGTTTCGAAAGAAGTAACTTAAAGTGTTTCGAAAGGCGTATGCTTAGTGTTTTGAAAAGAAGATTTGAATGCTTTCGAAGGAGGTTGTCCAATGGTTTCGAAAGTAAAGATTTAAGGTTTCGAAAGCCTTAGTTTTCAAAACAAAGTACGCAATCTCATTTTTAAAGGGAAACCCATCGCAAAATAAATGTGTTTTGAAATAGCTTTTAAGCATGGAGTTTTCGAAGAAACTTTCCTTGATAAAATAATAGGTTAAAGGGATTGACCATGTTTTATATAAAAATGATTTCAGGGATATTATACCACAGATGTTGGTATTATTATGTTATAATGTTTGCTTCTTCTAATATACATATTCACTGTAAAATGGACCCATAACTATGTTTGGGGAGAAAAGGTAGAATAACCAGTTAGGTTGACCAATAGTGAATATAAATTAAGTTAACTCCTGAATGAATAGAATTGCATCCAGAAGGTCAGGAAGACCAGAATATAGGACGCCTAAATACTGATTAAAGAAGTTTTCAGATAGACAGGTTCATACTAAATCCATGAAAACTATGTCGAGAAAGATTTATTGGCTGTGGCCAATAGGTTTGTAGTGAACCCATGAAAACTATATCCGGATAAATTTATTGCCAGAAGTCAATAGTTTCATAGTCAACCCATCAAAACTATGATAAGAGGGAAGTTATTGGAGATACCAACAGGCTCAGTGAGAACCCATGAATAATGAAGTTATTGGCAGAGGCCAATAGGTTCTTAGTGATCCCATGAAAACTATGAGACCAAATAGGGAGTCAATAAGCTTTAAACAGGTTATTACTCAGCCCATGAAAACTAATAGGTTAATAGTAACCATAGAAACTATAACTACGACATATAGTCAAAATGAATGGGGATGGAAAATCCAAAAATAATTTACATGATTGCATATCATCCTAATATTTTTGAATTGTTATATTTTTAACCATTATGGATGCATGAGCATAGCATTTGGTTATTATAAGTTTTTGATAAGATACCAGTGAGGGGAAAACCCGTTCCACTAAGTGGCGTGGTCTCACTAGATATATAAATGGTTTGAGATGGTAGATTATTATTCATACCAGCCTTTATGTCCGACTCAAAGTTTATGTTTCCCTTTAAACTCTCGGGTGCTCAATTGATTTTGAGTAGTTTGAGAGTTGAGGTTTTAAGGTACCTCTTTAGACGAATAAGCTTCTGGAGACGTGCAGGAGGCAAGCTAGATAATAAAAGATCTTTTCTATTTTGATTCCATTGTGTTTTGTTATAAAGGCAAAGTTGTTTAATTGTCTGGTTATATACACTCCGATCATCCAATGGGGTATCTTCATATGTCACTCTTGGCGTATGTTGTAATAATTATATTTTCTCTAAACGTGGTTCTCATATTAGGATTATGTAATGATTTTAAAAAATTTCCATATCCATTAGTTTCTGCTATAACAATATATCTAACATTACAGTATTTGGTCGCCGAGGATTAATAACTATGGATGACTGTAGCATCCGTAGTCGTAAGTTTTGAGCCTCCAAGTGGGAGATGTTACACCCTTCATCTACATCACTAGGACCGAGATGAAGACTATGATGGAGGCAATGTTGGAGCGAATAATGAAGAGACAAGAAGAGATGATGTAGAATTTCCTTAGGCAAATTGGACAGGCTGGAGCAGTAGAAGCTGTAGAAACTCAAAACCAAGGATCAAGAGTGGCAGAAGCTACTGGAAATTTGGATCAAGGGGATGGAGCAAAAAGAGCTACTGAAATTTGGAACCGGGAGCATGGAAATGGAGCAAATAGGCAGGAGATTGCAGCCGATCAACTAGGGGTAGCCCCCGGCCAACATCAGGGTATCGGCATCGATCCCTAGAGGGGTTAGCACCGAACCCCTAAGGCTTAGGGCCATGCCCTTAGGTCACGCTGGTATAAGTGTTAATGCGATTGTTGTTCGACTAGTGGTTTAAGTAAGGCATGAAGCTGTGAATCAGAATGTCGAAGAGTATAATCTGAGATTCCCTCATGGAGTCGGAGGCAGGCTGGAAATGATGATTTAAGGCTACCTTTGGATGACAGTGATAGGTTTGCAGAAATGATCGGATGAGCTATGAGATTTGGAAGATGTAAATAAGAGTCCATTCACTCCTAATATCGAGCTTGCTAGGAATCCACCAGAGTTTTGAGTTTCCGACATTGGGAGCATATAACGGAAAAACAGACCCTACTGTTCATTGATGAGGTACATGAGGCATATGGAAGTGCTGGGGGGCATCGAAGGAGGTGATGGCGTGATGTTTTCCCTTGTACTTGGCAGATATAGTTGCACAATGACCTAGGAAATAATTTAAGAATGTTTCCATTAGTACTTGGACGGAGTTGGTGGATAAATTCATGAGGCAATTTTGGGTCCATATCACGAGACCTAAAAGCATGATGTCGTTGACGATGATAAAGTGGAAGGTAGGGGAATCCCTCCGAAATTTATTAACAAGGTTTAATGCCGCAGTTGCTTTTATCGATCGGTCAGATCCATTGATGGTTTTGATGGCGGCAGTATCAGGATTAGCTGACAACGTAGATTTCAATATGGCACTGGAACGGGACCCTCTGATGGATCTCGAGGAATTTTATCACAAGGCTGAGAGGTTCCTACGACAGGAAGATGTTAAGGCCGATAAAGAAGAGGTTAACACAGCGAGGGATGAAGGACCGTTTGGAGAAGGTTCAGGCAAGGACAAAAGAAAGAGGAAAGTGGATGATGGCTTTGAAGGATCCAAGCAGCAAAGCAGAGAACCCAAATTCTCTACTTATACAGATTCTTTGAAGAAGATTATTTGGACACTCTAGGATGCCATCCGTATCAAAGGCCAGCAAGGAGAGAGCCCACCGAACATGAGCGGGCATTAGGAAAGTACTGCCTATTTCATGAGCTAGATGGGCATAATACAAACGATTGTAGGCACTTGAAGGATATGGTTGAGGAACACGCAAGGAATAATCAACTGCCATAATATGTGAGGACTGGGGCTACGACGATGGAACAGAAGCGACCACCGTCTGCATCAAATGGAAATGGCCTTGGATTGAGGTCAAAGATTACCATCTCTTGATTGGGATGGCATGAAATAAATAAATAATAAAATCTATAATAAAATGGCTAACTCATTTACACATGTATCAGACCAAGGTCGGTCCCTAGGCATGCTCTAAGATGATGATAAACCGTCGAGCTTGGAGAGGCAACATTTGGTTTTTATTGTTTTCTGGTTTTCTGTTAGTAAGAAATTAAATTTCATAATTTAATAAATGGATTTTAGAATACTCAAATCTACATTAAAGTAATGAATGAAACAGGTCGTGGTTATCCCGGCCGGAAAGATGGGCAATAACCGCAAGGTGCAAGTCCCTTCATCGAAGAGCGATAGGATGGACTCATACGTCATCGATTAAGTCCTCGACCGGAGAATCGAAGCCGAAGAATAAAACCCCATAGATTACATTATATTCCGACCAGAGAGATGGAACCAGAGTGTAAGAAGTAGGCCACTTTGCCAGAGAGCGACATTATCGGCCTACTTATCGTTGTGCCGTCCTCGCCGGAGAGTGACTAGGTCCAGCAAGGGTTCAGAGAGACCAAGGTCGACCTGGAGAGGCCATGATTCATACTTACATCGCTATATGTCCCACCGGAGTGTCGGGGCTAGAGTGCAAGGGGTAGTTCGCTTCGCTAAAGAGCATAGGATCGACCTACTTGTCGTTAAGTTTAGATTAGACTTAGCAAGGGTCTGGAAAGACCACGAATAGGTCTGATGAGGCCAAGAACCCAACTATCGGTCCATAGAGACTATGAATCAGGCTATTGGTCCGGCGAGACCTTGGTATTGGCAGAAGATCCGGTGAGATCATGGATTTGGCTATTGATGGATTATGGACTTTAGAGTTATGGTAATTCAAAACACTCCTTCCTACCACAAGGAACGTTTTGGGGGGCAAGTGTTAACCTGCCTTTTGACCAGGCAATATACGGGTGGATTTAACTAAATGAATTGCGTAATCATCAAGGTAGGAAGCCCGAAGGGATGATTATCAGTTTCAAAAATCAGGTATAAGCAAGGCTATGGATGATACTCAAGCGGATTCAAACGAATGACATCCAAGATTTGGCCAAGTATGGATTGATATTACCCTAGGCAAGGGATCGGTAACTATCCCTTACCCTAGGTAGGGGATCAGATTGGATCACTATGGCTAAGTACACTTAACTTTGCAGTTCACTTAACGAAAATTGATCGATATCTTCAAATTTCACCTAGGTAACATCGCAGAACAACTCAGGAAACACAAAGTAAACATCAAGAAGGAACCCTTAAAGGGATCGCTAGTCCCCAATCCCCAATCTTAGGGATTGGCACCGATCCCCCAATAAGGATCGCCACCGATCCTTGAAAGTGGGCCCAGTGTGGCACATTTCTGGTAAGTGGGGTCGGCCTGGTCTCGATGTCTTGCATGCGAGTTTTCAATTGGATATTTGCACATCTTCCCCTATAAATACATGATCATGGCTGAGGGAAAGGGATCTTCTTTTTGAGCTCTCTTACCTACACTTTGCCATTTTTATTATTCGGATTCAAATAATTGTAACTGTAATTAACATTATAAATAAAAGGAAAAAAATTTGGAGTGGACGTAAGTCGGAGTAAGCTGAACCACTATAAAACTTTTTGTGTTTATTTCTTACTATTTTAATTTTCTATTCTTCATATTTTATTCTCTACTTCATTCTATTTGGAGTTGGATATTAGATTTTTGGTGCTTTCATACTGTTAGGGTGTTGGTGCCACTTTAGAAGCTAACACTATGACTCCATACACTATATTATAGTCTTGAGATCTTGGTCTTTGTACTCATAAGTCTTCATGTCCATTTCTTGAGTCTTCTATATTGTATGGTCCTCAATTCAACACCATTATAATATCTTATATTATGTACTATATAACTTGGCAAAACATTAGTAACTATATTTATATGAATGTATATTGTTGTTATCAAGGTTGTTATCATTAAAATCAATAACTGAGGTATTAACAATCTCTTTTTTTTGATGATGACAACCATTAAATATGCCTTTATAAAAAATATGATATAACCCCTCCCGAGTTAGATAACTCCTCTTGAATATATGTATATGTGTATTTTATATTTTTCTCCCCCTTTGTCATCAACAAAAATGGTGAAAAATAAACCCCCTAAATCAAATACTTAGAACTTATAGAATCAAAATCAATAAAAAAACGTTTAAAGCATACTAAATATGTAATGATAAGAAATGATAATGATATACGGAGACTTATAAATAAATAAATAAAATAAGATTTTATTTATTCAATTTAAACCATACATATAAAACTATTAATCAAAACATGTTAATCCAGATATAATTAAACAATCAAACCAAAACAAATCCAAATACCAATACAATCAAATCAAATCCTAAGAGTATTAAACCAAAATGAATCCAAATCTAATAAACACACACACTTCCAAAAAGTACGTAGAAAGCTAGACATTCCTAGGAATTTCAACCCAACCGTCGGATCCAAAGATTAGACCTGCTTTGATGTTATCTCAATCTTTATTATCCTTGTTAATAGAGCATTCTAGGTTGTTAATTTGATCATCTTTGATTAAGGAAGAAATCATTCATCGAAGGGCATCAAAATGTTTTTCTTGCTTTTTGATCATCTACATTTGACTTAACTCTAAACAACTTTGATTTCTTAATATAAAAGTAAGAATATCTTTGAAAGATTGAAGTGTTTTTTCAATGTATTCACACAATTTTTGGTGTGAAGCAGTCATTTGGTTGGAAAAATGTTTGAGAATTAAAAGAGAATAGAGAGTGAAATGATAAGTGGATTTTTCTGGAAGAAATAGACTTATATAGGAGTGAAAAATCATTTGGAAAGGTTGAATAGGTGGTAGTTATTTATAAAATTTTAAAAAAAAATTCCAACGGCTCATATATGTTGACATATCTATTGTATGTATGTTGACTTACATACCTGAAATTTCTAAACTTTTTTTTTGTTATAGTTTTTGTATTTGTCTTATACCATTATATATTTATAACTTTCAAAGACTATTAGAACTATATATAACAGCAAGAACATGATTTCATTGCTAATGACAGAAAAGTACATGGATTTAAATGAAAAACATGGAAATAACATGAATTTAAACTAAAAACACACATTGCTAAGGAATATAAAGCTAGATATCATAAGGAAATAACTAAATAGGCATAGAAAGATGTAGATGATGATGATGAATTTCCACCAAGCTTGCGAATAATCTTTCTAAAGTATTTGTTCACTTTGTTGGAAAGAGAAGTGAACTTTTTAAAAAGGAACGTTTAAGCTTCTTTTGGTTTTTAAGAAGCTTCTCTTGATTACTTAGTATTTCTTTGTTGGATGGATGAGATGGCTTGTCAAAACTTTCTAAAGAAGCATCCACTTATTCCTCCTCCTCTTCTTCTTCTACATCCATTCTGTCACCTTCTTCCTCTTCTTCCTGTTGAACTTTGTGCTTCTCTTCATATGCTAATCTTTCTTCCTTTTCGACAAGAGTCTCATATGGTTCGAAATAAAGTGAAATGTGCCTAAGAGAAATGATTGCCTTATCAAAAACTTTTCGAGGTATAGTTTTCTCTCTTTTCAAATCAACACCAAAATATATAAAATTCTAGTAAGATACGCACCATGGTAAACAGGTAGAATGTGTTCTCATGTCTAGAAATATTCTTTTGAACAAAATCATCTATGATGATTTGTGTCCAATTGATGTCATAGTTTCCGTAAATGACGAAAAGAGCTTTAAAAACATTTTGAGTATGGTTATTGTATTTACCCATCCTAGAAGTGGTATTTTGTTGTAATTGAGGCTTATAAGTCTCGATTTTGGTTGAAAATTCTTGTGTTGAAAATCAAATTCTTCATCACTTTCAAAAATGTCATGAAAAACTTCACGATTTCATTCATCAATTTGAAAAGTGAAGAGGTGAATTTCATTAGATATGCAACCAAGTATATGACCCAAAAGTTCACAATTTAAAACAATCGAGTGCCATTTACGCTACTCCAAATTTGTCCCTCTTCTCCTTGAAATGTTTTTCCATTTAAATTTGCATAAAACATTTTGACCAAATGTGAATAACAAAGAAAATCATTTTGAGAAGGGTCAATTAAACCAAAAATTTCGTTTTGAATTCAAAGATTTTGAAGACCTTAAGAGAAAAAATCTTCAAATTTGGTAAATCCTCCGAGAAAAACTTTTTCGGAAGTAGCATGCTCCATATTAGTATTAATGGCTTCTTTTCTATTGAAGAGAAAGCCTTTGGTTCTCTTAGAGTGCCTTTTGGTTTTAGGAGTTTGACTTGAGGAGGCCATTTCTGAATTTTAAGGAGATAAGAGAATGAAGAGATATTTGAAATTCGAAATAAAGTGAGTGAATGAATGGGTAGAGATAGATTGAATTAATAGAGAGTGAAGAGTCATGTTCTCTAGTCAAAAAGATGCCTTTTCAGAACATGGGAGTAAGTGCAAAAATAGAGAGAAGTTTTAATTTTGAAATTAAATTTCAATTTTCAAATTTCTGACAGGTATGTCAACGTATATGCTCTATGTATGTCAATATATATAGGCCGCAATTTTCAAAAATAGGACTATATAAAATATTTCTATATATTTATTTATATACTTATATTCATCCAACATTATTATTAATCTATATGTTATTCCAAAAAACACATGTTTGCATCCTCAATATCCGGTTCATTGTCGCTTGAGGAAGTATCAACATCTAATGTTGCTGTATAGGCCTTTTTACTTATTCTAGATGAATCAATAACTATTGAGATCTTTGATTTATTCGAATGCGGACGGTCTCTTCGTAGACGATCGAGTTCATCGTAGTTGAAACATCTAATTGCAGTTCCAGTTCTAGGAGTCTTATTTTTCGGTCTCCGATAGTTGTTCATCTTCTATAATTCAGGAACTTTCCGAAATTTTTGGTCATGAAAGAAACTTTATCGTCATTATAATCATCTAAATCTTGTCCGTCGGTGGTTGCATTGAAAGCAATGGATTTCTTTTCTGTTGTCTTGCTTTCTCTTCTACCCTGCAATTGTGCTTTATAGGGAATTAAAGTTCCTATTAACTCTTCCATTTTCAAAGTACTAATATCATTAGCCCCTTCTATTGCTTGTGTCTTTTGATACCACTCTAAAGAGAGTGAATAGAGGATTTTTCTAACTTGGTCCTCTTCAGCAAAGTTTTTACCTAATGTTATTGATGAATGCGCTATATCTTAAAATCCATAGTATATGTTAGAAATAGACTCATTTGGATTCATTTTAAACAATCAAAACTGATTGGTAACCATGTACATTTTGGTCTGTTTAGCTTTAATAGTATTCACTTGTGTAACTTGCCGTGTTCTTCAAATTTCATATGCAGACTTACAAATAAAGACTCTAATAAATTTATTTTTATCTAATGAACAAAATAAAATATTCATGGTTTAGAATTATTTTGTGCAATTGCCTTTTGGTCAGCAATCCATTGTGCAAAATTAGTCTGGGGTTCAGTGTACTCATTTTGTGTAACATTCCAAATATCTACACCATTAAACCATAAATAAATCTTCTCCAACATGACCAATAAGTGTAATTATTACCATTAAAAAGTGGGGGTCTAGTAGTAGATTGTCCTTTAACAAAAGTGTTAAAAAAATGTACTAACAGTGTTGCTAGCCATTAAAACTTCTCAAAAATCAAATTACGAGTTTTTGAAAACCTAGCGCTTTGATACTAAATGTGGGTTGTGGAATTATGAATCTTAAAGCTAATTAAACACTAGAGGTAGTGAACAGTGTTTTCTAATTGTCGTAAATCTTTTTAAATTTCTTTCAAGTTTAATATATCAACAATCAAACACAGATACAATCTCGAATAAAACTAAAAAGCGATAAAATAAAGTAGAGAGTTAGTGAGATGATACCATAGATTTTATACCAATTCAGATTTCTCCTACATTCGGACTCGTACAATTGCTTATATAGATTTCTTTTCAAATACCAATCTTTAAACGGCTAAAAGACAAGCACAATTACAATCTTGATTCTGAGGCTATGAGACACACCCTTCTGAATTTCTAGGCTCAAGACACACTCACCTGATTTGGACAGGCTACAAGCACACCCACTTAAATTTCTGGACTACCCAGCACACCCACTAGATTTGAACGGGCTAAAAGCAAACCCAAGCAAATACAAATAGAGTTCGATGGTTTTTCCAAAGACAAATTCTTGAACTTTGGATACAACGGACCATATTGCCTCTTGGACAACACTTTGACCTTTGATTTGAGAGAGATGATTCCAAAACAGTAAGAAAGTTGCAATAAATTAATACAATGCAGTTTAAATAGATTCTTTATGATTTTGAAGAGAATTTAGTATATTTTTAATGGAGTTTACAAGAGAGTAAGAGGAGGGAAGAAAATAAGTTAATAACTGCTAAAAATTCATTTGAATTCCCCGTTATATAGTGTATAAACAAATGTGTCTATTCGCAAAAAGTTGCGACGAATAGATGCTTCTTTTCCAAATTTGAAAAACCATTTGGCGGCATGTATGTCGACTTATTATCTGGGCATATGTCGACATATGCTTGTAAAAATTGAAAACTCATTTCTTTTAAAATGTTTTGAAAACCTTATACTTTGTAAAATAATTTAATAGTTTGTAAATAATTTTAAACATAGTTTATAAACATTTTGATGTTTGAAATCTTTTATAAAATATTTTTAAATATTTTTTGAATTTTTTTTAAATATAATAGATAGAAAAATAAGAAATAGAGATCAAAGATTGCTACAAGGAACTTTGACAACATACTATGTCTCTATACACTATATTATAGTCTTGAGATCTTGGTCTTTTGTACTCATGAGTCTTCATGTCCATTTCTTGAGTCTTTTATACTGTACGGTCTTCGGTTCAACACCTGTATAATATCATGCACTATATACCATGTAACTTGTCAAAACATTAGTATCTATATTTTATATGAATGTATATTGTTGTTATCAAGGTTGTTATCATCAAATATAATAATTGAGGTTTTAACAAAGATGAAGCTTCCCACTGTAATGAAGAGACTAACCAACCAATGGCTGCTTTGTTAGGATCATCTGCCCTATAAAGATGGTAACGAATGATGAGTTTGATGGGATGATAGCTGAAATGAACCCTAGGATGGTGGACAGAAATAAAGCGCTTCTTGATAAGATGGATGCAGGTATTGCCTTATTAACCAAACAATCTCAAAGGCCTAGGAAAATCCAAGAAGACGTGTCATCTTCTAGTTATAAGAAGAGAATTCATTTGTACCCGACCAGAACAGAAGGGACAGAAAGCAAAAAATGAAAGAAAAGACAGCTGGAACATCTTGGAAGGCCATACGGAGAAGGGGCCAGATTTTAGCCATGATGGATTGATTCGTACCGACCGAAATTAGTTTGGTACCGATCAAAATAAGGGTGGATTTGGAGTTGTGTTACCCGTTGTTGTCAACTTATCGAACAATAAAGATGATTTGCAGGACACTGGCAATGACATTGGGCAGAATGTTGGGATGCAAAACGCCGATGCTCAAACAACCACCACAAAACTAGCCAAGCGTCATAAAAAATTCAAAGTAGTGGCTCTCTAGAGATATGAGAGCCTAGACGTCATCGAACGAACTAAGACTATTTGCGAAGTCAAACACTCGTGCCTGCCTTCCTGATAGTCGTTTTTGGATCACCGAGCCAGTGAGGAATATATTGCTAATATGGTGAAGAGATTGTGGATGAAAATCGATGGAGTAAAATGAAGAGTGGGGTTCCGCATGTAGTAGAACTCCATTCACAAAGAATATTTAATGGGAGGAATTTCCCAGGAAGTTCGTAATGTCTACGATGTTATCATATAATGGAACAACGGATCATTGGCAGCATCTGGTATAATATGAGTGACACATAGATGGTGCCAGAGCGACTGATGCAGTAAGTTGTAGGTTTTTTTTTCATCTTCTTGGATAAAGTCGCTTCGATATGGTTTATTCGGCTTGTGTTGAAATCCATATCAACGTTTGATGAGGCAACAAAGAAGTTTATGGACCAATTTGGGCTCCACACTGCCAGACCGAATGATGTAATGTCCTTGTTAAATATCAATCAAGGTCTCGAAGAAACTTCGAAGGGATTATTAAGTAGCTTCAGTACTGTTGTAGCGAAAGTGAATAACCCGAAAGAGGATATCGTGCTAGTGGCAGTGGTCCGAGGGATACATCCGATCACGGACTTTGGTAAATGGTTGAAACCGAAACAACCATCTACTATGAAGGAGTTATATTGGAAGTCCAACCAATATTTGCGCTTGGAAGAGGCGGATATGGCTACTGGAAAGGCTGGTGGTGGACCATCGAAAGAAGTTGGTCAAAGTAATGCGACTATTAAGCCTATAGTTCGAGTCCCAATTCAACCGTTTTAAAAAATTGACTTTTGGACTCAAAATTAGTCTTAACTCGATTATACCTGTCTTAGCACATTAATACAATTTAGATCAATGTAATATCCTTTTCTGAAAATCTATGTCATTACATTAGTAGTTTAAGACTGATCACAACCTTGGAATTAAGAATCCTAGAGCCAACACTGTTGAATTTCATGATTAACCGACCTAAATCACAATTCTCAATAATCCTCTAGAAAAGCTTGGAACGTCATTTGTTTGACCATTATACTGAGATCGATTGACTGATTTGAATTTTATATTTTATGCAATGACAACTCAACCGATCATGGAAGGGGATTGTTGGTTTTTTTTTTGGGGAGTGGGGGGGGGGGGTTGCGTGTGGGGGAGAGGGATGAGGGTTTGGGGATTGGTCGAACGATTTGAGGTCTATGTACCAATTTACATGATGTGCTTTTTTTTCAATCTTCAATTGACTATAACCATTGAACCACTACTTTGATTGACCATCTATTTCTTCCATTGCAAAACATCCAAACTCATTTTCAATTTGATGAACAATTTGCAAATATTCTAATCGTACAAATTCAATAGTTTTTTTGTTGGTAGCATTGGAATCCGTTGGACTTCAACTATGTGATATCTTATGGTGATAATACACTTATAACGCAGAACTTCTATTTCTTTTTATTTTAAAAAGAAAGATTAAGAAAAGAAAAGTAGAAAATAATTGTGAAACTAATTATATTATGTTTTTAAAAAGTTAATTAACTTTTGACAACTCCAAACCATAGGTGTGTACAAATTTCAAATTTCATTGTTTTTCAGCTCGTTTTTTTAAATATCGAATATTTATTTATTTTTTGCAAAAGAATGAAGACGGATTTCGAATTTTTTGGTATGCATTTACTAGAATATCTTAGGTATATTTAGAGAATGTTAATTAACATTTGACTATTCCAAACTATAGACGTGCATAAATTTCAGGTTATGTATGTTATATAGTTTCAAATCACCCGCAAGCATTTTCTTTTCAATGCCCTTTGAAAGTTACAGTATATCAACACATAATCCAACTTAAAAAACAGCAAACTAATTCACACGTTACGTCTATGCTATTCATCAACGCTTCTCCTTAGTCGGCCTTGCTTCTAAACCGCCACCATTTCTCTTTTCAAGCGTATACGGCATATGAGTCCCAAGTATTTTATCCCAAGTAATAAAAAATGGCTGTGAAAAGTTGTACTTAGTACCATGGAGTTGATGATGCACGTCATGGTATGCTGTATTGTTCCAGAAGAACACATGAAATACGTTCCCAGGTAGCCACAACCCGCAATGGTCATCTATGCCTTTAATAGCGCAAAAAGAAAAGAAGAAAATGGAAGTTCTAGGAGTCATTCCAGAGAACAAAAACGCCAGTGCACCACCGATAGTGTCCAGGAGAAAGCCTTCTATTGGGTGGTTGTATTGGGCTCCAAATGAGTAAGGGACTACTAGTCTGTGATGCCAGGAGTGTACATGCTTGTACAAGAACTTGTTCAAGTGCATGTACCTGTGCCAAAAGTACTGCCACGTGTCCACCACAAACATGCCTATAAAGAACTGGCAGCCTATAACCATGAAGGAGGATGATGAAGTTGATTCAGGGTGCTTCAAGTCTATAGGACCTGCCTCATCTCTACTTGTAAACTGTCATACAGTATCAAATACGTTATTATGGGCTATATAAGAGAAAAGGTATATCAACTTATTTCAAGAGGTTTTAGTGTAGTTACTTTGAAAAGAAGAATGGCAACGGTGGATTGCATGAGCTGTTGGCAAAACACGGCAATAGCAACTTTGCGCTTGGGTACTAAATTCCGAGCATCTTCATCGGCTCTTGAATGAAGGCGGTAGTTGTCTAGTGATCCGAGCATCAGATACAAACCTGAATAAGCCCAGTAGACAACAACTGGAACTACAATGGCTAGCAAATCATCAGTGGGCATGTTATAGTAAGCCATTGATTTTTGCACGTATAGTTGATTTGTAAAGTTTTGTCCTTCAGACTTTTTGTTTTGTGAAGAGTTTGGTGGAGATTAAGTTTGCTTATATAGGCAAATGGAATGATATTATTCATATTATTCTTTGCTATTTGTTATATCTAGTTTTTTAAATGTAAGTGAGGATATTTCCAAGTGTCCGTTCCAATAATTGAATACATGCGGTATATTGACCATGAAATTCACGAATTGAATTACAAACGGTATTGAAATCTCTGGTTCACATAGGAACACCCATAATAACTGGAACTAAGTCATAAATGACATCAAGCTTTAACCTAAACAACAAAGATATGTTCTGCATATATACTTTGTTTAATGTTTAATTTTAAAGTGAACTGTGAACAACAAAATGATAAAGCACGATCATCTTAAAACAATAGTTTCTTCATGATTTGAAACATTATGTTTTGGCACGTAGGTGCACAAACATATATACATGTCAAAAAGAAAGAAATAAAATTTTAGGGAGTTCAAGTAACTATAAGAACTTGTTCGATTCGTATTACTTTTAATAAGAATTATTCACATCAAAATAAACGATGAAATAAGTGGAATGCAAAATGTATAAATTTGACCAACATAATCTTTTGTGAGTAATTATCATAATTATCATAACTGACATTATTCAAACTCATGTGTGAGTAATTATCATAGTTATCATAACTGACGTTCAAACTCATGTGTGAGTAATTATCATAACTGACATTCAAATTCATTGTCAACAAATTACTTAGACCAACACAATGTTTTGCAACTAAAAGTTAGCTTTTTTTACGTGTACATATAATTATCCATGAAAGCCAAGACTCTTAAAGTTTGCAACATTCCACTTAATTACAATGGGATCGGCTCTGTACGTGAAGTCTTGAACAACATGTTCTGTACCTTGTGCTAGTGGATACCATTTGAACAGAGATTAAACAATACATTTTTGTTAATGCATTCATATTTCAAGGACTGTAAAATTTCATTGAAATCAAGTTAGTTTCGTTTTATCATTTTGCTATTTGTCGGCTTTTTATGTTGTAACAACAGTGTATTTTAGCTGAAATGAACAAATATTTTACTTACATCTGTATATACATGCGATTGTTTTACACGCATTACCAGAGTACGTAGTTCGTAAAAGTCATAATTTGACGATAAAAATAAATTATTATTTCATGATGATAAATCAAATTTCTTGACTTTTCAAGTCAATATTTATCCAATAACTATAGATTGATGACTTTTACTTGTTTACGAATATACTAACTATATTTTAGCTATTACTTTTATTTCGAGTTACTCAAAGTTTCAAAGGCAATGCGCAAACAAAGAACATGTCAATGGAGATATCAAATTTCTAACATACGTTCAATACTGATATTTAATGAAGTTTACTTTGTATGATTTATTTTCAAATTCCAAACTGTTATGCAGCTGGCATAACAAGTTGGTTTGGTGGGTCACGACTAAAAGTGGTTCGAAGGGAAGCTCAGATTTTTAAATTTTAATTTTTAGACCCCAAAAAGTGACTTTGGTATCCAAAACTAAGGTAATCGTACAAAGTTTGAATCTCTACTGCTTAACACAAGCATGTAAATATTTCAAAATTCAAAATACAACAGTTATTCTTTTAATTTCTACATCAAATTCAACTCTTTTCAAAACACAACAGAAATCACATGCCGTACACAAAAAATCAAAAGTAAAATAATGGTTAGAAAATAGTTTATCAAAAATGAACTTCCAAACCTTTTGAATCATTTGATCAATTCCATTTTTCCATATTTTCACTATTAAACACTTTTTCATTCGATACAACAAGTGCATTATTAATTTTATGATGATTGATATCCTCCATCTAATTAAAAAAATAAAAAAAATATGAAAAAATATGACATGAACGTTGTATGATAAGAACACTACAATTCATAAGTTTTTCTATTACAACATAATCATACATTATATCTTCTAAACTTCTGTCAGTAACGGGATCATTAAACTTGTCTAAAAAACTTAATCAATAAAACTAAAATTGATATGTAAAAGAAAAATATACTATAAGAAATATAAAGTAAACCGACATGTTTGTCTTCATTAAAGCTTAAACTGACTTCGTCTATGAAACGAAAAGGGAGAATTTATTTATTTTTATTTTTATTTTTTAGGGTTTAAAGTTTTTGTTTTTATATTATGTTTGAGCCAATGTGCGTATATATTTTTATTTTTATTTTTATTTTTTAGGGTTTAAAAGGGAGAATTCATAAGTTTTTATATTATTACTTTATAGTTATCCACTTCAGGTTCTGGTATTTTGAAAGTGGTATATAATTGCAGCATTGCCAAACGAATAAAACATATTTCACAACATGAATAAAACAGAACATCCTTCATTACCTTGTCATATTCATAACTACATTAAATTGAATCTTTTTTACATTGTAAAAAGGTGTGGTGAATGTTATGGTTATGTAGTGTTTAAGCTGGGCAGCTTCTATGTGAATTTGGACGTCAGGACGAAAAGGAAACGACTCAAGTATCTGAGAGCATGCTTGGAACAACATAGAAGTGAAGCTCTAAAAGTATGAAGTCCAAATAGGAGAACAAGTTTGATCGGTGCCGATCACTTTTTAATCAGTACTGATATGATTTGCCAATCGTATTGGCGTGGAGTTGATTTCTAATGAGGGGGTTACTACTCAAAGAATAGTTGAACAACTCCAGAACTATGTAGAAGAAGACAAGTCATGTATAAGACCAATCATATGGATACCGTGATGTTTCTTGAATTATGGACATGGTATAAGATAATGAAGAAGTTAAATATGTTAAATACCACATTGATACCTGGCCAATATGATTAGTACAAATTTGACTTTTTGTACATGAAGTCTCCGTCTTCCTCCTTATCTTCATGGATATAATGTTGGACCTGGTAATTCATGATCTAACGACTTTGCTGGATAATTCTACTATAAATAGAAGCATTATGATACTGAAAAAGGACTTTTTCCCTCCATCTTTTACTCTCTACATAACCTTGTTATTTAGAGCTTACTTTTGTTGTTTTAGATCTGAAAACTAATTGCAAAGCTCTTGTACTTGTGACATTTAATCTCTAATTAATAAGATTAGAGTAAATGTAGACCATAGAATTTGTCAAACCACTATAAATTTCTTCATGTTTTTATCAATTTCTGCTATTTCAAGTAGATCTATCTCGTTTCTTGGAGAATGGGGGTGTTTTACTAGTTTTTGGTTCAATATTTTTGGTGCTTTCACTAACAAAGAGCTTCTCAAGTGTAGATCTAGCTTAGTATTGTGGATAAGAGTGTCCAGAAGTTAATTAGATCTAGAACCTTGTGTTGCAGCTCTAGAGTAATGGTTCATTAGACATTCGAAAGATTAGGAGCTGTGATAGACGGAGAAAATGAAGCTTCTCGCCACAATAAAGAGTCTAACCAATGACCACTTTTCCTAGACCATCTGCCCCGTAGGAGATGGCAACAAAGGTAGAGTTTGATAGGATGATGGTTGAACTGAACCGGAGGATGGTGGACAGGTAGAAAGTGCTTCTTAATAAGATGGATGCAAGTATTTCCTTGTTAACCCAGCAACCCTTCAGGCCTGGAAAAAGTCGGAGAGATGCATCATTTTCTAGTTTTGGAGAAGAGAATTCATTTGCATTTGATTAGAACAGGAGGGACAACTAGCAAAAAGTGAAGGAAAACGCTTTTGGAACATCTACGAAGGCCACGGGGAGAAGTGGCCAGATTTTGGCCATAGTTGGAGTGATTGGTACCGACCAAAATCAGATAGGTAACGATCATAAATAAGGGTGGTCCTAGAGTTATGTTACCTGATGCCATCAACTTATAGGATAGTGAAGATGCTTTGCAGGACATTGGAAATAACATTGGACAGAATGTTGGAATGCAAAGCGCCGGTGCACAAGCGACCACCACAAAACCAGTCAGGCGTCATAGAAGACCAGTAAGAGTGGCTATCCCAAAGAAAGGAGAGCCTAGATGTCATCAAGCGAACCAAGATTGTTTGCGCCAAACACTCGAGGCTTCTCTTAACAGTCGTTTTCTAGGTCACCAGGCCAGTGAGGAATATATTACTGATATAGTAAAGCGATTGGTGGATGAAAACCGATGGAGGAAGAATGAAGAGTGGGGTTCTGCACCTAGCAGAACTCCATTTATAGAGAATATTTTTTTGGAGATATCGTAGGAAGTTCGTAAAGCCTATGATGCTATCGTGTAATGGAGCAACGGATCCTAGGAAGCAACTATTAAAGTATGAGTGGCACATAGATGGTTCAAGTGCAATTGATGTAGTAAAATGTAGATATTTTCCCATCTTCTTGGATGAAGTGACTTCGATGTGGTTTACCCGGTTCGCGTCAAAATTCATTTAATGAGCTAGTGAACATGTTTATGGAGCAATTTAGGCTCTACACTACTAGACTGAATGATGTAATGTCCTTGTTGAAGGTCCCATAAAGACTTTAAAGGGATTTTTAAGTAGATTCAATACTGGTTTAGCGAAAATATTAAAAGAGGATATCATGCTAATGACGTTGGTCAGTGGGAAAAATCCGATCATGGAATTTGGTAAATGTTTGAAGATGAAACTACCATCTACCAAGGAGGAGTCCTTTCTGAAGGCCAACCACATTTGCGCTTGGTAGAGTCGGATATGGTTGTCGGAAATATTGGTGGTGGACCATCAAAAGAAGTCGTGCAAAGTAGCGTGGCTAATAAGAAAACTGGTGAGAGCAGTGGTAATGTTGCAATAATTAATGTGGGAAATATTAATAATAGTCGGGGAGAAATCAGGGCACGACTGGTAGAAGGAACGATGCGAAGAAGCGTTCAAGACTTCTGAGACTAGAGGAGTACACTCTTCTGAATGACACTATGGGGAATATCTACCTTGCTATCCAATGAATAGAAAGGTTAAAAATGCCGCCTCAAAGGGAGGCAACATAACCTGGATGACGTCCTTGCTTCCATGATACTCATGGATACAATACCAATGAGTGTCATCACTTTAGAGATGTGACTGAAGAATTGGTATGAAAGAACAGGCTACAATAGTATGTAAGAGATCCGCAGGATGGTGGAAAAGATGCAAGATCTAAGGGGCAGAATGCCCAAATGGACCGACCTAGATCTAACGGAGAAGGTCCCGGATGATTGGAGGGTAGGATTGTGATTGATACAATAATCGGAGGTCCTCGTCTAGTGGAGAAGAATGAGATGGAGGAATAATATGAGGGGTAAAATAGGAATAATCGCTTAATTCCTAACCATAACTCTTCCTCTCTCATTATCCTCATTCCATTTTACTTCATATAAACTAAAAAATACTTGAGGTCATTATTGCTAAGGAAAATAAGAAGAGAAAAGAAAATGAAATCAAAAGAAAAGCTAAGGGGAATTTAATCAACACTTAATCTCAAATCTCTTTGTCCAATCAAGATGAATAATAGTTATCCATCTCACTTTTTCTTGTTTGTTTTGATTTTATGGTTAAACCCGAATTATATGATGATACTATGCCAAGTTATGAATGATTGTTGCATTATATGCATGTTTGATAATTTAATGGATTATTTATGAAATTATTTGATAGGTTTTAAGTGTAAAAACCTAGTTTATGGCCTCCAATCAACTTGAAATTTGGATATGATGTTTAGAACATTAATTTGAAGATGATTTTGAATTTCATAATTTTCCAAGCTTGAATAAATATTTTATGAATTTCCTATGTAAGGAAAAGGATTTATTTAGGGTTTAATTATAAAAATAATTAAATGAGGAATTTAACCTCGAAATTTTTTTATGAGAAAGAACATATTAATTCTATTTTTTAGTGATTTTTTTGGATTTTTTCCTAAGTGATTATGATTTTCTATGAATTTATTTAGCTAGAAAAGCTATTAAATAATAATATTGTTCGGTTGGGTTTGCAAAATATATTGAGGAAACAAAATTGGTTTGCTTTAGCTTTCTATAAAGGATATTGGTAAATTATATATTATCCAATAGAAAATTGACAAGGGATAAGAGTTGATGAAAAGAAATTACTTTAATTGGTAATAAAACATTATTCCTATTATTTACGAAATTTCCATATCGTATGCCATGAATGCCAAAGCCTAGATAATAGTCGATATCCATGTCGTTGTCATGCATTTCAACATCAACTAGAGTAGATGCATACGATATCAACTTATGTTGGTATGGAATGAATCTATTCGGGTTGAAGTATGGAACCAAATATATATAAATGATTACAACATCCCATCATTTCAACATGAATGATTTCGTAACTCTTCACAACTTTAAACTTAAGATCCCTTGTCCCCTATTGTTTTCAACATCCCTTATGATAGTGGCGTAGTAGCCGTAGTTTTAAAAGTAGACGACATTAAATGCCTTGTGGCAATGATGTCGTCAATTATAGTTTTCGGCAACCATTTTGAAGCGCCAATGATGTCGTGTATTTGTACCAAAATTGGGCACAACACTCTTCGGAAGTGTTTGAAGATATATAATGAAGAAAGTAAATGTAAAAAGAGTATTATCTAACAAACACTCCAAACAATAATCAGAATAACAACAGAGGAACACAGAGATTTAGAGTGGTTCAGCGTGTTGCCTATGTCCACTATAAAATGATTGACTTTTATTAAATTTTGCTTTCTGGTTACAGCGGATTACAACAATAAATTTCGAGTACAACAGCGATTTTTGAATGCAACAATGGTTTCGGTAGAGTCTGGACGTCAAAGAGCCAAAAGATCCCTTTTCTGTAGGTTTTGGGCTGCTATTTATAGGCGTAGGTTGCAAATATCTCCCTCAGATCTTGGGAGACCTCTTATGGCATGTGGGTGGGCCTATGCAATCGATCCCATGCGGTGTGCACTCGATCTATGATCGATACGTATGAATTTCATACCGATCGTAATTTGGTCCAATCGAGTCGAAATTGATCTTGAACATTCTTGAGGATGTATGCAAGCTCCTGTGAAAATTTGGTGGCATTTGGACTTATAGATTGTGAGTTATGATCGATGCACATTTGGGCTTTTCGATTGTTGTTCTCTTCGTATCGATGCTGTTCGCATCGATAAGTCTGCATGTGATGCCAATTGACATGGCGCTTGCTTTTAGGATCGATCCACATTTCATGCCAAACGATCGAGTCTTTCCTATGGATGCGCCTTATTCGCGTCGACCCGGGCTAGCCTTGTTCGCGTCGATCCACTGCTCTATTCGTATCGATCATCACTGCTTCTGTTCGTATCGATGATCACAGGCCACTTCGTATCGATGACTAGAGGCTTCTTCGTATCCATTCTTATGTAAGCTCTTCGTATCGATGGCATTTGTGTATTCCCATCGATCACTGTGGGCCACTTCGTATCGATGGAAAGCCTTGAGTTTGTATCGCTCCCCTCAGCTGCCCGGTACGAAATGGGTAGAAAGGGATCGATACAAAGATGGCAACAGTTGACTAAGTGGATTAGGAATGATGTTACTAGTTGATGGATACGGAGAGAGTGGTGCACTCGATGGATACGAAACAATATTCGTTGATGGATACGAACAGCTAAGGCTTGATGGATATGAACGACAGATAATTGATGGATATGAAGAACACTGCTCTCCTGATCGATACGAAACCGTGCACGCCCGATGGATTCGCATCAGCTCTATTAGAACGTGGTTTCTTCCTGGTGGTTTGATGGATATGATCAAGGCGACTCCTTGAATTGCATCGATCATATCTTGAGCACATGAACTCCGATTGACTTGAAACTTGGAAGGTTGGCTTTCATAACTTTGCATGTCGTGCCTTGTCAATTGTAGCTTGATCTAGAATCGGACAAAATTCATCGACATCCATAGTGAGCCTACGTATAACCGATCTTCGGGACGGACTGTCCTCGGTTTCCAGTTAAGTTCTTGGTGTCACGGCCTTTCCAAAAGGAGGGATAACATTTTTCCCCCCAAAGTACGTTTTGTGAGAACCTGACGTGCTTTGAAAAGTTGCAATCTTCATCCGGAATAGTTTTATCCGACTTTTCTGAATGGTTGTTGTCTTTTCGTTGAAAGATGTAACCTTCGATTGATTCTTCAGTAATACCAATTGTTGGCTGCCAATTGTTGTACCATCCACTATTGTAACCGAGTATTGAACGATAGCAAACTGTTGTTCATTGTTGTGATTGTCATTAGTTGAGGATTCACTCCTTGTGAATTTTAAAAATTGGATGTTAGTCCGTTATACATGAATGTACGTTAGCCTGACTCCAGTTAACGTTCACACGTTCACGAGTCGTTGTCAGTTTTTTAGTTTTTTTAGATCGAATTTCTAATCGATCCTTTCCTGAATCGATGTGAAATTCAAGTTGTAGCAATTATGATGGTTGCTTTGATCCATCTTTTCATGTCAACCCTCTCCTGAATCGATCCGAGAAATTAGAATGCACGCTTCGTATCGATGGTCATCAATACGAAATGGATAGCCCTTGGAGATGCATCATATCGATGGATACATAGCCTTGGGTCTTCAAGTTGATGGATACGAAATAGGTGATTCGTATCGGTGGAGTTGGATGGTCCAGATATAGTTTTGTTGTGATGTTCGTATCGATGGTTATTGATTCGAAATTAGCCGGTTTCACGAAGTTTCTTCGCATCGATAGATTCGAATTCCTATGGTCTTCAAAGTGATGGACACGAACTTGCCATTCCCCATCGATAGATGTTTGATGGAAGCGAACAGATTGATCAATCTTCATAGCAATGTCCGTGCTTCGTACCGATAGCTGGATGGTTGCGAACATGCGTTACCTCAACTAGGTGGTCCATGGATACGAATAGCTCTCTTCGTGTCGATTAGAGGAAAAACCTATTTTAACCGGTCAAAACAACTGGGAGACGAATCGTTTCCTTCTTATTTTTGTACCCATATAAATACATTCTGTACTTAGAAAATTTTCACTTGTTCACTTTTCTGCCTCGTCTTCGCATCGCTTCGAGTTGAAGGAAATTAAACTGCCTTTGCTTTCGAATCGAACCAGACTCTAATCCTTCAAACCAGCTGCTGAAATTTGGTAATTAGGCCATAAACCTTGTGTTAGAAAGATGAAATTTGGAATCTCCGGTCATTTCCTTTGATTCCACGATCGATTCTGTTGATGTGATGGTCGTGGATGGCCGGAGCAAGGTCGAGGGTAGAAGGGACGATGCTTAGATGGGGTTGGAGAAGAAAAGGATTTTAGGGACACGAAGGAGCTTGTGGAAGGGTTGTCTGGCCTCCGTTTAGTATCGGTAAAGGAGGAAGGATGAGTCATATCGATCTGGATTAGGAGTGTTCGAATCGATCTGGGTTGTTAGGTTTTGTATCGATCAAATGGAGTATCTTCGTATCGATCGAGGGTAAGGTTTCGTATCGATTCAGAATGATCGTCATGAAGGCTCGGACCTGTTGATCGATACGAAGGTGGTGCATATGATCTACAAAATCGAACATACTTGATCGATACGAGTTATTTGCTAGAGGATCGATACGAACACACCTTCTTTTGATCGACACGAAATCATCCATTTAATGGATACAAACTACCTTTTTCGACCGATACGAATTGGAGTTTTTGGTGATTGATCCAAGTTGAATTTTAACGAACTCGAGGCCCCCTTGTATATTTGAACATATTACTTCGACGGGCTTCCGCCTTGCATAATTGGACTTTAATATTTCACCGCAAATTCCACTTCCTTTCGAAGCTCGTCGTTGGAACTGTAACTTAACAAAAACTGACAAACTTTAACTAGGATCGATCTCCGAAGCCTGAATGGCACGGTTGTGACGGTCAGCGATGACGGTCACTCCGGTTGAATATTGAAGTCTTATCGTTTGAACACTTTCAATCTCGTAGAATTTCTAAGTATTATGTAGCACTGCACTACACAACACATTCACGCACTTCACACTGGGGAATGCATGGGCTTATTATCATCTAATGATGGTTTTTGATAAGTTGATTAGTTATGGAGTCTACAAGCTCACAATAGCAGGAGCTTCAAAGTTCATCTCCCTTAGTCTTAGAGATGCCGGTCATCGCGGCCGAAGTTATAGATCCAGCTACGGACGAGCTTCCAGGTGCCAGGTTTATCATGAATCCACAAGATTCTGTGCCGTCCAACATCTCCGAAAATATGTTAGGGCGGATTTGCCTAAGGCATGGTCTACCGTTGGACGACGTCTTATTACCGGGACCGAGTGACAAACTACATGCTCCCCCGTAAGGGTTTACTGCTTTCAATCGACATTCGTGTGCAGCCGGTATGCTTCCTCCATTCAATCAATATATTAGAGAAGTGCTGGCTTTTTTTGGAATTGCACCCTCACAATTACATCCCAATGGATACATGCTGCTGAACAGTCTATTCGTTGTATTCATGGAGCATCTTTTTCGACCCCCGACTCCGATCGAAATCAGATATCTTTTTAATGTTAAGAGTCGGGGAGATAGCCCTTCTTTCACGTTCTTGGAAGCGGTTAGGAACTATCAGGTGGTGATGGGGTCTTAGGCTAGACTGAGCTACTTCAAAACTGAATGGTTCTATGTTCGATGTCCCCAGGGTTCGCCAATCGGTGGTTGGTTAGACGTAAGTGCTCCGACTTTTCAGGTAGTGAACAAGATAGTCGCAACTGGTATTGAGACTAATACTTTCTTTCTTTTACAGCCGCAATTCCTTGACCTGAAGGCGCACACTTTAAATAAATAGTACGCGTCCTCCAAGAAGTACCGGACGAGATGAGGGAAATAGTGTTGGTGCTCACTGACAGGAACTTAAGAATTCTCGAGTTAATCGAACGAAGACAAAGCATAAGACTCAAAGGAGCGCTTAGGGCAGTTCCAACCAAGCGGGTGAAGTGTAAAGCTTCCGGGGTCGTAATAACTGAGGAAGGTGATGAAGAACACATGCCTACGAACGACGAACCCGCAGCCGGGCCCTCTAACAGTTTTCAGGGTTTAGAGGGAAGGAGAAAAGGCAAGACAGTTGCACACAAGCATCACAAATCCTCAAGATGGAAATACGTAATAGTGTCCCTGCCAGCCTCTAGTGTTAGAATTTCGAAGGCTCCTCCCTCGCCAGTAGAGAATCCTTTCGAAGGACTTGCTGATATTCCAATTCCGGACTATGTGTCACTTCAACACGACACCGGATTGGAGGGGCTTCAAAGTGCTCTAGATTTAAGCGAGTCTCTTCCCACAAGCATGGCCGATATTACCGCTTGGTCGACGGGGTAGCACACACATATACACTTCACGGCACTACACGGTTTCCAGCCTTAAGTTGTCTACTTCGAGAAATTATTAACTCCGTTTTTCTTTTACTTTGCAGATACGATGGATAGGTGAGATTCTATGCTCGGCAGTCTCTGTTCGGCGCGCCAATCATCGAGTTCGTATTATGAGTCCCGTCGGAGGGAGGATGATAGAAACCGCGATCGTGGTTATTCCAGCCAAGAGTGGTATGAGAGGGTAGAGATAGAGATAGAGAACAAAGATATCGATCCCGCTCGCGTTCTCCACCCCCTCGACTCCCTACACAACCTTCTACTCATGGCACACTTCCCTCGGAGCCTCCACGCCAAAAACCATATTCTCATGCCCCAAGGTCTGAGTCTCAACACCGTAGAACTGAGCCCGAACCTCCTACTGTTGCCGAATAGGCCATCACTAAGCCCACCGGGGAAGGGGCTATCAGAATTGCCCAATTAAGAAAAGATTTTCCGAACATATGTTTTGACGGCTTCATCTTCCCCCCTCACTTAAAGAAAATTCCATCGAAAGCAGAAAACATGATGAATGACTATATTCATGATATCTATACCAAATATAAGGAGTGGATGAAAGCCGCAGACAAAGCATCGGAAGTGGCCTTCGAGCGGGCAAAGTCAATTGAGAAACTAGAAACTGAACTTGCTCAGAAGGACCGCATTATCCAGGTGCTCAATGATGAAGCCGAATCTTCCCGGAAATATGAGATGGAAGCCCACCCAAAAAGCTGATGAGGCTACTCAGTCTATGGAGAGAATGCGACAAACGCATTTCGCTTTGGTGGAGCAGATGGGCCACCGAAACACCACAGTTACCGTTGAAAGGGATGTTGCTCTGAAAGAAATCAATGAGCTTAAAGCCAAATTTTCCGAAATCATCAAGGAGAAGGATGATGCAAATAAAGCAGCCTAGGAAGCGTGCGAGCAAGCGGTGGTGCTTCGGGACGAAAGGGATGCAGCAGTGCTCAAAATTCAGGAGGTAGAGGCCAAAGTTGAGGAGGAAGTCAAAATGGCGGAGTCCAGGACTCCAGGCTAGAAACTGATATTGAAGATCTCCTCATCACTTACAATGCTAACGTCTTGAAGCAAAGGAATCTAGCCTGGCTTGAAAATTATTCGACACATCTATACAACGCCTGGGGCCGATTAGTAGGAGATGAAAAAGCTGCCCACCAAGCTGAAACAATTGACGAGTTCGAGCTTGAGAACCGGGTGTTGAGCGAAGATGAATGGAAAGTTCTCCACGATGCCATGATTTCATATGAAAAGTAGAAGCTTGGCGCTCAACATTCGGAGGTCGGAGAAGGCTCTGGTGTCGAGCACCGCGATACAAGTCTTGAAACTGTTATGCCGACTTAGCTTGAACCAACTTCCGTAGTTGATTCTCAATCCGTTCCTGCTTACAACCCGGATCAGCTGCAGTTATCTCAAGCTAGCAAGCAAATCTCTGAGGCCGTTCAGCTGCTCACGAGTCAAATTGAGGAAGGTACTCTGAACAGTTTGTATGTTTTTCCAAAACCGGAAGCGTACATGAAGTGATTATTAACAGTTCTTCTTTTGCTTTCATCCAGTGATTGAAGCTACACCAGTCGTGCCTCTTACAACTCAAGAACCACATCATATGCAGGAGGCCATTATAACAGAAGCGACCACCACAATGACCACGGCACCGATTGATGAGGCATAGGGAAGCACTCTTACTTTCGATGAGCAGATGATGGAGGAACTTCTCGGTCATCACAGTGACCCCTTTGCCGATTTTCCGTTCATTATGGGTGGAAGCGCACCAATAGTTAGTTCTTCAGCCCCAACTGTGGGAGTCCCCGGCGACGCACAAACGCTTCATGAGGAGGAAATCATAGCCGAAATCAATGTTAAGATGGAGGCAGCCGCGCGAGGCAGCGGTTTTGGCAATGGAATGGCTGGACTTGGTCCGTCCCCTTTGCGGATGATATCTCCGGAAGGAACGGTCGTTGAGACGAGTGCGTCTGCCCCACCTCCTTCTATTGATCTTGTCCCTCCGACTCCACTTGCAGGAAGCGTTCCAATACATTTGAGTTCGGAGGAGGAAATTGATATAATGCCCCTGACTGGAGATCGGCCGTCGAAAAGCAAGGGTTCAAAAAGAAAACCGAGTGAGAGCTCCAGTGGGTCCACACCGAAGAGGAAACCAAAGAAGAAGAAAGAGTAGATACGTCTCTTTGGCTCATTTTGAGTAGATAGGAATTTATTTAGCTTTTGTAGGCCGTGTGTAGATGCGGGTTCGACCCCTGCTAGTAGGATTTTTGGGATAAACTTGTACTTAATTCTTTTCCACAAATAGTTGAAATGAAATTCCATTTTGTCTGCAACTCAATTTTTGTTTATTTGTTTAAATGTTTTAGCATCTGAACTCCAGTCCAGTACGCTTGTTGAGTTCCGACTTTTGGATTGGATCCGAGTTCATTCGTTAAGCCATGAAACCATGACTATGAGTTATGATCGAGCATTAAGCCGGACTCCGATGCTGCACTATCTCAGTCAGTGATTGACACTTAAGTTCTACCCCCAGTTTCAGGGATGAATTGTAAAGATCAAGTGGCAATTTTGCTTTGCCTTCAACACATCGAGCTTAACGTCGTTGAATTGATGCTGAAACAAGGAAATTCGAGTGGTCGAATCGCACTCGCTCATTTATCGATGATTACATCCACACTCTAGGGATTTGCATTCGTATGTCAGCGGTCGGTCTCGCCCGCTTATGTTTCAAGGATACATCCATGCTCTGGGGACTTAAGCCATTTTCATGGGTGGTCATTCACGCCCGTTTAATGTTTGCAACCATGTCCACACTCTAGGGACTTTAGATGGATCCGCGAGTGGTCAGTCATACTCGATTTGCATTTACACTATGACCATGCTCCGGGGGCTCAAAGTTGTTTTACGGACAGTCGATTCCAGTTTGGTTTGTGGTTAAACCCCAATCCGCTCTCTGGGGACTTAGAGTTAATTGTTGTCGATACTCTGGTTCGCACTTTGGGAATCTGGAGTTAGTGGACGTTTGTACTCCAGTTCGCACTCTGGGAACGTGGAGTTGGTTGATGTTGATACTCCGATTCGCACTCTGGGAATTCGGAGTTAGTCAATGTTTATACTCCATCTCACACTCCAGGAAATTGGAGTTGGCCGACAGATGGTCAGTCACATCTGTTCAGGCTTTAGGATTTCGTTCGCACTCCGGGAACGACGAATCTATCAGGATTGTGGATGGTCGGTTCACATCCACCCCGAGTTAACAAGCGAGGTCGTTAGACGGACGGATCCATCCTCCTTAAACTTGGCCAAGATACGGGTGAAGTCGTTAGGTGGATGGATCCACCCTCTTTGAGATCGTATTTGTAAGTTTATACTCCAACTCGCACTTTGGGAATCTGGAGTTAGTTAAAGGAATGCCATGTATCAATCCTTTTTTGACTTCAATGTGATGACTTGCTCCTGAGCTTGGGTTTCACTTAGCGAGTAACCGGTCGTATCACAGTCACTCCCTATTTGAATAAATTCCTCCGTCAGGTGGAATTTAGCTCTCCGTGCATATTGATAGTAGTACGACGCATTCTATAAATCACAGCTCCGGCTCGAAGAGATTGCATTTTATTGCTGAAATAAGAAAATACGGCAAAATCAGTTTCCTTATTACAAATTCAAATTTCGAAATGCAGAAACAAATTGCAAATGAAAAATAGACTGAATAAATAAATAGAGCCTGTCATGTGTAGTAGTGACGAAGACTTTCGCTATTCCAGGCTCTCGGAAGGGTGAGACCATCAACGGTTGATAATTTGAATGTGCCATCTCCGAGCTTTCATTCAATAACATATGGCCCTTCCCAGGTTGGCCTCATATGCGAAGGGACCGGGTAAATTCTCTTAAGGACAAGATCGCCGAGTTCAAAGGTTCGGGGTCGGACCTTGGCATTGTACAATCGGGCGACTCGATTTCGGTATGCGGCTGCCCTCAAATCAGCCTCTTCACACTTCTCATCCAATAAATCCAGAGATTCAGCAAGTAATATAGCATTCGTCTTCGGCTCATAGTATGTCACACGATGAGAAGGCACTTCTAATTCGACTGGAATAACAGCTTCTGAACCATAAGAAAGAGAGAACGGAGTGTGGCTGGTCGCAGACTTGTGGGTTGTTTGGTAGGCCCATAAGGCCATAAGAAGTTCATCGACCCATTTGCCCCCGGCCTTTTCCCGTCGTTTCTTCAGAACAGACTTTGTAACTTTGTTAACAGCTTCGACTTGTCCATTCGCTTGAGGGTGTGCCACTGCGGAGAATTTCTTCTGAATGTGGAATCGTTGACAGAAATCCTTAAATTCAACACTGTCGAATTGGGTCCCATTATCAGTGATGATAGTATGTGGGAGACCAAACCTGCAGATGATGTTGCGCACTACAAAATTGATCACCTTCTTTGTTGTGATTGTAGCAAGGGGTTCAGCTTCCGCCCACTTGGTAAAGTAATCAACTACTACGATGGCGTACTTCGCACCACCTTTAGCTAGAGGTAGAGAGCCAATAATGCCAATGCCCCATACTGCAAATGGCCATGGACTGACCATTTGAATAATTTTGGTAGGTGGGGCTCTTGGAATTCGAGCGTGCGTATGACATTTGTCGCATTTTCTAGCATAATCCGATGCATCGTGATTTACGGTCGGCCAATAGTATCCATATCGGAGCACTTTCTTGGCAAGGGCTTGCCCCCCGGTGTGATCGCCACATTCTCCTTCGTGCACATCATGCAATAGGCATTTTATTTCATCGTGAGCGATACACCGGAGTAAAGGAACAAAGTATCCTCTTCTATACATAACTTCATTCTGAATAGTGAACCGTGAAGCTTTTCGAAGAATCTGTCTCTTTTCACTCCTGCGCTCTGGCAGGGTTCCATGCTCGAGATAATTTTTGAATACAGTCATCCATGACTCCTTCTCGGGAATTTCCTCAAATATCCAATCTGTTTCCATTCGGTCGATGCTCGGGGAAGCTAACGTCTCTACAGGAACATATAATAGCAATTAAATATCCAATCTATTTCCATTTGTTGTGCTTTGCCTGAACTGGCTAACTTTGCTAATGAATCGGCTCTCTGATTGCACTCTCAGGGTATGCAGTAGATGGCATAATAATCGAACTGATTTGATATTTCTTGAACCGAGCAAGGTAAGCAGCCAGTCTTCGGTCCTTGGCTTGGTATTCCCACCAAGCTTGACACACGACCAATTGCGAATCGCAATAGATCTCCACGACAATGATTTTTAAATCTCTGGCAAGTCTCAATCCGCCAAGTAAGGTTTCATACTCGGCTTCATTGTTGGTCGTGCGAAAATCAAAATTTAAAGCATAGCATATAGATCGACCTTTAGGAGTTTCAAGCACAACCCCTGCACTTGAACAACGGTCATTTGATGCACCATCAATATGCAGCTTCCAGATATACTTGGGAGATTCACTGGTTTCGGGCAAGTCCTTTGGGATGGTAAATTCAGCTATGAAATCTGCTAGGACTTGTCCTTGAATGGCTCGCCTTGGAGTGTAAGTAATGTCAAACTGACTTAACTCAATATTCCATTTTAGTAACCTACCAAACGTCTCAGGTCGCGTAAGGACCTGTCGTAACGGCTGGTCGGTGTAAACGATGATAGGATGAGCTTGGAAATACAGACGGAGCTTCCTTGAGGCAATAACAAGGCAATAAGCCAACTTCTCTAGCTTCGAATAATTTCTCTCAGCTCCGGTTAGTCATTTGCTAATGTAGTAGACCGACTTTTGTATTCGGCCTTCCTCCCGAATTAGGGCAGCACTGATTGCATTTTCTGATACCGCCAAATAAATGTACAATTTCTCGTGATCGATAGGCTTTGACAAAATTGGCGGTGTGGAGAGGTGTTGAATTAGTGCTCGGAATGCGCCTTCACATTCCGTAGTCCATTCAAAATTTTGTTTCCCTTTTCAGATCAGATCGAAGAAGGGAAATGCATTTATCAGTAGATTTTGAAATGAACTTGCTCAGAGCTGCCACTTTCCCGTTGAGGCTCTGGACTTGCTTTATAGTTCTTGGAGTCTTGAGATTTCTAATCGCCTAGATCATTTTGGGATTGGCTTTGATTCCTCGATCGTTGACGATAAATCCAAGGAATTTTCCTAATGTGACCCCAAAGTGACATTTCAACGGATTGAGCTTCATTCTGTATTTTTGGAGGATATTAAACATTGACTCCAGGTCTCTGATATGATCAGTAGAGAATCGTGACTTGACTAGCATGTCGTCCACGTATACCTCCATGGTTTTTCCAATCTGGTTAGAGAACATTCGATTAACTAACTGTTGATAAGTTGCCCTAGCATTCTTGAGTCCAAAGGCATAACTTTATAGCAGTAGAGTCCCATATTGGTTACGAAGCTGGTATGCTCCTGGTCAGGCAAGTGCAAGGGTATTTGATTATAGGCAGAGTATGCATCCATGAAGGATAAGAGTTCATGTCCAGCCATTGAGTCTACAAGTTGATCGATTCGAGGGAGTGGAAAACTATCTTTAGGGCATGCTTTATTCAAGTCTGAATAGTCAACACATGTTCTCCATTTCCCATTTGGCTTTTGGACAAGTACGGGATTGGATACCCATTCCAGGTATAATGCATTGAATAAATCCATTCGTTTTAAGCTTATCTTCCTCTTCTTTAAGGGCGGCAGATCTCTCTGGATCCATACCACGCCTCTTTTGTTTGATCGAGACATACCGCGGGTCAATATTCAATGCGTGGCTCGCGATGTCCGGCGAGATCCCACACATGTCAGAATGCATCCAGGCAAACACATCAAGGTTTTCCCAGAGAAATTCAACCAATTCTTCTTGCATTTGTTGGCTTAGCTGAGATCCAATCTTTATCATTCTAGAATCATCGCTATCATCGATCGGGACATCGATCGTCAGTTTGGCCGGAGAAGCTTGACTATCTTTGCTTTCATCTTCACTTTCGGTATCTCTCGGGTCAAGATCTCTTTGGAATCGATTGGGGTGCCTGGGCGTAGGCACATGCGTCAATTGTCAATTTTCAACAAAGCGGATGCAGAGAGATTCCTCTACGCCCTTTCCTTTCTCTCTTCGCTGCGCATCTTGCAGCTCAGCAACATAGCAGGGTTGTCCAGCAGCCTGATCTCCTTGAACGAATCCCACCCTATGATCGGTGGGGAACTTCAGAGTCAGACACCATGGGGCAATAGCAGCCCTAAACTCGGCTATGGCTGGTCAGCCCAAGAAAGCATTATATTGCGAGTCTATATCCAACACCACAAATTGTAACATCCAGACTCTCCAGCGTTCTCCAATTCCTAACTCCACTGGCAATTCCACCACTCCAGTGGGTATGGTCGCACTCCCATTGAAACCATGGATACGGTACTGACAAGGTTTCAAATCTTTGGTCTCCATTTTCATCTGGTCATAAGTTCGCTTGAACAATATATTCACAGAACTTCCACTGTCTACCAAGATCCTCTTCATCCAAGCAGGACCTACTTGAACTGATATGACAAGTGGATCGATGGTTGGGGCTTCTATCCTGTGGGCATCTCTGTCTTGGAAGACGATGTCATCAGTCATCATCTTCTATTGCTTGGCCGGAGCCCCATCTTCCAAACTACTACAACACTCGAAGCTCGCATGCCTAATAGAACTGGCATACGACTCCATTTCCTTCCAGCTTCGGTCCGCTGGATGACGACCACCACTAATAGTATTTATCACTAACCTCCCGCCTGTACGTGCGGGTTCCTCCTGTCTTGCCTGGTTCGGTACATGATTCTGATTTGATGGGCCTGCTCCTCCAGACTGTGGCGCCCATACAAACTGCTCCAACTTTCTCTCTCTTTTCAACTTTTCGATGAGATCCTGCAAGTGATGGCATTCATTCGTGTTATGGCCGTAGCTTTCATGGAATCTACAGAACTTCCCTGTCTGAATCTGTTTCTCCAACGACTGTTTTGGTGCAGGTTTACTGAATAGTATTGCAGGTCTGTAAATACACATTTTCCAGCGACGTATTCAAAGGAGTGTAATTATAAACATATTAGCCCTACGTCGTGGACCACAATTCTGATCTCGTTTCCTATTTTGATTACCATTACCTTTCTGCTGATTTTGTTTATTCTGAATGTTCAATTGCACTTTCCCGGAGCTCTCCCTGGATTATTTAACAGAAACATTACTCTGAATTCCTTCCATACTGGGCCCTGTGTCATCCTTTTTCCTAGACTGTTTCGCATCCTCCCTTCTCAAGAATTGGGATGCCTTGGAATAGAAACGGTCCAATGACGCAGGAGGTTTTCCAGCCAACCAGTTACCGAACTCAGAATCGGGATCAATTCCCTTAGTCAATGCCATTAGAATGGAGTTATCATTAGGGTTGCTGATCTCAGCGCATGCAGCATGAAATCTCTCCAAATAACGTTTGAGTGTCTCTCCAGGAGCTTGAGTGATACTAGATAAAGTATTAACATCCTTCGGTCTTGCGACATGCATGCGAAATTGCTCAATAAACTTTGTTGTCAGCTAATCAAAACAAGAGATAAATCGGGGTGGTAAACGAGTAAACCACATAGTTGCTATGCCCCCTAGAGAGATTGGGAAGCTTCGGCACTTAACTGCATCATCAGCTCGTGCAGCATTCATCAACCATTCATACTTTAGGATATGTTGATTAGGATCAGAGCTCCCTTCGTAAACGGGTAAAGTCGGCATCCTGAATCGCTGAGGTGGTTCAGCATAGAGTATCCCAGCAGTAAAATGGGTATGACTTCGGGAGATTCACTAGTCGTCATTGGTAAGACCCTGACTCTCACGGATCATTTGACGGATCATCGTTGGAATGTCGGGCATCTGGACATTTTAAGCATGTTGGGCCAAGGTGTGGTCGGGTTCCACCATGCGAGGAGGGGCCGGTCACTGTCGATGGTCCATGTCTTTCCTCCTTGGTTCTATGTCTTCGGGGACATAAGGCTCAGGAGTATGGTTGCGTTGGCGGTGGGTTGGATCCGTTCGGTTCCGAGCATGAACTCCTAAATCGGTAGAAGTGGTAGTGCAGTTGTCAGTAATATGGTATGGGGTAGCGCCTCCTTGGGAGGACGGCCCAGTCTGATGGCTGGTTGACGGGCCAACTCTTGGTTGCCCAAGACTCAACGTATGCTGATGCCCAGTAGCCTGTGTGTAACTTCCATCCAGTCGCGGGCGCGTGGATCTATGATGGTAGTCAGAAGAGGTTGAACTTTCGGTGGATGAATAGGAAGCCTGATCCCTTTTGGATCTCCTTCGTCGTTGATGATTTAGTTGACTGGTCAATTCTACATTAGCACGGAGCTACTGAGTGAGTTGTTGGCGGCTCTGAGTCAGTTCTTGCATTAGCATCTGGAATTTTTCCCTGGTGACAGGGCCTTGCGGATCTGATGGTCCAGCAGCATTCTAGTCGGTTGGAAGTGGTTGTACGGGGTTTTGTCTGTCCCGTCCTTCTGGATCTGCGGCAGTTGAGGTAGTCCTTGTGTTAACCATGATGGATAGCGAAGCTATTTCCTAGACTTGATGCAAATCTGAATAGGATGGAAGAACTTTTAACTTGAATCTGGATCTTCTTCTTAGATTTATGCAATCCGATATCGATAATAGATCCAACGAGTAGGAGAAAAACTGGGTTTTCTCAGTTAAAGCACTAAAGTGTTTGTACCAAAATTTGGCACAACACTCTTCGGAAGTGTTTGAAGAGATACAATGAAGAAAGTAAATGTAAAAAGAGGATTATCAAACAAACACTCCAAACAATAATCAAATAAACAACATAAGAACATAGAGATTTAGAGTGGTTCGGCGTGTTGCCTACATCCACTATGAAATGATTCACTTTTATTAACTTTTGCTTTCTGGGTACAACGGATTACAACAGTAAATTTCGAGTACAACATCGATTTTTGAATGCAACAATGGTTTCGGCAGAGTCTGGACGTTAAAGAGCCAAAAGATCCCTTTTCTATAGGTTATGGGCTGCTACTTATAGGCGTAGGTTGCAAATATCTCGGTCTGATCTCAGGAGACCTCTTCTGGCACGTGGGTGGGCCCACACAATCGATCCCATGCGGTGTGCACTCGATCTGTGATCGATACGAATGAATTTAGTATTGATCATAATTTGGTCCAATCGAGTCGAGATCGATCTTGAACATTCTTGAGGATGTACGCAAGCTCCCGAGAAAATTTGGTGGCATTTGGACTTGTAGATTGTGAGTTATGATCGATGCACGTTTGGGCTTTTCGATTGTTGTTCTCTTCGTATCGATGCTATTCGTATCGATGTTGTTCGCATCGATAAGTCTGCACGTGATGCCAATTGACGTGGCACTTGATTTTAGGATCGATCCACATTTCATGCTGAACGATCAAGTCTTTCCTATGGATGCGCTTTGTTCGCGTCGACCCGGGCTAGCCTTGTTCGCATCGATCCACTGCTATGTTCGTATCGATCATTACTGCTTATGTTCGTATCGATCATTACTACATCTATTCGTATCGATGATCACATGCCACTTCGTATCGATGACTGGAGGCTGCTTTGTATCCATTCTTATGTAAGCTCTTCGTATTGATCCTCTGGATACAACTTCGTATCGATGGCATTTGTGCATTCCCATCGATCACTGTGGGGCACTTCGTATCGATGGAAAGCCTTGAGTTCGTATCGCTCCCCTCAGCTGACCGATACTAAATGGGTAGAAAGGGATCAATACGAAGATGGCAACAGTTGACTAAGTGGATTAGGAATGATGTTACTAGTTGATGGATACGAAGAGAGTGGTGCACTCGATGGATACGAAACAATATTCGTTGATGGATACGAACAACTGAGGCTTGATGGATACAAATGATAGATAATTGATGGATATGAAGTACACTGCTCTCCTGATCGATACGAAACCGTGCACGCCCGATGGATTAGCATCAGATCGATTCGAACATGGTTTCTTCCTGGTGGTTTGATGGATACGAATAAGGTGGCTGCTTGAATTGCATCGATCATATCTTGAGCACATGATCTCCGATTAACTTAAAACTTGGAACGTTGGCTTTCATAGCTTTGCATGTCGTGCCTTGTCAATTGTAGCTTGATCCGGAATCGGACAAAATTGATCAACATCCATAGTGAGCTTGCGTATAACCGATCTTCGGGACGGACCGTCCCCGGTTTCCAGTTAAGTTCTTGGTGTCACGGCCTTTCCAAAAGGCGGGATAACACCGTGTATTCTCAATTTCAACAACTATGGTTTTAAAGCAATAATGCCACAAGTCATAATTTTTAGTATCAATCATTTTGAGGCAATGATGCCGAAAGTTATCAATTCTAAAATCCATATTTTAAGGCTGAAAGTCTTTATACTATGCAAACTTAATAACAAGCTTCATAGGTTCGACAACCTATATATTTATATTATACGATAAGAATGATTTTGGCTTTATAACCTTAAGTTTTATAAATCATAATAATTTATTATAACTTGGATATTGAAGGGGGCGACAACCTATATCGGATATATTGATGCTGCATTTTATCAATTTAAATATCTTTATTTGATGGCTTGATAGCCTATGGTTTAGAGGTGTTACAACCTTCTATTGATTTTAAAATTAATGAAAACTGTTTCAAAGAAGGACATATTTTGGCATAATACTTTGACTAAGTAAAAATGCTATATTTTCCTTGTTTTAAATGTGATTTCAAGAGATAAATCAATTATAAAGACTTACGTTTTCAAGGAAATAAAATGGGTATTTCAGCCCAGGGTTTTACATGAGAATTATTGTTACCACCATTAGATAAATTATGATAGGATATCTTGGCTCAAGGATTAGAGATTAGAAAGTAAGATAATGGGACATGTGTATGGTTGTGCCCCTAAGCTTCAAATGTTAGCCCCTAGTTGATATTGGTCCACAATTATAATATGTAGGGATTTGTGGAGGGTCAAGACTAAAAGTAAGTTTACGCACAAAAAGGAATCTATAACTTAGATAGATTATTGGTTGGCCTGTAAAACCATTAGGTTTATAGTGAGCCTAGAAAAAATAGGAGATAGATGGATAGTCAGATTTATAAAAAGAAAATTATGTTTGGACGGATAGTCCAGTTTCCTTCAAACAGTAATTTGGAGAATTTGGTATATCTGGTAGGCCCGAGTCAACCATGTAGGTTAGTAGTAACCTTGGGAAAACTATGAAGTAGGAACAGTTAGTTTATTGATTTAGAAGGACTGATCTGATTTACCCATGTGTCAAGCATGAATATGATTATTTTATGTTTGTTTACCCATGTTGATTTCAGAAGCATGATTTTGATTGATATATTTTCAGAAGATATTAGCGAGGGGAATACGCGTTCTGCTCAGTGGTGTGGTCTCACTAGATATCTATTTTTGAGATGGCTTATTATTATTCACAATAGACTTTTTGTCTGAGCTGAAGTTATTGTTTTTTCCTTTAACTCCCAGGTGCTCACTTGAGTAGTTCGAGTGTAAGGTTTACAGGTTTCTAGGTTGACGAATAAAGCTTCCGAGGACATGTAGGAGGCAAGTTAGCTATGTTAAGTATTTATTTTGTTCACTATGTTATTGTTTCATTTTTTCTAAATGTATATAATGGCAAAATATATATCTGCCAAATAGTTGACTCTGATCAACCAAGGGGCATCTTTACATGTCGCTCTTGGACTGTTTTATAATAATTATATTTTATCTAAACCTGGACAATGTTTGGGATTATGTAATAAATATGGAAATTATAAATGAAAAATGTTTTGAAATTTTTTATATTCTTATGCTTCTGATGTTATTGATAAGATTAACACGACCGCATTTTATCATCGAAAATAAATACCATGGACGACTGTAGCATTCGTAACACTTAGTTTCTAGCCTTAGAATAGGGTATGTTACAAATTGGTATTGGAGCATAGTTTATGTTAAACTAAATTTACTTTAAAAGAGTTTTGAAAACATAACCCAAATGAATCAGAGGATGAGATGGGGGTATGGGATAATGCTATTGTTGTTGGAGCCGGACTAGCCCACATCTTAAGTTATGGGTGAATTTCAAAAAATTTACCCTATTGGATTTTTTATTGGGCCTATGAAGTCTAATTGAATTAGAACATTTCTAAATTTCATTTAAATAAAATCATTTATTTTATTTAAATTCAAATATATTAAGATATGAAATTAATTTTATTTGATTTAGTTTATACATAAATGTATCATATACATATATGTGTGAGTGCATGTGTAACATAGTTTTCCGTGAAAGGTATAATATGCCCATATGTAGATGTTGGGATTTACATCGCAACAGACATATTAGCTCATTTTGTATGTCATGCATGTTGTCCAAATATGTGCATTTTATATGTGTTACAAAATACGCACACGCACGCACACATATGTATGTATAAATATATTATATATAATATATGAACATAAAATATTTATATATAGATATATAGATATATATATATATATATATATAGAAAGAGAGAGAACAATTATTAAAAATTATTTATAATTAGTATTTAATTTGTATATATTATGAATAAAATAATGTTTTCATCCATAAATAATTAACATAAAATAATATATTGATGAAAATTCAAATTTTACAAATTTTGAAAATCTAGGATCATGAAATAGAGCTTAGGAAAAATCTGGAGATTTTTCAAAGATGAAATATTATTTTTAAAAACAAATACATTAATTTCGGCAATAATTATTTAATATAAAATAATATATTATTAAAATTCAAAATTTAAAATTTTAGAAATTCGAGGATCATGAATGAAAGGTTACAAAAAGTTTTGAAGAATTTTTCAATTAAATTATTATTTTTAATAAATCATAAACAGTTTTTCCGAAATAATATTAATTATTAAAAATAATAAAATTTATTGAAAAATTCCTTAATTTTTTCTATATGTTTCTAAAATGATATAATATTTTTTTTAAATATAAAATTGAATTTTTAATGTAATAATTATTTTATATACAATAAACAATTCGAAAATTCAATAAATGTTAACTTAAAAATATGAATATATGTATGATGATTAATTTTCGAATTTTTAAATTCATATTATATATAAATAATTGTACTAAATTTTTTTGGCTCCCATTACCTTCTACGTTGCTGATTAAAACATATCTCTGAATCCACTTCAAAATTCTCAAATATATTTCAAATTAAAATAATACTATTCGATAGTTAGAGGTCGGTGATTCCGGACTTGCAATTTGACGAATCAAGAACAGTAAAAGGAAGAGAAGTCATTGCTTCAACATGGATTCTAAGGCATCATTAAATTGGTAATTTTCATATTACAGTAATTAAATTATATTCTATGATCCTATAATGATAAATTTAAAATCTATTTAAATATATTGCTATTATATGTTTAGTTAGGTGAGAGTTTTGTAAGTAGATGTGGTTGTCACAAATCAGTTTGGTTATGTGCATAATTTTTTTATTATACTATTTAATTTATGTATAATGGGACATGTGTATGGTTGTGCTCCTAAGCTTCAAATGTTAGCCCCTAGTTGATATTGGTCCACAATTATAGTATGTAGGGCTTTGTGGAGGGTCAAGACTAAAAGTAAGTTTACGCACAAAAAGGAATCTATAACGTAGATAGATTATTGGTTGGCCTGTAAAACCATTAGGTTTATAGTGAGCCTAGAAAAAATACGAGATAGATGGATAGTCAGGTTTACACAAAGAAAATTATGTTCGGACGGATAGTCCAGTTTCCTTCAAACAGTAATTTGGTATATCTGGTAGGCCCGAGTCAGCCATGTAGGTTAGTAGTAACCTTGGGAAAACTATGAAGTAGGAACAGTTAGTTTATTGATTTAGAAAGACTGATCTGATTTACCCATGTGTCTAGCATGAATATGATTTTTTTATGTTTGTTTACCCATGTTGATTTCAGAAGCATGATTTTGATTGATATATTTTCAAAAGATATTAGCGAGGGGAAAACCCCTTCTGCTCAGTGGTGTGGTCTCACTAGATATCTATTTTCGAGATGGCTTATTATTATTCACACTAGACTTTTTGTCTGAGCCGAAGATTTTGTTTTTTCCTTTAACTCCAAGGTGCTCACTTGAGTAGTTCGAGTGTAAGGTTTATAGGTTTCTAGGTTGACGAATAAAGCTTCTGAGGACATGTAGGAGGCAAGTTAGCTATGTTAAGTATTTATTTTGTTCACTATGTTATTGTTTCATTTTTTCTAAATGTATGTAATGGAAAAATATATATCTGCCAAATAGTAGACTCTGATCAACCAAGGGGCATCTTTACATGTCGCTCTTGGAATGTTTTATAATAATTATATTTTATCTGAACCTGGACAATGTTTGGGATTATGTAATAAATATGGAAGTTATAAATGAAAAATGTTTTGAAATTTTTTATATTCTTATGCTTCTGATGTTATTGATAAGATTAACACGACCGCATTTTATCATTGAAAATAAATACCATGGACGACTGCAACATTCGTAGCACTTAGTTTCTAGCCTTAGAATAGGGGATGTTACAAATTGGTATTAGAGCATAGTTTATGTTAAACTAAATTTACTTTAAAAGAGTTTTGAAAACATAACCCAAATGAATCAGAGGATGAGATTGGGGTATGGGATAATGCTATTGTTGTTGGAGCCGGACTAGCCCGCATATGAAGTTAAGGGTGAATTTCAAAAAATTTACCCTATTGGATTTTTTATTGGGCCTATGAAGTCTAATTGAATTAGAACATTTCTAAATTTCATTTAAATAAAATCACTTATTTTATTTAAATTCAAATATATTAAGATATGAAATTAATTTTATTTGATTTAGTTTATACATAAATGTATCATATACATATATGTGTGAGTGCATGTGTAACATAATTATCCATGAAAGGTATAATATGCCCATATGTAGATGTTGGGATTTACATCGCAACAGACATATTAGCTCATTTTGTATGTCATGCATGTTGTCCAAATATGTGCATTTTATATGTGTTACAAAATACGCACACGCACGCACACACATGTATGTATAAATATATTATATATAATATATGAACATAAAATATTTATATATAGATAAATAAATAAATATATATATATATATATAGAAAGAGAACAATTATTAAAAATTATTTATAATTAGTATTTAATTTGTATATATTATGAATAAAATAATGTTTTCATCCATAAATAATTAACATAAAATAATATATTGATGAAAATTCAAATTTTACAAATTTTGAAAATCTAAGATCATGAAATAGAGCTTAGGAAAAATCTGGAGATTTTTCAAAGATGAAATATTATTTTTAAAAACAAATACATTAATTTTGGAAATAATTATTTAATATAAAATAATATATTATTAAAATTCAAATTTTAAAATTTCAAAAATTTGAGGATCATGAATGAAAGGTTACGAAAAGTTTTGAAGAAATTTTCAATTAAATTATTATTTTTAATAAATCATAAACAATTTTTCAACAATAATATTAATTATTAAAAATAATAAACTTTATTGAAAAATTCCTTAATTTTTTCTATATGTTTCTAAAATGATATAATATTTTTTTAAAAATATAAAATTGAATTTTTAATGTAATAATTATTTTATATACAATAAACAATTCAAAAATTCAATAAATGTTAATTTAAAAATATGAATATATGTATGATGATTAATTTTCGAATTTTTAAATTCATATTATATATAAATAAGTGTACTAAAGTTTTTTGGCTCCCATTACCTTCTACGTTGCTGATTAAAACATATCTCTCAATCCACTTCAAAATTCTCAAATATATTTCAAATTAAAATAATACTATTCGATAGTTAGAGGTCGGTGATTCCGGACTTGCAATCTGACGAATCAAGAACAGTAAAAGGAAGAGAAGTCATTGCTTCAACATGGATTCTAAGGCATCATTAAATTGGTAATTTTCATATTACAGTAATTAAATTATATTCTATGATCCTATAATGAGAAATTTCAAATCTGTTTAAATATATTGCTATTATATGTTTAGTTAGGTGAGAGTTTTGTAAGTAGATGTGGTTGTCACAAATCAGTTTGGTTATGTGCATAATTTGTTTATTATACTATTTAATTTATGTATAATGGGACATGTGTATGGTTGTGCCCCTAAGCTTCAAATGTTAGCCCCTAGTTGATATTGGTCCACAATTATAGTATGTAGGGCTTTGTGGAGGGTCAAGACTAAAAGTAAGTTTACGCACAAAAAGGAATCTATAACTTAGATAGATTATTGGTTGGACTGTAAAACCATTAGGTTTATAGTGAGCCTAGAAAAAATACGAGATAGATGGATAGTCAGGTTTACACAAAGAAAATTATGTTCGGACGGATAGTCCAGTTTCCTTCAAACAGTAATTTGGAGAATTTGGTATATCTGGTAGGCCCGAGTTAGCCATGTAGGTTAGTAGTAACCTTGGGAAAACTATAAAGTAGGAACAGTTAGTTTATTGATTTAGAAAGACTGATCTGATTTACCCATGTGTCAAGCATGAATATGATTATTTTATGTTTGTTTACCCATGTTGATTTCAGAAGCATGATTTGATTGATATATTTTCAGAAGATATTAGCGAGGGGAAAACCCGTTCTGCTCAGTGGTGTAGTCTCACTAGATATCTATTTTCGAAATGGCTTATTATTATTCACACTAGACTTTTTGTCCGAGCCAAAGTTTTTGTTTTTTCCATTAACTCCCAGGTGCTCACTTCAGTAGTTCGAGTGTAAGGTTTACAGGTTTCTAGGTTGACGAATAAAGCTTCCGATGACATGTAGGAGGCAAGTTAGCTATGTTAAGTATTTATTTTGTTCACTATGTTATTGTTTCATTTTTTCTAAATGTATGTAATGGCAAAATATATATCTGCCAAATAGTAGACTCTGATCAACCAATGGGCATCTTTACATGTCGCTCTTGGACTATTTTATAATAATTATATTTTATCTGAACCTGGACAATGTTTGGGATTATGTAATAAATATGGAAATTATAAATGAAAAATGTTTTGAAATTTTTTATATTCTTATGCTTCTGATGTTATTGATAAGATTAACACGACCGCATTTTATCATCGAAAATAAATACCATGGACAACTGCAGCATTCGTAGCACTTAGTTTCTAGCCTTAGAATAGGGGATGTTACAAATTGGTATTAGAGCATAGTTTATGTAACAACCCGCATATTTATCGATTTTATATTTAAATATTTTATTTAAATATTTCATCGTTAGTCGGATTTTAGTCCGAAAACCTACTTTTTGCAAACAGTCGAATTAGGACTCGAGACCACTTCCATTGAGTCCAAAACGCCGTTTGTGACCTTTTTAAGTATAAACTTCGATATGTTTGGAGCTAGCTAAAAATTTGACCTTTTTCACTTTGGGTTTGGGTTTGGGTTCAGCCCTATGTCTAACTTAATACTCAAAACTGAAACCCCCTCTTCATTCACTCCCTCCCTCTCTACTTTTCAGTTCTAAAGAGATTAATGGTGAGTGGAATGAGAAATTAAAACTCCAAATCCTAGTTTCCATTTACAAATCAAGTTCTAGCTCCAAACTAATAAAAGAAACTTTGGTAAGCCTCCTCTTCTTCTTCTCCAACTCATTCTTTTATCAATTTCAGAAATTCCTAAACCTAACTTTGGGAATGTTCTCCTTTTTGAGCATAGATTCAAGCTCATTTGGGTTGTGTTGAAGAGTGGTTGATTCTCCCTTTTGCTTTCAAGCTCCTTCTTCATTGTTTTTGTGAAAAGGTGAGATTTTTATCTCACATCTTAGTCTATAATTATCTTCGATTGTTAGGTATGAATTCCTAACACTTATTCTTGTGCAATTGATTTTGGTTTGGATCGATTTTGTGTATATTCCAATTTTTGGTGTTTTGGTTTAATTTTTGTGAAAATCCTATTATGGATATTTGGATATTGATATTCGAGGCGTATCAAAGAGCCATTAAGGCTGGGTTGTCGCTAGGCATAATTCCTTAGTCGTTGTTGCTCGCCCGATCGTTATCGATGTCGTTTGGCCATTTTTGGCCTAGGTTCAGGGAATGCCCTGAACAACAGTTTCAGACGTCTGAAACGTATGGTTCAGACGTCTGAATATAATACTGGGAATTTTCTTTTCCCAGCATTCAGACGTCTGAATCAAAGTTTCAGATGTCTGAATTGGTTCGTTTTGAACCAGAAAGGAAATAGGCTAAAAAGTGCCTATTTCAGACGTTTGAAATCAAGGATTCTGACGTCTGAATTCTGTTCTAGAAAATATTTTATTTTCCAGATTCAGACGTCTGAATCCTTGATTTCAGACGCCTGAATCTGCAGTCTTTTGCCTATTTGCCTATTGAGCTTGAATTTCCAACTTTAATCGATTCGTGTTGATTCCCTTTTTATTGTTATCATTTATTGTCGAATTGATGACATTTTCTTCGTGATTTTTGGGAATATCCATTTTGATGGATTCAGTATCGATTTCTTTGGATTTTAATTCACGTCTTCGAATGTGGAATTTTGTGATTGATTGTTTCTACAATCACTTCTATGATTTGTCACTTTAAAATATAAAGGTTTACTATACTAGTAGTAAATATCAAAACCCTTTCATCAAAATGATTTTTAACACTATTTCATTACAAAGCTCGTTTCTTAAACTGTTTTCCAATCTATTAGTATATACAAACCTTTACCTCATTCGTATGAGAAAATCTAATTAAACGGCTTAGCAAAACAAGTGGTATGAAACACTTGCGTTTACTTCGTCGGTTAATTTATGGACTCGTTCGATTGAAATTCTTGTGATGATTTTCTAGTGGAGATCTACAATTTGTTCGCAAATATTTAAGTTAAGCTAGTGGTTATGGGACATGAAGCTAAACTCATATATTTTCTAGCTTATTGTAATTGACACTTCTTGATGATCGATGATGATCATTTTATAGTTTAGACTAGCAATGTGCGATGTCTCTTTGATTCGGTTCATCGGACGTTACGTTGTACGACGCCGTTGTTCCGTTTTATCGTGATTTGGTTCATCGGATGTCACGCTGTACGACATCGTTGTTCCTTTTTATCGTGTGTTGGTTCATCGGACGTTACGCTGTACGACGTCGTTGTTCCTTTTTCCTATGTGTTGGTTCATCGGACGTTACGCTGTACGACGTCGTTGTTCCTTTTTCCTATGTGTTGGTTCATCGGATGTTACGCTGTACGACGTCGTTGTTCCTTTTTCGTATGTGTTGGTTCATCGAACGTTACGCTGTACGACGTCGTTGTTCCTTTTTCCTATGTGTTGGTTCATCGGACGTTACGCTGTACGACGTCGTTGTTCCTTTTTCCTATGTGTTGGTTCATCGGACGTTACGCTGTTACATATATACATAATATACATATATATAAATATATAACTACATAATATACATATATATATATATATATACAAACTTACATACAGATATATAAACAACCGCATAGATGTTACATATATAATATATACATTTTCTTTACAGGTAAATAGGCATAAGGAAGAAGTTGCAAAAGAATTTAGTCTCAGGGACAACAAGATTGTTTTTTAGTCTGAAGGACACTTTTTAGTGTAAACTGAAAATGATAGTTACAACTATCATTCTGTGATTTACACTAAAAAGTGTCCTTCAGCCTAAAAAACAAACTTCTTGTCCCTGAAACTAAATTTTTCTCTAACTTTTTCCTTGAGCCTAAAAACCCCTTTTCTTTAACTTCGAAGTTATAAAGCCCATAGATTATAAAAGTACATATTATAACTTTTCTAAGCTACTGTGTAAACATATGTATATATATATAGCTATTAAACTTGTAGAGAAATTCCAAAATAGTATATGCAACATTTACAAGTACACTTTAAGTCAATAGTATAAAACAAATATATAGCTGATATGTAACATACTTTATAATTTATATAAACAAACATTATAAATTCGCATACTATAACTAACATATACTGACAGATTACAAAATTTATATATACAAGTACAACATCTTATACCTATATCTAGTACATACTAATATACAATACTGCTATTATATAAATAATTGAACCGAAGTCAAACCCTTAAAGGCAGCAAGGACAAGGAAGAAAAGTAAAATTTGAAAATAATATAACTCCTTACAAAACTATATATATAACAACGGATAATACTATATGTTTAACGAAATAAGCACCACCTTATACTGTATAGCTGCTACTTTATGTATATAGGTAGATATATAATATAGTACATCCACTTTCATAACTTTATATATAATTTATACAATACTATTCATACTATATATAACAAGGGAACTATATAAAATGAAATGTTAACAAACAGCTAAAGTAAGAGTTCTGTGCACAACTATACTCACACGCAAGAGGGAAAGGAAGGAGAAAATGAGGTGGAGGCAGTGGACTGTGGTGGTTGTGGCCGGAGCTAAACGTTGAGGCGGGGTTTTAGGCTCAGGGAGGGCATCGGGGCGGAGTACGAGTTTAAGGGCGGTGGCAGGTCTGGGCCGTTCGGGTTTGTGCTGAGGTGGTTGTGCTCGCGCGGCTAGTTGCTCACCTATGGCCGAGGCAGAGGCGGTTGTGGGTTCGGCGGTGATGGGATAGGCTGCATGGAAAGCAAGGCAAGGGGTGGAGAGGAAGAATTTCGTGTGGCATGGGTTGTGGCTAGCGGAATGGAGAAGTCGGGCTCGCTGGAGATGCGGTCGCGTGGTGGAGAGGGCGTGCGCGAGTGAAGAAATGGCACGGCTTTGATTATCATTATTAGTTTATTTTTTTTAATTTTTTGAATGAGTCGGAACTAAAGTAGAAGGAGAGGAAGAGAAAATGCATGAACAGTTAATGAAAAGCAATTACATCGTGAACCGGTAGGAGTTGTAATAGCCAGAAATTTTTTTGGAATTGAAAAAGGCTAAAATTTAGTAAATAATGAATCTTATAATAAATGCTACTTGCAGCCAATTCCCGTTTGACATTTGAATGGACATCACTTGTAAAGCCTAAAAGTGGTACCGTTACAACGAGCAGTATTTTGCTTCCGTCGCGAACCGGACGTCAAAACACAGGATCGAATATATCGTAAAGATCAGCACGACGAGACGATCAAATCGATATATAGATATCAGTGATTCGATTTAATTATAAAAATTTGAATTTTAACTAGCGGAAAACGCAAGAAAAACGCAGAAAAATAAGATCGACGGAGCTAAAGAAGTCCGAATTTGGAGAAACGAAAAATGACGTTTGCTCAGAAGATGGTTTAGAATTTTTCTATGTAAAAATATTTAGGTTTCGAAAACATTTTATTTTCATCGCTTTTTAACTGATTAAATTGAAGTAAATTTACGTCCGATATAAACTTTCATATTTTCGAACGAAAATTTACCAGTTGCTATGTTTAACTAGACGCATTCCAAATATCAAATTTATATTTCAAAATTTTATCGTTTAAAATTTCAAAAAATTTCAATTAATAACGTTATTAAAACCAGTTAAATTTACGGGTCGTTACACTCTCCCACACTCAAAACTTTTCGTCCCCGAAAAGGAACGAGGTAGGAGAATAGAAACAACCAGAAAGAAAAACAGATTTGAAAAATAATTATCAATATAAACCATATAAATTCAAATTTAAATTAATTGATATTCAATAATTGAGTTAACCCATTTGATTTCACTAAAATCAATCTCAGCTATTTCTAAATTCATAATCTTATTATCCAATTATCTTCAATTTACAATTTCTAAAACCATAAATTTGAATAGTCTTTTATTATAATCATATTTTTTCAGCAATTTAAATTCTTCTTTATTAGCATTTTTTTATAATTAAAATCTTAGTCCGTAACATTCATTATAAACACTCAAATTTTTTTTTTATAAAATCATTTTATATTGTATATTATCCAATTACATTTTTAACTTCTGAATAATTTAGGTAAGTTATATTGAAATGAAATTGAATATTATACAAATAATTTTTTTTTTCAATCCAGTTATTTCAAGTTAAATACTTATCCAAGAATTTTGACTTCAGTTTATAATTGAAATCATCTTTAACCTAAAATTTAAGAATTTAAATCTCCGATTTACTTCAAACAATTTAGAGATATATCTATATATTTATATCAAATCAAATTAAAATTTTAAAATAAGATACATATATATATATATATATATATATATAAATCAAATTATACTGAAGAAATTCAAATCAAAATATTTTTTTTTCAAAACAAAACCATATCAAAGCTACAGAATAGTCTCTCCACTTCGAAACTCGAAAATGAACATCGATGATGCGGCCGTCATCACCGAAATTATTTTCCAGCGACAAAGAGAAGAGCACTTGATTAAACATCTAAAATTTCTATCAAATGATTTTTATTCGAAAATACTTTAGATAATACATTTTAAAACCTTTAAAACCAAGGTTTGAAATTTTCAGAAATTAAATTCTCAAATTCTTGATTTAAATACATTTCAAATTTCAAATCAAATTATAGCCAAGTTTATGAATTCATTTATTTATATTGAAATAGTAAATTGTTTACAAAACAATAAATGATAATCAAATATTATCATTCCAACAATCAATTTATTAGCAGTTTGGTTAAAGAAAATTCATACTTATATATGGTAAAATCATACAAACTTTATTTTATTTTCCAAATTTGAAAACAATATTGTGTCAGCTTGCTCTGCTCAAGTATTTTGGAAATCCTATCGATAGCGTTGATCAGACGAATCGATCGGAAATCCAAATCAACATCAACAACTCAAACAACACAGCATATATTAAAACATTTATATATTAGTTTACAAATACATTTCTTTGCTCGACGATACAGGAATAAATTTTCAAAGCAAGAATAGAGATTCAAATTTGATTGACTCAAATCAAAGAGAATTTTGATTTGAATACAAGTTCGAAAGAAAAGATAAGATGATTCAATTAACAGAATCAGAAGATGGATAGGCTTATTTAATTTTCGGGCAAACTTAACCGGGCCGACCGTGACTAAAAAAATAATAAGATTGATGCAGAATTCCGAGGCAAATCGACATTCGATCACGCGAAATAGAATTCAGGCATAGCAAGAGATAGATAGCATCATAAACCGAGGATACAGAAATCTCCGGTAAATCGATGCCTATTATAAAGGAGTTTTGCTCCTTTACGAATCATTCGAAGATTGGCGAGACCGCCGATCTATTATAGATATCATTCAAAATGGAGTTATGGGGTGCTCCAGAATTGAAAGAAGATGAATAGTGAAGGACACGAATGAATTTCGAAACCGAGGGGAACGTTCCAAAATTCAAAGGAATTGAGTCAAAGGAAGAGATTGAAACTCAAATGAGAGTGATTCTGTAGATACATTTACCCTATATGCTGAGTTTTGCCTAGAGCTACCAAAGCTCTGATACCAACTGTAATGACCCGCTATTTTGGACCATACGCATCCGCACATGTCGGACTTGAATGATTCAAAATACCGAATTGTTAATTTAAATTTGGCAAAACTGAACATATACAGTAAATAAAATAATCACAGATCACAGACACAGAGTAATAAATGCAGCGGAAACAAAAGATAGTAGTTCATGAAGCTACTATATACATATCAGAGTTAAATAAAGTACAGCAGAAGTCTCGAATACAATAGTCAAATACAAGAATCAGAATACAATCACTGGAATCAACTGAATATCTGAAAGCTGGATAGATAGCTGGATCTCTAAGCGAAGCTCCAACTCAAAGGTGAGTCTCGAATACTGGTACACTCAGTCTGACCCGAGCGTAAAGCAAAACACAAAACACTCGAGTCAGGATTAACATTCTTATATCAATAAATCCAACTCAAGTGAAATAGCAATTGAAATACAAGTAACTCAAAGGATGTTTCGAATAACCATCCTTTAAAGATCCGTTAAACTATATACTATGTAGTAGTGTATGATAAGTAGATAATGTCTATCAGTAATATAAAATATCAAAATAGTGTTAAGGCGTTACCATTATCCCCCTTAACACATTTTATATAAGCGTTATAGTCTATACAGCACTGTAAACTCCATCGTAAACTAGTGGGCTATCAGGGAGTACTCCATAGGTATAACACAAAACAAATCGTAGTGGTCGCGTATATAGGGATCCAAGTATGACAAGGCACATGAGGCAATACCCAAGGTAGTGAAACTACCGTTTGCCTGATCCGGACTGGTGAGAATGCATCGCCGCAGCGATCGCAACACCGCGAAACAACACTCCCAAATCAAGGGTGCACCAATCGACAACAAGTAATGAGTAGTTTCGAAGAAGTGTGTTCGCTTGAGGTAGCTAGCCCCCATTTGGCCCGGCACGGCTCCTGTTTTAGTCATTTCCAATTTGACACAAGTGTCAAGGCTATCCATTATCGTTCTCTTTCTTCAGTCATCACGTACATCATTCCAACCACTTCATTCTGGATCACACTCCGCGTATAGTTATTAAAGTGGTTTTCGGTTTAGACAGTGAGTATGTCCATAACCGATTCCGGTCTCTTTAATAACTTTCGTGATTATTACACCGATTGGTCGTTTAATAACTTCAAAACCAAATCAATTTCAATTTCAATTAGAATTTGTAAACCAACATTCCATTTGTCTTTCTAAAACAATTTTCGTAACTTACGTTTCAAAACTTCCACATTCATAATTTCAAAATCTTATAATTCAATTTCAATTTCTATTTAAAACAATTCAAATATTGATTCAAGTTCGTATATAAGTTTCATTCCGAAATCATTTAAATTAATTTAATTTAACATTCAAATCAATTTAAATTCATTGATCGATTTTATTCAATATTTGTTAAGTTAATTTATTATTCAAAACAATTTCTATTTAACTTCCAATTTATTAAATCAATTATTTAAGTTCAACTCCATTATATCAAAACTTACAAATTGCATTAAATTAAATTCATCAAATCAAATTCTTTACATTTCAAGTCTTACATTAATTTCAATAAAACACATTTTATTTCTTGTTAAAGAAATTCAATTTCACTTATTTATTTACTTAGTTACAAATTTCAAAACTCAATTAATAAAGAAACTTAATTTCACTTATTCAAGAAGTTCAATTTCACTTAATAAAGAATTCAATTTTATTTAACTATTAAATAATTCAATCTTATTTAATTATTAAATAATTTCAAAACGTAATTATTAAATAATTTCAAACTTAATTATTAATAATTCCAAATTTTAAAACAACGTTCTTTCATCAACTACTATGTTAATATTTTGATTCAGATTATTAAATATTAACATTTTCCTTTCATTAAAGTTCAAATTCCAACTTCATTTCAAAACCTCATTATTTATTCAACTAAAATCTTTATTTTATTTTTAAATCAAATTATTGACCAATCGGGTTTTATTTAATTCTCTATCCTAGGTCAAAGTTCAATTTGGGTATTTATCATTTCAACCCGATTCCAATTCAATTCAAAATCAAAGCATAACAAAGGGAACTTGCAGTGTGATAACTGGGATGGTGTCAAAGTATATAAACAAACAATAACAACAACCAATATCAATCCAATAATCAATTTAAATAATCCCGAAATAATCGTATTAATTCGCATTGTTGTTTGTGCAAATTAATATAATTATTTCTAGAATCTACACTATCATTTCATGTAGATTAAAGATTATTACACTAATCTTTATACGGTTCTTCACTTGGTTTCTATTATTCAAATTCATACTACATCGATTTAAACAACATACATTTAAATGGTTCAAGGTGTATTTTACCAAATTTCTACGTGTCAATTAATTCAACATTTAAAGGGTCATATTATGCAAATGTCATCTAATGAATTTAACATATATCAAATCAAACTATCCTATGTCAATTTCAATTTCAAATTATTTATCACTTACAACATTAAAAATTTAACGTCCAATGTCAACATCAAACAATCAATCATTTATCAACCAAACTGGATTATCATTGTATAAATAACAGATAATGGTGTCAAATGTCACATGTGAACTGATACAGGTAATAACATATATAATAGTGTAAATAACTATCAGCAGAATATTTCAATTGTCGTTTCAATTGAAATCAAATTTAATGAATAAAAGAACATTAATCGTGAGTGATTGCTCACCTTTTGAGACTAGAGAGATGTATAGACAACGAAGTCGAGTCACGGATCGCAAGCACGACTTCCGGAATAAACTAGATTGGCACGAATCGTCGAGCAAAGCTGTTAAATAGGAATTGCCGAAATCAAATCAAAACATTCAACATAGCAACAATTACAAAACATGTCCTGCGTCAAAGTTTAACAATATAATTCTATGTGCTACCGAGATCGAAATGGTCTGAAATTTGGTATGAATAAAGATCAAAACTTGTATTTCAAACTGCAAAAGAATCACTTGATTTGGACAAGAGACGAGAAAAGTTACGATGTCACGAACATAGACTCGGGTCATGTTGCGACTGTCAAATGTTCAGGTCTGAAAACCCCTCTGGGTCTGACTTTTAGGTAAGAAACAGAGGACTGAACCACCTCGTATGAAGCTAAAATTTTAAATACAGAAAGTAGAAAACTTTATCTTTTAAACAAAAAGGGAATCACTGTATTACGACGTAAGACAGAAGAGATACGATGCGTCAAACATGAACTCAGGTCGTGTTTGCAGCAGTGTAAAATAATTTCAAGTACAAAAGAACAGCTGCCTGGGTCTAACTTCCAGATCCTCGACCACTAATCAAACGATGTCGGATTTTACTGAAATTTGACAAGCATAAACTAGGTAACTTTGACTCTTTTTAAAAATAGAATCAACCCATTCCGATAAAACATGAGTGAGATATGATATCGTGAACATGAAGTCTAACTGCTGTTCAGAAAAAAAAAATCTTTATGATATATATATACATAGACAATGTATACTTTCAACTAAATGTATATTGCAAGCTCCAACTAACATGCCTATATACATAAGACCAGTATAGTAAAATATACGTATTAAAGACTTAATATAAAATATTAAAATTGAAATCCATTTCAACACATAAAACGTGAATATCTAGATGATACATATTTACTTCCAAAATACTAACCTATCGTATTATATTGGAAAAATCAAAACACAAATACTTGCAAATGTAAGCTAATGCAAAACCGGTATATAACTACATAATATACATACATATATATATACAAACTTACATACAGATATATAAACAACCGCATAGATGTTACATATATAATATATACATTTTCTTTAACTTCGAAGTTATAAAGCGCATAGATTATAAAAGTACATATTATAACTTTTCTAAGCTACTGTGTAAACATATGTATATATATAGCTATTAAACTTGTACAGAAATTCCAAAATAGTATGTGCAACATTTACAAGTACACTTTGAGTCAATAGTATAAAACAAATATATAGCTGATATGTAACATACTTTATAATTTATATAAACAAACATTATAAATTCGCATACTATAACTAACCTATACTGACAGATTACAAAATTTATATATACAAGTACAACATCTTATACCTATATCTAGTACATACTAATATACAATACTGCTATTATATAAATAATTGAACCGAAGTCAAACCCTTAAAGGCAGCAAGGACAAGGAAGAAAAGTAAAATTTGAAAATAATATAACTCCTTACAAAACTATATATATAACAACGGCTAATACTATATGTTTAACGAAATAAGCACCACCTTATACTGTATAGCTGCTACTTTATGTATATAGGTAGATATATAATATAGTACATCCACTTTCATAACTTTATATATAATTTATACAATACTATTCATACTATATATAACAAGGGAACTATATAAAATGAAATGTTAACAAACAACTAGTAAGAGTTCTGTGCACAACTATACTCACACGCAAGAGGGGTAGGAAGGAGAAAACGAGGTGGAGGCAGTGGACTGTGGTGGTTGTGGCCGGAGCTAAAACATTGAGGCGGGGTTTCAGGCTCAGGGAGGGCATCGGGGCGGAGTACAAGATTAAGGGCGGTGGCAGGTATGGGCTGTTCGGGTTTGTGCTAAGGTGGTTGTGCTCGCGCGGCTAGTTGCTCACCTATGGCCGAGGCAGAGGCGGTTGCGGGTTCGGCGGTGATGGGATAGGCTACGCGGAAAGCAAGGCAAGGGGTGGAGAGGAAGAATTTCGTGTGGCATGGGTTGTGGCTAGCGGAATGGAGAAGTCGGGCTCGCTGGAGATGCGGCCGCGTGGTGGAGAGGGCGTGCGCGAGTGAAGAACTGGCACGGCTTTGATTATCATTATTCGTTTATTTTTTTTTATTTTTTGAATGAGTCGGAACTAAAGTAGAAGGAGAGGAAGAGAAAATGACTGAACAGTTAATGAAAAGCAATTACATCGTGAACCGGTAGGAGTAGTAATAGCCAGAAATTTTTTTGGAATTGAAAAAGGCTGAAATTTAGTAAATAATGAATCTTATAATAAATGCTACTTGCAGCCAATTCCCGTTTGAAATTTGAATGGACATCACTTGTAAAGCCTAAAAGTGGTACCATTATAACGAACAGTATTTTTCTTCCGTCGTGAACCGGACGTCAAAACGCAGGATCGAATATATCGTAAAGATCAGCACGACGAGACGATCAAACTGATATATAGATATCAGTGATTCGATTTAATTATAAAAATTTGAATTTTAACTAGCGGAAAACGCAAGAAAAACGCAGAAAAATAAGATCGGCGGAGCTAAAGAAGTCCGAATTTGGAGAAACGAAAAATGACGTTTGCTCAGAAGATGGTTTAGAATTTTTCTATGTAAAACTATTTTGGTTTCGAAAACATTTTATTTTCATCGCTTTTTAACTGATTAAATTGAAGTAAATTTACGTCCGATATAAACTTTCATATTTTCGAACGAAAATTTACCAGTTGCTATGTTTAACTAGACGCATTCCAAATATCAAATTTATTGTAACATCCCAAATTTTCGACTTTCGAAAATTCAACATCGATACTCACTTTATCGACTGCCGAGACATCGAATGCCGGAAACCCGGAAAGTTATGGTTTTAAGAAAGAAAAAGTAGAAGAAGAAGAAGATAGAAGAAAAGAAGAGAAAAAGAAAAGAAGAACAACACATCAACATCAGAATAGAACACAATATCAGAATCTTACACATCGCAGCGGAACAATATATAATAGATAAATGAATAATCTTTAAAACAAAGAACTATATCATTTTATACATACATCAATCATTAGAGTCAATATACAACTCAGTACAACAATGGACAGTTATATAACTTGTCCTCATACAGAATACACAGCGGAATAAATACTATCAGATACAAATACTACGTCTCGCCATCCAGCTTATCTCCAAAGCTCTAGAATATCCTGATAATCTAACTCTAGACTGCCCGTGTGGAAATTGGTGGGCACCCAGAGTTTAGAAGGGAAACAATAAACTCCGAGTCAGTCATGGTGACTGGTGTGAGATCGTAAAACAGTTATTCTTTAAAATAAAACTAGATAATTTTCAAAGTCAATTCGAAATGCTTTTGGAAAATGAAACTACCATAAGACCTCCCACCACACACACAATGCAAACGCAGACTTGGAGGAGATTTCTTCTTATGATAGTCAAAGATGCTTACTACGCAAAAATCAAATTCTTTTTGATATTATTATTAGTGCATAGTGTAGAAATCATTTCGAAAGTATAATATAAATCTTAGCCAGCATAGGTACCATTATATTATGCCTGCTATAGCTGCCTCCTGAGGAGACAGGTTATACAATTGAAATCGTAAAGGCTCGTATTGTTTCTTTGGATTTCCAACAAATGGTCAGGCTAAGGAACTTCCTATCCACGATGGGTACGTCCCTGGAATAGACGACCCGAGAAATAACCTAACATTACGGTTAGATCTCTGCCAACACAAGGCCGGGTTACCTCTGCAAAAGTAGGTAACTACTGACACGCGTATGCCATCCCCCGATCGTCACCGATCTTCCCGAGGATCCCCGATTCGCAACAACCACAAAGAAATAAATTTTGCAGCAACCACAGAGGTTAAGTATCTGGGCTCCATACCATGATACCACCTTTATCCAGAAGGAATGACATACACTAAGGGGCGCTACTCCCTAGAACCTTGCCGCATTCGTCCTGTTTCGACCATTTCCGGGGTGTGAGGCTCGACGAAGTCTCGTCCACAAAGCTACGCTTTCTCAAAAAGCCCTGCTTTGGGTCAACAAAATGATCAACCTATGATCACAAAGATATAAGATCAAACAAATGATCATATCACAAATGATCAAACACTGATCATTTCACAGCAACACTCAGTATGCCACGTTACCAAATTGGGATATATCGCTGATAAATTTCAACTACATAACCTCTGAGCTCGTACGTCTCAGAGAAGGGTGTTAAGCTAAGAGAATAAATTCTCCGCCACCAACAGAAATGTATTTGAAAGAAATCAGCTCAATATCTCAAATTGTAACGTCAGACACACAATCCATATAAGTCTGTTCCGGGATCGAACAGAACCGAAGGCACTTCTCACGAAGCCCTTGCAATTCCGGATAATTTTTCAATCACGTCAGGACTTTCCGTCACTAAGGGTGATAAAACCTCTAAATCGAAGATTAGTCGATGTAGAGTAACTCGACGGTAATCCTTCCGTTTTCAAAAATATCCGGTCTTCAACACCGGTCTTCAAATGCGATTCATAACGACGTATCACATATTCGGAATGGGTTATACGACCCCATGGTCCTTTCCCGGTTAACCCGAATAGTGAGCGTTTATTCAAAAATAAGTGTGGCATTCAAATTCATCCAATTCACAACAAATACCTATCTAAAGGTAATTATTGATAGTCGGTTATTTAACTGTCAATAAAGATGCGCAACATCATCAGATTCCAAATAATTTTCCAAATTATTTATCTTCAAAAATATCTTTACTAGATATAAAATTTCCACACTTCAAAAATATAACAACGTTTATTTTTCTAAACAGTTTCCCTTTTCTTTTTATAAATTCCATAGTGAATTTATGTTTCCAAAAATGTCTATTGATATACGATTTTCAAATCGTTTTCAATATTCGATTTCGATTTATCTTTAAGAAGATAAATCTCAAAAACGTTCATTTCATATTGGAAAACATTCCATACTTATTTAATAATAAGTATTTCACAAATCATTTATTTTCAACACTTGGAAAATATTCAATATACTTAAATCAATATTAAGTATATATTCATTCTTTAAGGAAAACATTTACTATAACAACATTTATTTGAGTCAAAACGAATGTTACGTAAAACATCGTTACGACGACTCAAAATCACTAGTATAGGGATTCGGAATTAAGATAGATATATAAATCCCAATACTACATCAAAACATTTTCTTCCGAAAATCATTTACTATAACAACAGTGTTATAGTCCATCATTTCCTTATATTTTCGAAAACGCCTATTTCAACAATAAAAATGTTGAAATCTATGTTTTCGATTCACAATACATTTTAAAAACATCTCTAAAATGTTTAACTTCATTTTCCATGCCACTTTTCCAAAACTATCCATTTTACTTAACAATATATTCACTGTCCAAAATCGTGAATATAATTCACTTAACCCAATTTCAATCATTTCTACACATTTTTATCTCAATAAAAATTCGCTATCCAAAATCGCGAATATATCTTCTTTAAAAATCTTCTATATTTAATTTCTCAAATCCCACTGATTTCGAATTTATAAAACAACGTTTATTTTTCTATTTCTATTTTATAACAACTTCGATTTAATAAATCTCCTTTTATTTACAAATTCGATCAATATTCCATTTAAAGGCAAAAATCCAATTTATAAGTTAATCTCTTATAAATCTTTTATGCTACCGTTTCATCCATTTTATAACTTCATACTTTATAAATCTATAAAATTCATATTTTCACAATTTATAATTCTATAAATCTCATGTCTTTACAATTTATAATTCTATAAATCTCTAGCACTTATAAACACTCGTTTTAAAATTCCAACACTTTAAATTAATAAATATCAATTCTGTACATCTTTTATATACATCATTTTTAGTAATTCAAAAGAAATCCAACTTAAACTATTTTATAAATTTCTTGGCTATTTATTTCAAAATCACTTTTCAGTTATATTTCACAATTTAAAATTTTCATAACTTTAAATTTATAACATTTATTTATTTAAAGTAAACCAATTCAAAGATTCAAATAAAACGTATACTTTCAAATAATCACTTTTAAAATCTCTTCTTAAAATTAAATTCGTTATTTTTAAACTTCAAAATTTGAATCCGATGATGCAACAGCATCAATTGATCAATCACAACAACAACATCATATATCAACATATGATAACAGAATATACATCAATCCTGTAAATAAATAACTACTGGTGAGGAATCCAGTTGGATCCCTCCAACCTGTTTCCCTGCATCCAAAGACGTCATCACAATACCAATTCCGCTCCAGTACGGAATTATCGCGGTATATAGGTTTTTATAAATCCGCTTACTAACGGCGCAATAGGGTCTCATCCGCTATACGAGGCGGGAAATCATCAATCCAATATATACATATGCCAATATGTATATACTGCTATATATATAGATATATCCTATCATATCTAATACAAACAGCAATCATAGCAATCAAACAATAACTGTAAACATTCCACATTTTATTCGAGTGAGAAAAATCTCACCTTAGCTTTTTAAATTTGCCATCCATTTCCATTTCCGGCTTGTTTTTCCCATTCTTAACCTTGTATAAGAAATTATACAATTTGTAAATATTCGAGATAATCGAATAACGAATTTTCGTTTTACAATTTATTTTACTTTAATCTAACTGATGATTTAAATTAAATGAAAATTTTAAATTTCAAACTAACTTCCTTTTGAAAAATCCTTTAGTAATTAAAATAGATTTTAAATAAGTTAACCAAACAAATATATTACTTTAAAGTTGGACCAGTACATTCAATGATTTTTATTTTAAACCATTTTTTTTTTTAATAAATCTGTTTAACTAAAAATTGACTTTAAAACTAAATTTCCTTTAACCAATTATTTCTTTTCTCAAAACTTATCTATATATACCTTATTATTATTATTTTTTCTGTCTATATACCTTATTTAAATCAAAATATAAATTTTCTAAAACTTACCTTAAAATCATAGTTTTAACATATTAACATTAAACTCAAATTCAAACCTCATTATCAATTCTGGTAATTCTTGAATTCCAGTATTCAATGTCGATGCCAAGACGTCGCTTCCACGTGCTACGCCTTAATGCCGAAGTTCAGACGACCACCACCGAAGACAAAGATCATTCTCGACACTGCATACTTCCCTCGATCGAACTACTGCTGATGCTCGACGAACTGCCCCACCGCGAGCCCTAAACACTTTGATCGATGACGTGCTCGCCTCCAGTCGCGACCCCGCGCTGCTCCACCAATCGAATCGCCGCCGACTTCGCTGACCTCGGGCCCCACATCGCGAATGCCATCGCGACATTGCTCGTCGCTGACAACTTCGCCGCTACCTGAAATCGACCCAAGTCGCGAGCTCGCGCTTCACCCAAACCCCAGCGCCGCCTCAAATCGCGTGAACGCGCCACCGCTCGACTTCGCCGGTCTCATCTCGAGGCTGTCGCTTCCCAAAACTTCATGCGATTTTCACACATGAATTTGATTTCGACATTCTCCCCTTTTTTTCTTTTTTAACGAAAGAACAATTTCGTTCGCCGTTTTATTTTAAACGAGGAGAGAACAATTTCGAACGTGAGTTTCGTTTGAACGAGAAAGGGGCGGCCATGCTTCTGCACGATTATCTTCGTGAAATTAGGCGTGAATTTAGGCGTGGAACGTGGGTACGTTGTTGACCAATTTATAAATTTTAAATTTACTTTAAATCGAATCTCGATAAAAATCCAAGGCGTTTACTCAACGTGTGCTCACGTATTAACACCGAAAAATACGAAATTGGAAAACCAGTAATAACAAACTATTACGGACCCAATGAAACTGGTTTCGTCGAATTCCGAGACTGTTTGAAAAATGACTATTTTATAAATATCGGTTCGAACGATAAAATTTCAAAACTGAACGAAACACTTTCAATTTCAATTCTGAAAGTTCTATTACCTCCAGAATTATCAATATGAATTTTAAAAGCTTTTGAAATATTTTTCTTCAGCTAAAAATAGAAGATTCAAATTTTTATTCGACTATCAATAGATTAATTTTTTATAATTTAATCGTCAGCTTCAAATTTAAATCGAGGATTCAAATTAAATCATCATTCAAATATTTAAAATTAATTAAATATTCTCAATTTAATTCGTTCAAAATTCTGGGTCGTTACAAACTTCCCTCCTTAAAAGAATTTCGTCCTCGAAATTACAAGTTAGGAAAAAAGGTCCTTAACTCGTCTACTATCTTTCACAATCTAATAGTTTTATCAATTCATCAAAACAAATCTTTCTACTAAAGATTCGTTATCATTCCAACTAAATTTCAACTTCAACTGTAAGTTCAAACAACATTGTTTAACTTCAAAATTCAAATTTAAATTCAAATTCAAATTTAAACTTTCAAAAATTTCTCAAAAATTTTCTAACACTCGAAATTTTCGAAAAATTTCGCCAGCGTCTCCTTTGCGCGGCTAATACGGTACAACTACAAAACGTCCCTACGGACTCTCAGATTTCAAAAAGAAAAAGAAAAAGCCAAGCGGCTAGAGAGAAATCATCAAAAACTCATATTAAAACTCAAATACTTACCTTTTCGAGCAATTCGAATTGTCTTTGAAATCAAATCCAATTCCCTGTATACCTGTATATCTACTAGCCATGATATCTAGTTACACATTCAAACTAACATTTTGCAAATTCTATTACAAAATTTTCAATATATGCTTATATATTTACGGTTGAAGTTACATTCGTTTTTAAACAAAATGAATTCATATCCATTCTAGTTTATACCCAATTCAAATTGATACAAATTCAATTTATTTTAATTCTACTTTATTTGCAATTGATTCCATTCCATTTAATTTGCATTTCATATTTTCATTCGGTTTATTCTATTAACCAAACAACTTTCATTCATAATTGCTCTTTTAGCTTAGTTTCAATTACTAACTCATTACAAATTCCAATTCACTTACAATTTCAAATTTGTCTTCAATTTCATTTACAATTGCAAATTATTCATTCATTTTCAATTTGAATCTCATTTCTATCAAATTACCAAATATTCAATAAGTTATTAACTTATTTCCATTCCATTATGAATTTTATCTTTTATTCATCTTTCATTTATAATTATTCAATTCAATTCATTTCTTACAAATTTGAAACGAATTTCAACTTTCAATTTCACTTCATTTAATTGATTCACTTATACTTATTTTGATTCAACTTAAAATTCCTTAAGTTAAATTTATTCAATCTAAATTCACAACAAATCGTATAAGTTATCAACTCATTTATTATTCTCATCAATATTTTTATATAGCATTCCAGAGTTTACCAACATTTCAAAGCCATTTGAAAACAATTTCAAATTATCCTTTGAATTTTCCTAAAACCAAACCCAAATTTTCAAAACAACCTCCATTTAAAACCATTTGGCAGCAATCCCTCTTTTGGAAACCCGAAAATGAACATCGATAATGCTGCAGTCATCATCGAAGTTATTTTCCAGCGACCGAAAAGAGTTTAGAGCTTTTCATCTCTTCAAAATATTTTTCAAAACCTTCGAAACTCATTTTCAAATCAAAAAGAATTTAAACTTTTCAAATCTCCAAAATTTTCAAATTCTTTTCAAAAACATTTCCAAAAACTTCTCTGGAATTCCGTTTTAAATTACAAATCACATTTATAATTTATATTCTCAAATTCATTTGTATATAAATTTATTTCTTAACTTTGGAGTTACGGTTTCAATTTCTTATTCAATTTCAATAGTAATGATAACATTTCAATATCATCACTTTCCTAACAACCAAACATCCATATGCTATGGTAATTCATAGAAAAACATTTCTTTTCTATACAAAAATAGTTTTGGGCAAAATTATTTCATTTACCCAATTTAAAACAATACTGTGCCGAATTGTTCTATTCGAGTGTTTAGAGATTCCTATCAATGATCGTTAATTACTCGTATTGACCAGAATCCATATACCACTCAATAAATCAATCATCACAATATAAAACAATTTTATATTCAAATAACAAATACGCGCTCATATCTATTATTACACTCAACTCATTCTAGAGTACTACTGACTCTATCTCTAATGAGTAACACCCAACAGAGCAGGGTTGTCGCTTAACCATATGCTCTGATACCAAATGTAACATCCCAAAATTTTCGACTTTCGAAAATTCAACATCGATACTCACTTTATCGACTGCCGAGACATCGAATGCCGGAAACCCGGAAAGTTATGGTTTTAAGAAAGAAAAAGTAGAAGAAGAAGGAGATAGAAGAAAAGAAGAGAAAAAGAAAAGAAGAACAACACATCAACATCAGAATAGAACACAATATCAGAATCTTACACATCGCAGCGGAACAATATATAATAGATAAATGAATAATCTTTAAAACAAAGAACTATATCATTTTATACATACATCAATCATCAGAGTCAATATACAACTCAGTACAACAATGGACAGTTATATAACTTGTCCTCATACAGAATACACAGCGGAATAAATACTATCAGATACAAATACTACGTCTCGCCATCCAGCTTATCTCCAAAGCTCCAGAATATCCTGATAATCTAACTCTAGACTGCCCGTGTGGAAATTGGTGGGCACCCAGAGTTTAGAAGGGAAACAATAAACTCCGAGTCAGTCATGGTGACTGGTGTGAGATCGTAAAACAGTTATTCTTTAAAATAAAACTAGATAATTTTCAAAGTCAATTCGAAATGCTTTTGGAAAATGAAACTACCATAAGACCTCCCACCACACACACAATGCAAATGCAGACTTGGAGGAGATTTCTTCTTATGATAGTCAAAGATGCTTACTACGCAAAAATCAAATTCTTTTTGATATTATTATTAGTGCATAGTGTAGAAATCATTTCGAAAGTATAATATAAATCTTAGCCAGCATAGGTACCATTATATTATGCCTGCTATAGCTGCCTCCTGAGGAGACAGGTTATACAATTGAAATCGTAAAGGCTCGTATTGTTTCTTTGGATTTCCAACAAATGGTCAGGCTAAGGAACTTCCTATCCACGATGGGTACGTCCCTGGAATAGACGACCCGAGAAATAACCTAACATTACGGTTAGATCTCTGCCAACACAAGGCCGGGTTACCTCTGCAAAAGTAGGTAACTACTGACACGCGTATGCCATCCCCCGATCGTCACCGATCTTCCCGAGGATCCCCGATTCGCAACAACCACAAAGAAATAAATTTTGCAGCAACCACAGAGGTTAAGTATCTGGGCTCCATACCATGATACCACCTTTATCCAGAAGGAATGACATACACTAAGGGGCGCTACTCCCTAGAACCTTGCCGCATTCGTCCTGTTTCGACCATTTCCGGGGTGTGAGGCTCGACGAAGTCTCGTCCACAAAGCTACGCTTTCTCAAAAAGCCCTGCTTCGGGTCAACAAAATGATCAACCTATGATCACAAAGATATAAGATCAAACAAATGATCATATCACAAATGATCAAACACTGATCATTTCACAGCAACACTCAGTATGCCACGTTACCAAATTGGGATATATCGCTGATAAATTTCAACTACATAACCTCTGAGCTCGTACGTCTCAGAGAAGGGTGTTAAGCTAAGAGAATAAATTCTCCGCCACCAACAGAAATGTATTTGAAAGAAATCAGCTCAATATCTCAAATTGTAACGTCAGACACACAATCCATATAAGTCTGTTCCGGGATCGAACAGAACCGAAGGCACTTCTCACGAAGCCCTTGCAATTCCGGATAATTTTTCAATCACGTCAGGACTTTCCGTCACTAAGGGTGATAAAACCTCTAAATCGAAGATCAGTCGATGTAGAGTAACTCGACGGTAATCCTTCCGTTTTCAAAAATATCCGGTCTTCAACACCGGTCTTCAAATGCGATTCATAACGACGTATCACATATTCGGAATGGGTTATACGACCCCATGGTCCTTTCCCGGTTAACCCGAATAGTGAGCGTTTATTCAAAAATAAGTGTGGCATTCAAATTCATCCAATTCACAACAAATACCTATCTAAAGGTAATTATTGATAGTCGGTTATTTAACTATCAATAAAGATGCGCAACATCATCAGATTCCAAATAATTTTCCAAATTATTTATCTTCAAAAATATCTTTACTAGATATAAAATTTCCACACTTCAAAAATATAACAACGTTTATTTTTCTAAACAGTTTCCCTTTTCTTTTTATAAATTCCATAGTGAATTTATGTTTCCAAAAATGTCTATTGATATACGATTTTCAAATCGTTTTCAATATTCGATTTCGATTTATCTTTAAGAAGATAAATCTCAAAAACGTTCATTTCATATTGGAAAACATTCCATACTTATTTAATAATAAGTATTTCACAAATCATTTATTTTCAACACTTGGAAAATATTCAATATACTTAAATCAATATTAAGTATATATTCATTCTTTAAGGAAAACATTTACTATAACAACATTTATTTGAGTCAAAACGAATGTTACGTAAAACATCGTTACGACGACTCAAAATCACTAGTATAGGGATTCGGAATTAAGATAGATATATAAATCCCAATACTACATCAAAACATTTTCTTCCGAAAATCATTTACTATAACAACAGTGTTATAGTCCATCATTTCCTTATATTTTCGAAAACGCCTATTTCAACAATAAAAATGTTGAAATCTATGTTTTCGATTCACAATACATTTTAAAAACATCTCTAAAATGTTTAACTTCATTTTCCATGCCACTTTTCCAAAACTATCCATTTTACTTAACAATATATTCACTGTCCAAAATCGTGAATATAATTCACTTAACCCAATTTCAATCATTTCTACACATTTTTATCTCAATAAAAATTCGCTATCCAAAATCGCGAATATATCTTCTTTAAAAATCTTCTATATTTAATTTCTCAAATCCCACTAATTTCGAATTTATAAAACAACGTTTATTTTTCTATTTCTATTTTATAACAACTTCGATTTAATAAATCTCCTTTTATTTACAAATTCGATCAATATTCCATTTAAAGGCAAAAATCCAATTTATAAGTTAATCTCTTATAAATCTTTTATGCTACCGTTTCATCCATTTTATAACTTCATACTTTATAAATCTATAAAATTCATATTTTCACAATTTATAATTCTATAAATCTCATGTCTTTACAATTTATAATTCTATAAATCTCTAGCACTTATAAACACTCGTTTTAAAATTCCAACACTTTAAATTAATAAATATCAATTCTGTACATCTTTTATATACATCATTTTTAGTAATTCAAAAGAAATCCAACTTAAACTATTTTATAAATTTCTTGGCTATTTATTTCAAAATCACTTTTCAGTTATATTTCACAATTTAAAATTTTCATAACTTTAAATTTATAACATTTATTTATTTAAAGTAAACCAATTCAAAGATTCAAATAAAACGTATACTTTCAAATAATCACTTTTAAAATCTCTTCTTAAAATTAAATTCGTTATTTTTAAACTTCAAAATTTGAATCCGATGATGCAACAGCATCAATTGATCAATCACAACAACAACATCATATATCAACATATGATAACAGAATATACATCAATCCTGTAAATAAATAACTACTGGTGAGGAATCCAGTTGGATCCCTCCAACCTGTTTCCCTGCATCCAAAGACGTCAGCACAATACCAATTCCGCTCCAGTACGGAATTATCGCGGTATATAGGTTTTTATAAATCCGCTTACTAACGGCGCAATAGGGTCTCATCCGCTATACGAGGCGGGAAATCATCAATCCAATATATACATATGCCAATATGTATATACTGCTATATATATAGATATATCCTATCATATCTAATACAAACAGCAATCATAGCAATCAAACAATAACTGTAAACATTCCACATTTTATTCGAGTGAGAAAAATCTCACCTTAGCTTTTTAAATTTGCCATCCATTTCCATTTCCGGCTTGTTTTTCCCATTCTTAACCTTGTATAAGAAATTATACAATTTGTAAATATTCGAGATAATCGAATAACGAATTTTCGTTTTACAATTTATTTTACTTTAATCTAACTGATGATTTAAATTAAATGAAAATTTTAAATTTCAAACTAACTTCCTTTTGAAAAATCCTTTAGTAATTAAAATAGATTTTAAATAAGTTAACCAAACAAATATATTACTTTAAAGTTGGACCAGTACATTCAATGATTTTTATTTTAAACCATTTTTTTTTTAATAAATCTGTTTAACTAAAAATTGACTTTAAAACTAAATTTCCTTTAACCAATTATTTCTTTTCTCAAAACTTATCTATATATACCTTATTATTATTATTTTTTCTGTCTATATACCTTATTTAAATCAAAATATAAATTTTCTAAAACTTACCTTAAAATCATAGTTTTAACATATTAACATTAAACTCAAATTCAAACCTCATTATCAATTCTGGTAATTCTTGAATTCCAGTATTCAATGTCGATGCCAAGACGTCGCTTCCACGTGCTACGCCTTAATGCCGAAGTTCAGACGACCACCACCGAAGACAAAGATCATTCTCGACACTGCATACTTCCCTCGATCGAACTACTGCTGATGCTCGACGAACTGCCCCACCGCGAGCCCTAAACACTTTGATCGATGACGTGCTCGCCTCCAGTCCCGACCCCGCGCTGCTCCACCAATCGAATCGCCGCCGACTTCGCTGACCTCGGGCCCCACATCGCGAATGCCATCGCGACATTGCTCGTCGCTGACAACTTCGCCGCTACCTGAAATCGACCCAAGTCGCGAGCTCGCGCTTCACCCAAACCCCAGCGCCGCCTCAAATCGCGTGAACGCGCCACCGCTCGACTTCGCCGGTCTCATCTCGAGGCTGTCGCTTCCCAAAACGACATGCGATTTTCACACATGAATTTGATTTCGACATTCTCCCCTTTTTTTCTTTTTGAACGAAAGAACAATTTCGTTCGCCGTTTTATTTTAAACGAGGAGAGAACAATTTCGAACGTGAGTTTCGTTTGAACGAGAAAGGGGCGGCCATGCTTCTGCACGATTATCTTCGTGAAATTAGGCGTGAATTTAGGCATGGAACGTGGGTACGTTGTTGACCAATTTATAAATTTTAAATTTACTTTAAATCGAATCTCGATAAAAATCCAAGGCGTTTACTCAACGTGTGCTCACGTATTAACACCGAAAAATACGAAATTGGAAAACCAGTAATAACAAACTATTACGGACCCAATGAAACTGGTTTCGTCGAATTCCGAGACTGTTTGAAAAATGACTATTTTATAAATATCGGTTCGAACGATAAAATTTCAAAACTGAACGAAACACTTTCAATTTCAATTCTGAAAGTTCTATTACCTCCAGAATTATCAATATGAATTTTAAAAGCTTTTGAAATATTTTTCTTCAGCTAAAAATAGAAGATTCAAATTTTTATTCGACTATCAATAGATTAATTTTTTATAATTTAATCGTCAGCTTCAAATTTAAATCGGGGATTCAAATTAAATCATCATTCAAATATTTAAAATTAATTAAATATTCTCAATTTAATTCGTTCAAAATTCTGGGTCGTTACATTTATATTTCAAAATTTTATCGTTTAAAATTTCGAAAAATTTCAATTAATAACGTTATTAAAACAAGTTAAATTTACGGGTCATTACACTCTCCCCCACTCAAAACTTTTCGTCCCCGAAAAGGAACGAGGTAGGAGAATAGAAACAACCAGAAAGAAAAACAGATTTGAAAAATAACAATTAATTTAAACCATATAAATTCAAATTTAAATTAATTGATATTCAATAATTGAGTTAACCCATTTGATTTCACTAAAATCAATCTCAACTATTTCTAAATTCGTAATCTTATTATCCAATTATCTTCAATTTACAATTTCTAAAACCATAAATTTGAATAGTCTTTTATTATAATCATATTTTTTCAGCAATTTAAATTCTACTTTATTAGCATTTTTTTATAATTAAAATCTAAGTCCGTAACATTCATTATAAACACTCAATTTTTTTTTTATAAAATCATTTTATATTGTATATTATTTAATTACATTTTTAACTTCTGAATAATTTAGGTAAGTTATATTGAAATGAAATTGAATATTATACAAATAATTTTTTTTTCAATCCAGTTATTTCAAGTTAAATACTTATCCAAGAATTTTGACTTCAGTTTATAATTGAAATCATCTTTAACCTAAAATTTAAGAATTTAAATCTCCGATTTACTTCAAACAATTTAGAGATATATCTATATATTTATATCAAATCAAATTAAATTTTTAAAATAAGATACCTATATAAATATATATATAAATCAAATTATACTGAAGAAATTCAAATCAAAATATATTTTTTTCAAAACAAAACCGTAGCAAAGCTACAGAATAGTCTCTCCACTTCGAAACTCGAAAATGAACATCGATGATGCGGCCGTCATCACCGAAATTATTTTCCAGCAACAAAGAGAAGAGCACTTGATTAAACATCTAAAATTTCTATGAAATGATTTTTATTCGAAAATACTTTAGATAATACATTTTAAAACCTTTAAAACCAAGGTTTGAAATTTTCGGAAATTAAATTCTCAAATTCTTGATTTAAATACATTTCAAATTTCAAATCAAATTATAGCCAAGTTTATGAATTCATTTATTTATATTGAAATAGTAAATTGTTTACAAAACAATAAATGATAATCAAATATTATCATTCCAACAATCAATTTATTAGCAGTTTGGTTAAAGAAATTTCATACTTATATATGGTAAAATCATACAAACTTTATTTTATTTTCCAAATTTGAAAACAATATTGTGTCAGCTTGCTCTGCTCAAGTGTTTTGGAAATCCTATCGATAGCGTTGATCAGACGAATCGATCGGAAATCCAAATCAACATCAACAACTCAAACAACACAGCATATATTAAAACATTTATATATTAGTTTACAAATACATTTCTTTGCTCGACGATACAGGAATAAATTTTCAAAGCAAGAATAGAGATTCAAATTTGATTGACTCAAATCAAAGAGAATTTTGATTTGAATAAAAGTTCGAAAGAAAAGATAAGATGATTCAATTAACAGAATTGGAAGATGGATAGGCTTATTTAATTTTCGGGCAACCTTAACCGGGCCGACCGTGACTAAAAAAAAGATAAGATTGATGCAGAATTCCGAGGCGAATCGACATTCGATCACGCGAAATAGAATTCAGGCATAGCAAGAGATAGATAGCATCATAAACCGAGGATACAGAAATCTCCGGTAAATCGATGCCTATTATAAAGGAGTTTTGCTCCTTTACGAATCATTCGAAGATTGGCGAGACCGCCGATCTATTATAGATATCATTCAAAATGGAGTTATAGGGTGCTCCAGAATTGAAAGAAGACGAATAGTGAAGGACACGAATGAATTTCGAAACCGAGGAGAACGTTCCAAAATTCAAAGGAATTGAGTCAAAGGAAGAGATTGAAACTCAAATGAGAGTGATTCTGTAGATACATTTACCCTATATGCTGAGTTTTGCCTAGAGCTACCAAAGCTCTGATACCAACTGTAATGACCCGCTATTTTGGACCATACGCATCCGCACATGTCGGACTTGAATGATTCAAAATACCGAATTGTTAATTTAAATTTGGCAAAACTGAACATATACAGTAAATAAAATAATCACAGATCACATACATAGAGTAATAAATGCAGCGGAAACAAAAGGTAGTAGTTCATGAAGCTACTATATACATATCAGAGTTAAATAAAGTACAGCAGAAGTCTCGAATACAATAGTCAAATACAAGAATCAGAATACAATCACTGGAATCAACTGAATATCTGAAAGCTGGATAAATAGCTGGATCTCTAAGCGAAGCTCCAACTCAAAGTTGAGTCTCGAATACTGGTACACTCAGTCTGACCCGAGCGTAAAGCAAAACACAAAACACTCGAGTCAGGATTAACATTCTTATATCAATAAATCCAACTCAAGTGAAATAGCAATTGAAATACAAGTAACTCAAAGGATGTTTCGAATAACCATCCTTTAAGGATCCGTTAAACTATATACTATGTAGTAGTGTACGATAAGTAGATAATGTCTATCAGTAATATAAAATATCAAAATAGTGTTAAGGCGTTACCATTATCCCCCTTAACACATTTTATATAAGCGTTATAGTCTATACAGCACTGTAAACTCCACCGTAAACTAGTGGGCTATCAGGGAGTACTCCATAGGTATAACACAAAACAAATCGTAGTGGTCGTGTATATAGGGATCCAAGTATGACAAGGCACATGAGGCAATACCCAAGGTAGTGAAACTACCGTTTGCCTGATCCGGACTGGTGAGAACGCATCGCCGCAGCGATCGCAACACCGCGAAACAACACTCCCAAATCAAGGGTGCACCAATCGACAACAAGTAATGAGTAGTTTCGAAGAAGTGTGTTCGCTCGAGGTAGCTAGCCCCCATTTGGCCCGGCATGGCTCCTATTTTAGTCATTTCCAATTTGACACAAGTGTCAAGGCTATCCATTATCGTTCTCTTTCTTCAGTCATCACGTACATCATTCCAACCACTTCATTCTGGATCACACTCCGCGTATAGTTATTAAAGTGGTTTTCGGTTTAGACAGTGAGTATGTCCCTAACCGATTCCGGTCTCTTTAATAACTTTCGTGATTATTACACCGATTGGTCGTTTAATAACTTCAAAACCAAATCAATTTCAAATTCAATTAGAATTTGTAAACCAACATTCCATTTGTCTTTCTAAAACAATTTCCGTAACTTACGTTTCAAAACTTCCACATTCATAATTTCAAAATCTTATAATTCAATTTCTATTTCTATTTAAAACAATTCAAATATTGATTCAAGTTCGTATATAAGTTTCATTCCGAAATCATTTAAATTAATTTAATTTAACATTCAAATCAATTTAAATTCATTGATCGATTTTATTCAATATTCGTTAAGTTAATTTATTATTCAAAACAATTTCTATTTAACTTCCAATTTATTAAATCAATTATTTAAGTTCAACTCCATTATATCAAAACTTACAAATTACATTAAATTAAATTCATCAAATCAAATTCTTTACATTTCAAGTCTTACATTAATTTCAATAAAACACATTTTATTTCTTGTTAAAGAAATTCAATTTCACTTATTTATTTGCTTAGTTACAAATTTCAAAACTCAATTAATAAAGAAACTTAATTTCACTTATTCAAGAAGTTCAATTTCACTTAATAAAGAATTCAATTTTATTTAACTATTAAATAATTCAATCTTATTTAATTATTAAATAATTTCAAAACATAATTATTAAATAATTTCAAACTTAATTATTAATAATTCCAAATTTTAAAACAACGTTCTTTCATCAACTACTATGTTAATATTTTGATTCAGATTATTAAATATTAACATTTTCCTTTCATTAAAGTTCAAATTCCAACTTCATTTCAAAACCTCATTATTTATTCAAATAAAATCTTTATTTTATTTTTAAATCAAATTATTGACCAATCGGGTTTTATTTAATTCTCTATCCTAGGTCAAAGTTCAATTTGGGTATTTATCATTTCAACCCGATTCCAATTCAATTCAAAATCAAAGCATAACAAAGGGAACTTGCAGTGTGATAACTGGGATGGTGTCAAAGTAAATAAACAAACAATAACAACAACCAATATCAATCCAATAATCAATTTAAATAATCCCAAAATAATCGTATTAATTCGCATTGTTGTTTGTGCAAATTAATATAATTATTTCTAGAATCTACACTATCATTTCATGTAGATTAAAGATTATTACACTAATCTTTATACGGTTCTTCACTTGGTTTCTATTATTCAAATTCATACTACATCGATTTAAACAACATACATTTAAATGGTTCAAGGTGTATTTTTACCAAATTTCTACGTGTCAATTAATTCAACATTTAAAGGGTCATATTATGCAAATGTCATCTAATGAATTTAACATATATCAAATCAAACTATCCTATGTCAATTTCAATTTCAAATTATTTATCACTTACAACATTAAAAATTTAACGTCCAATGTCAACATCAAACAATCAATCATTTATCAACCAAACTGGATTATCATTGTATAAATAACAGATAATGGTGTCAAATGTCACATGTGAACTGATACAGGTAATAACATATATAACAGTGTAAATAACTATCAACAGCATATTTCAATTGTCGTTTCAATTGAAATCAAATTTAATGAATAAAAGAACATTAATCGTGAGTGATTGCTTACACTACAAGAAATATCACGTTTGACAGCATCTAAACTCAGCGTTTTTACGCTACTTGCTGTTGTACAGGTCTCATCCTAATTTGAGAAACGAAGCACAACACATCAGAACGCTGTGTTAAAGTTACTATCTAGTACACTTTGATAGCCCGCCTAAATTTCCTTATGTTATTTTTATTCCCGGTTTAAAGCTTATTTTCCCCTTACCCTACAATAAGAAACCTAAAATCTCTAATCGCTCATGTCTATTTTTCCTCTTTCTTTCCTCCACTCTAAAATCTGAAACATAGACAATAAGAAACTTCTCTCGTTCGGCTTTAAGTTTTCCTATAAGGGCTCTCAAGTTCCTGAAATGGCTCGGTTGAAGAGGTCAGCTTAATTCATATTTTTGTATACTGGTTTACAGTCAACTTAACTAAACAATATTCATATTTTCTTTTGTGATTTCCTTTTTAATGAAAATTGAGTTTTCGTAGAATTAGCTTTACTGGTTTACATAAGCTACTTGGTTTTATGATTTGTCTAGGCCATTGAGATAATTTAGGACTCTTTCAGTTTTTATTAACTATTAGGAACGAGATGATCCTTTTCCACCCTAATGTTTTTTCTTTTCATATGGTAGAAAGTCTAAGCTTACTGGGGTTATTTTGGGATTGAATTTAGTTAAATGATTCGTTCAAAGTATGATTTATGTTTAGGAAAGTTTTTAGTCAAATTATGCATGCGTAGTTGGAGCTACACAAGTATTGCCTATAAAATGCTTGTTATAAGTTCTGAATAGTAGAGAAAATTTTAGTTTTGTATTTCAATGATTAGTAGAAGCACCATGTTTTGAATTATTTGGTGATCAAATATAAACACGTATTATCGAATAGTTTGTGTGTAACAATGGAGAAACGTGAAAATGTGCTGTCAATTATTGGTTTTAATGCCAGTTAGTATGTATGAAGCTATAATATATAGTAAGTGGTTGTTGGGTGCGCTTATGCAATGTGCGGCAAGATTATAGGTAAACGTGACTTCCCATATGCCGTTATACTTCTCTATCTTATAACTAGGCACAATGACTTCCCATATGCTACGATGCAGATCTATTGGCTGCATTCAATGATGCAGTTAAGGATGGAGTTGATGTTATATCCATCTCTTTGGACCCTGGGGCTCCTCAAGGCGACTATTTTAGTGATGCAATTTCTATAGGGTCTTTTCATGCGATGAGTAATGGGATCATTGTGGTTGCTTCGGCAGGAAACGAAGGAGGGAGGCAGACTGTTATGATTGTTGCACCGTGGATTTTTACTGTTGCTGCTAGCTCGATGGATCGGGAGTTTGTTTCGGTTATTCGGCTTGATAACAAGACTAAGATGTTTGTAAGTATTCCATCTTAGCGAATTCATGCATATTATGCCATATTTTTGCATGCATGTATATAAGAGAAAAGAGGGATTTTTCAAAAACCAATTTATACCACTTTTCTCAAAACTAATTACAGATATCTGTCACTTTCTACTTACCTGGTATAGAAATGATCATTTTTACCGGTGCTATTTGAAATAGAATAATCGCGTTTGTTTCACAAACAGTCCATCGATGCTTTTTTAATAGCTATTGCTCATTTTTTGTATGGAGAAAAAGGTGTGTTGAAGTTGTTTCAAACGAAGAAATTTGTATGTATACTAGTTGAAATAGCCATAGTACAAATAATCGCTTTCTACCTAAGTGTACTATATTTGTAAGATGTGTTACAGTAATAATTAAACCTGTAATAACCTTTAAAGATTATTGAAAAAAGAGACCCTAAATTATAAGTGTCATAGCATAAAAATTCCAATTATAAGCAATATCTGGATATGCAGGGAACAAGCTTGAACACCATTAGAATGAAAGAACATGCACCAACAATGTCTGCAGCAGAAGCAAATGCAGGATATTTCACACCCAATCAATCCAGGTATTAAGAAAGTATTTATCAGATTATTGTAGAAGCAGTTCAATTCAAAATAAAAGTTGAAAATATCCAATTCCATGTGTTTTTGTAGTTATTGTTTGGATAGCTCTTTAAATGCAACAAAAGTGAGAGGATAAGTTATCATTTGTTACCCTGGCAGTACATCTAAATCAAAAGTAGAAAAAAAATAACGTAACCAAACAAGCAGGAGCGGTAGGAATGATTTTAATTGATGAAATGGAAGCAGAACCTGCCACAGTATTTGGTATACCGGTAGTAGTTGTGGATAAACGCACTGGAGACAAAATTTTATCTTATGTTAATTACACAAGGTACTAAACTACTAAGAGGGATATGCAAATGTGTTATTTTACAGTTATGCCCGTCTGTACCATTTCTGAAATATTGAATTCAAAGGGCATAAGGGTATAATGGTTAAAATATGTATTATAACATAGTGAATTCACTGTTATAATTTATAACAAATCTTCATTTGCTCAACTACTAGTATCACATTTCAGTTGTTCAGTTTATTGCAGTAGCATCATTTTTTATATTTTACCTTGCAAATATATTTTTCAGGACAGCTGGATCACTTATTTTACCTACAAAGATGGTAATAGGGAAACAAGCAGCTCCACATGTGGTTGCATTCTCATCCAGAGGTCCAAACTCGTTGACGCCTGGGATAATTAAAGGTCAGCAATTTATATCATTTAGCCTAGAGGATTAAATAAATTTGTAAACTTACTCATATGCTTATATTTTTGCTATCGCCCAATATTATGGCACCTGGTCTAAATATATTAGCAGCATGGTCTCCTGCTTCAAAAGGCATGGATTATAATGTTCAATCGGGAACTTTCATGTCTTGTCTTCATATGACTGGACTTGTCACATTGTTCAAAGCTGTTCAACCTTCGTGGTCCGCTGTTGCTATAAAGTCTTGTATTATGACTTCAGGTGACATACTACCATGTTTCCATATTTCATAACTTTTAGTACTTGAAAAGTCAGACTTATTTAAATTATTACCTTTATTTTTACTGTTACCTTGCTTACCTTCTCCCTTTGTATTGATTGGCTTTGTTGTATCTTGCTCAGGTATTTCCAGATTTGTGTTACTTGATGTTGCCAAATTAAGCTGGATGAGACTTGCTTCTGCTTCTAGGTTAACTGTAGGTAAGTTGTCATGCATTACTCGTGCAACCTTAATATTTTCCTGTTCTTTATCTGGTACTTGATTCCCACTTAAGTCTGCACTGCATAAATTACTTGATACCGCCAAGTTATTGCCTTCACATATAATATTTCGTTGATTAATTTTAGCAAGGATTTCCATTGTTCCAGGGTCCATGGGGTCTGCATATTTCTCTGCTATACTATATATATGATACATTTTCTTTTCTTTCTTTCTCGTACATTTATACTGTACGAAAAAATATATCTATGGCATTCCCTTGTTGAATTCATAACTCGTTTTAGAAACTGGTTAATTAACAATACATATGCTATATCTATCTTTATTTCCGTACTGAGCACGAGAAGATAAAAATGGATGCAGCTTGGATGATCATACCGACAATTTTCTTTAAGTAGCGCTAGTCTCGGGATCATGAATCTTATTTCAATTTTTATTTTTTATTTTGCATAACAAATATCCAAACTGAGTTTTTACGGACAAAATTGTAATCCGGTGAATTGGCAATAGGAAGAATTATAAACTTTGAAGCTGCATGTAATATTTTTCCCATTGCTCTCACATGATTTCTTTTGACTGCATCGAAATTAATGCAATTATAGACTCATAAGACAAATTTTCAACTTTATTGTGCATACAGGAATATGAAGTGGATTAAAGTGTTGTGCCTATGATAAAAAAATCAATAAGGAATGCAACAAAGTCTTTAGATGCTTCTACCTTGAATCAATCTCAAATTCAGGGATATCAAATAGCAGTATTGTCAAGTCTAAATGTAGATAGAACAGGTTTGTTTGCATGTAAATTATTATGTTACTCCTTCATTGTTGGTTTATTGATAATTTAGTTATTGATTTGATTATAAAGGGTGTCTTGTTTTAAAATTTATGTAGACACAAACACACCTAGTATTCATTGATATGACCTTCAACCTAGGACCTTAGTTAATAAAACTTTGTTATAAAAATGCATAAAAGTGTTCATGTAACAGAACATAGCTTAGGTTATTGATTTTGTCCCTATTGCTTTTGAATTTGTTAGCCACTCATTTAAGCGTTTTGTTGCCTTGGAAAATCATGGTTAAAATAAAAACAGAAAAAGAAAATAGGACAAATTTGATTAAAAAAACAGCTTTTAGCTTTGCCTATTTCTTTAATAGTCACGGTGCTCCTCAAAGCAGAAATGTAATTGTGCACACTTGCAAATCATGTACAATCGTGCCTACGCTGACCTTATTTCAAAGCAGAAATGTAATCGTGCACACTTGCAAATCATGTACAATCGTACGTTTAGAATTACAGTAATTTCGCTAATTAGTGTTCTAATTAGTTGGGATGTTGATTATGGACTTTGAACATTAGGTCTTATTTGGCAATATTAATATCATACCTTTTCCTTCATGAAAATGTACTAGGTAAAAAAACACTTCAGCACTCTTGATTATTGATTTATCAAGCTGCCTTCTTCATGCTTAAGGTAATTCACTTTTATTTTATGATCCAACATTGAACCAATTGGGCTTTGTTCATGTTAAGGCATTCATGGTCTTCAACATATATTTGGCGAACCTCTTGTCAATCTAAAATATATATAGGAACTGCATCACAGTATTAAAAGACATTCATTCTTAACCTTGTTAAATTAGTTCAACAAAACTTGCAACCCAAACATATAACAAAGCAAGCTTCCGCATTCATTTGGTACTAACTTGGCAATACAAATCCTTGTTTGATTAACTAGTGTCCATGTTAATTTACACAGGTTCCTCGTAACTCGTTTAAATGGAGTAAAGGAATAGGTTATGCTGATCATTATGAGTGAGCCGTTACTAACAGCATTTTAAGCATTCAAAGAGGAGCTGAGCCTGGTATTATGATCTACATTCTTCCGCAAGGACCTGGAATGTCCAAGGCTCGCGGTAAGCATGGATGGGGAACACAGTTCGGTTCATTTTGGTGTTGTTAGGTGATACTGCTATTCATTATTTCCATTAGAAATTTTACAGTTAGTATATGATATTTTTTGTATTGGCAATGGTTTATAGGTTGATATAGTTCTCTATCTAAATCAGAAATCATTTAGGTAATTTTTTTCTATAGAGACCATCTTATGATGAGGGATTTCAAGATGTAGCAGCTTTATTCAGATACATGTATAGTTTTTGCCACCGCTTTCACAAAAATAACCAAGTTAAATAGGATAACTCTTATGCACATCAATAAAGATTTCAGAGATGGTACCACAAAAAAAAACTTCAGATTGATTTATAAAATATGAACATCTCCATAACTCATCTATTATGAAGACTAGAAATGTTAAAATTTTAAATACTCGATAAATATTCTGAGCTAAATAAAGTAAAATTTCTTTTTTTTCCAATAGAAATTTGGAGATCAATGGATTCAAAAGTGCTTGTACAAGATTGCTCGGGCTGGAAAAATCAAATGTTTTACTGGAGTAGTTGATCCATATGAGCACCATTGAATAATGAGGTACAACAATTTATGAATCAGCTCAGATTTTTATTTCAATATTGAATTATGTGAACATGCTTCCTACTGACATTTCAAATAATATTGCAAGCACATGAACTATACCTGCCACTACTGCTAATCTATAAAAGCATAAATTCTGTTATACGTCTAAAGCTTACTGTAATTACTACTCACAGGATGTTGACAAATCCATGGTTAGTGATAGCTCAACAACAAAAAGTCAAGAAAAAAAGACGGAAGGAGGAATCTTGCCGAGTTCAGACTGCCCTGTTGGCAATAATTCAGTAAACCAATGTCTAACTATCTTCGTACTGCCACTTTTCATTTTCAGCCTCTATTTGAACTACTTTTATGCACGTTTTGTCGATAATATTAGATGCAAACTTGCTTTCTAGATATTGTGCATTTGTCTAATTTTATATGCAGTTCGTTTATAAATTTTATCTCTCTTTACGGGTTTATGTAAACTTTGTTCATGGATATTGTGTTCAACTTATTTTATGGAAGTGATTAATAGTTATGCTTTTATTTTACAATTTTTAGTTTGATTTGTTTATGTTATGTACATTAACTGATTAAAATATAATTAAATGTAGTTTATATTAATGATATGTGTGAATATTGCAATGGCACAACATTGCTGTCAATTCTTTGGAAAAAAATGCATATCCCTACGACAACGTTTATACATTGCTGTCAATTCATTAGATAAAAATGCATATCCCTACGACAGCATTTATACATTGCTGTCAATTCATTGGGAAAAAAATGCATATCCCTACGACTGCGTTCATACCTTGCAGTAGAAAACTATTAACAGCGTTTATACCTTGCAGTAGAAAAAGTATTAACAGCGTTTAAAAAACGCTGTAGAAAGTGGGTTTTTGACAGCGTTTATATTTTGTAGTTAAAAATTTAGGGTCAACGACCGCATGTCATTATACAGCGTTTTTAAAAACGCTGTGAAAACTTTTAACAGCGTTTTTCAAACGCTGTGAAAAGTCTTTTTTGTTGTAGTGTTACCTTTTGAGACTAGAGAGATGAATAGACAACGAAGTCGAGTCACGGATCGCAAGCACGACTTCCGGAATAAACTAGATTGGCATGAATCGTCGAGCAAAGCTGTTAAATAGGAATTGCCGAAATCAAATCAAAACATTCAACATAGCAACAATTACAAAACATGTCCTGCGTCAAAGTTTAACAATATAATTCTATGTGCTACCGAGATTGAAATGGTCTGAAATTTGGTACGAATAAAGATCAAAACTTGTATTTCAAACTGCAAAAGAATCACTTGATTTGGACAAGAGACGAGAAAAGTTACGATGTCACGAACATAGACTCAGGCCATGTTGCGACTGTCAAATGTTCAGGTCTGAAAACCCCTCTGGGTCTGACTTTCAGGTAAGAAACAGAGGACTGAACCACCTCGTATGAAGCTAAAATTTTAAATACAGAAAGTAGAAAACTTTATCTTTTAAACAAAAAGGGAATCACTGTATTCCGACGTAAGACAGAAGAGATACGATGCGTCAAACATGAACTCAGGTCGTGTTTGCAGCAGTGTAAAATAATTTCAAGTACAAAAGAACAGCTGCATGGGTCTAACTTCCAGATCCTCGACCACTAATCAAACGATGTCGGATTTTACTGAAATTTGACAGGCATAAACTAGGTAACTTCTACTCTTTTTTAAAAATAGAATCAACCCATTCCGATAAAACATGAGTGAGATATGATATCGTGAACATGAAGTCTAACTGCTGTTCAGAAAAAAAAATCTTTATGATATATATATACATAGACAATGTATACTTTCAACTAAATGTATATTGCAAGCTCCAACTAACATGCCTATATACACAAGACCAGTATAGTAAAATATACGTATTAAAGACTTAATATAAAATATTAAAATTGAAATCCATTTCAACACATAAAACGTGTATATCTAGATGATACATATTTACTTCCAAAATACTAACCTATCATATTATATTGGAAAAATCAAAACACACATACTTGCAAATGTAAGCTAATGCAAAACCGGTATATAACTACATAATATACATACATATATATATACAAACTTACATACAGATATATAAACAACCGCATAGATGTTACATATATAATATATACATTTTCTTTAACTTCGAAGTTATAAAGCGCATAGATTATAAAAGTACATATTATAACTTTTCTAAGCTACTGTGTAAACATATGTATATATATATATATAGCTATTAAACTTGTACAGAAATTCCAAAATAGTATATGCAACATTTACAAGTACACTTTGAGTCAATAGTATAAAACAAATATATAGCTGATATGTAACATACTTTATAATTTATATAAACAAACATTATAAATTCGCATACTATAACTAACCTATACTGACAGATTACAAAATTTAAATATACAAGTACAACATCTTATACCTATATCCGGTACATACTAATATACAATACTGCTATTATATAAATAATTGAACCGAAGTCAAACCCTTAAAGGCAGCAGGACAAGGAAGAAAAGTAAAATTTGAAAATAATATAACTCCTTACAAAACTATATATATAACAATGGCTAATACTATATGTTTAACGAAATAAGCACCACCTTATACTGTATAGCTGCTACTTTATGTATATAGGTAGATATATAATATAGTACATCCGCTTTCATAACTTTATATATAATTTATACAATACTATTCATACTATATATAACAAGGGAACTATATAAAATGAAATGTTAACAAACAGCTAAAGTAAGAGTTCTGTGCACAACTATACTCACACGCAAGAGGGGAAGGAAGGAGAAAACGAGGTGGAGGCAGTGGACTGTGGTGGTTGTGGCCGGAGCTAAAACGTTGAGGCGGGGTTTTAGGCTCAGGGAGGGCATCGGGGCGGAGTACGAGTTTAAGGGCGGTGGCAGGTCTGGGCCGTTCGGGTTTGTGCTGAGGTGGTTGTGCTCCCTCGGCTAGTTGCTCATCTATGGCCGAGGCAGAGGCGGTTGCGGGTTCGGCGGTGATGGGATAGGCTGCGCGGAAAGCAAGGCAAGGGGTGGAGAGGAAGAATTTCGTGTGGCATGGGCAGTGGCTAGCGGAATGGAGAAGTCGGGCTCGCTGGAGATGCGGTCGCGTGGTGGAGAGGGCGTGCGCGAGTGAAGAACTGGCACGGCTTTGATTATCATTATTAGTTTATTTTTTTTTATTTTTTGAATGAGTCGGAACTAAAGTAGAAGGAGAGGAAGAGAAAATGCATGAACAGTTAATGAAAAGCAATTACATCGTGAACCGGTAGGAGTAGTAATAGCCAGAAATTTTTTTGGAATTGAAAAAGGCTGAAATTTAGTAAATAATGAATCTTATAATAAATGCTACTTGCAGCCAATTCCCGTTTGAAATTTGAATGGACATCACTTGTAAAGCCTAAAAGTGGTACTGTTACAACGAACAGTATTTTGCTTCCGTCGCGAACCGGACGTCAAAACGCAGGATCGAATATATCATAAAGATCAGCACGACGAGACGATCAAACCGATATATAGATATCGGTGATTCGATTTAATTATAAAAATTTGAATTTTAACTAGCGGAAAACGCAAGAAAAACGCAGAAAAATAAGATCGACGGAGCTAAAGAAGTCCGAATTTGGAGAAACGAAAAATGACGTTTGCTCAGAAGATGCTTTAGAATTTTTCTATGTAAAAATATTAAGGTTTCGAAAACATTTTATTTTCATCGCTTTTTAACTGATTAAATTGAAGTAAATTTACATCTGATATAAACTTTCAAATTTTCGAACGAAAATTTACCAGTTGCTATGTTTAACTAGACGCATTCCAAATATCAAATTTATATTTCAAAATTTTATCATTTAAAATTTCGAAAAATTTCAATTAATAACGTTATTAAAACCAGTTAAATTTACGGGTCGTTATAGTCCTTGTCTAGCGTGGGTATAGAGGTGGGGCGTCATAGTTTATGTTAAACTAAATTTACTTTAAAAGAGTTTTGAAAGCATAACCCAAATGAATCAGAGGATGAGATTGGGGTTTGGGATAATGCTATTGTTGTTGGAGCCGGACTAGCCCGCATTTGAAGTTATGGGTGAATTTCAAAATTTTTACCCTATTCGATTTTTTATTGGGCCTATGAAGTCTAATTGAATTAGAACATTTCTAAATTTCATTTAAATAAAATCATTTATTTTATTTAAATTCAAATATATTAAGATATGAAATTAATTTTATTTGATTTAGTTTATACATAAATGTATCATATACATATATGTGTGAGTGCATGTGTAACATAATTATCCATGAAAGGTATAATATGTCCATATGTAGATGTTAGGATTTACATCGCAACAAACATATTAGCTCATTTTGTATGTCATGCATGTTGTCCAAATATGTGCATTTTATATGTGTTATAAAATACGCACACACACACACACATGTATGTATAAATATATTATATATAATATATGAACATAAAATATTTATATATAGATAAATATATATATATATATATATAGAAAGAGAGAGAACAATTATTAAAAATTATTTATAATTAGTATTTAATTTGTATATATTATGAATAAAATAATGTTTTCATCCATAAATAATTAACATAAAATAATATATTGATGAAAATTCAAATTTTACAAATTTTGAAAATCTAGGATCATGAAATAGAGCTTAGGAAAAATCTGGAGATTTTTCAAAGATGAAATATTATTTTTAAAAACAAATACCTTAATTTCGGCAATAATTATTTAATATAAAATAATATATTATTAAAATTCAAATTTTAAAATTTCAGAAATTCGAGGATCATGAATGAAAGGTTACGAAAAGTTTTGAAGAATTTTCAATTAAATTATTATTTTTAATAAATCATAAACAGTTTTTCCAAAATAATATTAATTATTAAAAATAATAAACTTTATTGAAAAATTCCTTAATTTTTTCTATATGTTTCTAAAATGATAGAATATTTTTTTAAATATAAAATTGAATTTTTAATGTAATAATTATTTTATATACGATAAACAATTCAAAAATTCAATAAATGTTAATTTAAAAATATGATTATATGTATGATGATTAATTTTCGAATTTTTAAATTCATATTATATATATAAATAAGTGTACTAAATTTTTTAAATCATATATATATATATATATCTTATATATGCATATATGCTATTATGAGAGAGAAATATACACTGATATATATATATATATGAATTTATTAATAAATATATATAAAACAATTATTAATGACAAAATTTGATTTTGTACTATAAACAACATTTGTCTATACATAAATTAAATAGTATAATAAATAAATTATGCACATAACCAAACTGATTTGTGACAACCACATCTACTTACAAAACTCTCACCTAACTAAACATATAATAGTAATATATTTAAACAAATTTGAAATTTCTCATTATAGGATCATAGAATATAATTTAATTACTATAATATGAAAATTACCAATTTAATGATGCCTTAGAATCCATGTTGAAGCAATGACTTCTCTTCCTTTTACTGTTCTTGATTCGTTAGATTGCAAGTCCGGAATCACCGACCTCTAACTATCGAATAGTATTATTTTAATTTGAAATATATTTGAGAATTTTGAAGTGGATTGAGAGATATGTTTTAATCAGCAACGTAGAAGGTAATGGGAGCCAAAAAAAGTTTTATTTTATTTTTATTTTTAGAGATACATACATACATACGTACATACATACATACATATATGCATACATACATACATACATACATACATACATACATACACACACACACACAGGTATATATATATAGGGTTGTATTAGAGAGAAACGAGGAAAACCATTTTACCCATTCTCACTTGATCTCAACCCTTATCTCCAAGCCAATTCCCTATGTTTTAGCCACCCCTAGACCTTCCTAAAACCGAAATTTTGCAGACCTTAAACCCATCTAAGCCCAAGCCAAAATACTATGCAATTAAATCTAATTTAATCGCTTGTCGATATTGTATATCGATCGATATATTTATAACCGTTATAAATATATATAACATTATTTATTTCTCAAATCATATTCAAATTTTATAATTAATATTTCATAAATATTAATTAATTTAATTAATTTATAACAATTATAAACTAATTAAATCGTTTGATCTTAAGGGAATTCATCATTTCGGCTGTGTAACTCTTGGGCGTAAATTTGGTCAGCGATTAACATCTAACTATTCTAATGTTAACGTTCACACTCACTTAGCAGGTGGTGTGACATTATGGCCAAATTTATCGCTTACTCATTTTCGGTAAAATCCAATTTTAGTTTAATAAGCATTACCCGGTTGTTACATTTTTTTACACCAATTCTCTTCGTCAAAACTATATCACTTTGGACTTATGGAATTTGGTAATGGTCAAAATTCCAACCTCATCCACATTCAACTTTATAGTCAAAATACAAAGTCCTTGGTTCAATAATAAAAATTATTATTAACCGAAATGCTCTAGCCAGAGACTTTGACTTGAGTTGACTGTGATACTAACCACATATAACTGAGGAGACGAATCCTCTCTTGAATAATGCTTTACTTCCAGTCGACCCAACTATAGTCACTCAATAAACGCCCTGCCAAGATTTGGCTATAATCAAAGCAGAGCTTACATATTGAAGATCCACAGTATTCTCAAGTCGAGAGAACTGTGTAAATCAATCACATCGATATTTTCTGTTTGACCTTAGTTATATTAACCAATAGAAAACTATCGAGTGAGTCGTTCCATAGTTATCCATTAACTATAAGTACATAACCCCTAGGTGCCTCCGGCAGCCATGAGTAATACACTGTCCAACATTTGGAGAGCGTTACATACTCCAGTCTCAACGGATACATCGATATCCAGTCTCGATGCATCTTGACTAGGAACATTTAAAATGGTATATTTTGTTCATTGTGATAAACTACTCACGGTTACAACACTTTGTAACTACTATCACAAAATATATCATTTATGGATTTTTCTACTAAATATACTTTTAATTAAGTTAATTAATTAATATAATCACATTATATCAAGTATATAATAAGAAGAAAATACCTTTTATTTCGAACAAGATTGGTCAACGAGTTAGATATATGTACCAAATTACATAATTGCCCCTAGGGTATACCCCGAACTCTATCAATTGTAACATACTTGCATTTGTTATATATAAGTATATATATCATATCTCTATTCTTCCCTCTCCCTTCGACCATTCTTCCATATCTTACTGAGGTCCATATGTAGATTTAAGGAGAGTAAGAGATGGAGGCAGGAAATAAGAGAGTGAAGCTCGGTGCAGGAGCACCACAACTAATGGTAATGTCAGGCCCAACACTAGAAGGAATTCAGGTCGACAAGCAACTGCAAATGTGGGTGCTAGAACACCACCAGTGGATATGGGAGCTATGTATCAGTCTTTGTTAATATGATGAAAGCTGGAGCTGCAGCTGGATTAGTTGGTCAAAATGCTGCTGATGTAGGAAGAGCAAATCCTCTATTAATAACTATGCAATGTTGAGTCATGTTTACGCTAGACTCGGAGGAAAGCCATTTATTAGAACTGAAGATGCTATCGAATTAGAGAATTGGCTATTGCATTATGAAAGTATTTTCACAGACTCAGGCTTGAATAATGAGAAAAAGAGAAGAATGGCATCTAGGCAATTGTAAGGAGCTGCATTGTACTGATGGAATAGTCTAGCTATGGGAATACCAGAGGAGAACTTGACTTGGGCTAAGTTAAGAAGGAGATTCGAAAATAGGTTTATATCTGAGATAGCCAAGTCAACTTTGCTTAGAAAGTTTGTTGAATTGAAGCAAGGAGATATGTTTATGCTTGAGTATGCGACCATATTTGAGGAGCTGTCCAGATATGGATATGCTACTATTGATACGATGATAAAGAGGAACAAGAAGTTTATTAGGGGTTTGAAACAGGAACTTACCTTGAGGAATAAGGAATTTCTTGCGTTGTTTGGTAGTAATAAGCCGGTAGAGACTCAGAGTAGTCAAAATCAGAAAAGGAAGTTCTTTCAAAAGAAGGGAGCTAAGGAGGGTGGAGTTGTCAAGAAAGGAAAAGCTAATGTTTTTTGGTTCAAATGTGACAAGAAGGCACACTTTGACAACGAGTGTCGTTCTGGAGATGGAAAGAAGGTCATTGGATGGAAGAATATAAGGTGTTTCAACTGTGACTAGGTGGGACATTACAAGAACTACTGTTGAGAACCGGTCAAGGCCAGTAATGGAAAAGTGTTTGCTTTGGAACCATCTACTTCTGGGCCAACTGTAGAAGAGAAAGGAAAGGCTATGATGGGAGGTACACTTTTGATTCATGGCATACCTATTAGAGTATTATTTGATACTGGTGCATCACATTCTTTTATCTCACATTGTTTGGTAGATAAGTTAAGTTTAGAACTATCATGCCTTATGACTTCTTTAAGGGCTGTAAATCCGATATGAGGGTATGCAACTCTTGAGATGAGATGTGACCATCTAGAGTTTGAGGTATTAGGTCATATATCTGTCTGCAGTTTGTATATGTTTGATTTTGTGGGATTTGGGATTATTTTGGATATGGACTGGTTAAGCAAATATGATGCTAGGATATTTTGCCAAGATAGGAAAATACCACTAAGACACCCTAACAGTAGCGGCCGAATATTATACTAGGTAGAGAACTCAAATTATGATATTTGCGCTTTATTGGGTGCAATGGAGGAGGAAGATGAGGTATAGTTTTTTTGGAAGAGAATTCACAAATGTCTTTGAACCAGTTAGAGGATTACCACCAAAAAAGCTATTGAGTTTAGAATAGATCTTATACCTGGAGTTGCACATGTGAGTAGACCATCTAGTAGGATGAAACCTATCGAGTGAATGAGTCAAAGGTGTAGCTAGTGGACTAGGAAGGGAAGAGTTTTATCAGACCAAGCAGTTCACCTTGGGGAGCAGCCGTAGTATTCATAAAAAACCAAATGTGTCGTTAAGGATATGTATCGATTATCGTAAGTTGAATGAAAATATGATAAAGAATTGGTATTCTGTTCCGAGAATAGATGATTTGTTTGATCAGTTGAGTGGAACCAAAGTATTTTCTCAGTTGGATTTGGCGATAGGGTTCCACCAATTGAGGGTAGCTAATGACAGTATTCCTTTGACGGCGTTTCGAACGAGGTATGCTCGTATGAGTGGTTAGTCAGGTTATTCGAGTTGACTAACACACTTGCTTTCTTTATGGATTTGATGAACTGGATTTTTAGAGAGCACTTGGATAGGTTTGTGTTAGTATTTATAGATGACGTTATGATACACTCTCGGAATGAGTGAGATCATGAGACTCATCTTAGAATAGTGCTTGATATGTTGAGGCAGCATCAAAGTTTTTGAAGTGTCACTTTTGGAAGAAAGAAGTGAAGTTTCTTAGTCATGTAGTTTTGGAGAATGGGTTATCAATAGATCTGGCTAAGATCGAAGCTGTTAATAATTGGAAGAGACCTGAGACTATGACTGAGATAAAGAGTTTTCTTCGATTAGCTAGCTATTACCGGAGATTCATTAAGGATTTCTCTCGTATAGCAGCACCGATGACTAAACCAACAAGGAAGGACATAAATTGTGTTAGCTGAAACATTTATTGACAATGCGCCTATGTTAGTTGTTCCGGATGGGAATCAAGATTTGGTGATGCATACTGATGTATGCGGGACAGTTTAGGAGCTGTGTTGATGCAAAGAGGTAAAGTGATTACATACGCTTCTCGATAGCTTAGACTGCATGAAGTTAGATATTCGACACATGATTTGGAGTTGGCAGATGTAATTAAGGGTGTAAATCGGTCGGACCGGATCAGACGGAGGTGTATTCAGCTTCTATCCTAAATAAAATCGGACCGAATGAGATTTATATTCGTATAGTTTTTGTTGTCCTAGCTCGTGTCCTAAATGAAATCAGACGGACACGTACATACGATTTTCGGACACGGACTCGAACAGACACGTACGAACATTGCTATTTACATCAAATTTTATGTTTAATAGAATTTCCATCAGCTATATTATTTTTATTAATGTGTATTGAAGTATAAGCATTTTATGAATCCTTACTCAATTAACCGACCAAATAGTTGTCATGTATGTTTTGAGAAACATAGAGGATATACTGAATTATAAGAAATTCGAATGAATTCGAACGAACACGGACCGGACGAGATTTTTGCTCGTACAAATTTTGTTGTCCTAGCTCGTGTCCTAATTGAAAATCGAACGAACTCGGACGGACGTATTTCGGCCACGGACACGAAAAGACATCGGACACTCGTACAAAATTAACAGCCCTAGCAATAATCTTTGCTTTGAAGATGTGGAGACACCATCTTTTGGGAGAATAATTCGAGTTGTTTACGGATCACAAGTCTTTGAGATATTTATTCTTTTAAAAGGAGTTGAATTAGAGACAGTAGAGATGGTTAGATTTCATAGACTACAACAAAAATACCTTATTACAACTATAATTTTACCACTATCACAAAAGGCAAGTTGTAATAAAGGTTTTTTATGACGTTTTTTTAGAAAGTTGTAATAAACTTATTTTTAACAACTCTTTTATTTTGCCAGTTGCAATAGATGCCTATTACAACCTTTTCTTTTTACCGGTCGTAATAGATGCCTATTTTTAACAACTCTTGATTTTTGCCAATTGTAATAGATGCACAACCTTTCTTTTTGGTCAGTTGTAATAGATGCCTACTTTTAAAACTCTTTTTTTTCCAGTTGTAATAAATGTCTATTACAACCTTTTTCGTTTGCCTATTGTAATAATTAATTAATAATTATAATTAAATAATAATACTTAATAATTAGATAATTAGTTAAAAAATTAATGCTAAATAATAATAATTAGTTTGAAATCTGTAATAATAATATTAATAATTGAAGTTCAATAATTCATAATTCATAATTAATATTTAATGTAATAATTAATAAATAATAATTATTATCATCATTAAATAATTAATAATTAATAAATAAAATTAACTTTTAATAGTTAATAATTAATAATTAAGAAGTATAATTAATAATAATATAATAAATAATAATAATTATTACATAATTAATAATAAATAAATAAGAATTAATTTTTAATAATTAATAATTAAGAAGTAATAATTAAGAAGTAATATTTAATATTTAGTAATTAATTTTTGATAATTAATAATTACTAATTACTAATTATAACTGTTAAAAGGTTGTATAAACTTATTTTCAATGGCTCTTTTTTCACTAGTTGTAATAGAGGCCTATTAAATAATAATAATAATAACAACTAATATTTTATAAATTATATATAATATTTAATTATTAATAATATTAATAGTTAAGAATATTTAATATTTAATAATAACCTTACAAATTAATAATAATTAATAACTATTAAATAATTAATACTTAATAGTTAATAATTAATAAATAGTAATTAGTTTTTAATAATTACTATTAAATATTTAATAATTGGTAACATATACATAATAATTATCTTTTAATAGTTAATATTTAATATTTAATTATAACTAAGAAGTAATAATTAATAATAATTAAGAAGTAATATTTAATATTTAAAGAAAAATTAATTTTCAAGAAATTCATATCATATTTAATATAAATTTTCACTTACTAATTAGCGACAAGCTATGAAATGTTATAGCCAAAGCATGAAATTTAGGCGGGAACATGAACACTTGGCTCCAAAATAATTCGTGTGTTATAGTTCTGCTCCCCTATGTGGGTCTCCTCCCATACTCTTCTCTAAATCAAAATCAATCCCAAATTCTTCCTCCCTTCAAACAAAGTTGCGCCTCAACAAACTTGAGCCACATACTGTCGAAATATGGATCCACCTATTTGGTCGCGATTCTGATGATGATGGAGCCGATTCATGATTTGATTTATGTCCGCCTGCCTTTCGATTCCACTAATTGTCGCATGTGACCCCCATTGACTTCAATCTAAATTCAGGTTCCAAGATTTTAAAAGATGTCTATGCTAAATGCAACAAGGATTAAGCTTGCTCTTACTGTTTTGTATTTGAATAAAGTTGAAGTCAGAGATAAAATTTGCAGGGCTATTTAGTAGGGTTCTAAATTCTTGAGCAATGGAGAACCAGGCCTTTTCCAGAATGTTGACAGATCAACCAATTTAGCTTAGAAAGTTATACGGTTGTTAAAGGTCAGAATTGTAGTTCACTCAAATTTTAATTCTTTGTTATATTAGAAATGGTAATTCTTACATCATTATCTTTTGATTTTCTAGCTTTTGAATGATTTGCACGCTCTCATTAGTCCACCTGCAAAAGGAACTCCTCTCCCACTCATTTTACTAGGAAAGGTATATAGATGCCTTATTCGATATTAAAATCTCTTTTTTGCAAATTATTTTGCAGTTATATGTCATGTTTATGTACAGTCAAAGAATGCATTGTTATCGGCTTTCTTATTTTTGGACTAAATTGTGTTAGGCAGGCACCACTGGGATATACAAGGTTAATTTTCCTAAATTTTCTTATTTGAGCATGCAAGTTAAAATCAGTTCAAAAAAAGTTCTTTTGTTCAGAAAAAAAACGTGCAGAGCTACTTGGCGGGATCTCTTTTTTTGTTGGATGCGCTCATTAGCATGCTCCGCTACTATAGAAGTTTGTGTTTTCCTTCTCTTTTCAGCAGCTTATATTATCGTAATTTGAATTTATGTCTGCATCTTTTTATTTCTATTAGCTGGCTGAGATTATCGATGAATGGATTATGATGCCGTTGAATTTATATCAATTTTTTACTGTTGCTTATCTATTTCTTACCACACTTGCAAAATGTGTTTAAAAATTAATATTTTTTTATTTTGCATTCATTTTACCACAACTACCAATCACAGTTGTAAAAAATTCTTTTCCAACTGCCAATAGCAGTTGTAACTTAGCAGAAAACATCATAATGCAGTGTTAGCAATGTTAACCAAATGGATAGATTTGGAAGCATTAACTACTTGTGGTATGCAGTTAAGATCGATGACTAGATTTAGTCAAGAAACGACCATGTTGTCATGTTTGGAAGTTCGACCTGCAATGGTCGAAATTATTGCTTCTAAGTAGAGAGATGATCCATTGCTAGCTGAATGGATTAGGAGACTGGAAAATGGAACCGAGATTAACGATTTAAAGGATTTCAATCTTGGTCAAAATGGATGGTTAAGGAAGAAGGGATGATTATATGTTCCAGAGATTGGATACCTAAGGAAAGAAGTTCTTAGGGAGTGTCATTAATTAAAGTTTACTATTCATCCTAGAGGAACTAAGATGTATCAGGATATGAAGAGAGGTTTCTTTTGGAAATGTATGAAATGGAATGTAGGCTTATGGATAAAATAATGTTTAAATTGCTAGCAAGTGAAAGCCGAGCATTAGAAGCCAAGTGGATTGCTTCAGCCTTTGGATATACCAGTATGGAAATGGTATTCTATATCTATGATCTCATTGATTAGTTCCAAGATCGAATAGGGGAAATGAAAGTATTTGGGTTATAGTGGATAGATTAACTAAGAGTGCACATTTCATTCTCATTAAGCCGACAAGAACGACACCTGTATTGGCTAAGTTGTTTGTAAAGAATATTGTTAGACTGCATGAGATTTCTAGTAGTATAGTCAGCGACAGAGATACCTTATTCACTAGTGAATTCTGGAAGAGCCTACAAGGAGTGTTAGGTACCAAGCTGAAGATGAGTACCGCTTCCACCTACAAATAGACGGACAAATGGAAAAGGTTAACAAAGTCTTAGAGGATTTGTTAAGAGCTTGTGTAGTAGATTTTAGAGGGTCATGGAAAGACCATTTGCACTTAGTCGAGTTTTCCTATAATAATAGTTATCATGCTATTATAGGAATGGCACATTTTGTAGCTTTGTATGGAAGGCCATGCAAATCATCCGCATGTTGGTTAGAGATGGGAGAGATTGATTCTTGGTCCAAACATGGTGAAAGAATCCATAGAAAAGATTAAGTTAATCCGGACAAGGATGATGGAAGCTTAAAAGAGGCAGTAAAGTTATGCATGCAAGAGGCGTAAGGACTTAGAGTTCTCATTGGGGACACTGCATTTGTCAAATTATTGCTGATGAAAGGTGTAATTCGGTATGGGAAGTCAGGAAAATTGACACCTAGATTTGTTGGACCTTTTCCTATTATAGAAAGGATCAGGAAACTCGCTTATAGGATAGAGTTACCGAAGAGTTTGGCAGGAGTGCACAATGTTTTCATATATCTCATCTTAGGAAGTACGTTCATGATCTAGAGACTCTATCACTCCGACTGCATTGGAAGATTTAGTGGTGGAACCAGACATGACTTTGGTTAGACTTCAAGTTTGTATTGTAGCTAGGGATGAGAAGAAGTTAAGGAACAAGAAGTCAGATTAGTGAAGTTCCAGTAGAGTGACAATGAAAAAGAAAGTACTTGGGAGACAGAGGATAGGATTAGAGACACCTATCCTGATTTTTTTGAAGGTATGTTTTATATCTATGTTATATGTTTGCTATGTACCTTATCGTAATTTCAAGGATGGAATTCTTTAATAATGGGAGTCTATAACACCCCTAATTTTGATTAACATTATTTAGGAAATTTAATTGAATAAATTAAATAAAATAATGTATTGAGATAAAGAGAATGGGATTTGATAATTAGATGTGGTCATGCCTTAAATAATTGGTTAATAAGATTAATTAGACCATAAGGAGAAGAAGGAATAATGTGAGGGGTAAAATATGAATAATCACTTATTTCCTAACCATAACTCTTCCTCTCTCATTATCCTCATTCCATTTCACTTTATATAAACTAAAACAAACTTAAGTCCGGCCATTGCTAAGGAAAACAAGAGGAGAAAAGCAAAGGAAATCAAAAGAAAAGCTAAGGAGAATTTAATAAATGCTTAATTTCAAGTTTCTTTACCCAATCAAGGTGAATAAAATTTATATATCCATCTCACTTTTTCTTTTTTGTTTCGGTTTTATGCTTAAACCCGAATTATATGATGATATTATGCTAAGTTATGAAAGAATGTTGCATTATATGCATATTTGATAATTTATTGGATTATTTATGAAATTATTTGATAGGTTTTAAGTGTAGAAACCAAGTTTTTGAATTCCAATCGAATTGAAATTTGGATATGATGTTTAAAACATTAATTTGGAGATGGTTTTTTAATTTCATAATTTTCCAAACTTGTATAAATAATTTATGAATTTATCAAGTAAGGAAAATGATTTATTTTAGGTTTTAGTTATTAAAACTAACTAAATAAGGAATTTAATTCCGAAATTTTTATATAAGAAAGAATATATTAATTTTGATTTCTAATGATTTTAAGGGATTTTTTCCAAGTGATTATGATTTTCTATGAATTTATTTAGCTAGAAAAGCTATTAAATAATAATAATATTTGGTTGAGTTTGCAAAATATTTTGAGGGATGAGAATTGATTTTGCTATAGTTTTCGGAAAAGGATATTGGTAAAGTATATTTTAACCAATAGAAAATTGACAAGGGATAAGAGTTGGAGAAAAGGAATTACTTTAATTGGCAATAAAACGGTTTTCCAATTATTTACGAAATTGCCATGTCGTATGACATAATGCCAAAGCCTAGATAATAGTCGATAACCATGTCGCGATCATGCATTTTGACATCAAACAGAGGAGATGCATACGATATCAACTTATGTTGGTATGGAATGAATTTATTCGGGTTGTAGTATGAAACCCCGTATATATAAATGATTTTGGCATCCTATCATTTTGACATGATTTCGTAACTCTTCACGGCTTTAATCTCAACATCCCTTGTTCCCTCTTGTTTTCAACATCCCTTATGATAGTGGCATAGTAGCCGTAATTCTAAAAGTAAACGAAATCAAATGCCTTGTGGCAATGGTTCCATAAGTTATAGTTTTTGGCAACAATTTTGAAGCGGCAATGATGCCGTGTATTCTCAATTTCGACAACTACTGTTTTAAAACAATAATGCCGTAAGTCATAATTTTTGATATCAATCATTTTGAGGCAATGATGCTTGAAAGTTATCAATTTTGAAATCCATATTTTAAGGTCGAAAGCCTTTATACTATGCAAACCTAATAGTAAGGGTCATAAGGTCGATAACCTGTATACTTATATTATACGACAAGAATGATTTCGACCCAATGGCCTTAAGTTTTATAAATCAGAATACTTTATTATACCTTCGGTATTAAAGGAGGGCGACAACATATATCGGCCGTATTGATGCCGCATTTTATCAATTTAAAAAGCTTTATTTGATGGCTTGATAGCCTAAGGTTTTAGGATGTGACAACCTCCTATTGATTTCAAAATTAATGAAAGCTATTTCAAAAGACATATTTTGGCATAATACCTTGACTAAACAAAAGGGTTATATTTTCCTTGTTTTAAATACGATTTCAAGGAATGAATCATTTATAAAGACTTACGTTTTCAAGGAAATAAAAAGGGTATTTTAGCCTAGGGTTTTACATTAAAATTATTTTTATCACCATTAGATAAATTATGATTGGATATCTTTGCTCATTGATTAGAGATTAGAAAACCAGATAATGAGACTGTTGTAGGGTCGCGCCCTATGCTTTAATTGTTAGCCCCTAGTTGATATTGATCCACAATTCCAGAATGTTGGGCCTTGTTGAGGGTAGAGACTAAAAGTAGGTTTACGCATAGAAGGGAATCTATAACTTAGATAAGTTATTGGTTGGCGTGCAAAACCATTAGGTTCATAGTGAGCCAAGAAAAACTATGAGATAGACGGATAGTCAGGTTACACTAAGAAGATTATGTTCGAACGGACAGACCAGTTTTTTCCTAATGGTAATTTGGAGAATTTGGTATATCTAGTAGGCCCAATTCAACTATATAGGTTAGTAGTCAAATTGGGAAAACTATGAAGTAGGAACATATAGTTTATTGATTTAGACAGACTGATCGGATTTAACTACATGGCATGCATGCATATGATTGTTTTATGTTTTTTTTTATAACTATTTTGACTTCAGGAGCATGATTTTGAATGACAAATTTTCAAAAGATGTTAGTGAGGGGAAAACCCATTCTGCTCAGCGGCGTGGTTTCGCTAGATATCTATTTTTGAGATGGCATATTATTATTCACACCAGACTTTTTTTCTAACCCGAAGTTTTTGCTTTCCCCTTTAACTCTCGGGTGCTCATTTGAGTAGTTCGAGAGTAAGGTTTACGGGTTTCTAGTTTGACGAATTAAGCTTCCGAAGACATGCAAGAGGAAAGTTAGCTTTGCTAAGAAGTTATTTTATCCGATGTGTTATTGTTTCATTTTGTCTGAATGTATGTAATGATGGAATACGTATTTGACAAGTAGTAAACTCTGATTAACCAAAGGGGCATCTTCATATGTCACTCTTGGAGTATTTTGTAATAATTATATTTTATCTTTACCTTAGCAATATTTAAGATAATGTAATGAATATGGAAATTATTAATGAAATGGGATTTGAAAATTTTCGTATTATTGTGCTTCTGATGTTATTGATATGATTAACATGACCGTATTTTACCATTGGAAATTAATACTATGGATGACTGCAACTTCCGTAGCGTTTAGTTTCATGCCTTAGAATAGGAATTGTTACAAAGGGTGATATTATTTTTCGTGATAAGGAGTCTTACGGGATAAAAGCGTCGATGCTTGATCCCATGGAAATTATCGCCGTTGTTGGACCAGCTACTATACCTCGAGTGTTATTTGATAATGGAAGCTTGGTTAACAGTCTGTTCAAAAAAATTTGACCAGATGAAAATTAGTTTGAAGGACATCTAGCCAAGTAAATCTAAGATTGAGCAATTTACTGAAGAAGTAAAGGAGCCTGTATAAACTATTGACCTATTGGTGGAATTAGGTAAAGGAGACCGCAAGATTGTGCAAATGCAAACATTTGTTATAGTTGATGAGTTTTTGGCTTATAACCCCTATTTGGGCCGACCGACCATTGCCAACTTTAAAATAGCACTAGCTTATTGGTGCTTGATAATGATATTTCCAATGGAGAATGGAGTTGGCACTACTCAAGGCGACCAAAGTGTAGGATGTGAATGCTAAGTTATTGATCTCAGAGAGGCAAAGCTGATAAAGTAAGGGGTATGCCCTAGAGGCAATTATGTAATTTGTTACATATATCTAACTCGATAACCAATCTTGTTCAAAATAAAAGGTGTTTTATTTCCATTATATACTTGATATAAGGTGTCATATTAGTTATTTAGAAGCATATTTAATATAGAAAATAGATAAATTGTATACTTTATGATAGTAGTTAAAATGTGTTGTAATCATGAGTGATTTATCACAATAAAATAAACATAATATTTTAAATATTCTTAGTCAAGATGTATCGAGACTGGATATCGATACATCCATTGAGACTAGAGTATGAAACACTCTCCAAATGTTGGGAAGTGTATTACTCATTGTTGCTGGGGGCACCAAGGGATTACATATTGATAGTTATTGGATAACTATGAAACGACTCGCTCGATAGTTTTATGTTGGTTAAGACAATTAAGGTCGGACATAAAAAATCGATGCGATAATTTTGCACTATTCCCTTAACTTGAGAGTGCTATCGAGTTTCAATGTGGAAACTCTGCTTTAATTATAAATAAATCATGGAACGACATCCACCAAACGACTATAGTTAGGTCGGGTGAAAGCAATAGAAGTGAAACACTATTTAAGAGAGAATTCATCTCCTTAGTTATATGGGGGTTAGTATCATGGGGTCAACGTAAGTGAACTCAAATTATTTGGCTAGACAGTGCTATTAATACTAATTGTTATTATTGAACCAAGGATTTTGTGTTTGCACTTACAAAGTTGAATGTGGAAAATGTTGGGATTTTGACCTAAACTAAATTTCATAAGTCCTAATGTGATATAGTTTTGACGAGGAGAATTAATGTAAACAATCATCAATATGATGTACCACTTATAATAAGTAAAATTAAATTATACCAAAAGCACGTGTCAGTGATAAATTCAGTCAAAATGCCACGCCACTAGCTAAGGTGACGTGTGAACGTTAATATTCGAGTTATTCGATATTAATGGATCACTGAATTTACACATTTGAGTCGTACTATTCTAATGGTGAATACTCCGATAAACCACATGATTTAATTAATTTATAATCGTTGTAAATTAATTAATATTTATGATATATAAGTTATTAAATTTTGTTTGATATGTTGAAATGCCAATAGTACTTAATAAAGTGCGTTTACAAAAGTTATATACATACATATCGATATACGATACAGATAAATATTTAAATTTGATTTAAACCAATTAATTACTAAGTGGATTTGGAAATTTTGAAGGCTTATCCAAGCACTTTCTTTGGCTGACCATACATGTATAGAAATGGGACTTGAGTTGATTTGATTGAGATTGAATGAGCAATAAAAGTCGGAAGATTTTATGGGAGGAATTAGAAATGTTTCAATGTTTCCTTTAAAAAACAAAATCTCTTTCATTTCATTCATGCATCCTTCCATCGACAATTCATTTTTTTCCTCTCTCTTGCTCCTTCTTCTGCTCTAGCCAAAAATAATGGCCTCCAAGGCTCATGAAAAATTCTAATATCAAATTAAAATTAAATTAAATTAAATTAAAAGGTGGTTCATATTTCTTGATCTTTGCAACATCTGGATGTTGATTTCTAGATCTAGGAGTTATCTCATTATTCTAGGTGCATTCTCTTGGCTACATCTCAAGGTAATAATTCTAATTTAATTTATTCATCATTCACCTTGTTTATATGAATTGGATCCGTTACATAACTCATCTCATTTGTATATTGTTTTATTGGGTTACATAGATTAGATTCCCCTTGATACATCTTAATTAATGACATATGTTCACCATTTTATTTTTAATTTGAATCCATTTTAAGATATATTTTGATTGATTACCTATTCATCTTGTAATCTTTAGATATATTCTGTATGTTTTGATCTTGAATTAATTGTTCACATTATTTACACAGTTTTGATCTCCAACCTTTGCAACAAATACATCTATGCCTAATTTATCCTATCTATTTTGTTATTATTTTTAAATATGTTGTTCAAAAAATAATTTCAATTAAAACCTAAGTTTTAATTAATGACATAAATCTTTTAATAATTACATATACATATATGAATAAACTGCACATATTTCTATTTGAAATCACTTTGAAAATTTTATACATATTATTTGTGTTTGTTATTTTGAATACAATCTTTTGCTTATTGCATATTTTGAAAGTTATTTAAATTAAAATTCATTAAATAACTATAACCAAACTTCTGTGTAAAATATCACCAATTCTTCGATTTCCTTTTGAATTAAAGTTAGATTTTTGCTATTGTAATTTTCAAAGCATGTATTAGATTTTACAAATTATATACATATACATATCGTTTTAGGTTTGAAACATAATTTACAATGTTTGATATATATATATATATGTATGTATATGTATATGTATATGTATATGTATGTATGTGTGTGTATCTATCAATTTAACTTAAGATTTACAAAATGGACTTTTATGTAAAATCATAATATTAGTCTTAAATCCATCTAACTTTGAAATTAGATTCAAAATTAGTGTTTTTAATTTTAAACTTATGAAATAGTGAAAATTAAAGTTAACATATTCATATGTTTTTATGTATATGTATATAAGTTTCGTTAAATATATGTATTTTAAATAAGATTATGGATAACAAAGACACGTATAAAGGCAACACTAACTATGCACACTTCTTATATGTTGAACTTAAATAATATATACTATTTGAACATTTGGATATAATCACATTTCTTGCCATATTTAAAATGATCATCAATGACATTTAATAAATCATTGATCTAATTTGAGGGAGAGAAATGAAAGGTTTCTCTCTCTATATAAATGTAACGACCCAACTTCTCGACCTCCAAATGTCGACACTAATACATCCACGACATTCATGTGCCGAGTACCCAAGTACCGAAGAGATAAATTGTTAGGGAAAAATAAAAGGAAAAGGAAATAGAATAAGGAAGAAGAAACACAATATCAAAATCTCACAACAGACCGATCATATATAATATCAAAAGACAGTATAAATTGTCATCCTAAGATACAAAGTTTTACAAAGTTACAGTAATTTGCCTAGATAGTTATAACAACTAGTCCTCCCAAATGCCGATACACACACACAAAGTAATGTACTAGAAATAAATACTATGGTAGGAAATCATCCCCCTCATCTACAAAAGCTCCAAAGCATCAACGACTAAAGCTGGAAACATACATAAGGATGACCTGAGCATTATAAGAAATAACACCCGGATCATTCTGGTAAACCAGCATGAGAAAAATCAAATCATATGGATTGTTATATTTATAAAACCCTTCAAAATAAGGGTATCTCGTAAGACCACACCGTTAAACATGAAAGGGATTTTTACCCTACGATAACCAAAACATTTCTATTATATATTCAGTGATACTATAATAATGTCTTGGGTGCAGAATATAAATATTATAACATAGCTCGAATGGTACATTCAACAGAATATTAGAAGGTACAACCAAAACCGATAAGGAACGTTCGCATAGTGGATATTCCATGGAGATCTCTTTTGTGGAGCCAGATCCAATCCCCTGTAAAAGGGTCAGAATGTACCTTTCAAGCGATGTATATCTCTAAATAAAATATATCTTTTAGGTAAACACAAGTGGCCCAACGTCCGAACATAAACATGAACAAAGTGAACCAAATATCATCAACTCCCGTCGACCAATAATTGATAAGTATCTCAAGATATGGAGTTAATAATACCCTGACATGGGTTGCTAACCCCAGGTTATGAGGCCTATTCTGTTTTAAGTCATTTCCAATGTCGAGATTACGTTTGGCATCTTCCACATGAGTCTTTATCACTAAAACAGAATATGAATCCCAAACTGGATCCTCTTCTCGAACAGAGCACGAGTTCCCAAATGAATTCACATATCTCGAATAGATCACGAATCACTACATGGATTCAAGCATCTTGAATTGATCTCAAACCTCAACATAGTTTCCTCTGCATAAGTCTTCCTTCGAATGCTAACAATGTCCTCTCCCTTGGAGTACTCCTCAAGATAGACAGTCCCACACGATAGCATCATTCGAACTGTTAACGCTGACCTTTTCCTTGGACTTAACCTTAAGATAGATAGTTCAACTATGTAATATTCCACTTCACAACCACTTTCAGAACATAGATCATGTACTAGCTTTAAAGTGGTATTCGATAAGTAGAATACTTACCGATCACGGTCTCCTAAAAAACAATCAATGAATTTTCCAGTTAACTCAATCCCAGTTCTCTCAAAAGTAAGCGAAAGCTAGAGATGTTTCGTACCAATATTCCTCCCCGGGGGTTCTTATTGGTATGAAATCGCGAAGCCTTTCAATAACTTGTTAAGTTATATTTTGGTCAATTCGATAGTCGAATAATCGACTATCTGGTACAAGATAGATGTTTCTAAAGGGAAACAAAGTTTTGTTTACTTTCCATAAATGGATAAACACACAAAACACTATCATCATCCAAAATCCAATCAAGCCATAAAAAGTATGATTAAGTTACTTAAGCAACTCCTAATCCCTTCCATTTAATTAATCCTTTTATTAATTAAAACTCCTTTATTAGTAAACTTCATTTACCTAATAAACTTCTCCTTTTTCTATCTTATTCCAAAAGATTCCATACATACAATTTCCTTCGAAAATATCCATTTTAAGTACTTAAGTACTTTCACAAATCCATTCAAAAGGTTTAAGACTAATGTCACTTAAAACATTATCACAACAAACCCAAATCATTTTCCTACTTGTTACTATCTTTACAAAACTTTATTTTAAAGATCTAAGTTCATATTAAGTCAAGTTCAACATGGACTAGTTAGCTATAAAGTTCTAAAGATGGTTGCTTATACAAATCACGATTCGTATGCTTAGCTCGTTTCCGACATTCCAACTTAACTATTCCTTGCCCAAGAGTGAAGCCAGGTAAGTTTGGGCACTGGTTGCTCCAAGCCTTGCTAGATACTTCAGTCTTGAATCTCAAAACTAGATAAGTCTACCTCGTCGGCTTTCAGTGTTAAGTATATTTTTAGTGATTTCCATAAATAATAAGAAATCAATTCAATTAACACGTTTTCAAAATTTTCCACTTACCTAATCTTTGGTTAAGAGGTAAACCAGTAGGTTAGAGCTTTATTGCTTTGTCCCTACTCGAAAACAATCTTAACTCTCACAAATAGATAAGATTACTTTGTCGGGTTACTAGTGTTAAGCATGATCAATTATTTTTCAAATAAGTAAGTAATTACCTATTAGGCCACTAAGCAATTACTAACCCCTTTCTTACCTTTTGTTTATAATCTAAAATAAGATATTTATATAAGATATTTCCCAAGATGTTTATATAAGATATTTCCTAAGATATTTATACTTCAAAATACTTAGAATAGATTTTAGAACATTCCATTAAAATATCACTTAAAAATAACAAGGTTGAAAAGTCAATAGACTTGAAAATGACATGTTTTAACAAATTATCTTTCCTTTGAAAATTCACAACTAGTTCTTAAAAATCCATAAAGATCTCAAATAAATTTTAAAATACTCTAATAAAAGTTAAGAAATACTTTTGAAAAGAATGAAACAAAGCACTTGAACTTAAAGTCCTTTTTGAAGCATTTGAAGTCCAAAAATCACGATTAAATGGGGCAGTTTTGCACTAGTGATGTTTTGACCAATTTCAAGATGTTACTTAACTTTTTACTATTCAATCTTTTAATAGCAACAAACATACATATAAAACATAATAATTATGGTGAGAAACCTCTAAGGATCTCTCTACAAAGTTCCATAACAATTGCCAAAAACAAGGTAATTCCAAACTGCTTCTATAGCGACTATCGCTATAAGTGCACTTCTAAATCTAAGTCCATCTAAACCAAAGTCCATCTATAACCTATGTGCTTTGTTCAAGGTCTAGTCACATGTCATATAAGTCCATTCAAGTCCATTTCAAGTTTGTTCATGTTGGAAATGGACTAGCCCGCAACGGAAGTTTTGGGTGAATTTCAAATTTTTTACCCTATTGGATCTTTTATTGGGCCTATGAAGTCTAATTCATTTAGAAAAATTCTAAATTTGTTTTAAATAAAATCATGTATTTTATTTAAATTTAAGTATTTTGTAATGTAAAGTTAATTTGAATGACTTAATTTATATATATACATGTATCATATACATATACATATGTGTGTGCATGTGTAACATAATAATCCGTGAAGGGTATAACATGCCCGTATATAGATGTTTGGATTTACATCGCAACAGACACATTAGCTCATTTTGTATGTATTGTATGTTGTCTAAATATATGCATAAATCTATAATGCAAAGTATATTTATATAAATACATATACATATATATAAAATATATTTTATAACTAAAAGTCCCAAAATTAAATATATGCATATATATAATTTAAAACACTTGTATAAATATATATACATAATTAAACATATAAAATTATACATACATATATACAATAATTAAAATTATATATATATATAAGGTTAAATAAAATGTATATATATGAATAATTAATTACATTCAAATACTTGAAATATAAATATATATATTTTAAAATTATTTATCGATTGAAATTAGCATAACAAACATAAAATTATAATTTTATAATTTTATCATTATTATATATATATAATAAATAGTTTTGATTATAATAATTAAAAATATTAGCAAAAAATATCAAAAAATCAAATTCTAAAATTTTCAAAAAATTTGGATCATAAAATACAGGTTCAAAATTTTTTCATTATTTTTTGAGATAAAATATTATTTTTAATAAATAAAATAAATGTTCAATCGAAGTAATTTAATTATTAAAAATATTAAATATTAGCAAAAAAATTTGAATTTTTTTCCGTGGGCTACTGTATAGATGTAGTAATTTTAGAAAATATAAAATCGAATTTTCAGTGCAATGATTGTTTTAGATATAATAAACTATTCAAATAATCAATAAAAGATAATTTAAAATTATTTATATATATATATAATTTATTTTCGAAATTGATAATTCATAATATATATAAATAGGTGTAAGGAAAAATTATAAGCTATTTATACATTATAAATATACATATATGTAATTATATGTTTAAAATATACATTTTTAGCCTCATTTTCGAAAACTTGGGTCGTACCCGAAAAAGATTTTTTTTGTAAATAGGGGTCGTATAAGAGACCGGTGTAACTTAAGTTTTGATCGGCATTGAGGGCCGTTCGGCATGACAAAGTTGCTCGGCATACAAGATTGTTCGGCATTCACACTGTTCGGCATTCACACTGTCCGGCATCCACACTGTTCGGCATTCCACACTGTTCGGCATTCACACTGTTCGACCTCCACACTGTTCGGCATTCCACACGTGTTCGGCATTCACACTGTTCGGCATCCACACTGTTCGGCATTCCACATGTGTTCGGCATTCACACTGTTCGGCGTCCACACTGTTCGGCATTCCACACTGTCCGGCATCCACACTATTCGGCATTCCACACTGTTCAGCATCCACACTGTTCGGCATTCACACTGTTCGACATCCACACTGTTCGGCATTCCACACGTGTTCGGCATTCCACACTGTTCGGCATTCACACTGTTCGGCACAATCGAGTCGTTCGGCATACAATATCGTTCGGCATTACAAAGGCGCTCGACATTCATTCTTGTTCGACACAACCGAGTCGTTCGGCATACACTACCGTTCGGCATTTACAGAGGTGTTCGGCCTAGAGGTATGGTCGGCCTGGAAGGGCATTCGGCCTAGAGGTATGTTCGGCCTGGAAGGGCATTCGGCCTAGAGGTATGTTCGGCCTGGAAGGGCGTTCGGCCTAGAGGTATGGTCGGCCTGGAAGAGCGTTCGGCCTAGAGGTATGGTCGGCCTGGAAGAGCGTTCGGCCTAGAGGTATGTTCGGCCTGGAAGAGCGTTCGGCCTACCCCTTTTCTGGAGCGTTCGGCATACGCCTTTTCTGGGGCGTTCGGCATATGCTTTTTCTGAGGCGATCGGCATAAGCCTTTTCTGGAGTGATCGGCCGAATTGCCTTCAGAGGAGGGTCGGCCTTCATTCAACTTGAGTGCAAACTTCAACGTCCAATCCCCAGATCTTGCGTACATCAGTGAATCCAATCTACGGCTATCAGCTTCCTTTAGATTTCTTTCAAATCTGAGTAGAATAGGAAGTTTTCTAGTAAACAACTAGATCTATCTCGCGAATATGGAAATCCACTAGTAGATGATGAGATCCAATCAAGCTGAGAATTCAATTCTCAATGAAAGCACCAAAGTGTTAGCACCAAAATTGGTCACTAACCTCGTAGAGAAAGATTGTGTAGAGATATAAGTAATGAAGATAAATTAAACAAGGAAGAGAATGCTAATTTAAATGCAGAAAGTAAGAACACCAAATTTATAGTGGTTCAGCGTAATTGCCTACGTCCACTTTGAGGTTAAACTTTATTGATCTTCTTAATAGTTGATTACAAATACAATTCGTGAATCAAATGCTTGAATGAAGTTGTTAAGTAGAGAAGATGAGTCTAAAAAATGGCAGAGTCTCCCCAGTGTTCTCCAAAAAGGATCCATTTCATTGTGCCCCTGCCCTTCTATTTATAGAGGAAGATGGGTTGGACTTCCTTCATGGGCTTAGGAACAAGGTGCCTCTGCCCATAGTGGGTGAATCTGCGCACCAGGCCAGGTAGGCCGAATGCTCTTGCTTTATTGTGGGCCTGACAACTTGCTACCACCTCCAGTCTCTCCTTGATCAGAATCTTGTCTAGTGCTAATGATAATTTCTTCAACCGTCGTTTTGTAACTGGGCCAAGATGCCGGTTGTGACGACCCGGAATTTTTGTATATTTGAAATATGAATATTTAATTTATTTTAAATATCCGAAGGTTAAATTTTAACTCTAATTTCAAATATACAGTATTTCTTTGGATAATTAATTATTAAATTTAATTATCGGGATTGGATAAAATATTGAATCTTGATTTTAAGCCTGTTAAAAATAGTTCAAAGGTTCAGAAAATTTATATTGTTAATACTGAAGATGATAGAACTTTTAAAATGGAATTTTAAAGAGTTTTGTTCAGTTTTAAAAATATATCGTTGCAATTGAATTTAAAAAATAGTCGTCCGAGGCATAGTCTCGGAATTCGACGAAACCAGTTCCATTGGGTCCGTAATATTGAATTATTACCGGATTTCAAATTTTGTAGCTTTCGGAATTAACGTGTGATCGTACGAGGTATAAACGCTTAAACGATAATTATCGATTTAATTTAAATATCATAATCTGAAGGAAAATCTAATCACAGCCAAAATTTATTTCACATCTATCGTTTCTTTTCATCAGCTACGAGCCTTCTGGATCACGCTGTCTGTCCATACGTGTTCAACTGGGTTAACACGCGTCCTCTAAAAAAATCACGCCTTCGAAACAAAGGAAGAAAACAGACTTCCTTTATTTATTTTTTTAAACGAAATCATCTTCGTTCTTCCTTCTCTTCAATTCAGAGAACAATTCGAAATCTCTTCTCGTTCTAAATTAAATACGAATGGAAATAAATGGCTGCTCATTCATTAGAGATTCTATTCGAAATCAAATTGTTCTAATAAAATTTCGAAACCCTATCCACTATCAATCCTGGCATCGACGAATCAAAGAGGGATCGCGACCTTGTCGCGAGGTCATTCTCGAGAATGGCGCGTGTCGCGTGAGACTAGGGGTTTCGAGTTGACCGATCTGGTCTTGGCTGATGTGGACTTCGATGGCGACGTCGAGGCAGTGGCCAGGGCTCGCAAATGGGGTTTCCGCGTGGTCGCGAGGAAGTGGAGGCAGGCGCACGTGAGGAGGCGGCGATGAAGATGGGGTGGTGACGCGATTTTTCTGGTGTTCGAGCAAGTTGGGTTTGCATTCATCTTTCGAAGCTTCGAGGGGCAGGTATCTGCGATTTCATTTAATTTAATATATATAAGTGAGGTCTCATTTCATAGTAAAAGAAATTTTAAATCAGTTCTGTCTAATTTATTAATATACGAATATAGGTTAAAAGAGACTTATATTTTCATTTAAAGATTTATGTATGAGTAAGTATGCAGAACTGAAAAGAAAATCTATATTTGGGTAGATAAGTTTTAAATGTATATAGATATAATTTCGAAAGGGGTTAAAATTTATTTTTAAGTAATCTAAGAAGTAATTGATTGTTTAGGGTAACTAATTAAATGGTAATTATCTGGTTGACTAATTCAAATATTAATAAAATTGTATAAATGTTTATTCAGTTGAAATCGTAAAGGAAACAAGACGAGATGGAAATGGTTTGCGAAAAGCAAAATAGGAGGTGAGTTAATCTCACTCAGTTTAATTTTATTTAAATTTAATTGGTTAAATTTAAATATGGATGAATGATTAAATTGATTGATTTGATTGATATGGTATATAGTAGTATATAGAAATATATACATATTGGCATATGTATATATTGGAATTGTTGATATTCCCGCATTTATATAGCGGATGAGACCCTATGCGCCGCATAATAGCGGATGATATTTTGTAAAACCCATATACCGCGATATTCCACCTCGAAGTGGAATTGGTATTGTGCTAACGTCTGTGGATGCAGGGAAACAGGTTGGAGGGATCCAACTGGATTCCTCAAAATTATTTAGATTATTTGATATTCTGTTCTATGAATATTGATATCCTGTGATGATTTTATTGATGATTGAAATATTGGATGATATGGTTGGATTGAATATTTCAATAAAAGGAGTTATCAAAATATATTGAATTGGATTTTGAAAGAAATAAAAGAGTAAATTTTAAGTAAATAATTTAAGTGAATTGGAATAAGGGAATTTCGAAATAACAAGGGAAATATTAACTTTAAACTAAAGTGATATTAAATTTAAAGAATAAAGGATTTATTTTGAATGTAAGGATTAAATTTAATTAAAGGCTAAAGAAGGAATTTTGGAAGTTTAAAATTGGTATTTTCAGTTAAAAAGGGTTTTAACTCAAATAAAGGAATAAATCTAAAAGTTAATGTATTTTGAAATAAATGAAGTAGTAAAGGAAATTTATTTCAAAGTAAAGTAAAGTAAATTGGAAAATCAATTGGAAATTGATTTAGTTGTTAAACGGGATTTTTAAAGAGAAATGAGATTTTGGAATTTATAAACTGGGTTTATAAAGTAAAATAAAATATCAGAGGATATTTGAAAATATAATTTCAAAGTGGGAATTTATAAAAGGATATGGTTTGGTTTAATGTTATTTTATTTTTAAAAGATGGGAGTGAGAAGGGTATTTCTCTGTATAGCCAAGTACGTTTTCAAAGCAATTTTAATATAAGTTAAAAGTTCTAATTGTATTTTTAAAAGCATATTTTAGAAAATTTATTATTTCTAAATGTTAATTTCCTAAGTAAGTATGTTAGGAAACCTATTCTTTTTAAATATTTAAACTTTAAAGTAAGTATTTTCAAAGATCTATTATTGTAGTAATTATATAAAAGTGATTTGGTATTATATTTTAAAAAGAGAAATTTAGTTTATATTTGTAAAGTGGTTTCATTTTAAATATTTCTTAAGTATATATTTTGTTAAGGTATTAAAGTAGTTTTTTTTTTATTTCAATATTATTAAGTATATTTATAGTAAAGTGTTTTAAGATTATTTTAAAATCTAAGTGTTTTGTACTTGGTGTTTCAGAGGAAATAAATATTTGGAAATGTATTCCGTAAGCGGAAACTGTTTTGAAATTGTTTTCAAATGAATTTTGAAAATTCGGAAATATATCTTGGAAAGATATTTGGGCAAATAAATAATGTGGGAAATTATTTATTGTGTGATGGTTGCTATGGATGTGAATTGATAGTTAAATAACCGACTATCAATATTGGCCAAATGCGCTGATCGTTTCGAAGAGACCGGGATCGAGTTTCCGTATACCGGGATTCTAGGTCTGGAGACTCGAATACCACTTCGATTCGGTTTGTACGTTTCGTGTAACATGTTCAGAGTCGAAGATGGAGCAGTGAAGTGCAAGGGCTAGTCGCTACTAATCCTGAGGATATTTCCAAAATGGATGTAGTAGGAATAGTGCCTTCGGTTCCGTTCGGACCCGGGACGGACTTGTATGGACGAATGCTTGCGAAACATCGTCAGCGGACGATGGGCATTCTAAGGGATATGTTCTCTAAAAGGTATCGTTTAGCCTCAAACCTCATCAACCGGGAATGACTGAAAATCAGGGGTTATGCAGCAAGGCTTCGTGGGTAGCTCCCACTGGAGGGTAAGGTCATCCCTGTCTAGATGTCCCTTTTTATTTCGGCTTAGTGGTGCGGTTGCTGATCCCAACCGTGGGGTGATTTTATTCGGGATCATCCAGTAAGGGATGGTTCCGGCCTTGTGTTGCAGGGGAGCGGGCGTACTCCTCGGTACGGTGATCTAGGCCACGTACTGTGATAGGTGGTACCCCAGTGCCTAGTCATTCGTTGGAAATCCATTCTCCCTACGTGCCTGTACGGTTTTGATTGTGCCCAACTATTGTTGAAATGTGAGATGCAAGCATTTCAGCTAGATTCTATTTTACTTTCTGTAGACACTATTATAATATCAGAGGATTTTGATAAAAAGTGTTTTAGCTATCGTAAGGTAAAAACCCGACATGTTTATTTGTGGCGTGGTCTTACGAGATGCTTTTATTTTCAAAAGGATTTTGAAACTTTAATAATCAATTTGAGTGTGATTTTCTCACGCTGGTTTTCCAGACTGACTCGGGTATTGTTTTATATAATGCTCGGGTCAGACCGAGTATTATAGATTACAGGAAATGATACTATGGAGCTGGATGGCGATACGTACTTCCGTATTTGAGTTATATATTCCGCTGTGTATTCAGATTGTGAGGACAAGTTTATGATTACTGTCTAGTTGTATTGTGACGACCGCCCATGACCCCTGCACCGAATCTAGAGATAGTGCGCTGTAAAGTGTGCCAGGCGACCATAGACGATTGTCAAGGTAAGATTTAAAACAAAAGGATCTATCGTATTACTCACAGCGCATGGACAAAATACAATAGAACATATGTATAGTGAAGCTTTACAGAACAAAATGACATCATATAAAACTCCATAATAGTTGAATACAAGCATCCACATAGTCAATACATCCAGCCTCACTACAAATCTCTCAGAGAATACAAAACAGCGGAATATCCAGTACATATAAGAAAATAATATGCAACCCTCTAGCTCGTCTTCGATATCAGCATCGTGAGAAGAGAACAGCACCTGTCACCTGCTACCTAGTCTGCCCGTCCCAAAATGGACGAACAGCCCAAGGCAATAAGAATTTAAAACAAAAAGCCTTGAGTCAGACAACAGTCTTAGTGAGCAGTAAATTAACTAACAACATACCAAAAGAGCATAAAGGAAAAGGAATAGGAATACAACCCTCCCACTCCAACCTCATTCTACAGTGATAGCCCCCAGACACACACTAAGCAGAAGCAAACATAGCAGAGCATACAATTTAAAGTAAAGCTACTATCACTCGAGTCAAGGGCGATGTTTTCCAAGTACCAAGGCCTAAATTAGATAAGCACCCAGAAAATACCGCTCTTGAGTCCGAATGACGATACAACCACACATCCATGACTCTGGCTATCACTGTTATCATTGCTTCGATATCACCGTTAATTGAATGACCGGCACATTCTTTCAGCCGTCCGTCAAGGGCTAATGGAAACCCCGGTTCTAGACATAACTCCCGCACGTCGTCGCAGCCCGTGCCTAGGACTATCGAATCTGCCCAGAGTACTCGACCATCAACAGTTGGCCGTTGGGACTATCGAATCTGCCCAAACGTACTCTTGCTTAGAGCATGCTAGAACCTTCAACAACGATGCTATCCAAGCCTCCTAGTCATCCTCCTCGACGACTATTCTCATATCCATTCATTATCTTCAACTCGAATCATATCACCGAGTTATCAACATGCTTGGAATGATCCCGTCTGGATTAGACCAAGTCTTCATCATATGATGCCTCGCTTCATTACACCCTTGCAAAGCTTCATCTCAACTTCACATCATCAAATCTATGCATAAGAGCTTCATCATCCCGCTACATATGCCACGAGCAGCTTTTCCAATTCAAGAGCCTTTCCCTTAGCTTTTGAATCACCTTCGATCTAAATCTAGTCATCAATCATCTAGTTCATAACAATCAATCAAATCAAACATCAATCCAAGCAATCAAGCATTCAAAAATGATCTAAGTAGACAATTATAACAATAATGGCATTTTCGTAATTAAAGAGTTGAAAGTCCAATAAGCATGAAAACATGTATTATATCTCTACAAACTTGATGAATGAACTTGCATAGGTTAACATATGATAAAATGGATGCAACATCATCATGAACAATGGATCTATATGGATCTACACATAGGATGAAGAAAATGCATGGAAATCTCTATTTTAACACCAAAACGAGCCAACAATCCGATATACTCCTTTGGATCCGTGTGAGAGATAATCACCACTCACCAAATCTCCTAAACAATCCAAAAGATAACAACTTCAGATCTGGACAGCGAAGAACTAAGCTAGATCCGATAAGATCTCACTTCAAACGAAGAAATCTCTCTTGAAAAGATGAAGATCTTCAATCTAAGCTCTTGAATCTTCAACCTTGATCTTCGATTTGGATGGATGGAAGCACTAGATTAGAGTGGAGAAAAGAAGTGAAGAAGTGTAGAAGTCGAGCTCTCAAAATGGCAGCACTTCGTCGCTTCAAAAATCCGGATCCCAAAAAGTGAGAACAACCCCTCCTATTTATAGCTGAAATCTGTCCTTAAGTCGAAATCTGGCTATCTCCCTAAGTCGCTTCCGACTTACGACTTACGACTCTTGCCGACCTAAAACTCACCGACCTAAGCCTCTCCGACCTAACAGATGAACGACTTAACTCCTCAGCGACCTAACAGTAGACGACCTAAGACAATGCGCTTCCTTCGACCTACGACTTAGTTGGGTTGCGACCTAACCACTTAGGCTTCTACGCGACCTAACACTTGGCAAAACCCAGCGACCTAACCCTAAAGCCAACACGCGACCTAACTAAAAGCAGAACTCACGACCTAACCCTTAGGTCGCTAACCTATAGGTCGCTCCACTATACTAGGTCGCTAACTACTGTCTCCAAACCCCTTAGGTCGCTAACAAGCTAACTCCTTAGGTCGTCCCAACCGACCTAACAACTTAATTACTAAGTCGCTAACCCGGAACCACTAGGTCGCTAGCTTTCCCAGTCGACCTAACACTTAACAAAAACTTAGGTTGCTCACAACATTTCCTTAGGTCGTTGCCGACCTAACTCTACCCCACGACCTAACCCCAGAATGCTTAGGTCGCCTACTACTCTTGAGTCGGTCGCGACTTATCACCTAGGTCGGTCACTACCTTAAGTCGGTTAACCCCACTTTCTTAACTCGGCAACGACTTAACAAACACTGGTCAGACGACTCAACTAGGCTTACGACTTAAGACTTAGTAGGTATACGACTCATCCCTCAACTCGTCCAGAACTCTTAAGTCTTCCCTCCTAAGTCGTCTACGACCTAAACACTTGGTCATTCACTCGCCCAGACGTGATTCCTATACGACTTAAGCTTCCACACGCTCTTAAGTCGTTCAACCTATAAGTCGGTTGCGACTTATCTCTTAGGTCGTTCGCGACCTAGGACTTAGAAAAATCTCAACCAAAATCTGAAACAACCTAAAAAGTTGAAAATTCCAGATTCGAACGAACTTTCCGATCCGTGAAAATACGGGTCGTTACATTCTCTCCCCCTTAGGAATTTCGCCCCCGAAATTCCAAACAAACAAAGCAATCAAAAGCTATTCTGCACGCCTACCATCCATAGCAATCAACAAACCAAGCATCCAATTCTAGCTTAGCATGCAGAATTCTAAAACTAGAACAAGTTACAATATCGCGAGATGTCACGACGCCTTTGGGTCATACCTCGAAGAGTTCAGGATGAGCTGCTTTCATCCTCTCTTCCACCTCCCACGTACAGTCGTTATCATCATCACTCCATTGTACCTTGAGCAACTTGACCACTTTCCTCCTAAGCTGTTTCGTGTCGGTTTCAACAACACGAAGCGGCTTACGAGGTCTTCTATCAACAGGATCAACTTCGAAATCCTCATAGCTATCAACAGAAACCACCGTATTCGAGTCGTGCACATACTTCCGTAGATACGATACGTGAAAAACATTGTGCACACTCGACATTTTCTCTGGTAATTCCAATCTGTAAGCGAGCTTTCCAATTCGCTCGATAATCGGGAATGGTCCAACAAATCTCGGAGTCAATTTTCCTTTCTTCCCGAATCGAATAACATTCTTCAGTGGAGAAATCTTCACAAAAACCATATCTCCAACGTCGAATTCCAAATCCTTACGACGCTTATCGGTATAACTCTTCTGACGGTCTTGGGCTGCCTTCATTCGTTGCCGAATGATCTCTATACAATCTGAAGTCTGACGAATCATCTCTGGCCCAAGCATCAGCTTTTCTCCAGTTTCCAACCAACATGTCGGAGAGTTACACGGTCTTCCATACAATGCCTCATACGGTGCCATACCAATGCTTGACTGGTAACTGTTGTTGTACGCAAACTCCACCAAATGAAGGTGATCTTCCCATGATCCTCCGAAGTCCAAAACACATGCTCTAAGAAGGTCTTCCAAAATTCGGTTGACTCTCTCGGTCTGACCATCTGTTTGGGGATGATAAGCTGTACTTAAACACAACTCGGTTCCCAAGACTTCCTGGAAGCTCTTCCAAAATCCACTAGTGAACAATGGGTCTCGATCGCTCACTATACTCTTCGGAATACCATGGAATCGAACTATCCACTTAACATACAACTCAGCCAACTTTGATGCAGTCCTAGTCGATCGAACCGGAATGAATCGTGCACTCTTAGTCAGACGATCCACAATGACCCAAATCCCTTCATTTCCCGTTCTGGTTCTAGGCAATCCATCAATAAAATCCATCGAAACTTGTTCCCACTTCCATGTAGGAACTTCTAATGGCTGAAGCAATCCACTTGGCTTCTTCTGTTCGGCTTTTACCAACTGGCAGTTCATACATTTGGAAATAAAATTTCCAACATCTTTCTTCATACCTTCCCAGTAGTAGGTTCTCTTCATATCCCGATACATCTTATTTCCACCGGGATGAATTGTCAACTTTGAGTGATGACTTTCCTTCAGAACTTCACTCCTCAATTCATCCATATCGGGAACAACTAGTCGTCCTTGCTTCCGAAGCCAACCCTCTCGATCGACCTCGAATCCTTTATCCTTTTCTGGATCCAATCCAGATTCCAATTCCCGGATAATCTTGACAAGCTTATCATCTCGCTTTTGGCTCTCACCAATCCTTTCCACAAGAGTGGGTCTTATCGATAAGTTTGCCAACATCTCAGGTTCCAATTCACATTTAGGCCTGAAGTCAAATGCAGCTAAATACTCGAGACTCTTCCATTCTGAAAACATGGCCCCCAATCCTGCATGTCTTCGACTTAACGCATCCGCCACTGCGTTACCTTTTCCCGGAGTATAAGCTATACCAAAATCATATGATGCCAAAAACTCTAGCCAACGTTGTTGCCGAAGATTCAAATCCTTTTGGGAGAAAAGATACTTCAATGACTTGTGATCCGTAAACAACTCGAATCGAACTCCCAACAGATAATGTCTCCACATCTTCAGAGCAAATACAATCGCCGCTAACTCCAAATCATGAGTCGGGTAATTCCTCTCATGCGGCTTCAGTTGTCGACTGGCATACGCAACAACTTTATCCTTCTGCATCAGCACTGCTCCAAGTCCAGTACCACATGCGTCGGTGTAAACCACCATCTCATCATTCCCACTTGGAATAGTTAAAACAGGAGCACTCGTCAATCTCTCTTTCAGGATTCCGAAAGCTTGCTCACACTTAACATCCCAACTGAACACTTGGTTCTTCTTCGTCAATCCTGTTAACGGTGCAGCTATCTTGGAGAAGTCTTTAATAAACCGTCGATAATATCCTGCTAATCCAAGAAAACTTCTCACATCAGACGCATTCTTAGGTCTAACCCAATCTTGGATTGCTGCCACCTTAGCGGGATCAACCGCTATTCCATTTCCAGAAATCACATGGCCTAAGAACCTCACTTCACTCTTCCAGAAGTGACACTTTGAAAACTTAGCCTTCAGCTGATGTTTCCGTAAGATTTCCAAAACAATACGCAAGTGCGTCTTGTGCTCTTCTTCCGTTCTGGAATAAATCAGAATATCATCCACGAACACAAGTACGAACTTGTTCGACTGATCTCTGAACACTCTATTCATAAGATCCACAAAATATGCTGGCGCGTTAGTCAATCCAAACGGCATTACCAGCCACTCAAAGAAACCGGATGGTGTCCTAAAAGCAGTCTTCGGCACACTATCCTTAGCCACTCTCAACTGGTGAAATCCCGTTGCCAAATCCATCTGAGAAAACACCTTAGCTTCGTGAAGCTGATCAAACAAGTCGTCTATCCTCGGCAATGGATACTTGTTCTTCTTAGTCACTTTATTCAGCTCACGATAATCCACACACAATCTCAACGACCCATCTGCCTTGGTTGCAAACACAACTGGTGCACCCCACTCGGACACACTACGCCGAATGAATCCTTTCTGTAAAAGGTCATCAACTTGCTCCCTCAACTCCTGCTGTTCCTTAGGCGCCATCCGCCTAAGAGGCATCACAACAGGTCTGGCTCCTTCAACCAGATCTATTCGAAACTCGATCTCTCTATGCGGCGGCAACCCTTTGACTTCGTCAAAGACATCCTCGAATCCATTAGCGATCGGCACTGATGACAGTCCATCCCGTGGAACAACTAGCGAATACATGAAGCTCATGAAGACGCCTTCTTCATGCTTACATCGTATCACAATCTTTCGCCCCTCCACATTCTCGACTGTCACTTCCAACCTTTCGCAATCAACCTTAGCCGCATACTTCCTAAGCCAGTCCATACCCAAGATAATTCCGAACCCCGCAAAGTTCAGAACAAAGCAATCACAAACAAAAGAGCAACCATGACTCGATACAACTAGACCACGGCATAACATACACAAACAAGACGAACCCCCAACTGGATTAGTCACTACCAATGGCCTATCAACAATATCCGGCTTCAAACCTAACCGGCCTACTCGTTCATTACAAACAAATGAATGCGACGCTCCAGTATCAAACAAAACTCTAACTGGAACACCACATAGGAAAAGAGTACCTTGAACAACCACACTCTTTCCTTTCTCTTCAGCAGTAGGAGCTTTCGAAGACGACGGAACAGCTCCTAAGGCATAGGCTTGCACAATCTGCCTGTCCTTCCTTGGTTCTGGACAATTCTTCCTGAAATGCCCCGGCTTGTCACAGTTGTGACACTTCATCGGTGCCTTTGGATTCTTACAATCCTTAGAGAAATGGCCCTTCTGCTGACAATTGTAGCAAGTCACCTCGCCTTTCGGCTTCTTCTGGCCGTCCTTACCCTTCTGCTGCTGCTGCTTCCTCTTCTGGTTTCCTCCCTGCTGTGGTTTAGATTCTCCCTTGGTAACAGCAACAACAGGTCCTTCCTTAGGAAACAAACTCTCATGCCTAAGAGCTTTCTCTACAAGCTTCTCAAATGAATCGTCCAAATGATCCACCAACTGCCTCCCAAGATAACTATCCAAGCCGGTCACAAACTTCTCATTCTTCTGATAAGCAGATTCAATATATGACCGGGCATACTTGGACAAAGCTTCAAACTCAGAAACATACTCAAGAACAGATCTTCCACCCTGCTTGAGCTCTACAAACTTCTTGAACAGAACAGACTTCTGAGCTGTAGAAATGAACTTAGCTTCAAATCTGACTTGGAATTGCTCCCAAGTAATTTCTTCTTCCGGAGTAGTGATGGTAATAGAGTTCCACCAATCAGAAGCTCTCCCTTGAAGCTGCCTCGATGCCAACTTCCTCTTAGTTGCATCATCAATTCCCAAATCACCAAAGATCCTTCTACAAGCATCTATCCATCTCTGGACTTCGATAGTTGATTCTGTTCCCAAGAAAACCTTCCCTCCAAGAGCAGTATAATCCTTGCACAACTTAGCAAAATCCACTGGTTTCGGAGTTTGGACTTGAACTCCAACATCAACTGCCGCCCCCGGAACTGGTATCCTTCTCATGATCGAAGTCATCATAGCTTCGAACATGGCTGCATAATCAGCAGTCTCTTCAGTAGCACGACCTCCCCTAGCAGCTGGTCTCCCTCTTCGACTCATTCTCAATATCTATAAAAAGGAATGATTAGAACATCTAGAGAAACAACTGCATAAAGGACTCAAACTCTACTAAGCTACTATATTATATATAGTAATCATCCATCAAAATACAATTACGTCTCTCATACGTAGTTACGACAGCGAGCGTTGGGTAAAATCGATTAACCAATGCTCTGATACCAAATGTGACGACCGCCCATGACCCCTGCACCGAATCTAGAGATAGTGCGCTGTAAAGTGTGCCAGGCGACCATAGACGATTGTCAAGGTAAGATTTAAAACAAAAGGATCTATCGTATTACTCACAGCGCATGGACAAAATACAATAGAACATATGTATAGTGAAGCTTTACAGAACAAAATGACATCATATAAAACTCCATAATAGTTGAATACAAGCATCCACATAGTCAATACATCCAGCCTCACTACAAATCTCTCAGAGAATACAAAACAGCGGAATATCCAGTACATATAAGAAAATAATATGCAACACTCTAGCTCGTCTTCGATATCAGCATCGTGAGAAGAGAACAGCACCTGTCACCTGCTACCTAGTCTGCCCGTCCCAAAATGGACGAACAGCCCAAGGCAATAAGAATTTAAAACAAAAAGCCTTGAGTCAGACAACAGTCTTAGTGAGCAGTAAATTAACTAACAACATACCAAAAGAGCATAAAGGAAAAGGAATAGGAATACAACCCTCCCACTCCAACCTCATTCTACAGTGATAGCCCCCAGACACACACTAAGCAGAAGCAAACATAGCAGAGCATACAATTTAAAGTAAAGCTACTATCACTCGAGTCAAGGGCGATGTTTTCCAAGTACCAAGGCCTAAATCAGATAAGCACCCAGAAAATACCGCTCTTGAGTCCGAATGACGATACAACCACACATCCATGACTCTGGCTATCACTGTTATCATTGCTTCGATATCACCGTTAATTGAATGACCGGCACATTCTTTCAGCCGTCCGTCAAGGGCTAATGGAAACCCCGGTTCTAGACATAACTCCCGCACGTCGTCGCAGCCCGTGCCTAGGACTATCGAATCTGCCCAGAGTACTCGACCATCAACAGTTGGCCGTTGGGACTATCGAATCTGCCCAAACGTACTCTTGCTTAGAGCATGCTAGAACCTTCAACAACGATGCTATCCAAGCCTCCTAGTCATCCTCCTCGACGACTATTCTCATATCCATTCATTATCTTCAACTCGAATCATATCACCGAGTTATCAACATGCTTGTAATGATCCCGTCTGGATTAGACCAAGTCTTCATCATATGATGCCTCGCTTCATTACACCCTTGCAAAGCTTCATCTCAACTTCACATCATCAAATCTATGCATAAGAGCTTCATCATCCCGCTACATATGCCACGAGCAGCTTTTCCAATTCAAGAGCCTTTCCCTTAGCTTTTGAATCACCTTCGATCTAAATCTAGTCATCAATCATCTAGTTCATAACAATCAATCAAATCAAACATCAATCCAAGCAATCAAGCATTCAAAAATGATCTAAGTAGACAATTATAACAATAATGGCATTTTCGTAATTAAAGAGTTGAAAGTCCAATAAGCATGAAAACATGTATTATATCTCTACAAACTTGATGAATGAACTTGCATAGGTTAACATATGATAAAATGGATGCAACATCATCATGAACAATGGATCTATATGGATCTACACATAGGATGAAGAAAATGCATGGAAATCTCTATTTTAACACCAAAACGAGCCAACAATCCGATATACTCCTTTGGATCCGTGTGAGAGATAATCACCACTCACCAAATCTCCTAAACAATCCAAAAGATAACAACTTCAGATCTGGACAGCGAAGAACTAAGCTAGATCCGATAAGATCTCACTTCAAACGAAGAAATCTCTCTTGAAAAGATGAAGATCTTCAATCTAAGCTCTTGAATCTTCAACCTTGATCTTCGATTTGGATGGATGGAAGCACTAGATTAGAGTGGAGAAAAGAAGTGAAGAAGTGTAGAAGTCGAGCTCTCAAAATGGCAGCACTTCGTCGCTTCAAAAATCCGGATCCCAAAAAGTGAGAACAACCCCTCCTATTTATAGCTGAAATCTGTCCTTAAGTCGAAATCTGGCTATCTCCCTAAGTCGCTTCCGACTTACGACTTACGACTCTTGCCGACCTAAAACTCACCGACCTAAGCCTCTCCGACCTAACAGATGAACGACTTAACTCCTCAGCGACCTAACAGTAGACGACCTAAGACAATGCGCTTCCTTCGACCTACGACTTAGTTGGGTTGCGACCTAACCACTTAGGCTTCTACGCGACCTAACACTTGGCAAAACCCAGCGACCTAACCCTAAAGCCAACACGCGACCTAACTAAAAGCAGAACTCACGACCTAACCCTTAGGTCGCTAACCTATAGGTCGCTCCACTATACTAGGTCGCTAACTACTGTCTCCAAACCCCTTAGGTCGCTAACAAGCTAACTCCTTAGGTCGTCCCAACCGACCTAACAACTTAATTACTAAGTCGCTAACCCGGAACCACTAGGTCGCTAGCTTTCCCAGTCGACCTAACACTTAACAAAAACTTAGGTTGCTCACAACATTTCCTTAGGTCGTTGCCGACCTAACTCTACCCCACGACCTAACCCCAGAATGCTTAGGTCGCCTACTACTCTTGAGTCGGTCGCGACTTATCACCTAGGTCGGTCACTACCTTAAGTCGGTTAACCCCACTTTCTTAACTCGGCAACGACTTAACAAACACTGGTCAGACGACTCAACTAGGCTTACGACTTAAGACTTAGTAGGTATACGACTCATCCCTCAACTCGTCCAGAACTCTTAAGTCTTCCCTCCTAAGTCGTCTACGACCTAAACACTTGGTCATTCACTCGCCCAGACGTGATTCCTATACGACTTAAGCTTCCACACGCTCTTAAGTCGTTCAACCTATAAGTCGGTTGCGACTTATCTCTTAGGTCGTTCGCGACCTAGGACTTAGAAAAATCTCAACCAAAATCTGAAACAACCTAAAAAGTTGAAAATTCCAGATTCGAACGAACTTTCCGATCCGTGAAAATACGGGTCGTTACATGTATGATATTGATGTGATGTACTCTGATGATGTATTTGGATAATGTATATATAAACAGATATAGATTTCTTTTTGTGTAAAGATCTGTTATTACCTATTATAGTTTATTCCGCTGCGTATGTGAGATTCTGTTGTTGTTTTCTATTTTTCTTCTTCTACCTCTTCTTCTTAACCAAATGGTCCGGTTTTTCGTGTATGAAAAGCTCGGGACGTTACAGTGGTATCAGAGCTTAGGCTAGCGATAACCTTGGCTCTGGTGGGAATTTTGAGAATATTAATAGATATGAGCGCGTATTTGTTAGTGAATATAAAATTGTTTTATATTGTGTTGATTGGTTTATTGAGTAGTTTATGGATTCTGGTCGATGTGTGGGACGCCACAACATTGATAGGATCTCTAAACACTTGAATAGAACAATTCAACACAGTATTGTTTTAAAGTAGGGTAAATGAAATAATTTTACCCAAATTATTTTTGTATAAAAAGAAACGTTTTGTAAACTATTCTAGTTAATATATATGGTTGTTTGGATGTTAGAAGTGATAATATGGAATTATTATCATTAATATATGGAAACTTAACTAGAAATTGAAATTTATAACCAAAGCAAAGAATAAAATTTTATAATAAAATAAAATTTGAGATATAGATTACAATGTAATTTATAAAATTGAAATAAACTTTATATACAAATGTGAATTACAAATGTGATTTATAATCAAATGAGATAAATTCATAAACAAATGAAACTTGTAAATGTAAATTGTATATGTGACTTATAACTTGAAATAAAATGTGATAGCATTCCAAGTAATGTTTGGATATAAAATTGAATGGATTTTGAATTTGAAGTTTTGGGAAAGATTTAAATTCCTTTGGATTTAAAAATATTTTTTAAAGGTTTTGGGAAATAATAGTGATATTATTTCATGAATATTTTTGAAATTGAACTGAAATCTGGTGGGATTTGGGATTTAAAATGTTTGAAATGTTTAGAGTGATAAAAGCATTAAATTCTCTTTTGGTCGCTGGAAAATAATTTCGGTGATGACTGCAGCATCATCGATGTCTATTTTCGAGTTTCCAAAGAGAAATTGCTACCAAACTGTTTTAAATTGGAAATGATTGTGAATTGGGTTGGTTTTGAAATTCAAAGGGAAAATTGTTTGGTAAAAGCAGATTGTATTGGAAATTGGGATTTGATGTGATATACCAGATGTGTATGAGTTATTTATGGATTCAAAATGGTTTTGAAATAAAACCGGGCAATTGGATTCTGGAAATTCTATTTAAAATTTAAATGTGGAAATTTAAATGAATCAACAATATAAAGTATAGAATGAAGTTGATTGAAATAAGAAAGGAATGAAAGTTAAATTCTGGGATTATAATTATGAGATGAAATTAACTCAATGAGTAATATAAGCTGGTAGATAAAAGAGTTAGAGAACTTGAAGGTGAATGAATTGTAAAACTTGTATAAAATTGTATCCTAGAATTAAAATTTAATTCGAGTATATGAAGGTGAATAAAATATATTTGAATTTAACTTAAGATGAGTTAAATAAAATTGAGAATTGGAATTGAATTAAATGTAAGTAAGTTGAAGTTGAATTGAATTGGATATAAAGGTAATGTAAAATGTTTATAATTGTGTAAAGAAATTCATATTCTTAAGTTCTTAAGTGTAATAATTTGAAAATTTGATTTGAAGATGGAAATGGACTTAAATGAGTAGTCCTAGATCTTAAGTAAGTAAGTTGAAACTTATGAATAGAAATGAAATTGTAATTATCAAATGGAAACGACTAAGATGAGCAATCTTAATAAATCCAAACTTGAATTATAAAATAAATTGAACTTAAGATAATTAAGTGAAGTGATATTTGGAATTAAAAAGCAAGTATTTAATTTTAACCAGTGGAGGAACTAATTAGATAATAAATTAGTTAATGAAATTGAATTGTGAGTTAATGAAATTGGATTAACATAGTGATGGTTTAAATTGCAAATGAATCCAAATAAGTGAAAATAAATTGGAAATGGCCTGGTTACTAATAAAATAATTCTAGATGAATTGAGTATGGAAATTAAAATTCATAATGATTGAGTGAATGAACCACTTATATTAAATAAATAAATGGATGGAATTTGATTAAATAAGAATCAAATGAAAGATGGAAATAAGACTTTAAAGGGTTGGTTAAATGGAAAATAAACTTAAGCTATTGACTTAAGTAAATGTTGAATGGAAACTAAACTCAAACAGAGGAGTGGTTTAAATAAGTTGAGAAATAGTTATTGAATGAATTAACTTGGATTATTTTCGAGCTAAATAAAATTCAATATTCAAAAGTTGGAGATGAATTGAATTTAAGAAAATTATTAGAAATGGAAATCTGAATGAAAATGTGGAATAAGTATTTATATTGGAAATGAAGTAGTAAATTGAAGTAAGTTGGAATTCATATGAAATGGGAGTTCAATTTGAATATATACACTTCAGTGGTGAAGTAGTAAATAAATATAAGAAAATTTATATGAACTTAAGAATTGAAGAATGAAATTCTTAAGAAAATTTGTATTGGAGGTATACTTAGTAATTTTGGAATGGAAATATATATATATACTAAGTGAATAGTTGAATGAAGAATAAAACTGAAGTTGTGAAATGGGATAGTTGTGAATAAGGGGATAACAATCAAAATGAATGTGAATAAAAGAAAATTGATATAATTGGTAATCAATTGAAATTTATACGTAAGATGTACGTATATTATTTTATTCGCATAGCTATTTGGTCCAGATGTCGAACACAGAATTTCGAGATAATTTTATCGATCCGAATTAGGATTTTTCACTCGATTTTCGACGGCGAGCCTGGATATGGATTGTTGATTGATTCTGGATATTCTCTATCATAGTTTGTGGCTATGCAAGGAGAATGACGGTTTCTGATCAAGGAACCAGATCTGAGTCCGCACTAGGAAGTCGGGTGGACGATACTAGTTCGGAAGTGGAATTGTGTGATCGATTGAGCGATCGAATGTGATATTGCGTACGGATGATATATGTGCATCGTACGGGCTTAAGTAAAGCAAATATTGAAAATTTGTAAAGAAAAGTATAAAATGACTTTGAGATTGTGATTGAATATTATTGCTTAGTAGGATATACAGGTGTATAAAAGCAATGGATAGATTGGGATTTTTGATTTTAAAAGATAAAATTTAATGGCCGACAAAAAGGTATGTATTTGAATTTCTATATGAAATTTGATTGGGTTTTTGATCCAGCCACTTGGCTTTTGTTTTCTTTATGAGATTGGGAGGCCGTAGAGCCATTTTGTAGTAGTACCGAGCTAGCCGCGCAAAGGAGACGCTGGCGAAATTTTTCGGAAATTTAGGGAGTTAGAAAAATTTTGGAAAATTTTGATAATTCAAAATTTGAATTCAAATTTAAATTTGAATGGATAAGTAGGTGGTATGAGTTGAACTTATGAATAAGTTTGGGAAGTTAAAAGATGATTAGTGTATCATTAATAAAAGATTGTTTGGGTATTGTTAAAACTGTTTGAACTTGGGAAATAGTAATGGGTATTGGATCATTCTTCCTAACTAGTAATTTCGGGGACGAAATTCTTTTAAGGGGGGAGGAATGTGACGACCCGGAATTTTTGTATATTTGAAATATGAATATTTAATTTATTTTAAATATCCGAAGGTTAAATTTTAACTCTAATTTCAAATATACAGTATTTCTTTGGATAATTAATTATTAAATTTAATTATCGGGATTGGATAAAATATTGAATCTTGATTTTAAGCCTGTTAAAAATAGTTCAAAGGTTCAGAAAATTTATATTGTTAATACTGAAGATGATAGAACTTTTAAAATGGAATTTTAAAGAGTTTTGTTCAGTTTTAAAAATATATCGTTGAAATTGAATTTAAAAAATAGTCGTCCGAGGCATAGTCTCGGAATTCGACGAAACCAGTTCCATTGGGTCCGTAATATTGAATTATTACCGGATTTCAAATTTTGTAGCTTTCGGAATTAACGTGTGATCGTACGAGGTATAAACGCTTAAACGATAATTATCGATTTAATTTAAATATCATAATCTGAAGGAATATCTAATCACAGCCAAAATTTATTTCACATCTATCGTTTCTTTTCATCAGCTACGAGCCTTCTGGATCACGCTGTCTGTCCATACGTGTTCAACTGGGTTAACACGCGTCCTCTAAAAAAATCACGCCTTCGAAACAAAGGAAGAAAACAGACTTCCTTTATTTATTTTTTTAAACGAAATCATCTTCGTTCTTCCTTCTCTTCAATTCAGAGAACAATTCGAAATCTCTTCTCGTTCTAAATTAAATACGAATGGAAATAAATGGCTGCTCATTCATTAGAGATTCTATTCGAAATCAAATTGTTCTAATAAAATTTCGAAACCCTATCCACTATCAATCCTGGCATCGACGAATCAAAGAGGGATCGCGACCTTGTCGCGAGGTCATTCTCGAGAATGGCGCGTGTCGCGTGAGACTAGGGGTTTCGAGTTGACCGATCTGGTCTTGGCTGATGTGGACTTCGATGGCGACGTCGAGGCAGTGGCCAGGGCTCGCAAATGGGGTTTCCGCGTGGTCGCGAGGAAGTGGAGGCAGGCGCACGTGAGGAGGCGGCGATGAAGATGGGGTGGTGACGCGATTTTTCTGGTGTTCGAGCAAGTTGGGTTTGCATTCATCTTTCGAAGCTTAGAGGGGCAGGTATCTGCGATTTCATTTAATTTAATATATATAAGTAAGGTCTCATTTCATAGTAAAAGAAATTTTAAATCAGTTCTGTCTAATTTATTAATATACGAATATAGGTTAAAAGAGACTTATATTTTCATTTAAAGATTTATGTATGAGTAAGTATGCAGAACTGAAAAGAAAATCTATATTTGGGTAGATAAGTTTTAAATGTATATAGATATAATTTCGAAAGGGGTTAAAATTTATTTTTAAGTAATCTAAGAAGTAATTGATTGTTTAGGGTAACTAATTAAATGGTAATTATCTGGTTGACTAATTCAAATATTAATAAAATTGTATAAATGTTTATTCAGTTGAAATCGTAAAGGGAACAAGACGAGATGGAAATGGTTTGCGAAAAGCAAAATAGGAGGTGAGTTAATCTCACTCAGTTTAATTTTATTTAAATTTAATTGGTTAAATTTAAATATGGATGAATGATTAAATTGATTGATTTGATTGATATGGTATATAGTAGTATATAGCAATATATACATATTGGCATATGTATATATTGGAATTATTGATATTCCCGCATTTATATAGCGGATGAGACCCTATGCGCCGCATAATAGCGGATGATAATTTATAAAACCCATATACCGCGATATTCCACCTCGAAGTGGAATTGGTATTGTGCTAACGTCTGTGGATGCAGGGAAACAGGTTGGAGGGATCCAACTGGATTCCTCAAAATTATTTAGATTATTTGATATTCTGTTCTATGAATATTGATATCCTGTGATGATTTTATTGATGATTGAAATATTGGATGATATGGTTGGATTGAATATTTCAATAAAAGGAGTTATCAAAATATATTGAATTGGATTTTGAAAGAAATAAAAGAGTAAATTTTAAGTAAATAATTTAAGTGAATTGGAATAAGGGAATTTCGAAATAACAAGGGAAATATTAACTTTAAACTAAAGTGATATTAAATTTAAAGAATAAAGGATTTATTTTGAATGTAAGGATTAAATTTAATTAAAGGCTAAAGAAGGAATTTTGGAAGTTTAAAATTGGTATTTTCAGTTAAAAAGGGTTTTAACTCAAATAAAGGAATAAATCTAAAAGTTAATGTATTTTGAAATAAATGAAGTAGTAAAGGAAATTTATTTCAAAGTAAAGTAAAGTAAATTGGAAAATCAATTGGAAATTGATTTAGTTGTTAAACGGGATTTTTAAAGAGAAATGAGATTTTGGAATTTATAAACTGGGTTTATAAAGTAAAATAAAATATCAGAGGATATTTGAAAATATAATTTCAAAGTGGGAATTTATAAAAGGATATGGTTTGGTTTAATGTTATTTTATTTTTAAAAGATGGGAGTGAGAAGGGTATTTCTCTGTATAGCCAAGTACGTTTTCAAAGCAATTTTAATATAAGTTAAAAGTTCTAATTGTATTTTTAAAAGCATATTTTAGAAAATTTATTATTTCTAAATGTTAATTTCCTAAGTAAGTATGTTAGGAAACCTATTCTTTTTAAATATTTAAACTTTAAAGTAAGTATTTTCAAAGATCTATTATTGTAGTAATTATATAAAAGTGATTTGGTATTATATTTTAAAAAGAGAAATTTAGTTTATATTTGTAAAGTGGTTTCATTTTAAATATTTCTTAAGTATATATTTTGTTAAGGTATTAAAGTAGTTTTTTTTATTTCAATATTATTAAGTATATTTATAGTAAAGTGTTTTAAGATTATTTTAAAATCTAAGTGTTTTGTACTTGGTGTTTCAGAGGAAATAAATATTTGGAAATGTATTCCGTAAGCGGAAACTGTTTTGAAATTGTTTTCAAATGAATTTTGAAAATTCGGAAATATATCTTGGAAAGATATTTGGGCAAATAAATAATGTGGGAAATTATTTATTGTGTGATGGTTGCTATGGATGTGAATTGATAGTTAAATAACCGACTATCAATATTGGCCAAATGCGCTGATCGTTTCGAAGAGACCGGGATCGAGTTTCCGTATACCGGGATTCTAGGTCTGGAGACTCGAATACCACTTCGATTCGGTTTGTACGTTTCGTGTAACGTGTTCAGAGTCGAAGATGGAGCAGTGAAGTGCAAGGGCTAGTCGCTACTAATCCTGAGGATATTTCCAAAATGGATGTAGTAGGAATAGTGCCTTCGGTTCCGTTCGGACCCGGGACGGACTTGTATGGACGAATGCTTGCGAAACATCGTCAGCGGACGATGGGCATTCTAAGTGATATGTTCTCTAAAAGGTATCGTTTAGCCTCGAACCTCATCAACCGGGAATGACTGAAAATCAGGGGTTATGCAGCAAGGCTTCGTGGGTAGCTCCCACTGGAGGGTAAGGTCATCCCTGTCTAGATGTCCCTTTTTATTTCGGCTTAGTGGTGCGGTTGCTGATCCCAACCGTGGGGTGATTTTATTCGGGATCATCCAGTAAGGGATGGTTCCGGCCTTGTGTTGCAGGGGAGCGGGCGTACTCCTCGGTACGGTGATCTAGGCCACGTACTGTGATAGGTGGTACCCCAGTGCCTAGTCATTCGTTGGAAATCCATTCTCCCTACGTGCCTGTACGGTTTTGATTGTGCCCAACTATTGTTGAAATGTGAGATGCAAGCATTTCAGCTAGATTCTATTTTACTTTCTATAGACACTATTATAATATCAGAGGATTTTGATAAAAAGTGTTTTAGCTATCGTAAGGTAAAAACCCGACATGTTTATTTGTGGCGTGGTCTTACGAGATGCTTTTATTTTCAAAAGGATTTTGAAACTTTAATAATCAATTTGAGTGTGATTTTCTCACGCTGGTTTTCCAGACTGACTCGGGTATTGTTTTATATAATGCTCGGGTCAGACCGAGTATTATAGATTACAGGAAATGGTACTATGGAGCTGGATGGCGATACGTACTTCCGTATTTGAGTTATATATTCCGCTGTGTATTCAGATTGTGAGGACAAGTTTATGATTACTGTCTAGTTGTATGATATTGATGTGATGTACTCTGATGATGTATTTGGATAATGTATATATAAACAGATATAGATTTCTTTTTGTGTAAAGATCTGTTATTACCTATTATAGTTTATTCCGCTGCGTATGTGAGATTCTGTTGTTGTTTTCTATTTTTCTTCTTCTTCTACCTCTTCTTCTTAACCAAATGGTCCGGTTTTTCGTGTATGAAAAGCTCGGGACGTTACACCGGTTAACAAAATTAATATATAAATATACATAAAATAATTAATAATGACAAAATTTAATTTCTTTTACAGCAAATTAGATTTTTTTATACATAAATTATAACACATAATAATATAACCATGCACATAACCAAACTAATTTGTGACAACTACATATACCTACGAAAATCTCACCTAACTAGATATACAGCATTAATATATATACAGATTTGAGATTAATCAATATTAAATCAAAAAATATGATATGATTACTGTAATATATAAATACAATACCAATTGGTGATGCCTTTGAGTCCACTTGAATCAATGAATTCCCTTCTCTAGTTAGGCTCAATCCGTCAGATTGCAAGTCTGAAATCGTCGACCTTTTCTATCAAATAGTGCTTTTACTTAACTTGAATTGATTTGAGATTCTTAGAACTGATATGAGGATTAATTTCAGCCAGCAAACTTGATAATTATGGCAACCAAAATTTGTTTTTGATTAAGGGTTTAGAGATCCATAAATATAGCCTTGTATAAGAGAAATATTTGGACAATCTCAATGTCTGTTCTCTATTAATCTTACCCATCCATCTCTAGGTCTAATCCTAAGATTTAGTCGCCTCCAATAACTTGTCAAAACTGAAATTTGTAGCCCTAATGATGGGCTTTAAACCCATATAAGCCCAAGCCAAAATTTTGTGCAATTAAATCTAATTTAATCGCTTATCGATATTGTATATCGATCGATATATTTATAACTGTTATAAATATATATAACATTATTTATTTCTCAAATCATATTCAAATTTTATAATTAATATTTCATAAATATTAATTAATTTATAACAATTATAACTAATTAAATCGTCCAGTCTTAAGGGGATTGATCATTTCGGCTGTTTAACTCTTGGGTGTAAATTTGGTCAGCGATTAACGTCGAACTATTCTAATGTTAACGTTCACATGTCACTTAGCAGGTGGTGTGACATTATGGCCAAATTTATCACTTACTCATTTTCGGTAAAATCCAATTTTAGTTTAATAAGCGTTACCCAGTTGTTACATTTTTTTACACCAATTCTCTTCGTCAAAACTATATCACTTTGGACTTATGGAATTTGGTAATGGTCAAAATTCCAACCTCATCCACATTCAACTTTATAGTCCAAATAAAAAGTCCTTGGTTCAATAATAACAATTATTATTAACCGAAATGCTCTGGCCAGAGAATTTAACTTTGAGTTGACTGTGATACTAACCGCATATAAATGAGGAGACGAATCCTCTCTTGAATAGTGCTTTACTTCCAATACTTCCACTCGACCCAACTATAGTCACTCGATGGACGACATGCCATGATTTGGCTATATCAAAGCGAAGCTTTCATATTGAAGATCCACAGTATTCTCAAGTCGAGAGAACTGTGTAAATCAGTCACATCGATATTTCTGTTTGACCTTAGTTATATTAACCAATAGAAAACTATCGAGTGAGTCGTTCCAAAGTTATCCATTAACTATAAGTACATAACCCCTAGGTGCCTCCGGCAGTCATGAGTAATACACTACCCAACATTTGGAGAGCGTTACATACTCTAGTCTCAACGGATACATCGATATCCAGTCTCGATGCATCTTGACTAGGAACATTTAAAATGGTATATTTGTTTCGTTGTGATAAATTACTCACGGTTACAACTCTTTGTAACTACTATCACAAAGTATACCATTTATGGATTTTCTATTAAATATACTTTTAATTAAGTTAATTAATTAATATAATCACATTATATCAAGTATATAATAGGAAGAAATACCTTTTATTTCGAACAAGATTGGTCAACGAGTTAGATATATGTAACAAATTACATAATTGCCCCTATGGCATACCCCTAACTCTATCAATCTCCCACTTGCACTTGGGGTCAATTATGGAATCTAATTCCAATTTCTCCAATCAGTTTTCTCAAAACCAATTAGGTCAGTCCCTTAGTGAATGGGTATGCTATTATGTTTTAATTATCTACTTTGTCGATTAACTCTCTCTGACACTGATAAACTGCCTTTATCATGTGGAAAATTTTGAAGTATGTCTTTTGACTTCTAGTGAGCTTTAAGTTCTATCATGACCAATTTCATGACATTATTATCTTATAACAATATTATGGGATTCTCAACATTTGGAATCACCTTTGGCTCAATTATAAATTTGTGCATTTATATCTATATACATTGGTTTATTGTAGCGCTATTCAAGTTAATGTTCTCAATATTTCGTTGAATCGACCACAATTACCTTTATTTTGAAACATTTTCAAATTAAAAATTTTAACTTGAATTTTATCATTGACATGTTATACTCAATATCACTTATAAAAGTTTGTGTCCAAACGTTCCATCATAACGAGTTCGTTGTTTCTATAGACAATTCTCTAGTATTTCATAATTACACAAGAACACCTCAAACAACCATTTGGTGATATCAATTTGGATTTTACATTTGCTCCATGTATCAAATACATAAACAAAACACAATATCATACACAACATTATCTGTATGATAATTCCTATTGTTAATGCATAAGGAATCCAACTTACATATTCTTTTTTTAATAGGGTGCTCTTGTATATCGTTTTGGGACAATCCTTATATCTTTTATACTCACCATAAAAGGCATCATTTACAATCCAAAATTGAGTATTAAAACAACTAAAGTTGATTTTAATACAAGCATATTGTTAAAATCAACAACGTGTTGTTTACTTATAGTTTAGAAATATCAATGTACCTTTTACGTTCTTTCTTATGAACACATGCTTCCTCTGCACTTTGATTGAAAATCAAACTATTTGATATTTCTATCAAAATACTTGTTCAATCTTGATGCTTATAAAATGATACATTCATATCATTTCTTGGATCATATCCAAAGACTCACAAACCCAATATCGCTCCCATTGACTTCGAGGCATTTTTGGTTAATATGTGTAAACGACTTACTCTTAATCATTATTTAGAATTTTTTGTTTCAATACATAAGTACCAAACACTAAGTCTTATCGAGGGATAATTTTGTGAGTAAATATGAATTAACTTTAGCATGTTGAATACCGAATCTGTTATGCTAATTTCAACAATTGAAATTTGCGATATTATTCTTATCAACATTGCTCATTTAATTCCAACTACATTAGTTTTTCCAATAAAGACACAATCTCGGCCGATGGGTCACATCTCTTTAGTTAGGACCACCAAAATCATATTTTGATAGCGTACTTGGAATTCTTTCAGATTTGCGCATCATACCATATAGAGTCAACCATCTTAATGGTTTATCGAATAACCGAGGGTAATGTATATTTTCGATATTAATAAGAAACTCATAATTTCTCTTCGATGTACGAGAATACTTATTAGACATTCTAAAGCTATGTGTTCATTTAGGTTAGTTAATTTCACTTCATCTCATGTAATCAGTTCTATCTTTGGATCGGATCCAATTCCATTTAACTACCAAAAATTTCGCAAAGAAATTCTTTCACAATGAAGTTGATATATCTTGAAACAACAATTGTTTCTTAGTGCAAATAGAATAGGGATTCATGTACACTTTATAAACCTTTTTATTTATAAAACTGATTTTAGTTTACAAAAATTATGTTTAAAACATAAATGTGTCATTTGATGACAGACCTTTCCAAAAAACTTTTTGGAGATTCATACAAGATCCCTCATGAACAATTATTACGTGCAATCTTTCGACTCGCACAACCTGCCAACTCCTTGGCCCAGGATATGTTGGGATTTCTTACAAACCATTATCTTGTATGATTTTGTAAACTGTCGTTTAGATGAAATAATATCAACCTTGTGTACTACTCTTAAGTACATGACCTTATAGAAAGAAACTAACTCAACTTCACTCACAATTAATCATAAATTGTCCAATAATGTCTGATTACTCCTTATCGATGCATCATTATGTATCACATGGAGGAGTGAATTATGATATTGAATCTATATTCATTTTTAGGTACATTTGGAACTCTTTCCAATAAACTCACTTATTCGACCAAATCAAATCATTTTATTCTATTTCATGTTATTTTATTTACTTTTCTTTTATATTCTATGATTTTATCATAAACTTACTACATGTGTATCTAATACACATGTTCATATTGGTGATAAATCATCGATGAATATAACAAAGTATGTGGACCCTTTTGGTATTAATAGACTTGTGATTGCATACATCAATATGTATTAATTAAAAGAGTTCATCAACTCTTATGATGCTCCCACCGAATGGGTGAATAGCCATTAATTTTTTGAGATATAATTAACCTGTATCATATGATTCATAATTATATAGTAAAATTATTTCTTAAAACTACGGCTTAGTGCATAATTCCAAAACAACTGTAAATAATATTAGACACATATGTATTTTTGTTGCATCACTTTTACTACGAAAACAAATTCCATAATATAGTTCTATTTCATAATGAATATTCATAATACTCATATTGAAATATAGTTATATCTATTTTTTAGTCAATACCAAAAATAAACATTATTTCACAAATAATGTTCGGTACATTTTACGAAAACAATTTTCATAATTTGATGCAATCATTAGGTGCTATGTGGCATGCTTCCACTATTTCCGCCATCACTATAATAGCGTACTAAATTTAGAGGTCCATCATTCACTTAATATTGTTAACATAGTTTACTTATTTCATATGCTGCAACTAGTTTACAGTGGAGAGTCCTTTGATCAAATATCTTAAACTTAAATAAATAAATGTTATAGAAAACAATTTTTTATATGAAAATACATTTCTAAATAAAAATCATATTTCATATTCCGATATTAAGTATCAATTATTATTACAATTCTTGTTTCCAATGTTTCTCTATGAAGCAGAAGTGACTATTCGTTCTCTTTATTCCAACTTTACCTTAAATTACATCTATTCTTATACATTCGTTTTTCTTTCAAATGATCAAACTATTCAAAAGAAAACCTTACTACAATATCATAACCAACCTTTTTCAAAAGTGCATTCGATTATTCTTAACATTTAAGATATCAAATATGTTGCACTTTATGTAAATCGATCAAGATGACATTTCAACGATCGAGTTCTTAGATATATCTCGTAGTTTATGGTCTTGTGTTACATTAACACAATATGATATTTTGAAATCATTCAAGTTGAATACATGATCTTAAAATACTGTTTATTGGCTTACTTCGAATGAATTAACTTCATCGAAATATTGTACCCCACAAACTATGACTGTTCACAATATAACATTTATATGTGAAAGTGCATGGATCAAATTTCCATAATCTTGAATTGCATTTAGAGTTCAAAAACTCATAAAATGCAATACACGGTCTAAACCAAATAAACATATAAGTGACCAACTTACGAATGTATTAAGTAGTTGAAATTAGGCACTTGCATGGGTATAGAAACATTATATAACATGCAATTAGAATTATTAGTAAGTATATATTATATTTCTATTTGTCAACTTTCAATTCAGTTTATTTATATATGTTAATCGACAAACGTTTTATCAATCATATTAAATGCACAAATTTATCATTGTAGATAATTATAACATTATATAGCATATGTTATTACAATATTAGAAAGGTTAAATGTTACCATTTCATTTTTCTAGTAAGGCTCCCACTAGTCTTTTATGTTTCTCCAAACCATAAGATGAAACATAGAAGTCTTACAACTTCACTAGTGGGTGTTAGGACTCAATTTTTTTGGTATTCTGACCTTGATTTTGCTCAACAAATCATAGCCCCACAAATGATGGATAAATCCTTATCGGTTGTATCACATACGACTCCTAACCCATTTTTCCTTGTTCTAATCTCATTTCGACCTTCGCTTTGCTCAACAAATCGAAAGAGATTATTCACTCATACCTACCATATCGTGATGGCCTAAGTATAGTATATGTACCTTGAGTTTGCTCAACAAATACATATAGTTATCTTAGCTCATATGTTCAATATATTAATAATACTACGCATAACATCCCTAGCTTGAGTTTGCTCAATAACAAAGGAGTATGTAAGTAATTTATTAATATATATATATGGTAGAGGACAACATTATATTGAAGATTGATAATCTTCAATATATATGTATTGAGTGATATCGACTTATAGAATAATATATTTCTTATGAAATACTCCAGGGATTCAAGGGTCAAACACATCAGAAATCATGGTATATGTATATTTACATATGTATTTATTTCTCAAGTCTATTTGGGTTTCTTTAATGTTCCACATTTAGTTTATACACATATCATAAAAGTTTTATTGTTATATAACTTTTATATTTCATATTACTTATATGATAGTCTTATGTATAATATATCATTAATTAAATCTTATCTAATTAATTTTTATCAATTAACTCTTTAATTAATTTTAAATTAATATTCCAATATAACTTTTATATTGGACATATCTACTATAACATTTATAGTGTATACTATAACCTTTATAGTGTAACACACATATACCATATATACGTGTATTTTATTTAATTAATTAACCTTTAATTAATTTATTCAATTAAATAATTTTTATTAAAATTTGTTAATTTCAAAATTTATCTTGTATACATACATGTATACTTATGTTATCTTAAACATTTTAAAATAACATAACATATATCAACATATATAATACATGCATATATGTATTAATTAATTAACATATTTTATTAATTTATTTTATTAGTCTTATTAATAAATTTAAAATTTGAAATTATTATATAAATATTTTCAAACATTTTGAAAATATCATTATCCTTTCAAACATTTTGAAAACTTATGTAGTACCATAATTTTTATAATAAACATGTTTTATTTTAAATTTAACTATTAAATTTAAAATGTTTAACATTTATTTTCAGAACGATTTTGAAAATTAACCCAAGGCCCAAATTAAGTTGGGCCTTTTCTATTAGGGGCAACCTTTGGGCTCACTTCACCTTTCGGGCCAGGCCGGTAATCAGGTAAGACAGGGTACTTGATTACCCAATTCCAATCCTAGACATTACCTTTCTAGACATAGTACTAAGTGGGCAAGCTTAATTATAGCCCTAATATGACTAATTTAGACCGCATAGGCTATTGGGCTCTAATACCATTGTTGGAACTGCACTAGCCCGCAGTGGAAGTTATGGGTGAATTTTAATTTTTTTTACCCTATTGGATCTTTTATTGGGCCTATGAAGTCTAATTCATTTAGAAAAATTCTAAATTTTTTTAAAATAAAATCATGTATTTTATTTAAATTTAAGTATTTTGTAATGTAAAGTTAATTTGAATGATTTAATTTATATATATACATGTATCATATACATATACATATATGTGTGTATGTATAACATAATAATCCATAAAGGGTATAACATGCCCGTATATAGATGTTGGGATTTACATCGCAACAGACACATTAGCTCATTTCTTATGTATTCTATGTTGTCTAAATATGTGCATAAATCTATAATGCAAAGTATACGTATACATATATTTAAAATATATTTTATAACTAAAAGTCTCAAAATTAAATATATATAATTTAAAACAATTTTATAAATATATATACATAATTAAACATATAAAATTATACATGCATATATATAATAATTAAAATTATATATATAAGGTTAAATAAAATGTATATAAATGAATAATTAATTACATTCGAATACTTAAAATATAGATATATATATTTTAAAATTATTTCCAGATCGAAATTAGCATAACAAACATAAAATAATAATTTTATCATGATTATATATATATATATAATAAATAGTTTTGATCATAATAATTAAAAAATATTAGTAATAATTACTAAAAAATCAAATTTTAAAATTTACAAAAATTTAGGATCATAAAATACAAGTTCAAAAATCATTTCATGATTTTTTGAAGTAAAATATTATTTTTAATAAATAAAAGAAATATTCAACCGAAGTAATTTAATTATTAAAAATATTATATATTAATAAAAAATTATGAAATTTTTTACATGGGTTACTACGTAGATGTAGTAATTTTAAAAATATAAAATCGAATTTTTAGTGCAAAATTTGTTTTAAATATAATAAACAATTCAAATAATCAATAAAAGATAATTTAAAATTATTTATATATATAAAAAATTTATTTTCGAATTTGATAATTCATATTATGTATAAATCGGTGTAAGGAAAAATTCTAAGCTGTTTATAGATTATAAATATACATATACGTAATTATATGTTTAAAATATACATTAGTCTATATTTAAATTAATATATAAATATACATAAAATAATTAATAATGACAAATTTTAATTTTTTTTACAGAAAATTAGATTTTTTTATACATAAATTATAACACATAATAATATAACCATGCACATAACCAAACTAATTTGTGACAACTACATATACCTACGAAAATCTCACCTAACTAGATATACATCATTAATATATATACAGATTTTATTATTAATCGATATTAAATCATAAAATATGATATGATTATTGTAATATATAAATATAATACCAATTGATGGTGTCTTTGAGTCCACTTGAATCAATGAATTCCCTTCTCTATCTATGCTCGATCCGTCAGATTACAAGTCTAGAATCATTGACCTTTTCTATTAAATAGTGCTTTTACTTAACTTGAATTGATTTGAGATTTTTAGAGCTGATATGGGGATTAATTTCGGCCTGCAAACTTGATAATTATGGTAGCCAAAAGTTATTTTTGATTAAGGGTTTAGAGGTCCATAAATATAGCCTTGTACAAGAGAGATATTAGGACAATCTCATTGCCTATTCTCTCTTAATCTTAGCCATCCATCTCTAGGTCTAATCCTAAGTTTTAGCCGCCTCCGATAACTTGTCAAAACCGAAATTTGCAGCCCTAATGATGGGCTTTTAACCCATTTATGCCCAAGCCAAAATGTTATGCAATTAAATCTAATTTAATCGCTTATCGATATTGTATATCGATCGATATATTTGTAACTATAATAAATATATATAACATTATTTATTTCTCAAATCATATTCAAATTTTATAATTAATATTTCATAAATATTAATTAATTTAATTAATCTATAATAATTATAAACTAATTAAATCATTCGGTCTTAAGGGAATTCATCATTTCGGCTGTGTAACTCTTGGGTGTAAATTTGGTTAGCGGTTAACGTTGAACTATACTAATGTTAACGTTTACACGTCACTTAGTAGATGGTGAGATATTATGGCCAAAATTATCACTTACTCATTTTCGGTAAAATCCAATTTTAGTTTAATAAGCGTTACCCGGTTGTGACATTTGTTTACACCAATTCTCTTCGTCAAAACTATATCACTTTGGACTTATGGAATTTGGTAATGGTAAAAATTCCAACCTCATCCACATTCAACTTTATAGTCTAAATACAAAGTCCTTGGTTCAATAATAATAATAATAATTAACCGAAATGCTCTGGCTAGAGACTTTGACTTTGAGTTGACTTGAGTTGACTTTGATACTAACCCCATATAACTGAGGAGATGAATTCTCTCTTGAATAATGCTTCACTTCCAATACTTCCACTCGACCCAACTATAGTCACTCGATATACACCATGCCATGATTTAGCTATAATCAAAGCGGAACTTTCATATTGAAGATCCATAGTATTCTCAAGTCGAGTGAACTGTGTAAATCAGTCACATCGATATTTTCCGTTTGACCTTAGTTATATTAACCAAAATAAAACTATCGAGTGAGTCGTTCCATAGTTATCCAATAACTATTAGTACGTAACTCCTAGGTGCCCCCAGCAGTCATGAGTAATACACTGCCCAACATTTGGAGAGCGTTACGTACTCTAGTCTCAACGGATACATCGATATCCAGTCTCGATGCATATTGACTAGGAACATTTAAAATGGTATATTTGTTTCGTTGTGATAAATTACTCACGGTTACAATACTTTGTAACTACTATCACAAAATATACCATTTATGGATTTTCTATTAAATATACTTTTAATTAAGTTAATTAATTAATATAATCACATTATATCAAGTATATAATAGGAAGAAAATACCTTTTATTTTGAACAAGATTGGTAAACGAGTTAGATATATGTAACAAATTACATAATTGCCCCTAGGGCATACCCATAACTCTATGAGTTCAAGTCTATGTATATGGATCACATATGTCACTTAGTTTTAAAGTAAGAAGTTACAACCATTGTTTTTAACATAAATTATTAACGATTCATACAACATAACCACAATCAAACACAACATATAAATGTTATATTTTCCACTCAAAGTAAGGTTTTAACTCACCTTTAACACACCATAACCAAGATCATAGAATCAAGGCCTAACCCCACTTGCAACCATCTCCTTCCTTCCCCTTTTCCTTGGGTTCACCTTATTTTCCTCCCTCATACACACCCATTGTCTAGGGCCTATGCTTCCCAAGGGATTATGCTCCACTTCTTCATGTTTTGGCTTGGTGTAAGGGTTTCTAATATTAGCTAAGCTTTGTGGAAAAGTTTGAAGTGATTTGAAGTTGATTTGCAACTACTTCTTATTAGAACATAAGAGATGAAGAAGAAGAGAAGCCGTTGATTTTAAACTCAAGCTTTGTAATTATTTGTGAATATTATCTAAGGGTGTACCCCTCCCTATATGGGCTTAGGAATGATGATAGGAAAGGACCCAAAACCTCTCAATACCCTAATGACATTAATTGCTTCTTATCATGACAACTTTTTGCCATTTCTCTTTTATTCAATTTTTACCATTTTACCCTTATCAGGATAATATCTCTTATCCTATTAGAACTTTCTAGAACATTCTAAGCTTTATAAAGAGGAGAGTGTGTTAATTAGTTGCCAATGTGTTCGTTTGATTATTAGTTAAGTGCACAAGAGTTCAAACAACTTATATCGATCGAAGCTGTTTATCGATATACCGATTTTCGATCATATTATCGGTTTCTCTTCGAAGAATATATTTTTATAAGCATTTTTTCAAAACAAGTTTCCCAATATTAATTAAGATTTAAAAGGGGGTTGAAGAGATTATTAAATCATTTTAATAACATTTAATCAAAGATTCAAATATTTAAATAATTTAGATATTTAAATACAAAGTTTTCCAAATTCCAGGTCGTTACAATAAACTATATCTTCCTTGGATTGATTGCATAAGACTTAGAGAAAGAAATGAAAGGTTTCCTTCTCTAAATCAACTTTAATAAGTAACTGTAACACACATGGGTGCATTCGATATAGTTATACATTTAAATTTATCTCAAATTCAAACTCTTTTAAACTAATTAAATAAAATAAGGATTTTATTTAATACACATTTTAGATTGGATCTACAATCTCCTTAGACTTTATAGGCTTAATAGATCTGAAATAGGATATTTTTATAAAATCTACTTATTTCACCTACTTCCGACTGACTGGGTTCTAATAATGGTATCATAGACCAAATAGTATATGTGCTATAAATTAGTCATCTTAGGGCTATCTAATTAAGTTTACTATTTAGTTGGATGTCTAGAAAAGTAGTGTCTAAGCTTGGGTTTGGATAATCAAGTACCCTGCCCTTCCTAGCTACTGGCCTAGCCAAAGACATAAAGTGAGCCAGCCCATAGGTCGACCCTATTAGAAAAGGCCAAATCTAAACTGGACCTTAGGCTAATTTTTAAAATTGGTTTGAAAACCAATAAGAAAATTTAAAAGTTAAATTTAAAATAAGAAATACATTATAAATGTTATATTGTGATTTCAAAAATAATTTTAAATTAAAATAAGATTTTAAATTTGAAATAAAAATTGCATTGTAAATTTTATAGCACGAATTTCAAAGTTGGGTTTGAAAACAATTTACATTATAAACGTTATTATATAGTTTTCAAAAGTGCTTTGAAAATATAATAAACATATTTCAAAATTTTTAATATTTATCAATAAGATTAATAAATTAAATAAATTAATTAAGTAGTCAACTAATTAAAGTATATACATGTCAATATATAGATATATGTTATATAATTATGTATATATGTATATATAGAAGAAAATTTTGAAATTAAAATAAATAAACCATTTATTAAAAAAAGTTGATTAACAAGTAGAATATATATATATATATATAACCATAAGATTATGGTATACATATTCAATTAAAATGTTTAATTGAATAACATAAAATTACTTAAAATGCTAATTAACTAAATAAGATATAATTAGTGTAATGTACATAATACTATTGTATAAGTTAATTAAATTAGAAAAAGTTATATATTAATTAAATTTACATAATCTGAATGTATAAAACAAAAGTAGAAGTAAGAAACCCAAAATAGATTTAAGGAATAAATACATAAGTATAGTACGTATACTATGATTTTCGATATGTCCGACACTTGAATCACAAGGTTATTTCATAAGTGATACATTATTCCATAAGTTGATATCACTCAATTAAATATATTAAAGATTATGAATCTTTATTATATAGGGTTGCTCTATACCATTTATATATTAATAAATTACTTGCATGCTCTCTAGTTGTTGAGCAAACTCAAGCTGGAGATGTTATATGTAGTATTATTAATATATAGAATAGACGAGGTAAGATAGCTATATATATTGGTTGAGCAAACTCAAGGTGCAAATACTATACTTAGGCCATCGTAAAATGGTAGGTATTTGTGAATAATTTCTTTCGATTTGTCGAGCAAACTCAAGGTCAAAATGAGATAGGACAATGAACCACGGGTTGGGAATTGTATATGATACAACTGAATGGAGTTATCCATCATTTGTGAGGAAATGACTTGTATAGCAAACTCAAGGTCAGAATACAAAAACAAGGAGTCCTAACATCCATTAGTGAAGTCAAAAGACTTTTATGTGTGTTTGGAGAAACATAAAAAAAAAGTGGGAGCCTTATTAGAAAAATAAAATGATAATATTTAACCTTTCTAATATTATAAGAACATCTACTGTGTAAAGCTATGATAATCAACATTGATAAATTTGTGCAATTAATATAATTGTTAAGATGTTTATCAATTAAGATATATAAATGAACTAAATTGATGATTGAAAAATAGAAATGTAAAATATACTTACTAGCAAATATTATTTGCATGTTTTTGTTTTAAGACCCATGCAAGCGTCAAATTTTACAACTACTAAATACATTTGTAATTGGTCATTTACATGTTTATTTTCCCAAAATTGTGTATTGTCCTTAATGAGTTTCAAACTATAAAACCAATACTTGAATATGGATGTCTGATCCATATTCATTCACATATAAATGATATATGGTGAATGGTCGTAGTTCGTAATGTACGAAACTTCGATAAAAATTAGTTCTGTCGATATAAGGTAGTAAACCATTATGTGAGATCATGTATCCTATATGATTGATTACAATGATGATCTTGTCATGTTAAATGTAGCACTGGACCAAGAGCTAAAAGATTGATAAAAGAATTAGATCACCAAGAAGTCAGTTTGGTCAGTTTACGTAAAATGCAACTTATTCGATATCCTTAAATGTTAAGGATGATCGACTGCATTTTTGTAAAGAGTTCATTATGATCATGTAGTAAGGGCTCCCTTTTGAATGTTTTGACCATTTAGAAAGAAAAACAAATATATGAGAGTAGATGTAACCTAAGGCATAGTGGGAAGAAGAGAGTGAATTGTTCCTTCTTCTTCATAAGGAAACATCGGAAATGAGAATTGTAAAATAATAATGGATACTTTTTGTGGCAAAGCCAGTGGTGTTGAATGACACCTACCATATTATTACCAACAAAAAATAGTTAATACAAGAGCAGGCAACATGCCTCAACTACTAATGAAAATAAAATACAGAACATGAGATAGGCAATAGGCGCCTAAGCTACTATAAATGACCTAAAGCTAGTCCTTCCCAAAAGTGCAGGATCTGCTTCCATCATCCGAAGAGATCGGCCAAATAACACGCAGATAATCTACAAAAAGGGATACAATTTTTGAAGAAAATCCAGATGAGGTATTGAAGTAGATAAATTTTCTATCCCAAATATCATCACGAAGCAATGCCTTATTACTTGTACCAAGTTCTCCATCTACAAAGAGAACTAGATTATCCCCATCAATCGAGTAAAAAAGACACCCGGATTCACTATCAACTTCACAGATAAACACATAGAATTCATTTCGAACTGGATCATGTCTCATATCTGAAAACCTATGAATCATGCTTTCTCTAGATGATCCCAATATATATCATCACTAGAAGTCACAATATCATCAATAGTACCTTTGCCTGAAGGGGAGACTGGACAAGACACATCCATAATAGCAGGATTAATTGTATCATCACTAGGAATAATAACAGGGGAAGTAATACCTTCTACGAAATCTGCATCTGGGAAAGACTCAGATACAGGAGCAATATCAGAATGGACCAAAGCAACATAAATGTTATTCCTAACTTTAGGAATTCACTTACGGACCGGAGGACGAGGAAGCAGAATCTTGACCGGAGGAGGGACCTCATAGGTCGAGCCCTGGACCTTTCAGCTGTCAATAGTATGCCTAAAAGAACGACAAGCGGAACATATATCAGGTGCTCATCCATATCTAACACGAACATAGGCTATATGACCAAGAGAAAGTTGTACACTAATCGATGATGGGAGTGGCTTTTCTGGTGTTACTTCAATCATGGCCTTGGCATTGACCAATCTCTCACAGGCCACTGTATTAGAGTTAAAACATTTCAATTTACCAATAGTACACGCTTGCCAATTCAATCCCATTAATGGTCATAATATTGAAGGAATGCGCGTAAAGCATTCCCAAACTGGAATAATAATCACGTAATCCCTAGCACTAGCCACGGATGGAGACCAAGAGGTTATAATGAACAGTTTCCCATCGAAAAAGGATGGACCGGCTTCAAGAACATGTTGACGCTCTTCATTGTTAGAAAATTTGAAGTAATACAATGGACCAACATAGATTATATGAAGATCACTCTAAGTTTCCATATACAAAGACATTGATTCCTCGCATCTTGAATCTTCTGATTGGGGTCCAGAAAAAAAACCAACCAAGAACCCCGGCCAGTAATCTGCCCCGACTTGCAAAACAGAATGAGGAGGTAACATAATACCTTTTTTCTCCTTAATCTCAAAGTCAATAGGCTTATACACCGCCGCATTGCAAAGTAGAGATCTAAAAAGGGATGACCATGGTTTGGGGCACACCAGATTTGTCATAACTGAATATGATTGTCCTACCACAGTACCAGGCATAGTGCTTAAACAAACCTGTGGCTAGGTGGGAGGGACATGATCGGCATCAGGCATAGCAGGAGAATTATTTTCCATAGTGGCATTTAGACGAACATCATTAGCGCATGACCCTATAGCAGCAGAGAGCGTAATCACAGCTTCATAAACTTCAGCCTCATGACAACCCTTATCCAAACTTTGATCGACCAAACAAAAAGCCTTGCCGGCAAGCACAGGCGAACCAACCAAAGAGGAACAAGTTTTAGAGTTCGAGATCTCATCAGGTAAATGGGCAAGTGCAAACTCATTGGCTACTTGTATATAGTTAGCATCAGAGGCACCAAATGACGGGAAGGAAATCGAAGATCCTAAGAGTGGGCGTGGAGGAGACTGGGAACATGATGGTTGGATCTGATATTTGAAAGTATGCCCAGATGTAGTCAGCCTCGTTGAGGTGCGGATAGGCTGAATTGGGGAATAATTATGAGGCTTCTTAGTCATGGAGATATGGAGATGGAAGATAGCGGGTGTAACAACCCTAATATTTTTAAATATTTTTAAATCATTTTTAAATAAATTTTTACTTCAATGTTTTATTTTCCAATATTTTAGAAGTATAGTAAATTTTTAGAAGTGAAGTTATAATTTTTCGATAGTTAAGTGTATTGGTTTGCAATTTTGAAAAAAGCTAGTTTCAATATATTTTGCAATTTCTTTATTTTTCTTCCTATTTTCCTAAAAACAAATAATTATTTTTCCTTTTCACTTTATTTCAGTTTTTTTTTATTTTTATTTACTGATTTTTTTATTTGCTTTTATTTTAAGTAAAAAGAATGGAAATTGGAAGAGACAAAAAGGGCTTTATAACATATGACTTTTCACTTTCTTGCCTTTCCATATTTTGGCCGTTCACTTCATTACTTTGGCCGTGTGTTTAATTCTTTTTCATGTGAAAACTCATTCCTCATTTCACAAAAATTCGACCATTTCAGATCCGAGGAAAAAACTTGGGTAATGGCTTCTCTTTTCTATTCTTTTTCTTCTTTTTCCTATTGGTTTTGCTTGTTTTGTCATGTTCTCTTGCCTATTTTGCTCGGCCACCACCTTGTTTGCCACAGCCATGACCACCACCACCTTCTCCTCTTCACCACCCATGGCCAAGCACCTCCACCTCCTCTGTCCAGTCAAGGCCGTGACCTCCATGTGACTTAAACTCCATAAAACATACTAAAACTCCTTAAAACATTCATAGCCGAGCCTAGTTCACCATTACCCTTCATCCACCACCACAGCCACCACTAATAGCCGCCACCACCACCTTATTATGACCCCTACCCACCACTCCAACAACTGACTAGATCTGAATTTGACACGGCCGAGCCCAAGCATCCATTGGTCGAGCCAATATGGTGCACAAAACTCCACTATTTTGCTTGCCTCTTTGTATTCTTATGATGTAACTTATCTACCACTTCATTTACTTGTAGCCATGCCTTCATATGTCCTTACCCAAGCCAAAAACATGTCAAACCCGAGCCATATTAACCCCCTAGGCCGAGCATATGATTGTAGAAAGCATGGCAAAAGCATTCATTTCATTTTTGTTTTATTTCAATGTTGTTTTATTCAATGTGTACTAGATTTATATTGATATTGTGTCTTGATTGTTGGTTGTTCACAAGAACTCTAGCTTGGTTATGTTCCACCTGAATCTATAGTCTTATCATCGTGCCTTCTAGAATTCGTTTGTGTCATTTGATTTGATAACTCCAGCTTTATAGAGGTGAGTAATCACACCTGACATTCGTACTTATGCAAATGTGAAACGACAACAACTGAATGTGTAGAAATAATCATTTTATGTTATACTGCCTGTGATGAAAATTATATGATGTTAAACCCTGTAATTTACTTATCACATCATCTGTTATATTTTGTTTTATTTTACTGTTATTCTATTCTGTTAAATCACACTGCAAGTTCCCTGTAGAATAGAATCACTATGGGTTGAAATGATACATACCTGAATGGACTTTAGAATAGGGAAAGATCGTTATGGGCTGAAATGATAAGCCTGAGCGACTTTTATTTAATTTTATTTACTTGGGATTGTGGGTTTAAAATGATAAAACCCAGATTTTCTTTGTAAACTACGGATTGAAATGATATATTATCCGTATCACTTGACTTAGGCTAGAAAATATTATATAGACCCGTGGTTATTTTATATATATTTTTTGGAAACTTTTAAGTAATTTTAAAATGTAAAAATATGATAAATTGATTTAAATTGAATTTTAAAATGATTTATCAAAGTGGAAATGATTTTTTTCTATGCGTTAAATGTAAAATAAATGGATAGAAAATTGTGATTTTAAAGTGTAACTTAATTTGGAAATTTTGATTTGATTTTTAAATGGAAAGTTAAGTTAATTAAATTAAAAATGAAAATTAAGTTGTAAATGGTGAAAAATGGTGATTTAAATTTAAGTGTTGAAGTAAATTGTAAAAAATGAAAAATGGAAATTGACACACTTGAAGTTAATAAGTGAACTTTGGGAAATTTGATTTTATTTTTAAATTTTTCTTTATAAAACCATAAGTTAAAGGTATTTAAATGAACATTTTTGATGTGGAAAAATATGATTTTCATAAGTTTAATTGGTTTAAATTGAAGTTTATTTGTGGCTGGAATTATATTTAAAACCTGGAAATTCAATTAATAGCACTTCAGAAATGCTATCATTTCTGGAAATGAACTAATTCTGAACTAAGTAGAATCTGCAGCACTTTGTAGGTGCTGTGGTTGCATAAATGAATTAAAAGACTAAAAATAAACTAAGGCTATGATAGCACTTGGTAAGTGCTGTAGTGGCAGGAACTAAATTTAAAACGGAAACTAATGAAGGGGCTATTGTAGCACTTGTTAAGTGCTGCAGTAGGCTGAAATATGATTTTGTATATAACTGAACTTTTACAGCAGTTTTTAAACGCTGTCTTTGCTAAATTGAATTAAAACCTTTAATTTGAACCCTGAACTATCACATCAGTTCTGTAAATGCTGTCTTTTCTGAATTGAACTATTTTTCCTTTAAAACTGAACTATTACATCTGTTTTTTTAATGCTGTCTTTGCTGAATTGAATTGTTTCCTAATATAACTTAATGTAGCATTTTTTAAATGCTGTGAAAGCTGGAATTTTAAATGTTTTAATGTTTTTAAGTGAATAAATGAACTCAAAAAAGGATAAATTTTTGGGAATTGAATAATTGATTTAAAGGGATAATGATTTTAATTTTAAATGGTTTAAATGAAGAATTTTGATTTGAAATACAAACTGTTTTTAAATTTTATAACCACGGGTTATAATAACGATTGGTTGTTAAAGAGACCGGGATCGGATATGGACATACTCTTTGTCGATACCGAAAACCACTTTGACAATGTGTACGCGGTGAAGTTTCAAGAATGAAGTAGGATGGTAGAGACGATCCGAAGGTATATACGTGGACCCAACTCCCGTGAGTTGGCATAAGGTGGCTAAAACAGGAGCGATTGACGGACCAATGAGGTAGCACCTCTGATCGGACACACTTCTTCGATACCATACTATTACTTGTGATTGATTTGGTGCGCACCCTTGATTTGGGAGTGTTGTTCGAGGTGGGCGATAATGGCTGCTATGCTTCACCACCAGTCCGGATGCGTAATTGGTATATCTACCCTGGCGTTGCCTAGTTGTGCCATGTCACCTACCATAGCGAGCTTTACTACGAGTTTCTATTTGTGTCGTACCTATGGAGTATCTTCTCATAGCATTTCGAGGTATGCAGGTACTGTATAGACTATTGGCATTATTCGTGTTAAGGGGAATATTGGGTCACTCCTTAATGCTATTTTAAAGTATGTCTATTTTATGATTAGACATTATTATAATAGCGAATATTACTACATAGTAGATAGTTTAACGGATCCTTAAAGAATGGGCGATCCCAAGCATTCTTTAAGTTACTTGTTCCTTTATTACAGTTCACTTGAGTTGGTTTACATTGTATAAGTATGTATGTCCTGACTCGAGTGTTTGTGTTTTATTTACGCTCGGGTCAGCCTGAGTATTCACAGCTTTGGATTTCACTTTTCTGGAGCTAGGAATCGCTGGAGTTCTGCTTATCTAGTTGTTCATCTATTTCAGTTTCAGTTGTTCTATTTCAGCTTTTGTATTAGAGACTTATGTCTTTGGGATTTCTATTGTACTTGTTTCATAATTGTATTTGTTTTCAGACTAGGTATTTTGTATATGTTTTGAGACTCTGTATTTTAGTGGCTTCATGAACCACTATTTATTTTATTTCCGCTGCGAGTTATTCTGATATTTCTGTGTCCGTGATTCTGTGAATGATTTTATTTGCTCCAAATTTTATTACAATCTGTTATTTTGTATTATTCAAGTCCGACATGTGTGGATTATTGTCGATTTGAATGGTCCAAAATAGTGGGTCGTTACAGCGAGATTGTAGGAATTATAAGAAAAAAGAGAGAATGGGCTGAATAGAAGAAGCAGCAGGAAAGACGCCATTTTTTTCATTAGATAAAATCGATATATGAATGTATATATAATAATAATAATAATAATGGAAACTTAATAAGGAATAAGAAATATAATGTCTATTCCAAACGTATTTTCATATATGAAATTTATTTTTTGGATTTAAGAAACTCAGATCTGAAAATTATCGATTATAATCCAATTATAGTAAATGAAATATATAACCTAGATTAAGTGGCTGAATGTATCTTCGTATTTCATATACTATCATAGTAACAACATAAATAGTGAGAGCATGCCATACAACACTTATTGGTCACATCAAGTTACGAAAATTGTTTTTGTAAAACATACCAAACAATATTTATGAAATAATAATTATTTTTCAGTATTGATTGAAAAATAGATATAGTTTTATTTCAATATGAATATTATGAATATTCGTTATAAAATGAAACTATAATGGTGGTATTTGAGATGCATTAGAAAATAAAGAAGTATATATTTGCAATTATTTTGGAATTATGGACTAAGCCACAGTTTTGAGAAATAATTTATGATTATATCATTATGAATTACATGGTACTAGTAAATTATATCTTGGACAATTTAGGGCAAAGCACCCATTCAATAGAAGCATGATAAGAGTTGATGAACTCTATGGATTGATACATATAGATGTATGGAACCGAAAGTTCTAGAACGATTCCACGTACATTGTTGTATTAACTAATAAACTATCACAAATATGAATTGATACGCATGTGCTATGTTAATGAGGAATTCACAGAATATAAAATAGAAGTAAATAAAATAATGTATGATAGAAAATAAAATGATTCGATTTGATTGAATAGTTGAGTACATTGGAAATAGTTCCGAACGTACCTCAAAATGGATAAAGATAAATCTCAAAAGTCACTCTTCCTTATGATACATAATGATGCACTGACAAAGAGTAATCAAACTTTGTTGAATGAAGTACGATTAATTGTGAGTGAAGTTGAGTTACTTCTTTCCATAAGGTTGTGTACTTAGAAGTAGTACACAAGGTTAAAATTAATTTCATCTAAAGAATGGCTTACATAATCATACAAGATAAGGGTTTATAAGAAACCACAAAATATCCCAGGCCAAGGAATTTGCTAGCTCTACAAATCAAAAGACTACACGTAACAATTGTATATGAGGGATCTTATATGAATCACCCTAAAAGAAGTTTGGAAATGATTGTTATTGGATGACAAATTTATATTTTTAACATAAATTTTGTAAAATAAAATCAAATCAGTTTAATATAAGGCAATTAATTAAATGTTTATGAATACATATTCCGTTGCATAGAGAAACAATTACCGTTTCAAGAAATACAAACTTCGTGGTGAAGGAATTTTTTTGGAAGTTATTGGTAGCAAAATGGATTTGGATACAATTCAAGGATAAAATCGGTTATGAAAAGTGAAATGAAATTAACCAAACCTAAATGAAACTATGCATTAGAACGTCTAATAAGTATTCTTGCACATTGAAGAGAAACTATGAGTTACTTATCAATGTCGAGAATAAATAATCCTTAACAATCAATTAAACCATTAAGAGCAATAACTACGCCGTATGATATGATGCACAACTCTGAAAGGATTCCAAGTACATTATTAAAATGTGATTTGATAGTTGTACCCAAAGGAATTTGATTCATCCACCACAAATGTGTCTTTAAGAGAATGATTAAGGTAGTTGGAATATAGTGAGCAACTTTGTTAAGAATAAAATCGTAATTTTCAATTGTTGAAATTGACATAAAAGATTCATCCTTTGGTGTACTCAAGATGATTCAGATTTTACTCTTAAAATTATTTCTTTTCATAATTTTATATTATGATGCCTATGTGTTTAAATTGGAAAATTCAAAATAATGATTTAGAATAGACTATTTGTGTAACGACCTGAAATTTTATCGCTTTGATCTGTTAATATTAATTAATTTCAAATATTCAATTCATGGTTTTAATAATCAAATAACCTTCTTTTAATTAATAAGTAATGACGGTGAACTCATTTTGAAAGCTTTTTTTGAAAAATAAATAGTTCGGTGAAAAATGGGAAATATGACCGAAAATCATTTTCCGGATTTTCGACTTTTCATCAAACAAAAGTTGTTGAAACGTTGTTGCACACGCACTTATATTTGTACACATAAATTTAACAAATAAGAGTTGGTTAGCACTAAAAACATAATTAGTAAAGTAATTAAATCAATAAAGTAAAAATAGACTTTTCTTTCTTATTTTAAGTGTTGTAGCACTAAGTAGTACATGGCCATTTGAAGGGGTGTGGTGCATGAGTTGGTACTTTAGGGAAATGTGTGGAAGAAGGCATCTTTGGAGGGTATTTGGGTAATTTGTAAAAGGGGAATTTTATGTCTTTTTCCATTCAAAATAATTCTGTAAAAGGAGCGTACCTCTTTCTCTTTTCTACTTTTCATTTCCACTTCCATTTCTCATTTTCTTTCTCTTCTTTACTCTCTTCTCTTCTCTCTTATTTCTTTGCTTTTATACTTCAAAACAAGTTCTTTCTCCCCCAAAGTCAAGTATATTCTTTAATACAACAATGCAAAGTCATCTGGCAAGTTGAAACTTGAAGGAGTGGAGCACACAAACCCCTATGGCCCATGGCCGTGTGCACCTAGGGCCTTTTCTAGGCATGGACGTGAGCACTTGGTAGTTTAGGGAGGTTTAGTCTTATGGTTTGAGACCTAAAGCAAAGATCTTGTAAAGGAAGGTTGGATGGTAGGAAGTTGTAGCCTTTTTGGTGAAGTTTGGTAGATAAATGTGAGATAATTCACTTTGCAATAGCTTTAAAAAGTGAATGTTTTTATGTTGTGAATATTATTGCATATGTCGTGTATAATCATATAGTGGTGTATATATAGTATCGATGTTGTTTGATTCTCGCTTGGAAGCAGATGACATAAATAACCATTGTTTTGTATGGGACAAAAGCAAGGAACTGGAAGTCGAAGTGTTTCGTAGCGAATAGGTCGCTATGGGAACACTTTGAAACATTTGATTTTGTAGAGGGATCCAACAGGATTCCTCATGACTGTTGTTTTTACATTTCATTGTTATCTTTTTAAGTGAAATGCTTGTATACCGAAAGCTTGGTAGCGCGGCCATTTTTCTTGTAAACTTTACTATGACTTGAAAATTAACTTTTTTTGATGAAGAAGTAATTTGCACTTGATAATTTGCTAGAGTAGTCACTAAGCCCCTTTCCGTTATTTGAAAAGTTATAGCTTGTGGATTTTTTTTGAAGTGAATTTTTTGTACTTATAATACTATAATGTATAGAAAGGAATGGAGTTTTAAAAGCTATTTGTGTTACATAATAAGTTTTAAAAGTTACGGTCCGTTAACGATGGTTGCTATGGATGCATTTTGGAAATTTATGAATTTTGTAAAGTATAAAATGTTGTTCTCTTTAGATAAACTACAAAATATTTTCAAATGTGTTTTATAAAATTCTATGAGTATTTTAAAAGGAATTAAGTTTTAAATATATTTTTGAATATTTAAACAAGTGGTTTATTTAAAATCCCCTTACTTTTTCAAAGTCGATTTTTTTTAAAAGTGATGGTTTTTAATTATGATTTGGATGGAAGTTTAATTTTTTTAAAAAGTGTTTAAAAAAGGTTGAAACTTATATAAATGATTTTAAAGGATTATTTGATATAATGAAGCAAGTGGTCTATAAAGAAAAGATCTTATCTTTTCAAATTAAACTTGATTTTAAGCAATGATCTCCAAGTGGTGTTTGTATAGAAGTTTTTAAAACTATGTTTCGAAGAGTTTTTGAAAATATTTTTAAAAGAGGAAGAAATTATGGATTATAACACCATTGTTATAATAAATGTTTTCTGAAAAAAGGAAAGAGATTATAGACTATAACATTCTTGTTATAGTAAATAGTTTCGAGAAAAGTGAAAAAGAAGTTTGGTTTATAATACTTTGTTCGTTTTAAATAATTTTATGGAATTTATGAAGTCTTATACTTGTCATTAAGCTTTGAGCCAGGTAAACTTCTACCTATCCTGAAAAAAGAATGTTGTTGGGTCAAGGTTTGGTAGGTATAGTACTCCAACTTGAACGACTTCATTGTTAATCAAAAGATAGTTTAAGTTTGAAATTGAAGATTGATGTTAAGTTTTTGAAGTATTATTTTCATATACGAATTTGGTGACTTATGGAAATTAAATCGTCCTATACTTGGCAATAAAAACTGATGAGTAGATTGATCCTCTATCTGTGAGATTTAGAATCAGAGCGTTTTAACTAAGGCAAGGCCAGGTGCAACCAGTGCCCTGACTTACCGGCTTCATTTCTGGGCGAGGGATAGAGTAAGTTAAAATATCAGAAACATGACAAGTATAGGAGATTTGATTTCTATAAATGATCTTTATAATTTATGGTGGTATGGAAAGTACTCTTTTCATACTTAACACCAAATTTTGAGGCAGGGAACTCATCTCTATCTATGAGAATTTAAGAATGTACATCATGGCAAGGAGAGTACGCTAACTTGTCTGAATACATTGTTAGTCGAGGGATAGTACAAGTTTGAAATCGGAAAGTGGTGGTAAGTATATTTTGTTTAATTTCCATACAAATTCATTTACCTACACCAAAAGGAAAGTAGTTTTAATTAATGAAAAGATTAATTAAGAGGCTTAGTGGTTGCTTATATGCTTAATCATGTTGGATTTACATTTGAGATTAAATCTCTAATTTGGATTCTTTGCTTATTCGATAGTTAAATAATTGACTATCAAATCTTGACTAATTTTGAAACTATCATTTATTAGTTCGGAGAGACCAGGATAGGATAAGCATGAGTTATCCCAAAACTACTTCGAATAGTGTAAGCGTTTGAATTGGAAACATCTTGAAGGTGATGGAAATTGAAGACGGAGTTCTTTGAAGTGCATGGGCTACTTACTACTAATCCTAAGGGTAATTCCAAAATGGATGTAGTAGAAGTAGTGCCTTCGGTTTGTTCATATCCTAATCAACTTGTATGGATGAATGCTGGCATCACATTGTTGTCTGGAGGGCAGTGTTATCATTCCAAGTTGGATTTGCTAAAATGGTAATCAAGCCTCACACCCAATAATGAATAAAACATGGGATATGCTTCAGGACAATGTGTTTCACTACCATTAGGGTATGGTCATCACTTGTATCTAGATCGATATTTACCGATAATGTATGCTATGGCCATGGGAACGGTTTATCAAATTGGAAACTAGGGTGATGACATGTTCGGTAATATCCAGGAAGGGGTAAGCCGATCCTGATTTGCAAGGAGTCGGCTAAAGCTTTCGGTACATTTTTCTAGAGGTGTACTATGGCAGGCGGTACCCCAGTAGCCTAGTTATTGTATGGAATACACTTTCCAATATGTGCCTTACAAACTTAGTTGTATACCAACTATGCTGGATTATGAGATGCAAGCATTCTAGCTATGTTAAATATTTATTTTAACCCTAGACATATTATGATATCACAACATTTTCTAGTAGAAACGGTTTGGTTGTCGTAAGGTAAAAACCCTTCCGTGTTTATTTATGGCTTGGTCTTACGAGATACCTTTATTTTTGAATGGTTTAATAAATATCGAATTCCGTATGATTTGAGTTTCTCACGCTGGTTTAGCAGACTGATCCTGGTATTATTTTCTTATAATATTCTGTCAGAATCGAGTATATTCCTAGAGTTAGCGATGGACGCTTGGAGCTTCAAGAGACGAGCTGGATGCCTCCAAGACCTAAGTATTTTATTTTCTGCCGTATTTCTTATTTTTTATTTATCATCAGTTGTAAAGATAAGCTGTTATAATTGTCCAGGCTAATGATAAGTTAGTTACTCTAATTTATTGTATTTATATTAAAGTTTTCTTTTGTAAAGATCATTTGGACATTATATATTACTTGTGACGATGTGAGATTCTATTCTGTATTTTCTTTCTTTCACCCCAGCATTCTGTCTTTTCGGCACTCGGTATGTGAATATTGTGGATGTATTAGTGTCAACTTTTGAGGGTCAAAAAGGTGGTTGTTACATTTGGCATCAGAGCTGAAGGTTAGGAGAGAACCTTAACCTTGGTGGGGTAAACTCATTAGAGATAGGTTTAGTAACACCCTTGAATAAGTTGAGTGTATTATATATTAGAGTGAATATTTGTTAGTGCTATATAAATGTTTTATATTATGTTTAAATTGGTAAAAGAAATAATTTTACCTAGGATTATATTTTATATATGAAAGAATAATTTTTGAAAAAAATTGATATATTTATTTATGATGTGTTTGTTTGTTAGGAAATGCTAATATGCAATTATTATCATTTATTGTTTGATTAGTCATGCTCATCTAATTTAGAGCATCGACTATTGTTTGTTGATTGATTATTTATGTTCAACCAGTTTATGAGTAATTATTGTTTTGATTAGATTAAATATGAACATCTTGTGAATGTAGTTTCATAATTTGACTATAAGGTGTTCGGTATTAATATTGTTATAAGGTTTTTTTTGGAAGAAATGATTTTATATAAAGGATTTTATAAATCGGGTTTATAAAAATGGGTTTTATAAATAAAAAGGAGAATTTTTGAGAATTTAAATCCTGGTGTCTTTGGAAAAGATTTCATATGATTTTGAGAAAAGTAGTAATAATATTACTTGAAAGTATTTATAAGTATTTCAAAGGGAATTTTAAGGTACATTTTCTTTGGATAGTTCAGGGAATGAGTTTCGATTTTTTTATGGTGATATGAATTATCTTCTAAGTGATGATTAGATGTTTGCTTCGACAGATGTTGTAGTGCACTTAGTAAATTATTCCATTTGTCATTGTACGATCGAAATGAGTTCGACTCCTAACAAACCTAAAGCAAGTTTAGTAAATAAAGAGCTAAAGATATTATATATATATAAGAAATATATAGTATGGTTTCGAAACGAGATTCGAAAAAGAAGAAGTATTTTTATGTTAACTACTTCGAGTGGCTCGAAAATGACTAAAAAATGGACAAGAGATATGCTTGGATGATAAACACTTCTCTTAAAGTATTACCCTTCTTGGTATGGGGATGTATGATACTCTTTGGTAGGACCTAGTTCCTTGATATCATTTGGGGTTACTCGGCCTATATGTATATTTTCTATAGATTAAAATATATAGTATCATTTTAAAGAGGTTTTGAAATAAAAACAGGGTATTTAGTTCTTAAGTTTTCTCATAGAAATTGGATTCAAAATAAAAAGGTATTTTGATAAAAGAGTGTGTTGATAAATGATTTTTTAATATGGGTTAAATTTAATAAGAAGGTTTTAATAAGCTATGTTTTATTAAAACCGTGTCTTTTCTTCTAACATCAAAGTTGTAGAAACTATTTGATGTTTTTAGGCCGACTAATAAAACATCTTTACCTTAGAAATGTCTAAGGAAAAGTAGAATCTAGAACTGAGTTTGAATACCAACATGCTACTCTTCTTAGCAAATTACCAGACTAGATAGGTAGAGAAGCCGAGGAGGTCGACTCAGTTTTAAGACCCAGATTTATATTGGGCCTACATCTAAATTTAAAAAGAAAAAGAAAAAAATAAAAGATTAAATCAAATAGTTGTATATACTCTCTGGATGTAGTAGGGTATTATACAAGTTTAAACCTTAAGTTATATTTTTATGAAATATTTTCATAAATAATTTTTGGAAGTAAAAAGAATTGGAGTGGTATAATTATTATGTAATCCTAAAGGGATCAAATCGTAAGTTGGACTTGGATCATTTTATTCGTACAACAGTCTTGATCCAGAGTTCGGGTGCAGGATTTTAGGTGATATACACCAGTCCGAACTGGGCATTTTCACTCGATTTCTTGACGATGAGTACTTGGAATGGATTCTTGGAATGATGTAAGTATTTTATATCATAGTTAAGGACTATGTAAGGAAAACATAACTATCGGATCAAGGAACCAGATAAAGGTTCCACAATGGAGAAGTTAAGGTGATCTATACTCGTTTGGACGAGAGATTTATGTATCCAAACAGGTGATCGGATATTGCTTACAATGATTCATGCACATAGTACGGGCTTATGGAAAATGTTAAGTATTAATGTTGGTTTGTTTTTTGGTTGTTTGTTTGTGATGAAATTTCGGGGTCGAAATTCTTTTAATGGAGGAAGGATGTAACGACCCAGAATTTTATCTCTTTGATCTATGAATATTTAATTAATTTTAGATGTTTAATTAATGGTTTTTAATAATCAAATAACCCTCTTTTAATTAATAAGTAAGGATGTGAACTCATTTTGAAAGTTTGTTTAAAAATCAAATAGTTCGTTGAAAAATGGATAATGTGGCCGAAAATTGTTTTTTGGATTTTCGACTATTGCTAACGAAATTTGTTGAAACCTTGTTTCACACACACACACACACACTTATATTTGTACATATATATTTAAAAAATAAGAGTTGGTTAGAACTAAAAATATAATTAGTAAAGTAATCAAAGTAAAAAAGTAAAAAGTAGACTTTTCTTTCTTATTTTAAGTATTGTAGTACTAAGTAGTTCTTGTCATCATTATGGTAGTACATAGCCATGTGAAGTTGATGTGGTGCATGAGTTGCACTTAGGGAAGTTTATGTAAGAAGGCATCTTTGGAGGGGGTATTTGGGTAATTTTGCAAAGGGGCATTTGAAGTCTTTTTCCATTTTTCAAAATTCTATAAAAGGAGCATACCTCTTTATCTTTTCTACTTTTCAATTCCACTTCCATTTCTCATTTTCATTCTCTTCTTCACTCTCTTCTCTTTTGTCTTCTTCCTTCACTTTTCTATATCAAAACAACTTCTTTCTCCTCCAAACTCAAGTATATTTTTTAATACATCATGGAAAAGTCATCTAGCAAGTTAAAACTTCAAGGAGTGGAGCACATAATCCCACAAGACCCATGGCCGTGTGCACCTAGCGCCTTTTCTAGGCATAGCCATGAGCACTTTATGGTCTAGGGAGGTGTGGTCTTATGGTTTGGGTGCTAAAGCAAGGATCTTGTAAAGAATGGTTCGATGGTAGGAAGTTGTAGCCTTTTTAGCGAAGTTTGGTCAAGATAAATGTGTGATAATTCATTTTGAAGTAGCCTTAAAAGGTGAATGTTTTTATGTTGTGAGTATTATTGCATATGTTGTGTATGATCATATAGTGGTGTATGTTTATAATATTGATGTTGTTTACTTCCCGCTTGGAAGCAGATGACATAAATAACCATTGTTTTGCAAGGGACAAAAGCAAGGAAATGGAAGTCGAAGGGTTCCTCGCGGCCGTTGTTTTTTCATTTCATTTTTATGTGTTTAGGTGAAATGCTTGTATGCGGAAAGCTTGGTAGCACAGCCATATTGCTTGTAAATTTTGCTATGACTTGACAGTTAACCTCTTTTTGATGAAGAAGTAATTTGCACTTGAAAATGTGCTAGAGTACTCGCTAAGCCTCTTTCTGTTATCTGAAAAGATATGACTTATGATTTTTTAAGTTAAATGTTTTATACTTATAATAGTATGAAGTATAGAAAGGAATAGTGTTTTAAAAGCTATTTGAGTTACAAAACAAGTTTTAAAAATTTAGGGTCCATATATCGATAGTTGCTATGGATGCACATTGAAAATACTACGAATTTTGTAATGTATAAAATGTTTTTCACTTTAGATTTACTATAAAAATCTTTTCAAATGTGTTTTATAAAAGTGAAATGAGTATTTTGAAAGGAGTTTGAGGTTTTAAAGATATTTTTGAATATTTAAATAAGTGGTTTATTTAAAGGACATACCTTTATTTTTTCAAAGTCGAATTCTTTTTAAAAGTGATGGTTTTTAATTATGATTTGGATGGAAGTTTAAAACCTTGTTTAAAAATGTTTAAAAAGGCTTGAAATTTATACAAATGTTTTTAAAGGATTATTTGATATAATAAAGCAAGTGGTACTTCTATAAAGAAAAGATCTTATCTTTTCAAATCAAACTTAGCATTAAGCAATGATCGTTAAGTGGTGTTTGTATAGAAGTTTTTAAAACTATGTTTTAAAGAGTTTTAGAAAATATTATTAAAAGAGGAAGAAATCATGGATTACAACACCATTGTTGTAGTAAATGTTTTTCAAGAAAAGGAAAGAGATTATGGACTATAATGTTCTTCTTATAGTATGTTTCGGAAAAAGTTGAAAATAAGTTCGGTTTATAACACTTTGTTTGTTTTAAATAATTATACGGAACTTATGGAGTCTTATACTTGTCATTAAGCTTCAAGGTAGGTAAACTTCTACCTATCTTGAAAGATAAGAAGGTTGTCGAGTCAAGGTTTGAGAGGTAATAGTATCCAACATGAATGACTTCATCATTAACCAAAGAATATGTAACAACTGGCATTTTAATGGGCTCGAATCTCAACAAATATGAAACCCAAGTCTATTAGGGTACAGATCGTTGTTTTTGGTAACCTGTAATAAATATGAGCATGTCAGAGATCGATCAAACTAAACTCACAGTGGAAAAGAAAATATAATAGGATATAAATACTGACCAAGGCCACTACCTCGGAAGAGATTATATTCATTGGTCATCCAATTGCCTTGCCAATACCAAGCATGAATACGAAGACTTCTCTATCTACCGTTCCGTCTTGGTCCAATGACCCGTTCCTCTAAATCGATCTTGTGGTTTGTAATGAGGTGGGGGTCAAAACAACATTCTGGTAATTGAAAATTTGCATACTTTATCCATAACTCAAATTTATACCAATTGGTTTCCATTTAAATATTATGTCTTATTACTTACGGTTAATCCGTTTAGTTCATATGCGCATATGATATGTCTTCCTAACCTTCTCTAACGTATAATATATTGACATATGCCTATTGTGCATATGCTACCCAAAACCCAGCCACTTAATACTTCGTGAATATGGAGGAGGCAAACCCAAGGCCATTTAATGCCTCATTCCCTGAAGCGGGCCCTTCGCATCGTCAAAGTTAGTCTATCGGTCCTAGCTACAGAGACTGATGACTTCTATATACGGCTTTATAATATATAATTGTTGCATCTATTGCTAATAATGACTTAGTCATGTGATAGATAATATCCATACCACTTAATACCCTTTTTTAATGGAATTAGGAAAAATCTGACCATTTACACTTAATACTTTATTTAATGGAATTAGCCAGAATCTGACCATTTAATACCCGATTTAAGACAGGTCCCCAACATTTAATACCTAATCCAAGGAGGACTCCTCATTGGTATCTATTCAGCCGACACTGCACGGAAATCTCTTCGGCCACTTAATACTTCCTATTGAAGCGGACCTTTATGAGATATCCTTCTATAGTGTCTAACTGCTAACCCTAACCATATATAAGCGAAAGAGGCGAGCCCTTAAACAACCACTTAATACCTTCAATCTTCGAAGTAGGTCCTATATTTTAGGGCATATCCCTTCTTTCCATTGGTCCTATGGTTGGAGATGTCTCACATCAATAGTATGTGTACACAACTGCTGGTAGCCTCTGAGTGAAGGGCATACTTTTGTTGTGTAACTCACTGACTTCCCATCCCAACTTACTAAGTCCAATAATTATTCTAAGCTTTATTATTGGACAAAGCCCATAATCCCTATTTTCATATTTAAAGCTATAATTTATCCTAAGGATAATTATATTGCCTTATAATATTTAATTGCTACCTTGCATATTTTATTAATTTTTCCCATAAATGTCTCTTTTGTATATAATAAATGATTATTATCTTAACGGACGTTTCCACGTACATTTATTTGCTTATTCAAACCTTGCCATTGTTTCTTCCTTATCTTTTCCATGGTTAACCCACTAATTTTATTAATCACTCTCATTTCATCCATTCATAACTTATTTAAATTTTTGTACCTCCCAATTTGTTGCACATTTATTACCTATCCATTTTTTGAGCTATAATCCTTCCATCTTTATTTTCCAATTCTACCATTTATTACAAGATATATTCTAACATTCAAATTACATTTAATTTGAAAATTAAATGCATAATACACTACATTAATTATATTTTTATTTTGAATATTTTAGCACAGTTATATATGTTTTTAAATTTATTATTATGTTTCCAGTTATTAATCCTTTAACTATGATATATTTCATTCTAAATTTTAATCCATTGGAATCACCATTCCATAAAGGTTTCTCATTATAATCTTCCATAAATTAACCTAGATGAAGGGATTTGCTTAGTTTGAAATTACAAGGAATTATTTATTTCCATTTTGTTGAAATAGACAATATAAATTATGGAAAGGAAATTCATGCTTTACACATCTCTTTTCTCTTTCGATGTATATGTTGGTTCATAGGTTTTGATTGTTGACAAGACACAGCAATTCATGAATCTAAGACTACGACAACATCTGGACTCATCGACTCAATATATGGTTCGTATATATATAGAGTCTAGTTAGTGCTTTGTTAAAAATTTTCCTCAAGATTCATAACTCACAAATAAATCTTGCATTCATTTTTAAATTCAAATACACACACATATATTTCAGTGCACTGAAAAACAGTACTCAGTCGACTGACCAAGTGGTACCAGTCGACTAAGTCAGTGTAAATTTTTTATATATTACACGGACCAGTCGACTGAACACACCTGGTCAGTCGACTGAGTCTGTGCATGAGTTTTGTGCATCTTTTGAATTCAGTCTACTGACCAAACAAGTTTAATCGAATGAATCCCGCAACAGTCAAAAATACGAAAAGACACTTCCTTTGATCCAAGAGTTATCTTCTTTCAGGAGAGATGCATGCTTTAGCAATTGACAGATATCTATTACCAGAAGTTATAACTCTTCATACACTATAAAAACACTCAAGAATCATTGGTCAAATCACCTAATTTTCTACTCACTCTTGATTTAACGAACATTGCATTCTTGATTCTATTATTTACAAATCTCTATACAATCATTGCTTAGGATTCCATTTCCATATTCTTCAAGCAATACTAATCTTCCTATTCTTCATACACACACAATTATACACATCATTCCCGAGGAAAAGAATATAGGAAGGGTGTACTACAAGTGACAAATCCATGTTATTCAGAACACACAAAGTCATGTTAATCCAGTTTGTAAGAAAGTTCTATTCGGTTGCTCAGGCGGTCAAGTCTTATTCTGTTGCTCAGGCGGTCAAGTGCTGTTCAGTTGCTCAGGCGGTGTAATACATGTTCCTCCGGGTTAAGTGAGGGTTGCTAGCTTTAATTCCAAAAGGAGACCGGGAGTGGACGAAGAACGGGAGTTCGAACCAGTATAAAAATTCCTGCTGTCATTTTACTTAACTGCTATTATTTTCCGCACTAGTCCTTTATTATATTCTATATTACTTGATCCTATAGCACAGTCACTTTCAGTATATTTCTTATCAAATCAAACATTGCACTTTTTCTATAAAATTAAAATGTTAGACAAATCCATAGAGATTGAACAGATGGTACTTCCAATAAATTAAAATACAAAACTCACATTCTAAATAGAATCATAGTAAATCTAAATTACAGTAATATTTTTATAACCCAATTGTAGATCTGGAACAAATTCTACATCTTTATCCATACTCAACCTTTAATAACTTGGGGACTAATTTCCAGATTTGGATGTAAACAATAATCCTATTTATTTACAGCATATGCAGGCGGCAATTTATGTTCTTAATTTAGACCTACAACTCTTTAAAACTCCATTTAGTCATAAACATCAAGTAAAATTCCAATGTTATAAGTAAATTACATAATTTCCTACTCATCTTTAAAAGCTTTCCAAATCTCCATATCTGAATCTGATTCCTTGAATCAACTCCGTTTCCTTTCTAATCCAAAGAAATATGTATAAAAGTGTATACACATGCCATTAAAACTGCAAATATGAGAAGAGATTTGGAAAGAAGGGGAATATAGATTTGTAATATTGAAATTTACCTTTTTAATTTGCGCAGTGCTGATCCGTTCCTTCTCTTCTTCTACTTATTTTCTACTCTTCTCCAATTTGTATAAATAAAAATTATTTTAAAGTTAGGTTGAATAGTGGAGAAACGGAAATGGCAGAGCTTCGCTGTTCTAGATCATAAGATATGAGAAGCAAAGGGAGGGGTTAGGCCTGTATTTATAGGCTCTTGAATTAGTCGCGACCATTAGATTATAATTACTAAATCCTGGCCACTGACCAAGGTTTAAATCACAACTGAAATCCTTGACCGATCGACGGCTACTGGTCGACCGACCCATGGACCAGATCAACCAGTGGGTCCTGGTTAATTTATTATACATGTTAATGTTTTATTGTTTATTATTTCCATTCCGATTACTTTAAACGTTCGCGACTTCTTCGTTTGAACTCCGATCGTGAAACATCAGATATGAAAGTTGCTCAAAAAATTGCCATGAATGCGATGGAGTAAGTTTCGTGGCTGAATTCCACTATTTGGTCAAATTCCATTTTTGGAGCCTAATTAATAATTAAATTATTATCATAAATTTAGGAGGTGTTACATTCTTCTCTCTTCAAAGGATTTTGTCCATGAAATTACTCCAATGATTAAATCATGGGATAATTCAGTAACCACACTAAACTACCCAAAAAATTAGTATACAACCAATTTTTCAACCAAACGTGCACAATTTTATAGTGTATCTAAACATAGAAAACATGTATGCATAATGATTTGAAATCGGGCCCTCCAATATGAATGTATTCTTTTAAAAATATTCTTGAAAATAAGATGAAAACAACCTTTATATACTGGGAGTTCTATATGTATACCGGTTTTGAAATATCTTTTTTCACATAAAAATTCCATACCGCTACGAATAGAAGCATGGTTCAACCAATTTTTCATCCAATTCCAACCATCCAAAAATCTAACATGTCGAATTTTCGCTTCCTAAACGTTTATTCCTATGCCGGGAAAAGGAATTTAGGTGGAGAATTTTACATTGCTACCACTCTATTTGGTACCAATCTTGTTGTATTTTGGAAATTTCCTCGTTGCCCCAGATTTTCTTCAAATTTTTCCATGTACAATACGCATAAGGAAGCTTAATTTCAAGCCCTAAAGCAGAATTGAATCCAAAAGCAAATTTTCTTACATCATATACAAGGTATGAAAATACAAATTCTAAGGCTAAAATAGCCTTTCCCTTGTTCTCACGCGCGTTTTATTATAGCGTCCATCTTAATGCACCACTAAATTCATATTTATTAACCCATTTATCTTTTCAATGCTTATTATGTGGCATTATGAAACCAAAATTTTTTCTATAAAAATCTTTTTCACTTTTCTATCAAATTTGCACACGGTTTGGAAAAGTCAAACTTCCAAAACAATTAAGCACATTTTTCTATTAAAACATTTGGACAAAAACAACCAGAAATAATTTGGATGCCAAAATAATTTAAATACTAATTTTTTTGAATGCAATTTTTCAAAACATTCAACTTTTTCATTTAAATAAGTCAAGCTACATTTCAACGTAGTTGGAAATCAGGTATGAGTTAATGCAGATGTTCCATCCTAGCATTCACAATTAATTCAAGACCTTTGAGTTCGTTCTTTTATTTTAATATCTCGACTCATTAATCAATTTGTAAATTTTAGCTTTTTAAGGAACAAGAAAAATGACCCGTGATCTCACAATAATCTTTGCATGTCCTTCGTTCGCTAAAATTTATTATTTTATAAACATCCAGTCTTATATTGCATTTACCGTCGGTTAAGTGTCCTATTGAGATTTTCCATATATTATCTCTTCCCAAAATGCATATAAGAGCGGTCTACATATCCCGAAACAATAGTACAGTGAATAAATAGGAAATATCTCATGGAATACCATATGCATCTTTTATACATGAGACAACCAATGGTTGCAACCCAAACAAACTAAAGAAAAAAAGGGAAAATACTGGAAGGGAAAGTACAATATAACATTAATAAACCCACAATACTATCTACAAACTATGGGATGGTCCTGATCCTCTCAAGCCATTGCCACGACCTTGGAATAAACGTAGCATAGTGGCTATGCACCCAATCTCGCGGCTCTAGTCTATTGCTCAGCTTGAATCTCTCAAATCTCAACCTGAACCTGACAAATAGCAACTAGCTCGGGGCTTTGGTATCTTCCAACGCCCTGTCCTTATCTTGCCTCCTGTTGCGGCTGTTATCCTGCTATTGGTGGCTAGGGGATTCCCGTCTTTCTGAGAGATGCACTTTTGAATGTAGGAGGCACCTTCTTCTACACTAGCTCTCTAGAGTGGTTCACTCAGTATTGCTTAATGATAAGAGTGAAGAGATGACAATACAGAAAGTAGCTTCGGGGAGTACCAACTTTAGGACTAACATAGTTGCTTATAATAGCATGAGCCTAATTGACAGCCATACCACCCTTGATGGCGTAGGTGGCCTTTTGTACCAATGGATAAATCTTATCAAAGCTCCTTGTCCTGGAATGATGTTCTGTTGAACTATGCGAACAACAAGGCGGGCTATAGGTTGTAAATTGTCTGACCTCTAGACATCAATATCTCCAGAAAAGATCCATTGCAAAATCTTTGGATCGGTCATTTCCACATTATCTAAATCCTCTCCTTTCATGGCTATCCCCAAAATATCAACAAAATCGCCATTAGACAAATGAACCTCAAGTCCCTTCACTTTTGACTGGAGATTGCTAACTCCTTCATTAAAGTTGTATGTCAGATTCGCGTCAAATAGACGCATGCAATTCTGGTAGCATTCCCTCTAAGAAGTGTCGTGGCGAAGGATTGGTGCTAATCCTACTGTCGTGAATAATTCCTCAAGTCCAAAGGCTGTGAAATCTCCAAACTTGACTAGCCGTCCCTGAAGGAAGGTGAAATTCACTAAGGCCAAATAAACGAAGATTTTCTGGTCGCTTCGGTCAAGCCAAGTGATCCCTTGAGGGGTGAGACCTAGATGACATGAGGAAGAGCCGGAGATTCAAGGTGGTGCCATGGACCGAGCGACGGTCGAAGAGGTGATATTGGGTTTAGATTTGGAGAGGTGGCAAGACTAGATCGGGCACGTAAAAATTGGTACATGGTGAGAGAGAAAAGAGGCTCGGCTGTTGCTTGAGATGGAGGATTTGAGGAGCATCACCTAATGTGGAGGAGGGGGTAAAAGCAGCGGCTGATTGGGGGAGGAGATTGCTAGGTTCGGTGCTTAAGAGGAAAGTGGCGATGGAAAAAATGAGGCGGTTAGAGTTTGCACACGTCACATTCCAAGTTTGGGTCACGCCTTAAACCTATTAACTGGTGGACTACCTTATGATTACCCATCGATCGCTAGAAGTTGACTGGTCGCCGAATTTTGGGCGTAGGTTGAACCGGGACCCAATTCGGGCCGGGTGAATTAATAATAATAATTTTCACTATCATTTCGCGCCGTTTAATACGATCCTATATGATTCAAAAAATTCCTGTCCTCTTCATGATGGCGCCTTAGCTTATCGTCTAGCCTTCTGAACATATCCTCCAATATTTTGCAGTACTCCTAATTTATACTGCTACTGCCATCAACAACTCAAAGAACCCGAAATAGTCCAGCTACCATTCTCCGTATTATTTTTATACGGGAATCTTCCTCATATTTGCTGGTGGGTAATCCTACACTTCCTAACAACATACTCCAACCTAATTAAGTGTTATTTATATTTTATCCACCCCTCTTAAAGAGAATTTTTAAAAGCTTTACAATTCTTTAAACAAGAAAATTCATCGAGCAATTAATACGCCCGCTTTCACTTTGTTGCCAAAATGGAAAACTCCTTTTCACCCAATTTTTTTTAATCCAAAGTCAAACCCTTATTTAATATATTAAGAATTTCAATACTTTCTTTTTATACTAAAGCTTTTCAACATAACCAAAATAATTGGTGTATATTTTTCTTATAAAAGTAAATTTCGGTGCTCGCTTAGTTTCCAAACAATAGTTTCCAAATGGACCATTGGAAAAACATTATATATGTATCATTTATTTTTCATCTTTTGGAAAAACCATTTAAATATTTCAAGGTATTCTAACATGGTGTCGGATTAAGAAATGGGATTTTACTTCTCTTCAATAAAAACCTGGTTCGTCATCCTGAGGTGATTGATGAACATTCACTTGCGAGAACCTCCCTCCGAATGTTAGTAATATATAGATTCTTAATAGCCGCTTGTCTGGATAAAATGTGCATCTTCAATCGACAATCCATCGAAATCCATAACCACAAGGTAGCTAAGTCTCAGCAATCAATCAAACACCATCCAGCCTATGAGATCCTTTCATTTGTCAAGCTCATGCTCTTCAAAGTTAATGCCTTACGTACAGCCAATGCTTCATGGGGTAATCAGGGTAGGTGCATAATTTGAACTCTATAAAATTTTCCAACTCATTGTTGCCTCGCCCATCCTTACAGAATATGGTCACAATTTATTATGTGATCTGAATTTATAGAGCTCGATGTATATTTAGGTAGAAAAATAAAAATATGTACTCTCAATATATTATAATCCCTACGATCGATTAACCTAGTCTTTAATACCAAATGTAACAACCCACACCTTGATGGGCCTAAATTATTAAAAATGGAAACTCAAGTAAAATATGTTACGGATCGTTGGTTTTGGTAATCCGTAATAAACATGATCATGTCATAGATCGATCGAACTAAACTTACAACGGAAAAGAAAATATAATAGGATATAAATGCTGACTAAGGCCACTACCTCGGAATCAATAGTATTCCTTAGTTATCCAATTTCCTTGCCAGTACCGAGCATGAATAATAAGACTTCTTCATCAACCAATCCGTCTTGCTCCAATGACCTGTTCCTCTCAATCTATCATGTGGATTCTAACGAGGAGGGGGTCATAACAACGTTCTTGTGATAGGAAAATTGCATATTCTATCAATAACACAAACTCATACCGATCTCTTTCCATTTAAATGTTACGTATTATTACTTACGGTTAATCCGTTTAGTTCATTTGCACGTACGATATGTCTTCCTAACCTTCTCCAAGATATATTATATTGACACATGTCTATTTGTGCATATGCTACCTAAAACCCAGCTACTTAGTACTTTTTGAATAGGGAGGAGGCATACTAACGACCATTTAATACCTCATTCCCCGAAGCAGGCCCTTTGCATCGTCAACGTTGGTATATTTGTCTTAGCTATAGAGACCGATGACTTCTATATATGGATTTATAATATAAAATTGCCCAATCTATCGCTAATAATGTCTTAGCCATGTTAGAGATAGCACCATAGCTACTTAATACCTTTTTAATGGACTTAGGCATAATCTGACCATTTAACACACCTTATATAAGACAGTTACTCATCATTTAATACCTAATCCATGACGGACTCCTCATCAGTACCTATCTAGCTGGCATTGCATAGAAATCTTTTTGGCCACTTAATACTTTCCGTTGAAGCAGACTTTTATGAAATATCCTTTTACTATGCCTAACCGCTGACCCTGACCATTTAATACTTCAAATAAGGGAAAGAGGCGGGCCCTCAAACAACCACTTAATATCTTCAATTGCTGAAGCAGGTCCTATATTTTAGGGCATGTCCCTTTTTCCCATGGGTCCTATGGTTGGAGATATCTCACATCAGTAGTAAGTATACATAACTGCTGATAGCCTCTGAGTGAAGGGCAAACTTCTGTTGTGAAACTCTACTAACCTCACATCCCAACCTACTAAGTCTAATTAATTATTCTAAGCTTTATTATTAGACAAAGCCCACTAATCTCCATTTGCATATTTAAGGTTATAATTAATTCTAATGATAATTATATTGCCTTATAATGTTTAATTGCTACCTAGCATGTTTTATTTATTTCCCCCCTAGGTGTGCCTTTTGTCCATAATAAATTATTATTATCTTAACGGACGTTTCCACGGACATTTATTTTCTTATTCAATGCCATTATTTCTACCTTATCTTTTCCATGGTTAGCCTACCAATTTTATTAATCAGTCCCAATTCATCCATTTATAACTTATTTAAACTATCGTAATTCCCAATTTGTTGCACATTTATTGCCTATTCATTTTTTGAGCTACAATCCATCCATCTTTATTTTCCAATTCTAACATTTATTACACGATCTATTCTAATGCTCAATTACATTTAATGTGAACATTAAATGCATAATATGCTATATTAATTAAAATTTTATTTTTAATGTTTTAGTGCAGTTATATATGTTTATAAATTTATTATTATGTTTCCAATTATTAATCCTTTAACTAGGATATATTTCATTCTATATTTTAATCTGTTAGAATCACCCTTCCAAAATGTTTTCCATTATAATTTTACATAAATTAATCTAAATTAAGAGATTTGCTTAGTTTGAAATTACAAGGAATTATTTATTTCCTTTTTATTGAAATAGACAGTGTAAACTACGGAAATGAAATTTATGCTTTACACATATCTTTCCTCTTTCAATGTATATTCCTTTTCAAATCAAACATTGCACTTTTTCTATAAAATAGGATATTAGACAAATCAATAGAGATTAATGGATAGTACTTTAACAAATTAAAATACAAAACCCACACTCTGAATAGAATCAGAGTAAATATAAATTACACTAATATTTTTACAAACCAACTGTAGATCTGGAACAAATTCTACATCTTTATCCTTATTCAACCTTTAATAACTTGGGGACTGATTTCCAACTCTGTGTGTAAACAATATACCTATTTATTTACAGGACATGTAGGCGGTATTTTCTACACTTAATTCAGCCTACAACTCTTTAGATCTTCATTTAGGCATAAACTTCAAATAAAATTCCAACGAAATAAATTCCAATGTTATAAGTAAATTACATAATTTCCCACCTAGCTTTAAAAGCTTTCCAAATCTCTAGATATGAATCTGATTCCTCGAATCAACTCCATTTCCGTTCTAATCCCAAGTAATATGTATAAAAGTTTATACACATAACATTAAAATTACAGATCCGAGAAGAGATTTGGGAAGAAGTGAAATATAGATTTGTAATATTGAAATTTACCTTTTTAGTTTGTGCAATGTTGATCCGCTCCTTCTCTTCTTTTATTTATTTTTTACTTTTCCCCAGTTTGTATAAACACAAACTATTTTATGGTCTGGAGGAATAGTGGAGAAGAACTGGCAGACCTTTACTACCCTAAATCAGAAAATATGAGAAGAGAAGAGAGGGGTTAGGCCCATATTTATAGGCTCTTGAAACAGTCGTGACAGTTAGATTATAAATATTAAATCCGGGCAGTTGGCTGAAGTTCAGATTATAGTTGAAATCCCTCGACCGGTCCCCCACACCCCTATAAGCGATCGACCGCTACTGGTCAACCAGCCCATTGAGGGGGTCGACTAGTGGGTCTCGTTTGATTTATTATATATGTTAATGTTTTATTGTTTAATTATTTCTGTTTTGATTTCATTAAATGCTCGTAACTTCTTCATTTGAACTCCGATCGCGAATCTCCAAATATGAAAGTTGCTTAGAAAATCTGCAAGTTTTGTGGCCGAATTTTACAGTTTGCTCAAATTCCATTTTTGGAGCCTAATTAATAACTAAATTATTATCATAAATTTATGGATGTTACACGATAGTTTAAGTTTGAAATTGAAGATTGATGTTAAGTACATGAAGAATTATTTCCGTATATGAAATCAGTCAACTATGAAATTAAATGGTCATATACTTGGCGCTAAAAGCCGATGAGTAGATTGATCCTCTATCTGTGAGATCTAGAATCAAGATGTTTCAAATAAGGCAAGGCCAGGTGCAACCTGTGCCCGGACTTACCTGGTTTCGTTTTCGGGCGAGGGATAAAGTAATTCAAAATATCGAAAATGTGACAAGTATAGAAGATTCGATTTCTACAGATGATCTTTATAATTTAAGGTGGTATGGAAAGTATTCTTTTCATACATAACACCATAAGGTAAGGAAACTCGTCTCTATCTGTGAGAGTTTAAGAATGTACATCACGGCAAGGATAGTATGCTAACTTGTTTGACTACATTGTTAATCGAGGGATGGTACAAGTTTGAAATCAGAAAGTGGTGGTAAGTATATTTGGTGTAATTTCCATACGAATCCATTTACTTACACCAAAAGGAAAGTAGTTTTAATTAATTAAAGGATTAATTCAGAGGCTTAGTGGTTGCTTATGTGCTTAATCATGCTAGGTTTACATATAAGATTAAATCTCTAATTTAGATTGTTTGCTTATTTGATAGTTAGGTAACCGACTATCAAATCTAGGTCAGTTTTGAAACTATTGTTTGTTGGTTCGGAGAGACTAGGATTGGATAAACATGAGTTATCCAAAAACCACTTCAAAACTAGCATAGGTGTTTGAATTAGGAACATCTTGAAGATAATGGAAATCGAAGATGGAATGGGCTACATGCTGCTAATCTTGAGGGTGATTCCAAAAGGGATGTAGTACGTAGAAGTAGTGCCTTCAGTTTGTTCATATCTTGAACATTGTATGGATGAATGCTAGCATTGCATTGTTGCCTGAAGGGCAGTGTTAGCATTCAATGTGGGATTCTCTAAAAAGGTAAAACATAGCCTCACACCCAGTAATGAATAAATCATAGGATATGCTTCAGGGATATGTAGTTCGCTACCATTATGGTATAGTCATTACCTGTATCTAGATTGATATTTATGTGTTATGGCAATGGGAACAGTTTGTCAATTTATCTACCAGGATGATGACATATTTGGTACTATCCAAGAATAGGAGGTTGGACCTAATTTGCGGGGAGTTAGCTAAGGCTCTCGTTACATTTTTCTACAGGTGTACTATGGCAGGCGGTACCCTATTAGCTTTGTCATTGTATGGAATCCTTTTTCCAATACGTTCCTTACGGACTTAGTTATATAACAAATATGCTAGAATGTGAGATGCAAGCATTCCTGTAACCCTGAAATTAACCCATTATAATTAATTTGTTAATTAATGAAATGATAAAATAACTTTATGAAATTATCAGAATTGAGCCACGGAGTTACACTATTGTGTTCGTGGTAATTTTATGGTAAATTTCCATATATAGAACGTTAGAATTCGAGCTAATATGAGCAAGATACGAGACGAACAAGAAATCGAATATATATATATATATATATATATATATATATATATTGGGCTAGGTGGACCAAGAGGTCGACCTAACCACGCCCTAGGTCGACCAGCCGGTCGACCTAGAAGGAAGGGCGGTCGATCGCCCGATCGACCCGCCGTGGGTAATGAACGAAGGAAGTTCCTGTAACGTTCGTGGCAAATTTTATACATCATTTTCATTCTTTCAGCTCATCTGGTCCCTTCGTGCTTCCATCCGATGGCTCCTATTCAGCCTATGAGGTGGTTGCATCCTATTTAATCCCCAAATCTAACGGTCTGAGATCCACTTCTACCCCTATAAATAAGACCCTAGGCCTAACTTTTTTTCTCATTCTAGATTTTCTCCGCTTGGGTTCACCTTTTCAGAAAGGACCTTAAAAGGAATAATTTTCCAAGGAGAGAATCTTTTTAATAAAAATATTTTAATACCCTCAAGTGGATCCGGGAAGACCAAAAGGGAAGAGCTTAGGACCACAGGTGAGTGATTGTAATTATTTTAGATTTCTTTAAGTAATTTCAAATAATAGGGTTTCCAATAGTTGTAGTTTTACTATGATTTTTGGAATAACCTTTTTAGTAGTTTATTTACAGTTTTTAGAATTATTTTTATTCTATTTCTTTTAGCTATTCATTTTTGTTAATTTTAGTTTATTTCTGTTAATTATAGCTTTTCCATTTATTTACTGTTTATTTACAGTATTTTAATTTATTTACTGTTATTTATGCGTTATTTACATCTTTTTCCTACGCTTTGGATTTTCTTCTATTTTCAGTTTCTTTTATTTCTCCTTCTTCTTCGCGTATGGATTAGAATAGATTAAACGTGAATATGGATTAAAATTATAAGAATACTGAAATAACAGAAGATAAGATGTAAATTGTAAAGACTGTAATAAAAATGGAATTAAGACTGAAATTGAGCCTAATTATGATATTGATGTTAGAATTGGACTAATTAAAGATAATTGGCCTAGTTATGACTTAGAATTATAACTAACAAAGAGTATAAGATGAAAGGAGTTTTTTTACACTTAGACCTTAGGTTAAGTAATAAGCATGATTATAACGTAGGTTATAATAATAAATAGAACAGAGTGAGGCTTATTTTAAGACTTAGGATAAATTAATAAGCACGGGTAGTAAGAACAAAAGTAAAGACTTATTTAAATAATTTATCTAATTTAATAAGAAAAGAATTAAAGTCAGACCTATACCAAATAACATTACCCTATTTCTATGGACACGGTGTTTCACATAATCCTGAAGTGAGACGACGGGCATGCTTATGTTAATAACGGTAGTAAATGGTCAATAAGTAGAAGTCCAAATCATGGAGATTTGGGTAAGGGGCGCAACTAAATATTGTTTGGATGATGGGCCAGTACCAACAGCATTTCCCCTATTATTTCTATGGACTCGATGTTTCACATAACCCTGAAATGAAACGAGGTGTCTCACAATACCCTGAAGTGAGACGAGGTGTTTCACATAACCCTGTAGTGAAACAAGGTGTCTCACATAACTCTGAAGTGAAACGAGGTGTCTCACATAATCCTGAAGTGAGACGAGGGGCACGCTTATGCTGGAGCTTAAGGTAATAAGAAGACCCAATAGGTGGAACAACATGTAACATGAGCATGGTGGCGGTTACGCGTGCGACTGCCATTCGGGTGCTCAGTAATCATTATGAGTTCCAAGCGCTTAATGTGTACCTTTCGTAGGCACCAATGTCTACTGCGCATGGAACTTTAGTGTCCGGTCCACAGTAGATTATGTGAAGTAGCAGGCCGATCAAAGGGTAGTATTAGGAATTCAGCCTAATCTAAGCAGCTATCAAAAACAAGTGCAAACAATCAAAGTTAATCAATTATGTTGATCTAGTTAATTCGTATTTATTTCCAGCTTATTCCTTCTCTCTATTTCCTTTGTTTCCTTTTATATACTAGAACTGTTGTAAAGTCTATTACTTTTACTTTGCTTAAAGATTCTAGTAATTACTATCATTCACCAGACTTTTAGCCTGACCCTCTCCTCCATTTTCCCCTTTCCCCCCATAGGCAATTAGGGGCAAGGACGGTAGACTGCAGTTGCTTGGAGATTTCTTTGGAGGAGATCCTATCATGTATTTCTTTTCTTCATTTTCAGTTTTTAGTTCTTTTTGTTGAGCTGGCATTTTGCGAGGGATGTATTGTACTCTGATATTATTGATACTATGGATTTTATTTCACAACACACATAAGGTTATTTTGACATTTGATGTATTTGGTATTTGGCGACTTATTTGATTTATAAAGTAATTCTGAGGTTTTGTTCTAAATAAATTATTATTATTTTAATTGTTTCCACTGTTTATATATTTTTGTCTTGCGAATCTTAGTCTCTGCTAGTTTTAGTCATACCTACAACGCAACACGCCTTTTAGTGTGGTCTTTTGGGTATATTAAGGCGTGTAGGGTGTTATAATTCCAGCTATGTTAAATATTTATTTTACGCCCTAGATGTTATTATAATAACACAAGATTTTCTAATAGAAATAATTTGATTATCGTAAGGTAAAAACCTATCCGTGTTTATTTGCGGCGTGGTCTTACAAGATACATTTATTTTTGAAGGGTTTTATAGATGTAAAATCCATATAATTTGAGTTTCTCATACTGGTTTCCTAGACTGATCCGGGTGTTATTTTCTTATAATACTCAAGTCAGACCCGAGTATTTTCCCAGATTTAACAAAGACGCTCGGAGCTTTAGGAAATGAGCTAAATACCTCCAAGACCCGACATATTTTATTTTTCGCTGTATTTCTTGTTTTGTGTTTATCAGTAATTGTAAGGATAAACTATTATAACTATCCAGGCCGATGATAGGTTAGCTACTCTAATTTGTTGTATGTATATTAAAGTTTTATTTTGTAAGGATAATTTTGATATTATATATTACTCGTCATGATTTGAGATTTTGTTTTGTCTTTTCTTATCTTTCATCCCAATAATCTATCTTTCCGGCACTTGCATGCTCGACACACATGAATATCGTGGATGTATTAGTGTCGACTTTTGGGGATTGAAAAGGCGGTTGTCATGATTTGTAGGTAATAGCCAAAGTGTCTTGAAGTCAGTGGGTGCGATATCGAGTTAATGGATTTTTCGAATATGATCTAAGAAATGATATGAAAGTATAATTCTATAAGCATCAAAATTGAAAAAGTATTTTTATAGAAATATCGAATAGTTTGATTTTTAGTCAAAATGTAAAGGAAGCGTGTGTCCATAAGATAGAACATTAAAGGGACCTAGATATTTCAAGAATTATACCTAAACAACATGCTACTGATTGTTAACGATGTACTTATGTTAAAATCAATAATAGTCTCGTTGCTTAATACTCGACGTTGGATCTTTAAATTATATCTTTTATAATAAGTATAAAGGATGTTGGGAATGTCCCAAATGATATGTAAAGACACCATATTAAAATGTTTTAAGTGGAACATGTAAGATGGATTCCTTATGTATTGAAAATTGGAATTATCATATATATTGCATTGTCTATGTTGGAATTGGGCCAGCACACAGCGAGGTAAATGGGTAAATTTCAAAATTATCTTCCATCGGGATCTTTATTGGGCCTATGTAGTCTAAATTTATTTAAAACTTTTCTAAATTTTCTTTTAATAAAATCAATATTTTATATAAATTTATAAATAAAGTTTATTTATTTTAGCATATAATTTGAATTATAGTACACACACACACACATATATCTATATGTGCGTACCATATACTCATATGTTCATGTGTGCACGTGCAACAAAATAATGTGTGCATGGTTTGACATGCCCATGTGCAGAAGTTGGAATTTATACCGCAATAGACATGTTAGCCCTTCCTGTATCCAGTTCGCTGTCTAAATGTGTATATGTTTCCATCATAAAAATATATGTATAAATAGATAAATAACATAAATATAAATTTATATATACAGATATTAAATGTTAGTTATAAACAATTTATATATAAAAACTTATAAAATTTATATTTATATATATGTATATAAATATTTATATATAAAATAATTAAATCAATAAATCAATTAAATATTAGTGTCTATAATTAATTTTAACATATACATATGTGTATATGATATATGTGAAACCATAAATAATTTATAAAGATAATAATTTTACTTTTCTTTAAATTAATTTATATAATACATATTAATATGTATTAAATATAAATAAATCAATAAATATGTATTGATATAAATAAAAAACTTAAATATTTTTTTAGTTATATTTTTGTAAATTTTTTGCAATTGGCCAAAACATATATATATATATATATATATATATATTTCTTTTAATTTAGTTTTGGTTTTAGATTTTAAAATTAAAAATTCAGGTAAAATTAAAACAATAATTATAAAAATATTATTTTTGAAAGTATTATGTATAATGTATGTTATGTTATATTTTTATACAAATTTTATTATTTTTAACACAAACACACACAAATGTTTTAAATTACATAAACAATTTCAGGTTAAATATCACACCTCACCTCTATACTCATACCAGTAAAGTAATATTATTTGATAATATAGAGAATGAAATGATATTGGGCTATCACACGTGAATATTTCCTTTAGCTAGCACTGGTACGTATTTCAAAATTTTAATACAATACTCATTTATACGTATACAGTATCAGCACAATGCAATAAATACGCGTGTTTCTAGGATAGAACAATACACAATATAAAATAAATCTTAGAGAACACAAAGTCATCATGTAGCGATAACATATAATAATAAATATATATGTGTTTGACTAGGATGTAAAACAGATCAAACACCCACTATATCAAAAACAAAACAATGTATAATTCCAACACATACATCTCAACATCGTCAATATACATAAGGCTACAAAAATAGATAATAGTATAATAATCAACTAATAAACTAGCCTCCATCTATGCCCAACAATCACAATCTGGTCTCTTCATCCCTGAACTTGTAATGTCCGTCTCAGACTAACCCGAGTATTATATGAATAACACATGAGTCAGACTATGTATAGAATGTGGATAATAATATTAAATATTATCTAGCATGGTATAAACAAGTATAACACAAGATACACATGTATATATCAACTGTAAACAAATCTCAAAATCATGCACAAAAAAGGTAGCCCTGCTTTAAATAAAGTCGATCAACACATCAAACGGGCGTACAATCAACTGGGTGAAACAATCAAATATCCAATCATCATCTAACACACCCATAACACCAAAAGGGAATCAACCATCAAATATCACAAGTGATATGCTATAAGTATTGTATTGTATCTATATATCTCAAGTCGCATAATCCAATTAGGGGCATCACTGCACACATCACACTTTAGTGGGTAAAGAGGTCCACGCCACTGAATATATGTCTGGAAAGGATATCTAAATAATATAGTGTAATCATATAATCTCACATATTCCAGTTGCGATCTACACAACACAACATGATCCAGAGGACAACACATAGCAATTATAGTGCACAACACATCAACAGTCATAGTTTTTCTCAGTCATCTTGACAGTACATCCATATATACTATATGGTCACGAGCCTACGTCCCAATGGTAACAGACTATTTGGCTAGTGTGGCATCAGGACATATCATCACATAATCTAGATATCAGCACACAACACATATAATAAGCTGATGCCACAGAGGCGCGACCCCACGATCAGCCAACTAGGATGGATTCTAGTCTATCTGGGTAAACAACACACAACATAGATTGGCACACAACGAACCCTTCCTCTAGACATTAACCAGTAAAATAAGTCTCAATCGCTTATAGAAAGTAATCGAACAAATTTCACACAGGCGTCCATACCACTTGGTGTTACTCGCTCATTTGCTCAATGCTCATAAACTACACTTTTTACCCACAATAATATCACATACCATAAGTCAAAAGAGTAACCAGAATAATATTACCGAATGTCCCATACCAGACTATGTTATTAATCCGTTTACTCAAAATTCTCACCATACCGAACTTCACACAATGATATTATATACCAAGACTCAATAGAGCAACCGAAATAATACTGAATGTCTCATACCAGACGATGTTATTTATCCGTTTACTCAACTTCCCAACAATCTAAAATTTCACACAATATTATTTTATGCAACAAGTCCAAAGAATAACCAAAGAAATATTACTGAATGTCCCATTCCAGATGGTACTATAACTCCGTTTATTCTAGTTCCTCGTAACATAGAATATAAAATAATCAAAACACCCAATACTACTATTTACTGATTTGGAAAGAGTTTTAAAATATACTTTTCCTATAATATTTGATATAATTTCATATACCGATATTCAAGTCCAAAAAAATTAAATTATAAAATTCTCATTCTTTTCTCAAAATTCGAATAAAATAATTATTCACAAATCTCCTATTTAATTAGAAGGAAATGCATAAAATAAACTTCATTCAATTCCAAATTTCTTAAAACCCCTTTAAAGAAATGGTTCATACATTTCAAAGTTTTTCCCCATTAATTGAAAATAATAATAATATCAAATACGTTTTATAATTCATGATTTCATTTGAACAATGAATTGAATAATTCTACTTTATATAACATATTCTCAAAATAATTCAATGATCTAACATAATAATTTATTACTTCCAAAATTTCACATATATAACAAATCTTGATAATTTCCACTTGAAAAATAAATTACATTCAACTTACTATTAATTCAAAATATTATTTACAAACTTCCAAATTTATCAAATTCAAATAAAAATACAAACTCTCTTTAAAAAATATAAATTTCAAATATCATTTCATAACCATCCTTTGAATATTTTTATGATAAATAAATTAAAATAAAAACATAAATGTTCTAGAAATTAACTTATTTAATAAAATCCCAAAACCCGTCATTTATCAAATAATTTCTATTCACAAAATCCTTAAAATTATTCTAGTTTTATATTTTTTCAAAATCATTCAACTTTTAAATTTTCATCAACCGCCAATATCCTCAAAATTAATTAAGAAAATTATTCTTAAATTCACTATTTATTTTCAAAATAATTTATTTATATCAGAATCTTCCATTTTAATTTCATACCAACTAATTACTAGTGTCATCTTACCACAACAACAATCAATCAAAGATAAGCAATTCTATTTCACCTAATTGAACCCATACCAACAAACAACACATCGCCAAACAATCAACGAATTCATAGAAAATAGAATAATAGTGGTGAGTTATTAAAATAACTCACCCAAGCAATGCCAATAAACCCAATCAACAATTTATTGCCATAGCACAACTCAAGCAATTTCAGTCAAACACCAAAATGCAAAGTAATAGACAATACTTATGAGTAAAAGAATTTACTCACCAAACTCCCAAGAAAAATCTATAATTTGTGCTTTATTGCTCCAACTCCGCACTCTTCCCCTTCACTTTCACAAAGTAGCCGCCATCACCCGCAATCACACAACATGTTATCGTTGACTGCACGCCTACCACCAAACTCCAACCCAACATGTTGTACCTGGGCCAAAACCGCGACACCAACGCATGCAACTCCAGCTTTGATGCAATCACCTTCGAGGACTACAGCTTCTGATGCTACCTTCCGTCGATAATTGGAGAATGCGGTTCCTTACAGTCAGCCATAGTCACCAGCAACCTCGCCAAAAAATCATGCGTCATCTCCTAGAATAAGCAGTCAAGGTCGCTGTTCTTCAACATCGTGGCACCTTATTGCGACCCCAGCCAAGCATCCAGCCCTTCCCCTTCGTCACGATCATTAATGTTATGCCCAAGCATCTTCGTGCGCAATTTTTTTTAAATATAGTCACAATTTTTTTAATTTGGGAAGATAGGGCAAATTCAGTGTACAGCAAACTAGTAAAAGCGGGTTTGGGTTTTGGAATAGGAAAAGGAATTTTCTAATAAAATAGAGAAAATGATAGGCTTAAATGGGTTTGGGCGTGTTGATTTTGGGCTAGATGTAATTACTTAACGTTTCTTTTCTTTTCACCTAATAACTTCTTTATTTGTTTACAAATAAATTTAGATTCAATATAAATTAATTTACACCTCATTCTACAAATTATATCTTGATAATTAAACATATTTATTCAATTCAATGTTTGCTTATTTATAATTAATTATTCAATCTTCCAACGTAATGTAAATCTATTTTTCAACTATTTCAATCACATAAAAATTATTTACACTTTAAAGGTATTTTATATTCAATTAAAATAATTTATTCAATCTTAGTATATTATTTGAAAGGAATTTATTAAGTTAATTCAATTTATTAAAATAAAATATTTTGTTAAATATACTTCAAATAAATAAGAATTTATTTTCGAAACAATAATTATCAAAAATCAGATGTTAACAAGAAATCTTGTCAGCATCCCAAAGTGAATTTAGAAGAGTGAATGACACCTTTGAAACTACCTTTCGAATTGGTTGAAGTAACTTAAGACTCCTTCCAAACTACCTTTCGAATAGGTTGAGGTAATCTAAGGTTGTGACGTAATGGGATCTAAGGGGTTTTGATTGAGTCGAAACGATCCTACTCTTTCGAAAGGTATCCCTTCGATATGCGTTGATGCATGTATTCCATTGCTGTAATCATATATAAGCAGTGAATCAGAATCTATGTATTCAGAAGTACCATGTATTTGCTTTATTGATAATTTTCACAAATACAAGGGTTTAAGTATTGCAAGAAAGTGATATCCCCAATTTGATTTAGGAGTTAGGGTTTACAAACTCCAGAGGAGAATAAGTATTGAATGAATGAATTCGAATCCAACAATACCCCTTGGGTCTAATTTATAGGCACAGGTTGGACCCTTTCACATCAATCCTTTCGTCTTAGTCGATAAGGTGCCTTGATGACCTTTCACTACCGTTGAATTCAGAGAAACTCTTTAACATTCCTTTCGAATGGGACCTGGGTGCTTTCGACTCCATCGGAAGGTATAGTAGCGACTCTTATCTTGTTGTTGAAGTGTTGGATAAGCATGAAAGGATCTTCAAACGTATTCGAAAGGTACACATCCAATGCTTGTAAAAGGCGATGAAGCTTTCTTTGTTAAAGCTTTCGAAACACTTAAATCTTCCTTCCATCATTAGGTATCAAACCGGTTTGCACTCCACTTATATGCATTTTTGGTGGCTTTCGACATTATCGAAAGGGTATTTCCTTGGTTTCGAAAGGGTTGTAGCCTAATAGAAGGCTTCCTGGACTTCTTCATTGTTGTGAAGATCTGGCACCAAAATGATATGTTGCTATTTGAATGAATGAGGAAGGGCATTTGGATGGTTTTGAAAGAATTTAATGGTGGTGGATGGATCATTGCAAAAGATCAATTATAATAGAAGAGGCTTCTTGGTGGTTAGAAAATGGTAGCGGAAGGTAGCTTTCGAAAGTAACCCCCTTGATTGATGTGGAACCTTTCTTTTGATGCCTTCGAAAGGTATTTTTAACACTTGCGAAACCCCTTAATGCATGCGGAACCGTCTATTTCGAAAGGGTTCAACTGAAGCGGAAGGGTAGCTTTGTCCACTTTCGACCTCTTTGGAAGCCTATAGTTCATCTATCATTTGTAGAAGCATCCCTTCAACTCTTTCGAAAGGTCTTGCTATCGCCATCGTTATTCAAGAAGCCTTCTTTCGTATTCTTTTAGACTTCAATATGGTTGAAGTGATTTTTGATGATAACATCAAATTTGAATATTTTTATTTTATTGAAATTTATTTATTTACGTCATATTTTTATTTATTATAGGAAGACGTCATACACAAATTCGTACCCTGAACTATCATTGTACCTACAATCTTTTATCAAACTTAAACTACTCAATCCTCTATGTGGCTCTACACTCTAACTCATCTTACCATATGCTACTATTTCGAATAGAGACAATTAAAGACTTTCTATTTTTCATATACGATAATTTTTTTATGAATTTTTTTAAAGTTCGGATTTTTGGAAAACTTCAGTAGTCTCCTTTGTATGTAGAGCGTTCCTAAAAATCAAAACACAATATATCACAACAAATATACATCTCAATCAATGTGACATCCCGAAACATGGAGAAAATAATATAATATCACATATATATATTGATATATCGTAAAAACGTACCTTTTATTTATAATTTAAGCAAGTTTCCTTATTAAACTGCGAGCAACGGCGAGCTAAAGCTGTTATTTAGTCCCACTAAGCCTTTCCGAGCACCTATGCTTAACTCAACTTCGAACATTAGTTGCAAATGGTAAACTATAATAAGCATACATGAGATTTATAAATATGCAACATGCAATTTTAATTTAAGCCACATCTCGACAAAATTTTAAAGGACCAAATCAACAATTTAGACAATGGTTTCAAAAGTAGGTTTCATATATGCAAAAAATCTTTCCAAGGTAACTTTCAGATCATCAAAATGTCAAGTACGTCATGAATTATGGAATGTTTTCTATACGAAAATAAACTGAAAATGTATTACAAATGCTGGCCCACCTTTCTAGTTCGCATTTTTAGCTTAGAAAACGATAAAATTTTGTGAAACGCTTAAAAAAAATTTGTTGCTTATGTCTTAAATTTTTGGAATAGGCAAGGTCATCGAAATCGGATAAAATGTTCAAAAGTTATGGCTAAATCACTTAGGCACAAAATACAAAAAATAAATACGAACCAGAATTTTAATCCAACTTCCCCCATTTTAAACACTGCTAAATTTCAAATTTTCAAAAAGTAAGACAAAAGTTATTCCATATTGGAATATATTTCCAACGAAAAAAGATTCGTCAAAATCGGACAACAAAATCATAAGCTATGACCGAACGAATTTAACATTTTTACAAAGGATTTTCAATTTCGAGACAGCAATGAACTTCGTTCTAAATCCATATTTTAACCTTTGTAAACAATGAGATTTTTCATTACACTTAAAATAAAATTTGTTCAACAAAGGTAAAAAGCTTTCTAACGAATTTAAAATCGTCGGAAATGGATCTACGGTTGAGAATTATGTTGTAAACAAACCATGGTTTTAGCACAAAATTTCTATGTTAGCTCAAAATCTTTCATTTATTTAAAACAACCTTTTACCAAATCTAATTATTTTTTCTAAATTTGATATTTAAAATCTTAAAACTCATTGTTTATTTGGTGTTCGTTGCAAATGCTTCTTATGAAAAATATATATTTTTTTTTTCAAAAAACAAGATAATATTTTTGTGTAAACATTTGTTTTCAAAAGCATCCACAGATATCCTAAAATTCTTTTATCTAGAACTTTTCCTGAAATTTTTTATTTCAAAATTTCAATTTTTTATCAATTTTTTTTCCACATCTATTATTTCATATTTGAAATGCTTACCATTTTTAAATTTACTTTATCGATACTTATATAAAATATCTTTTTCTTGTTTTGTAACAACCCAAGTTTTTTGTAAATTTTAATTTTTGACAAAATGACGATTTAATCTAGTTGACAATTGATATTGAGTTTTAAATCGTATTTAAAAGTCTTTAATAAAAGTGTTAATCGCTATTTGGAATATTTCTTTTTAAAACAAATGTTAAACGAGCTTTAGAAATTTGTGAAGTGTCGTTTGGGTTTAAACAATAATCTCGGCCCATGATCTTTTGTTTTGAAACCGTGATTTCACTCAACACCCAAACAACCCATATCCTTTCCCCTTTTTCATTCAATTGCATACAACCCGATTCAATTTTCTTTTGCTTGTGAAATAATGGCGGCTGAGAAAAACTTCTCTCGTTCGATCTGGAAAGATTAGGGCTTTTGTCTTGTTCGTTCTTTCGATGCTTGCTAGGGCTTTCGTTCGCTCTGATCTTCGGGCTTTGTATGTCGAAGCATGCGATGGTTTCGATTGGATGATTTTCGATGTCGCCTGTCTCGATCGAAGTTCTGCTCTTCGAATTCGCTCGTCTCTGTGATGCTTGGCCGCTCCCATGGGGTCGTTCTCGTCGCCGCTTCGAAGCAAGGTGAGTTAAACTCACATCTAATTCGAACTGTTACATGATTATCTTGACTTCGTTCGTATGTTCGATTTTCGTGACTTGGGATTTAAGTGATTTAGTAATTGATGGTTCGCTTGATTTGGGTTTGAACCCCTTGTTTTCGTTCGTATATGATTTTTGAATTGTGATGGTTTGGGTTTCTCGACTTGTTCGACTTCGTCCCAGGTTGTTGTTTTTGCTCTGCCTGTGATCTTCGTCTCTGGCCATCTGTTTCATTACTTGAGCCTGTTTCACTTACTTCACCATTACTTGGTGTTGTCTGCATTTCACTTGACATTTTTTACCAGTCATCTGTGAATTTGGCACTATCTACATTCACTTTTGTAGCAGAAGTCCTGTGTTCAGTTGTCCATGAGCCTTGTGCTCGAGCTTACTGTATTGTGTTGTCTGATTCACTGCATTTGATCAGATGCCCGAGTCTTTTTCTTTCTGTATATGGTCTTGTTGACATGTTGATTTGCACTTCATGTTAGCACTGGTTAGTCTTGACTTCCTTCTGGTAGTCGCTGTATTGAGTTGCGCCTGTGCTTTGATTTAATTGCAGATCTCCTTTGTCCTTGCTTATGCTTTGAATTCATATTTACGTCCATGGTGATTTGTGGGCTACATTAACTTGTTTAGTCCTTTATGCCTATTACTTTGAAATGTATACACACACATAAGTTTCGAATTTTATAAGCTATAGTATACTGCTTGGATTCGAAATTTTTGCACAGTAGTATATATAGAATGTTTAGTCATTTTTCGTCAAATTTATAAAGAATGTGCTGTCTATAATTTTTATATTGACTTGTTGTATTGAGAGAGAAAAATGATCACATACCTGTGCCTTGTTTGATTTCATGCATCCTTATAATGTTCTTCCAATTAGTTCACCCATTTTTCTTGTAGTTATAGTTCTTTACATGCTAAAGGACACATGTCCATGTCACCTTGTTTAGCTGCTTTAAATTATCAAGTCCCTACCCTTATGTGACATTGTACACATTTAGATGGACCTATATGCAAATTTTTCCTTAGTGAATAGTAGCATATACTCCTTACCTGGTTGCCTTGAAGTTGCACACGTCCCTGTGCCTTTTCCTTGGAAGTGGTTCATGTAAGCCTTCACATTGAAGGTATAGTCACGTATGCATGCCTGTTTGCATTTAATTTGCACTTCTGCCTTTTTGTTCCATGTTGCTTCTATAGATACATTGTCTTGGTTCCTATGATGCTCTCAAATGCTTCAAGTTTCTGGGATTTTGAAATCTCACTTTGATGATTGAGTTTTGTGTCATTTACCCGTTTGAAAATGTTATCTGTGTTTGGTCGAGACTTAGTTTTATATCTTGACCATTTTATTTGACTGCAGCTGTGTTGAGCCATTGGCTTGACCTTCTTGCATTGTGTGGTAGTTGTACGATGCAGTCATGCACATTTGAATCACTCATACCAGCCTCTTGTAACCTGTTATTGCCATTTCATTGTAGTCTGCACTTGAATAAGGTCTTGAACTTGTGAAGTTTCGAACTGGTGCACTTGCGACCAGTTGTCTGGAGCCTTTACTAGTGTACACTTCTGTTGCATATTCACTTACTCCCCTGGTGCATTCGTATCTGATTCATTACTTGTTGCCATTCACTTAATATCAGTTGCATTCCTTTGAATCATTTCATGTTTGAACCATTGTACTGGTGACATTGAGATGTCTGTAGTTAAGTCACAGTCTGCCCTTGTCTTTGTACATGTTTGCCACTGCAGTTTCATTGTGGTGGTGACTGTATATTCGGTGGTGGCGAGGCAGTGCACGCGTGCGTGCACTGCAGCCACCCAGAATTGACAGATTTTAATCGATATTTCTTTTATCCTTAATTCATCGACCTGTTGCGTAATTCGTAGGCTGTATTGGCGAGGCAGTACACGTTAGCGTGTACTGCAGCCAATTAGCATTGATATTTTTTTTAAATTGACATTTCAATTATTTAAACTGCTTTGGATTTCTGTTTCGTGGATTAACACTGTTTAGTGATATATCTGCCGTTATCCGGTTCTTTTATCGAGAAGTTGGATATACGATATTTCTGTGACTGTCATCTATATTGAGATTGATTATTATTGCTTCTATGCTCTAATAACTGGTTTTGAATTAGACTGACCCGAGTATTATTTTCTTTTGAATGTAATACTCGGGTCAGACCAAGTATTTACAGGTTGTAGATTTTTAGCTTTGGGTTGCTGCTAGAGCTATGAAGACTTTTTATATCATTTGAAGTGGTCTTCGTCTTATTGTAGTAGTCAGTGTGTCTGTTTTAAGATGATAATGTATTCATGTATATTAGTCGATAATGTACTTGTATATATAACTTCTTGAGTCGACAGTTGTAGTTGTATCATTTGTATTGTGTCAAATGTATTGTAACTGATATCAGTTATTGTATATATGAGACTTTTCGTTCCATCTGTATTCCGCATTTATGTTATCTGTGTTATTTTTATATTTATTGTCCTAAACTATTATAGCCACTGTGTAGTAGCTTTGAGTTTGTAACGGTATGTCGGATTTCCTCTAAAAGATGAAATGCATGTTATTCTATCTGACATATCGGTGCTCGCACAAAGCAATTACATAGATGGTCGCTCCTCAACAGCCTTATTCTCCGTGCTAGTTGACAGCACTACACCGTAGTGTTCTCGGCTAGCGTGGGTATAGAGGTGGGGCGTCACAGCTTGGTATCAGAGCCTGGGGTTTAGGACAATTATAAAACATAACTTAGATGGAACATGTGTTACAACTATTTGTCGATGTTTTATCTCTCATCTTTACATATGACTATTTTTGACTGTTAGGTATGAATTCCTAACGCTTATTCTTGTGTTTTCGGCTTTGAATTGATTTAGCCGATGTTGATTTTGTTATAATTTGGCAAATTAAAGCCATTTTGACTTTTGGACTTTGTTCCACTTTTGTTCTATGCTATGAGTGTCATTGTGTACCTGTTACACTGTGATGAAAAATAGCTGGACCAGTTGCAAATTGAGTGATTTTGATTTCTCATTCACATCTAGTTTGAATCTCAGCGATTTTGAACTTGATATTTTGTGTTTTCCTCATCTGGATTTCCCTTCGACTTCGGTCACTTTGTTTTTGAGAAATTGCTAATTTCTTGATTCTCAAGACTCTGATTTTGTTTGCCGTTGGTTTCTTTGATAATGATGATTAATTCATTTTATACTCGACTGCGGCTATTAATTGTTGACTTCGACGTTGACTTGATTCTTACTTTTGTTGAAGTCATTTATGCATTTCTGCTCGATTTGCTTTGTTTTTCCAGTTGATAATCGATTCTTCTTTTCTAATTAGTTGTTATCACCTTTGTCGATTTTGATAACTTCTATCTCTGGAATTTTTGGGTATTCCTACTTTGATGAATTTGGAATCGAATTCTTTGGATTTTATTCACGTCTTCGAATGTGAAATTTTAGTGAACTGACTTGGTTTCCTAATTTAATCGATTCTTGATCATTTCCCCGATTTGTTGCTATCATTTATTAGCAACTTTGATGACATTTTCTTCGGGATTTTTGTGAACATACTTTCTGATGGATTCAGTATCGATTTCTCTGGATTCCATTCACATCTTCGTATGTGAATTCTTGTGATTGATTGTTTCTACAATCATTTTTGTGATTTGTCACTTTAAAAATATAAAGGTTTTCTATACTAGTAGTAAATATTAAAATCCCTTTTTCCAAACGATTTCAAAACTATTTTACTACAAAGTTCTTTTTCTTGAACCATTTTCCAATCTATTAATATATACAAGCCTTTATTTCACTCGTATGAGAAATTGAATTAAACGGCCTAGTAAAACAAGTGGTATGAAACGCTTGCGTTTACTTCGTCGGTTAACTCCTGGACTTGTTCGATTGAACCCTTTTCGTGACAATTTCCTAGTGAAGATTTACAGCTTGTTCGTAAATATTTAAGTTAAGGAAGTGGTTATGGGACATGAAGCTAAACTCATATATTTACTAGCTTGGTGTGGTTGACACTTCTTTATGATCATGACGATCATTTTTATGATTTAGACTGGACCTCATCGGTGTGATTTCGTCTCACACATATCTCTTGGGCTTTGAGGATTGTCTAGACACCAGTGTGTGATTTCGTCTCACACATATTGCACGGTTAGACTAGGCCTCATCGGTGTGATTTCGTCTCACACATATCTCTTGGGCTTTGAGGGTTGTCTGGATACTCTTTGTGTGATTTTTATGATTTAGACTAGCAACTGTGCGATGTCTCTTTGTCTGCGAGGGAGACTAAACCCCGCTTTGTTGTAGGGTAGCGCCCTACGGTCTTCAGGCCATTCCTGTGTGAAAATTTAATGGATGGCTTCCATGAGATAGCGTCTCGTCATGTGATACCGGTCGGTGAGTTTTCATACTCCCATTTTTGTGATAGGCCTTTCCCCTTTTCTTTTTATGATTTAGACTAGCGATTATGCGATGTCTCTTTGTCTGCGAGGGAGACTAGACCCCGCTTTGTTGTAGGGTAGCGCCCTACGGTCTTCGGACCATTCCTGTGTGAAACTTTATTGGTTAGCCACCAAGAGATAGCGTCTCGTTCATGTGATACCGGTGTTTTGGAGTTTTCATACTCCCATTTTTATGCTAGGCCTTTTCCCCCCCCCCCCTTCATGTGTTTTCTGGATTTCTTGTGATGATTTCTAGAATTTGTGCTTCACCAATTTTCGTGATTTCTATTGACAAGTTTCGTCAATTTATGTGTATTGGTGAATTCATGTGTTATTGACTTGTTATGAATACAAGTTTAGGGTATGATATCCCTTTCTATCTTTGAGAAGATTCTTGTGACATCTTTGATGAATGAAAATTCATTTGGTATTATATTTCGATGCCAGTTATTTTAATGAGACTTTGACGTGTTAACTTCGGTAACCGTCAATTTTGAAATGGATTTACAAGCGGTTCTCCCGCAACACTGATATTGCTAATTTAATCACGTGTTTTCAAAATTCTTTATTTTTAAAAGTTGTTTCAAAAATATAAATTAAAATTGTTTTCAAAATTTTTACAGTTTACAATTTTCAAAAGAACGAGGAAGCGATTTAAACGTTTCAGCAAAATCGAGGACTATGACCCCTTTCTTTTACTGATTCGCTTAATTCCGGACTTGTCCGTTTGAGAATGTGAAATGTTATTTTTAAAACACACAATCCTGCACTTTCAAGAAAACGATAAAGAGATTTAAACGATTTAGCAAAAGTACGGACTATGAAACCATACTTTTACTACTTCGGTTAATTCCGGACTCGTTAATTGAATATTTATAACTTCTGATTATCGTTTTTGATAATCAGATGTTTGTGATTTCTGATTATCGTTTTTGATAATCAGATATTTGTGAAATTTGATTATCGTTTAAGATAATTAAATATTTTTTCGATTTGATTAATCGAATATTTGTGTTTCTGATTATCGCTTTTGATAATCAGATCTTTGTGAAATTTGATTATCCTTTGTGATAATTAAATATTTTCCAATTTAATTATCGTTTGAGATAATTAAATATTTTTCGATTTGATAATCGAATATTTGTGATTTCTGATTATCGTTTTTGATAATCAGATATTTGTGAAGTTTGATTATCGTTTAAGATAATTAAATATTTTTTCGATTTGATTAATCGAATATTTGTGTTTCTGATTATCGCTTTTGATAATCAGATATTTGTGAAATTTGATTATCCTTTGTGATAATTAAATATTTTCCAATTTAATTATCGTTTGAGATAATTAAATATTTTTCGATTTGATAATCGAATATTTGTGATTTCTGATTATCGTTTTTGATAATCAGATATTTGTGAAGTTTGATTATCGTTTGAGATAATTAAATATTTTTCGATTTGATAATCGAATCTTTGTGATTTCTGATTATCGTTTTTGATAATCAGATATTTGTGAAAATTCGATTATCATTTTAGATGATTGAATATTTGCGATTTTGAGATTCGAGCTTCGTCTTTTTCTTTGACGATTCAGGTGAGTAATTTGATTTACTCACATTCAATTCGTGCAGTACGTGAATTCTGCTCTATTTTCTTTTCCTTTTAAAATGCTGGAACTCGATTGATTCTTGCTTTTGATAGTCGTCTGATTTTGATTCCTTGATCCCCACGATTGTTGATTCTTTTGATTTGAATCAATCGAACCTTTTGATTTCATATCTAATACTTCCCCTGCTGACATTTGCTTATGCATTCGACATTGCCATGCTCTTATGGTTGTTACCTTTTGTCCGTTTATTCCTTATGATTGCGAGGACGCAATTTCTTTAAGGAGGGAAGTCTGTAACAACCCAAGTTTTTTGTAAATTTTAATTTTTGACAAAATGACGATTTAATCTAGTTGACAATTGATATTGAGTTTTAAATCGTATTTAAAAGTCTTTAATAAAAGTGTTAATCGCTATTTGGAATATTTCTTTTTAAAACAAATGTTAAACGAGCTTTAGAAATTTGTGAAGTGTCGTTTGGGTTTAAACAATAATCTCGGCCCATGATCTTTTGTTTTGAAACCGTGATTTCACTCAACACCCAAACAACCCATATCCTTTCCCCTTTTTCATTCAATTGCATACAACCCGATTCAATTTTCTTTTGCTTGTGAAATAATGGCGGCTGAGAAAAACTTCTCTCGTTCGATCTGGAAAGATTAGGGCTTTTGTCTTGTTCGTTCTTTCGATGCTTGCTAGGGCTTTCGTTCGCTCTGATCTTCGGGCTTTGTATGTCGAAGCATGCGATGGTTTCGATTGGATGATTTTCGATGTCGCCTGTCTCGATCGAAGTTCTGCTCTTCGAATTCGCTCGTCTCTGTGATGCTTGGCCGCTCCCATGGGGTCGTTCTCGTCGCCGCTTCGAAGCAAGGTGAGTTAAACTCACATCTAATTCGAACTGTTACATGATTATCTTGACTTCGTTCGTATGTTCGATTTTCGTGACTTGGGATTTAAGTGATTTAGTAATTGATGGTTCGCTTGATTTGGGTTTGAACCCCTTGTTTTCGTTCGTATATGATTTTTGAATTGTGATGGTTTGGGTTTCTCGACTTGTTCGACTTCGTCCCAGGTTGTTGTTTTTGCTCTGCCTGTGATCTTCGTCTCTGGCCATCTGTTTCATTACTTGAGCCTGTTTCACTTACTTCACCATTACTTGGTGTTGTCTGCATTTCACTTGACATTTTTTACCAGTCATCTGTGAATTTGGCACTATCTACATTCACTTTTGTAGCAGAAGTCCTGTGTTCAGTTGTCCATGAGCCTTGTGCTCGAGCTTACTGTATTGTGTTGTCTGATTCACTACATTTGATCAGATGCCCGAGTCTTTTTCTTTCTGTATATGGTCTTGTTGACATGTTGATTTGCACTTCATGTTAGCACTGGTTAGTCTTGACTTCCTTCTGGTAGTCGCTGTATTGAGTTGCGCATGTGCTTTGATTTAATTGCAGATCTCCTTTGTCCTTGCTTATGCTTTGAATTCATATTTACGTCCATGGTGATTTGTGGGCTACATTAACTTGTTTAGTCCTTTATGCCTATTACTTTGAAATGTATACACACACATAAGTTTCGAATTTTATAAGCTATAGTATACTGCTTGGATTCGAAATTTTTGCACAGTAGTATATATAGAATGTTTAGTCATTTTTCGTCAAATTTATAAAGAATGTGCTGTCTATAATTTTTATATTGACTTGTTGTATTGAGAGAGAAAAATGATCACATACCTGTGCCTTGTTTGATTTCATGCATCCTTATAATGTTCTTCCAATTAGTTCACCCATTTTTCTTGTAGTTATAGTTCTTTACATGCTAAAGGACACATGTCCCTGTCACCTTGTTTAGCTGCTTTAAATTATCAAGTCCCTACCCTTATGTGACATTGTACACATTTAGATGGACCTATATGCAAATTTTTCCTTAGTGAATAGTAGCATATACTCCTTACCTGGTTGCCTTGAAGTTGCACACGTCCCTGTGCCTTTTCCTTGGAAGTGGTTCATGTAAGCCTTCACATTGAAGGTATAGTCACGTATGCATGCCTGTTTGCATTTAATTTGCACTTCTGCCTTTTTGTTCCATGTTGCTTCTATAGATACATTGTCTTGGTTCCTATGATGCTCTCAAATGCTTCAAGTTTCTGGGATTTTGAAATCTCACTTTGATGATTGAGTTTTGTGTCATTTACCCGTTTGAAAATGTTATCTGTGTTTGGTCGAGACTTAGTTTTATATCTTGACCATTTTATTTGACTGCAGCTGTGTTGAGCCATTGGCTTGACCTTCTTGCATTGTGTGGTAGTTGTACGATGGAGTCATGCACATTTGAATCACTCATACCAGCCTCTTGTAACCTGTTATTGCCATTTCATTGTAGTCTGCACTTGAATAAGGTCTTGAACTTGTGAAGTTTCGAACTGGTGCACTTGCGACCAGTTGTCTGGAGCCTTTACTAGTGTACACTTCTGTTGCATATTCACTTACTCCCCTGGTGCATTCGTATCTGATTCATTACTTGTTGCCATTCACTTAATATCAGTTGCATTCCTTTGAATCATTTCATGTTTGAACCATTGTACTGGTGACATTGAGATGTCTGTAGTTAAGTCACAGTCTGCCCTTGTCTTTGTACATGTTTGCCACTGCAGTTTCATTGTGGTGGTGACTGTATATTCGGTGGTGGCGAGGCAGTGCACGCGTGCGTGCACTGCAGCCACCCAGAATTGACAGATTTTAATCGATATTTCTTTTATCCTTAATTCATCGACCTGTTGCGTAATTCGTAGGCTGTATTGGCGAGGCAGTACACGTTAGCGTGTACTGCAGCCAATTAGCATTGATATTTTTTTTAAATTGACATTTCAATTATTTAAACTGCTTTGGATTTCTGTTTCGTGGATTAACACTGTTTAGTGATATATCTGCCGTTATCCGGTTCTTTTATCGAGAAGTTGGATATACGATATTTCTGTGACTGTCATCTATATTGAGATTGATTATTATTGCTTCTATGCTCTAATAACTGGTTTTGAATTAGACTGACCCGAGTATTATTTTCTTTTGAATGTAATACTCGGGTCAGACCAAGTATTTACAGGTTGTAGATTTTTAGCTTTGGGTTGCTGCTAGAGCTATGAAGACTTTTTATATCATTTGAAGTGGTCTTCGTCTTATTGTAGTAGTCAGTGTGTCTGTTTTAAGATGATAATGTATTCATGTATATTAGTCGATAATGTACTTGTATATATAACTTCTTGAGTCGACAGTTGTAGTTGTATCATTTGTATTGTGTCAAATGTATTGTAACTGATATCAGTTATTGTATATATGAGACTTTTCGTTCCATCTGTATTCCGCATTTATGTTATCTGTGTTATTTTTATATTTATTGTCCTAAACTATTATAGCCACTGTGTAGTAGCTTTGAGTTTGTAACGGTATGTCGGATTTCCTCTAAAAGATGAAATGCATGTTATTCTATCTGACATATCGGTGCTCGCACAAAGCAATTACATAGATGGTCGCTCCTCAACAGCCTTATTCTCCGTGCTAGTTGACAGCACTACACCGTAGTGTTCTCGGCTAGCGTGGGTATAGAGGTGGGGCGTCACATGTTTCATATATACATTTCCAAAAATCAATTAACACTTTCAATTATTTTTCTTCTTCTTCAAACCACATTTTTTAATTTTATTTTATTTTCTCAATAGAAATTTATCTTCAAATAAAAAAAATCTAATTCATATCCATAAATATATTTCTCTAGAATTTTTTTTAATTCAATCTTAAACAAATATTTATTTACTTACAATAGTCCACACAATCATTTATATTAAATATAGAACATTGTCACGTCATAAATTTTTAGTGATTCATTTCGACAAATGGCTGCATTGTTAACTGCCTGGGACAAAATATATCAACATTGCCTCACCATTGATTTCAACTTCACGCTAATACCCAATAGCTGCATACGTTGCTTAAAATATATACAAATCCAGAAAAACAATATTTTCATTCTCCAAATAATATATTATTCTACAAAACAATATAAAATTCAACAAAAAGTATATCTTATATCATTCTAGAATATCATGTCGGTTTTGCCTTAACTAAGTGTTTAGGAATCTATATCGAATACATGTGCACCCGCATCGACCAGAATTCTTAAAACACTCGACAGATTAATTAACACCAAAATAAACTATCCAAACATTTTCAATCACTTTATAAAATCATATTCATATGTTATCAAATCAATTGCCTGTTTGAATAAAAATATTTATTTTTGAAATTCGTATATACATGCAATTCATCAACCATTAACAATAATAAAAATCATTATATAACATACATTGATAAAGTCAAACAAGCATTAATGCAACAATACACTTTTACAAAGAAACAAACAAATGCATCATGCACAAAATAATCAATCTAGTTCTACTACGCAATTCTTATCACTACAGGATATACTTACTAACCTCACATCATCATAAATTTGGAGTTGTGAAGTATTTAATACAAGATTCAAATTAGGGTCTTTTACAATTTCCCTAATCGAACAATTACATTCTTAACTCAAAGCCACGCAGAGGTCTAACATTCACCATCAATACCGACACTACTGGTCATGCTAACAACTTCTACATTTACAACCTCCAACAATTTCAGCATCTCATAGAGAGACTTACATTCAAAAAAGGTAGAATTTTTTTATTATATAATAAGAAAAATCAAATACATCCTCTAACAATTACCCCGGTAATCATTGTATACTTCTACTATCAATTGAGTATAAACAATAATCTACAACACACCCATAGGGACAGGGACTCTAAGTATCATCTAAGGTCAAGACTAGTGTCTCTTATACTCTGTATTCTTCTAAACCTGATATGATACCAATTGTAACACCCTACCTCTATATACATACTACCAAAGAGTATTACTAAGTAATATTGTTTGATAATACGGAGAATGAGGCAATATTGGGCTATCACACGTGAATATTCCCTTAAGCTAGTACGGGTACATATTTCAAAAATCTAATAAAGAACTCACCTATACGTACATAGTATCGGCAAAAGGAATAAACACATATGTTTCTAGGACAAAACAATACATAATATAAATAAATCTCAGAGAACATAGAGCCATCCACGCATCAATAACATATAAATATAAATATACATGAGTCAGAGTAGGATATAAAATAGATCAAACTGCCATTATCTCAAAGCTAAACAATGTATAAATCCAATAAACACATCTCAAGATTGTCAATATACATGAGGCTACAAAAATAGATAATAGTACACTAACCAACTAATAAACTAGCCTCTGTCTATGCCCAACATGCAACATACTCTAGTGGGTTAAGAGGTCCATACCACTAAATATATGTCTAGAAAGGGTATCTAAATAATATTGTATAATCATATAATCTTTCATGTTCCGGATGGGAGCTACACAGCGCACAACACGCTCCACTGGACAACATATAGCGCTTACAGCACACCCACGGTCTTAGTTACTCCCAGTAGTTGTCACACTATGTCCATCTATACTCTATAGTCACAAGCCTACTGTCCAATGGTAACAAACAGTTTGGCTAATGTGGCATCGGGGCATATCATCACATAATCTAGATATCAGCACACAACACGTATAATAAGGTAATGCCATGGCTCTAGGATGCGACCCCTCGATCGGCCAACTAGGATGTACTCTAATATATCTAGGTAAATAACACACATCACAAATTTGCACACAACAGACCCTTCCTCTAAACATTAACCCATAAATTAGGTGTCCCTCACTTATAGAAAGTAATCGAACAAATATCACGCATGCATCCTATACCATCTGGTGTTACTCGCTTGTTTACTCAATGCTTATAAACTACATTCCTTACCCACAATAATATCATATACCATAAGTGTAACGACCCAGAAATTTCGATAATTTAAATTAGTTAAGTTAATAAGATTTTGATAATTAAATTTGAAAGAAATAAAAAAATTGGAGATTTAGTAATGTAATAAATTCTAAAATGACACGTAACAATGGTAATTAAAGCTAATTATTGGTAAATTGAACGAAATTACAATAAATGAAATAATGTAAAATGTTATAACTTGGTTATAAATTGAATGTAAGTAAATAAATGTAAATGTTGTATAAACCTATGAACTAGTATAATTAATGGTAATTTAATAAAATTGGTGTTATGTAGACAATTGGAACATTTGTTTGAAAATAATAACTTATAAGTGTGATTAAAAGTAAATGGTAACAAGTATTAGATGTTACCTGTTCATTTAGCTGTTTAGTTAAATTTGGTAATCAATTGCAATAAATCTAATGTAATATTACGTTAATGCAAATTAAGGTAATAATTGGAAATAATGTTAATTCTATTCATAATGTGACAATTGGTTGAATAACAAGAATGGAAACCAAGATTTATCAATTTATTGGAATTTAAAATTATAATAATTGGATTAATTGAAATTAAATGAAACTAAATATTTAAATATTACGTTAATGAAAATTAAGATGAAATTTGAGAATATTAGGGTAATTAATCATGAACCAATGTTAATTTCATCTATTTGATAATAATGGATTGAATGGTAGGATGAAAGTTCAATTAAAATGGAATTATTGGAAATTAAATTTATAATTACTGAATTTATGTAAATTGAAATTTAACACTAAAATTGATAAATTAATCAACTTTAAATTGACATCTAAATTTGGTTAAATTATTGTAAATGGTTAAGAAATAAAAAATGACTGAAGTTGTAAATTTTTAAATTTAAACTGAAATAGTGACTTAATTAATTTACTATTAATTTATTTAATTAACTGAAATATAGCCATTTTGGCCACTGAGTCGGATTTCGACGAAACCAGTTTCATCGGATCCGTAACAGTGAATTATTGTAGGATTTCAAGTTTTGTAGCGATCGGACTTGTCGTTTGACCGTACGGACTCGAAACGCCTAGAAATTTATTTAATTGAAATCATAACTTCTTCATAGGATGGAATTTGGGCTTGAAACCGGTTCCATTGATTTTAAAATTATCGAAGGCATCTATATGGGTTGACCCATTTTCGTTCCGGAGTCAGAACGGGCTTTTCGGGTCGTTTATCGTTCAAACCCAAATCAAATCTGATCCGTTCTCTCTATTTTCTGATCTGCCTTTATATATCCGATTATTAACCCTAGCAGCCTTTCTATTTCTCATTTCTGTACGTACAGAAATTTCTATTGCCCCTCTTCCACAATGGTTGAAAACCCTAAATTTCACGATTTAATTTCAATACAAAATTCAACTTCAAAATTCAAACTTCTCAATATATATCGAATTATATATCGATTTGAAGCTCTCAACGAGCACAAGTAAAATATGTGATTCGATTTTCGATCTGGGTTGTTGTGTGGCCAGAACTGGGTGATTTAGTCTCGGCCGTTCATTGACATATGATGATCTTCGACGGATCGTCGATTGGAGGGTAGCGTTTTGGAGATGGGACCGAGGGGAGTTCATCGGTATGGTTTGTAGGTGATGTTGATGGTTGGATTGGGTGAGATAATTCACTAGGGTTTGGAAAATAAAGTGGCGGCCGGTGGTCTGGGTCGATTGGGACGCGTTCTGTGGTGGCGCCGAAGAGGACGCGTGTCGCAGGTGGTCGTTCCTGGGTATTCGACGGAGTATGGTGGTGGATTTTGTGGTCAACGGCAGTTTTGGGGTGGCCGCTCAACTGCGTGCGTGCGTGAATCTCGGGTTTCTAGCGTTAGGGTTTCAGAAGGAAGAGGCGACGTGTCAGGTTTCTATTCGTCGTTTTATTTTTTTTGTTTTGTTTGTTTTTTTTGAAAACGTATAACTTCTAATGTCAATAGATTTTTCATACGAGGCCTAATTCATGTGCGGTTTCTTGCGTTAGGATCGTATTAAAATTCCGGACATTTTGACATTGGTTTGGATGAATTCTGAGACCATTCAAATTCTGGGCTTAATTTGAATTTAAATTTGATTTAAATTCAAAGGTCAGTGTTTTAACCCACTCACAACTTCTAAAATTTCTTATGTTTGTTAAATTAAATTTATGATGTGATTAGAAATTTATTTATGACTGTTTGGTATATTTTAAATCTTCATCTCAGTTAATTTGAATTTATTTGAGTTAAATTGTTATTTAATTTATTATTGAATATAAATTGCCAGTTAAATACCTGTTATTGATTATCAGTTCTATATTGATATTTATTGATTGATTTGGATGATGTTTGTAATGGATGTTGATTGTTGATATTGGATGAATGGATGTTTTATTTTTATATCGTTATAAACTGCTAGTTCACTATGGGTTGAAACGATACATACCTGAATGATCAATAGATTAAGGAAAAATCGTTATGGGTTGAAATGATAGACTCGAGCGATCTTATGGATTTTACTATTATTTCGGGATCGCGGTTTGAAAAGATATATAACCATAACATTGTAAATTGCAGATTGAAATGATAAATATCCGTATCACTTGACCCTAGGGTAGAGAATTATATACGGACACCGGATTGGTTAAATTTAAATGATTTTGAATCCTTAAATTTTGCATTGATTTAAACGATTTTTGAAATAAAAATTTGATTTATACGAATTGAATTATTATCGAAATTCAAGCTTATGATAAAATTGGAATTGGTTTAAAGATATTGTTAAAAGGATTTAATTGAAATTTCAAAGTTGAATTTGGAATAAAAAGTGAAATTTGTCAAAATTGAATTATTTTAAGTTGTTTGAAATATAACTTTGAAATATATTGAATTTGGAGTAATTTAAATTAATATTTCGAACATGGATTGGAGGCGATATTGAATTAAATATTTATTGAGAATTGGAATTGGGAAATTTGAAATTGGGTTTTGGAATATTAAAATGGTCCAAATGTACTAGAATGGAATAAATAGTTTAAATTGATATAAATTTCAAATTCATATTTTTATATATACTGTTTTAAAAAAATATTATTTTAAAGACTTTAATTATTGAGATTTTCAACTTTTAAACTAATTAACCAGTTTTAATTTATTTCAAATCTAATTAATCTATTTTAAAGCTATTTAATCTATTTTAATTATATTTAATCTATTTTAAAATCTATACTAACTATTTATAACTATTTATAACTATTTTCTTCTAAATTCCAAACTAAGTAAAATGGATGGGTTATATTCAAATTCTCGATTTTTAAAGTGAATGTGGTTAAACGACACTATAACCTAAGTTGGGAATTAAATAACATATTTGGTTTAATATGATAAATTTTGAAATGAGAGTTTAACCTATTTTGGAAATATGACTTTTGAAAGGAAATATAATTATCGAATTATGATTTCAAATGTGATATGATTTCAAAAGTGAATATGGTTTTGAAAGTAAGTAATGATTTTGTGATATCCCGGAATTTTTGGCAATATCAATTTAATAATCTGCAATGAAATTTAAATTGATTTGATAATCTTTGTTGATAAATTTAAATTGATTTAATAATCTTATTTTAATAAATATTTAATTGGTGGTTTTATCTTTTTAAAAGCTAATAAATTGTTTTCTATTTATAATGTGTATATATTTGAATATATTGTAAATAGAAATCTTTGGTTTGAATTTAATAAATAAATAAATCTTGTTTTCAAATTCTAATATATTTTGGTAATTTGGAAATTATGATTTAATTTAAAATGTATAGTTTTAAAAAATTTAAGATAAATGTTTAATTGATTTAAATTATATCTTAGCTTAAGTTTAAGATTAATTAAAAGGTTTGTTTTAAAATATTGTTTAATAAATATGATATATTAATCCATTTAATAATAATAGGAATTTATAATCTCTTTTATAAATTATTTAAATTTGACAAATTATTATTTTCAACTAACATTATTAATGTATTTTTTATATATAAATATAAATAGATTTTAAAATAGAAGTGTTATTTTCAAATTAAATATGTTGTTATATATGTATATATATAACTTGATTTTAAAATTGGATTATAGAATTTATTTTGAATTTAAAAGTCTTGAAATTAAAAAGGGTAGAAATTTAAAATGTTTTGGATTTTAAAGATATTTGTATAAGCTTTTATTTGTATATATATTCATAGTTTTATTTTATTTTCTCTAAAAAGTAATTTATAAAAAAATAAAAATAAGTATATGATTTAGGAGTAGAAATAAATACAAGTTAACATAATAACAATAACTATAACATTAACACTTGAGATAATTCTGGAAAACATATGTTGCAATGCAAGAAGGAAAAATATATATATTCATGTACATACAAATCAAAATCAGTGGATAAGTAGAAAAATATGCTAGACAACAAACATAAAAAAAGGGAAAATATATTCATGTTTGTACAGGAAATTAAAGGATAAGTATATGTAGACATGGAGGACAACTTCATTTATTGCTATCATCTCTAGTACACTAGTAAGATCATATCAGCCTCCACAGAAAGAAAAATCTTTGAACATTTTTGTACTAGCAAAATAATAACCCTGTAAACTCTTTTCTATATCAATCTTCCTTATCTCATTACGTTCATCAAAAGACTTAGCATACCAGAAATTTTATTACAACTGAAGCTTTATTTCAACTCAACTTAAACAACAATTCAACTCAACAAATATGAAGATCAAAATAAAAAGGTTTCAGCTAGCAACTTTCAAAAGCCTGTATTCAAAATCTAGATGCTATGTTCTTCATCTTCTTTCTGGTGAGTAACATCACTATTTAAAATTTAAGTATTTAATTGTGTTGCATGTTCAACCCTGAAAACAAGTATGTTGTGAATATATTTTAAAACTCTGTGTGTATATATGTGAATATTTTGTTGTATGCATTGCTATGTGCCTGGATGCTTCTCTGATTTTAGTTTCCAAGTTCTAGATAAATTCATAAATCAATTGCTCTTGATCCAATCTTTATTAGTACTTAAGTCTTGAACAAAATATGTTTGTTATATCATAGATTTTAGTTTAAAACTTGTTTAAGTTAAAATAATTTGTATTGCCTTTGGAAATAAGAAAACAACTGTGCAAACTTAAATAAGTTAAAATTTAATTATCATGATTCATGGATTCAAGTATATGAATCAAATGCTTAAACTAAAACTTGATTTTTGAAACAAAAATTATTATTTTTAGTAGTGGGATTTGAGAGCAGTTCTGGTTTGACCAGAAATATGTTTTGAAGGGTTTTTGGCGATCTACTTTATTGGGGAAGTCAGGGTTTTTCCTGGAGGTGGAGGAATGATCGGAGGATCGGGGAAAATTGCCAGCAAGTTGATCTAAGTACGGTGGAGGTGGTGGTTGTCTTTTCTTTTCTGGAACCCTAGTTTAACTAGGTTAGGTAGTTCGATCAACCACGGCGTCTGTGGTGGATCGAGCTCTACCAGACTTTGGGAGATGGAAGCGGGGGTGTCGGAGAAGTCTTGGCCGGAGTAGCAGAACTTCTGGTGGTCGGAGCTTCATGGTCGAGGCGGTTTTCCAGGTGTGGATGGATGTTCCAGTTTTGGAGCTTGAAGCTCGATTTCGATTTTGAGTTGTTGTCGGAGTTCTGGTGATCGGGTTTTGGTTTGAGGATGATCGTCGACTTGTGAGGGTCACCGTGGATGGTCGGAAGTGGGTGGTTGGCCGGTGCATGTGCACGGTGTATTTTTCATGTACCTGTGAAGCTTGGGTTTGAAGCAGGGGAAGTACTCGAGTTTGTCTCGGGTCATTTGTGTGTGTTGCCCAAAGCAATGAGTATGTTGACTCGAAGCATTTTAAGTAGGGCTCGGGTAAATTGAGTGTTATAGGTTTTTAAAACATGTTTGTTTTTAAATTTTAAAATTGATTTAAAATTTGAAAACAGGGTTTTAAACCAAGCTTAAAACCAAATTTTGATATATGGATTCAAATTAACTTTTGTCTCCTAGTTTTAAATAAAATAAAGTTTTAAAAATTTAAATTGTTTTAACAACTTTGAATGTTTAAACTGTATTTTTAAATGGTTTGGATTTAAAAATGAATATGGTTTAAACTTTTTTTTAAAAATTCTTTTATAAGATAAGTATTTTTTACATGTGATTTAAAAGGTTTTTAAATTGTTTAAACTTTGTTAAAGTTAAATTTGTATTCATTTTAAATATTAAATTTAAAATGGAATTTAAAAGTAAGTTTAAAGGTAAATTATTTTGAATACTTTGTTAATGATAATTCAATCATAAGTAAGAAATAAAGTTTTATCTTAAAATTAATTTGGATTTGAGATTCATTAAATTATTAAGATAATTAAAAATGGATAATTAATTAATTTAATTAATTAATAATATGGATGATTAATTAAGTAATTAAGAGTTTTAAATCAATTATTTAAGGTTTAAGACTAATTATTTAAGGAATAATTAATTTGGAGTTAAGGATCATTAATTTGATAAGATTAGATTTTAAATTTATGATTAAATGTTAATTAATCAAGTAATTAAAGATTAATTAAGTTATAGTTAAAACTTAAATTAATTAAATAATTATAGGTTAATTAATTGGTTATTAAGGATAAATTAAATTAATTAATATAGATTAATCTAAGTTTAATTTCTTACGAAAAGAAATTAAGAATTGGTAATAGTTAATGAAGGTCATTAACTTAAGATTGTTTAATAATTAATTAATGTGATTAATTTTAATAATTAATTAGATTAATTAATTAAATATAATCATTTGTGAAAATGTTTAAGTATAATTACTTAGTGGAAGTAATTAAGGAATTAATTACTCAATGTAATTAATTGAGTTAAATGTGCTTAGTTTAAGTTAATTAATTAAGTTTAATTAATTTTAATTAATCACTAGATTATTGTTAGCATAATTACTTAATGTAATAAATGAAGTAATTAAGGGTAGTTAATTACTGGATGTGATTAATTGAAGATGATTTAATGTGGAAGTAATTTGAATTAAATTACTTTGTGAAATTAATCAAGGGATTAATTAAGATAATTAATTAAGGAGTAATTAATTTATTAAATGAAGTAATTAAGAGTAGCACTGGATGTGATTAATCAAGAGTGATTAATAATTATGGTTTAATTAAAGATTGATTTCTTAATGTAATTAATTTAAATAGAATAATTAATTAAAAATGTAATTAGGGATCATTAATTTATATAATTAATGATGTAAATAAGGGTTGATTAATTAAGACTAATTCAATAATAAGTGATTTTGAGTAATTAATTAATATAATTAATTAAGGATTAATGTAATTAATTATAGTTAATTAATTAATAGAGTAATTAAAGATTAATTACTGTATTTGGTTAAGGATAATTAATTTGTGAAATTAATTAAAGGATAATTACTTGAATGTAATTAAAGGATAATTAATCAAGGGTGATTAATTAAGATGGAAATTAGAGAATGATTAATTAATTAATTTGTAATTAATTAATGGTTAAGTAAGCTGGATTTATAGAATGAAGTAATTAATTTAATTTACTTTAAATTAATTAGAGATAGGATAATTAATTTAGTTCATTTTAAATTAAATATAAATGGTGTGATTATTAATCCTTGCTTATGTATGATGGATGATATTGATTGTCTTAAGTGGTTTGAAATCTCAGATATGAGATAAGTAATGCTGTGTGATATGGATGCTATGGTTGAAGTGTGATGATAATATGGATTATCTATTTATGATGATAAAGTGAATTATCTATTTGTGATGATAATGTGAATTATCTATCTGTGATATTGTGAATTATCTATCTGTGTGTATATGGATAATGAATTGAATTGTTTTAACTTTAAAACAACTTTGCCTTAAAAGATATGTTTTGGATTTCGATGAGACCGGGATCGGGTTTCCAGATTTGGATATCCAAAAAACCACATCAATCTAAATTAACGATAGGTCGTGAATCTCAAGTGAAGATGAAGATTCAGAGTGCAAGGGTTATTGTCATTAACTCTGAGGGTGATTCCAAAATGTGTGTAATGAGATAATGCCTTCGGTTTCGTTCGAACTCGGAACGAACTTGTATGGATTGAATGCTTTCAGAACATCGTCGGGTGGACGATGAGCATTCTAAGAGAGGTGTTCTCTAAAGGTAATCGTAGCCTCAAGCCTCATCAACCGGGAATGGCTAAAACAGGGGAGGTGCAGCAAGGTTAGTGGGTAGCACCCAAGTAGGACAAGATTTCCCCTGTCTAGATGTCCCTTTTTATTTCGGCTGTGTGGGCAGTTGTGAGCTCCAACTGCTGGGGTTGTCTTGTTTGGGAATTATCCAGTAAGGGATGGTTCCGGCCTTGTGTTGCAGGGGATTTAGGGTGGATCCTCGGTACCTTGATCTAGGCCACGTACTGTGTCGGCCGGTACCCCAGTAGCCCTGCCATTGTATGGAATCCAATCTCCAATAAGTGTCGTACGTATTAGTTGTGCCCAATTATGTTGGAACGTGAGATGTAAGCATTCCAGCAATTTCTGTATTTTATTTTGAAAATCCTACACACTATTATAATATCATTGGATTTCCTATCAAATGTTTGGTTAGCGTAAGGTAAAAACTTACCCATATTTATGTGTGGGGAGTCTTGCGTGATACCTTTGTTTTCAAATGATTTTCAACGTTAAGAAACTTTAACCTGTTACTCACACCAGACCCATGTCTGACCTAGAGTTTATTCTGTTTTTCTTAAACTCTTGGGTACTCAAATTTTTACGAGTAGCCATGGGATTCAGGTTAGGTTTGACGGATTGTGGAGGAGCAATGGAGCAGGAGACTTCAGCGTTGTAGATATATATAGTAGCTCCTCTGTGTTTATCTCTGTATTGTATTGAGTTGTAATAACTAGACAGGTGTTTATAACTGTCTAGTATGTGATGTATAATTTGTGTAACTCTGATTGATGTTTTATATTATGTAATATTTATGTGATTTATATAATTTATTCGTTCCGCTGTTGAGATTCTGATGTTGTTTCTTCTTTCTTCTCTATCTTTTCTCTTTTCTATCCCTTTTTTTCTTCAAGATGATACAACTTTCTGGTGATAGAAAGTTGGGTCGCTATAGTTGGTATCAGAGCGCTAGGTTGAGTGAATACCTATGCTTTGGAGTGATTTCTATCCTTCTTGAGAGAGCGTATTTGTAATTTTGATATATATATATATATATATATATATATATATATATATATATATATATTTCTACCTATTTGTTGGGTTACCTGTTCGGGTTTTCCAATATAAGTTATAAAGGTAGATGGGGTAGTGGTATGTGTAACACGACTACCAATGGTTGGAGTTTGTTGAGGTTGGAAGTGTATCTGCCGAGACTGTAGACCCAATACTGTCTCAAGTGAAATTTTTTTGTTATGGTGTAAGGATTTCACCAATCTCTGAAGGAATCTGTTAGGGTTCAGAATCCATTTTCGAAGTGCAAGTTGGATGAGTAGGATTTGGATTCTGACAGTTGAGCAGAAGCTAGTGATGGTATCTTAGTAACTCAGGAAGTAGTAGTTGTGTGATGAGATGTAGTGGCTATGGGTTGTTTCCGAAGATGTTTCTCAAGGAGCTTTGGATAAGGAAGTGTGTTTGCATCGGTGTTGAGGCTGAGTTCGACTGGGTGTTTGTGTTTGGCTTTGAGGCCTGAGTTTCTCGAGGAGTTGGATTATGAAGTCTTTGGCATCAGTGGCAGTGTCGCAGCTCAGATTGTTCTGTGTGCAGGCAAGGAGGTCATATGTCAGTAGTTTTCTAGAGGTGAAGTTCAGAAGCAACAGAGTGGATCCATTTTTTTTCGATGGATTGGCTAGATAGGCTTAAGCTGTTCTGATTGGTAAAGAGAGAATACTTTTCTTTGGATATTAGATTGGGTTGATTGCAAAAGTGACTTGCGATAGTTGAGTGTTCTCTTGTTTGTCAAAGATCTTTCACGATGTCTTTGAAATGGTTAGTGGTTTGCCTTGGCATCTGGAGATTGAGTTTTCATATCGACTAGGATTCCAGGAGTGGTACCGATGGTCCAGCTAGTGAAGGAGTGTTCCTGGAGAGGGGTTTTTTTTTGGTGAAGCAGATCAGGATATCATGGAATTTCTGAGTTTTCTCTTTATGGATCTGTTGAACCATATTTATGGGATGTTTTTTCCAGTTTGTGCTCGTGTGTATCATCAGCATTTTCATATACTCCAAATCAGAGTTGTGCAGCGGAAGCAGTTGGGAGTGTATCTGTTTTTCTTTTACGGAAAGGAGAAGTTGTTATCTACTGATGATAGTAGAGGTTGCGTTCTTGATTGTTTTGGTCCAAGTTGTTTTGTGAGGCATCAGCAAAGGTTGAGCTGATCTGTAAGGATGTAGACAGCCTAGGATCATCAGATGAGTTTTGTGGATAAGAGATGGAGGAATTTGGATTTCGAAGTCGGAGAGTTGATTTTGAGTAAGTTTTCTCCGATCGAAGGAGCTTTAAGTTTGGTAACACTGGGAAGCCAGCTCCGAGGTATTTTGGATTTTCTCTATGTTCTGGAGAGGATAAGTGTTTGGTCTTCTGGAGTGAATTGCCGGTTTGGATAACTGGGATTCGATGTGTTTCACATATCTCTGAGGGAGTACATGTATGATCCATCTTTGGTTTTGGAACCAGCAGTCCAGGAAGGTTTGGTTGTTGAGTCAGACTTGTCTATAGTCTGATATCCTGTCTAGTTTTGTAGATCTAGATGAGTAGGAGCTCTATAGCTTAGTAGTATAGTTTTGTTTGGGTTCTGTAGAGCGAGTATCCCGGTATTTTTACTTGGGAAACTCTAGGGAAATTCTATCCACAATTTTGTCTGGATAGTTAGATTTGTTTGATTGGATGAGTTGGTTGCTTTGGTTGTTAGCATATGATTAATATATGCTTGTGTTTTAAAAATTAAATCATTAATGAGATTAATAAATTACCTTTGTTTTAAATTATGGGGACGAAATTCTTTTAAGAGGGGAGGAATGTGATATCCCGGAATTTTTGGCAATATCAATTTAATAATCTGCATTGAAATTTAAATTGATTTGATAATCTTTGTTGATAAATTTAAATTGATTTAATAATCTTCTTTTAATAAATATTTAATTGGTGATTTTATCTTTTTAAAAGCTAATAAATTGTTTTCTATTTATAATGTGTATATATTTGTATATATTGTAAATAGAAAACATTGGTTTGAATTTAATAAATAAATAAATCTTGTTTTCAAATTCTAATATATTTTGGTAATTTGGAAATTATGATTTAATTTAAAATGTATAGTTTTAAAAAAATTAAGATAAATGTTTAATTGATTTAAATTATATCTTAGCTTAAGTTTAAGATTAATTAAAAGGTTTGTTTTAAAATATTTTTTAATAAATATGATATATTAATCCATTTAATAATAATAGGAATTTATAATTTCTTTTATAAATTATTTAAATTTGACAAATTATTATTTTCAACTAACATTATTAATGCATTTTTTTATATATAAATATAAATAGATTTTAAAATAGAAGTGTTATTTTCAAATTAAATATGTTGTTATATATGTATATATATAACTTGATTTTAAAATTGGATTTTAGAATTTATTTTGAATTTAAAAGTCTTGAAATAAAAAAGGGTAGATATTTAAAATGTTTTGGATTTTAAAGATATTTGTATAAGCTTTTATTTGTATATATATACATAGTTTTATTTTATTTTCTCTAAAAAGTAATTTATAAAAAAATAAAAATAAGTATTTGAGTTAGGAGTAGAAATAAATACAAGTTAACATAATAACAATAACTATAACATGAACACTTGAGATAATTTTGGAAAACATATGTTGCAATGCAAGAAGGAAATATATATATATATATATATATATATATATATTCATGTACATACAAATCAAAATCAGTGGATAAGTAGAAAAATCTATTGGTCAACAAACATAAAAAAGGGAAAATATATTCATGTTTGTACAGGAAATTAAAGGATAAGTATATGTAGGCATGGAGGACAACTTCATTTATTGCTATCATCTCTAGTACACTAGTAAGATCATATCAGCCTCCACAGAAAGAAAAATCTTTGAACATTTTTGTACTAGAAAAATAATAACCCTGTAAACTCTTTTCTATATCAATCTTCCTTATCTCATTTCGTTCATCAAAAGACTTAGCATACCAGAAATTTTATTACAACTGAAGCTTTATTTCAACTGAAGCTTTATTTCAACTCAACTTAAACAACAATTCAACTCAACAAATATGAAGATCAAAATAAAAAGGTTTCAGCTAGCAACTTTCAGAAGCCTGTTTTCAAAATCCAGATGCTTTGTTCTTCATCTTCTTTCTGGTGAGTAACATCACTATTTAAAATTTAAGTATATAATTGTGTTGCATGTTCAACTCTGAAAACAAGTATGTTGTGAATATATTTTAAAACTCTGTGTGTATATATGTGAATATTCTGTTGTGTGCATTGCTATGTGCCTGGATGCTTCTCTGATTTTAGTTTCCAGGATCTAGATCAATTCATAAATCAATTGCTCTTGATCCAATCTTTATTAGTACTTAATTCTTGAACAAAATATGTTTGTTATTATATAGATTTTAGTTTAGAACTTGTTTAAGTTAAAATAATTTGTATTGCCTCTGGAAATAAGAAAACAACTATGAAAACTTAAATAAGTTAAAATTTAATTATCATGATTCATGGATTCAAGTATATGAATCAAATACTTAAACTAAAACTTGATTTTTGAAACAAAAATTACTATTTTTAGTAGTGGGATTTGAGAGCAGTTCTGGTTTGACCAGAAATATGTTTTGAGGGGTTTTCTGGCGATCTACTTGATTGGGGAAGTCGGGGTTCTTCCTAGAGGTGGAGGAATGATCGAAGGATCGGGGAAAATTGCTAGAAAGTTGATCTAAGTACGGTGGAGGTGGTGGTTGTCTTTTCTTTTCTGGAACCCTAGTTTAACTAGGTTAGGTAGTTCGATCAACCACAGCGTCTCTGGTAGATCGAGCTCCACCAGACTTTGGGAGATGGAAGCGGGGGTGTTGGCGAAGTCTTGGTCGGAGTTGGAGAACTTCTGGTGGTCGGAGCTTCGTGGTCGAGGAAGTTTTCCAGGTGTGGATGGATGTTCCAGTTTTGGAGCTTGAAGCTCGATTTCAATTTCGAGTTGTTGTCGGAGTTCTGGTGATCGGGTTTTGGTTTGAGGATGATCGTCGACTTGTGAGTGTCACCGTGGATGGTTGGAAGTGGGTGGTTGGCCGGTGCATCTGCACGGTGTATTTTTCTTGTACCTGTGAAGCATGGGTTTTGAAGCAGGGGAAGTACTCGAGTTTGTCTCAGGTCATTTGTGTGTGTTGCGCGAAGCAATGAGTATGTTGACTCGAAGCATTTTAAGTAGGGCTCGGGTAAATTGAGTGTTACAGGTTTTTAAAACCTGTTTGTTTTTAAAATTTTAAATTGATTTAAAATTTGAAAAGCTTAAAACCAAATTTTGATATATGGATTCAAATTAACTTTTGTCTCCTAGTTTTAAATAAAATAAAGTTTTAAAAATTTAAATTGTTTTAACAACTTTGAATGTTTAAACTGTATTTTTAAATGGTTTGGATTTAAAAATGAATATGGTTTAAACTTTTTTTTAAAAATTCTTTTATAAGATAAGTATTTTTTACATGTGATTTAAAAGGTTTTTAAATTGTTTAAACTTTGTTAAAGTTAAATTTGTATTCATTTTAAATATTAAATTTAAAATGGAATTTAAAAGTAAGTTTAAAGGTAAATTATTTTGAATACTTTGTTAATGATAATTCAATCATAAGTAAGAAATAAAGTTTTATCTTAAAATTAATTTGGATTTGAGATTCATTAAATTATTAAGATAATTAAAAATGGATAATTAATTAATTTAATTAATTAATAATATGGATGATTAATTAAGTAATTAAGAGTTTTAAATCAATTATTTAAGGTTTAAGACTAATTATTTAAGGAATAATTAATTTGGAGTTAAGGATCATTAATTTGATAAGATTAGATTTTAAATTTATGATTAAATGTTAATTAATCAAGTAATTAAAGATTAATTAAGTTATAGTTAAAACTTAAATTAATTAAATAATTATAGGTTAATTAATTGGTTATTAAGGATAAATTAAATTAATTAATATAGATTAATCTAAGTTTAATTTCTTACGAAAAGAAATTAAGAATTGGTAATAGTTAATGAAGGTCATTAACTTAAGATTGTTTAATAATTAATTAATGTGATTAATTTTAATAATTAATTAGATTAATTAATTAAAGATAATCATTTGTGAAAATGTTTAAGTATAATTACTTAGTGGAAGTAATTAAGGAATTAATTACTCAATGTAATTAATTGAGTTAAATGTGCTTAGTTTAAGTTAATTAATTAAGTTTAATTAATTTTAATTAATCACTAGATTATTGTTAGCATAATTACTTAATGTAATAAATGAAGTAATTAAGGGTAGTTAATTACTGGATGTGATTAATTGAAGATGATTTAATATGGAAGTAATTTGGATTAAATTACTTTATGAAATTAATCAAGGGATTAATTAAGATAATTAATTAAGGAGTAATTAATTTATTAAATGAAGTAATTAAGAGTAGCACTGGATGTGATTAATCAAGAGTGATTAATAATTATGGTTTAATTAAAGATTGATTTCTTAATGTAATTAATTTAAATAGAATAATTAATTAAAAATGTAATTAGGGATCATTAATTTATATAATTAATGATGTAATTAAGGGTTGATTAATTAAGACTAATTCAATAATAAGTGATTTTGAGTAATTAATTAATATAATTAATTAAGGATTAATGTAATTAATTATAGTTAATTAATTAATAGAGTAATTAAAGATTAATTACTGTATTTGGTTAAGGATAATTAATTTGTGAAATTAATTAAAGGATAATTACTTGAATGTAATTAAAGGATAATTAATCAAGGGTGATTAATTAAGATGGAAATTAGAGAATGATTAATTAATTAATTTGTAATTAATTAATGGTTAAGTAAGCTGGATTTATAGAATGAAGTAATTAATTTAATTTACTTTAAATTAATTAGAGATAGGATAATTAATTTAGTTCATTTTAAATTAAATATAAATGGTGTGATTATTAATCCTTGCTTATGTATGATGGATGATATTGATTGTCTTAAGTGGTTTGAAATCTCAGATATGAGATAAGTAATGCTGTGTGATATGGATGCTATGGTTGAAGTGTGATGATAATATGGATTATCTATTTATGATGATAAAGTGAATTATCTATTTGTGATGATAATGTGAATTATCTATCTGTGATATTGTGAATTATCTATCTGTGTGTATATGGATAATGAATTGAATTGTTTTAACTTTAAAACAACTTTGCCTTAAAAGATACGTTTTGGATTTCGATGAGACCGGGATCGGGTTTCCAAATTTGGATATCTGAAAAACCACATCGATCTAAATTAACGATAGGTCGTGAATCTCAAGTGAAGATGAAGATTCAGAGTGCAAGGGTTATTGTCATTAACTCTGAGGGTGATTCCAAAATGAGTGTAATGAGATAATGCCTTCGGTTTCGTTCGAACCCGGAACGAACTTGTATGTATTGAATGCTTTCAGAACATCGTCAGGTGGACGATGAGCATTCTAAGAGAGGTGTTCTCTAAAGGTAATCGTAGCCTCAAGCCTCATCAACCGGGAATGGCTAAAACAGGGGAGGTTTAGCAAGGTTAGTGGGTAGCACCCAAGTAAGACAAGATTTCCCCTGTCTAGATGTCCCTTTTTATTTCGGCTGTGTGGGCAGTTGTGAGCTCCAACTGCTGGGGTTGTCTTGTTTGGGAATTATCCAGTAAGGGATGGTTCCGGCCTTGTGTTGCAGGGGATTTAGGGTGGATCCTCGGTACCTTGATCTAGGCCACGTACTGTGTCGGCCGGTACCCCAGTAGCCCTGCCATTGTATGGAATCCAATCTCCAATAAGTGTCGTACGTATTAGTTGTGCCCAATTATGTTGGAACGTGAGATGTAAGCATTCCAGCTATTTCTATATTTTATTTTGAAAACCCTAGACACTATTATAATATCATTGGATTTCCTATCAAATGTTTGGTTAGCGTAAGGTAAAAACTTACCCATATTTATGTGTGGGGAGTCTTGCGTGATACCTTTGTTTTCAAACGATTTTCAACGTTAAGCAACTTTAACCTGTTACTCACACCAGACCCATGTCTGACCCGGAGTTTATTCTGTTTTTCTTATACTCTTGGGTACTCAAATTTTTACGAGTAGCCAAGGGATTCAGGTTAGCTTTGACAGATTGTGGAGGAGCAATGAAGCAGGAGGCTTCAGCGTTGTAGATATATATATAGTAGTTCCGTTGTGTTGATCTTTGTATTGATCTCTGTATTGTATTGAGTTGTAATAACTGGACAGGTGTTTATAACTGTCTAGTATGTGATGTATAATCTATGTAACTCTGATTGATGTTGTATATTATGTAATATTTATGTGATTAATATAATTTATTCGTTCCGCTGTTTAGATTCTGATGTTGTTTCTTCTTTCTTCTCTATCTTTTCTCCTTTCTATCCCTTTCTTTCTTCAAGATGATACAACTTTCTGGTGATAGAAAGTTGGGTCGCTACAGATTTCGAAAGTGATATGGTTCGAATCAAATATGATATTTTGATATCAATTATGAAATGATTTTGGAATTGTAAAAGAACCATCTGGTGTGTAATAAGCGATTGGTTGTTAAAGATACCGGGATCAGATATTGTCATACTCTCTGCCAATACTGAAATCCACTTTGACAACTGTGTACACGGTGGAGATTCCAGAATGAAGTAGGATGGTAGCGACGATCCTATATGAGGTATATACGTGGACCCAACTCTCGTGAGTTGGCTTAAGGTGGTTAAAACAGGAGCAATCGATGGGCTAAGTAAGGTCATTCCTCCGATCGGGCACACTCCATCGATCTATATTCCAACTTTGAGATTTATTTGGTAGCCACCATTCGATTTTTACTCGGGGGTGTGTTTCGAGTTGGGCGGTAGTTGTGGCTATGCGTTACCAACAGTCCGGAAGTGAAATTCATATATCTACCCTGGCATTGCCTAGTTGTGCCGTATTACCTACCCTAGCGCGCCTTCTACGAGTTTGTTTCATGTCGTACCTATGTGGTATCCTCTTGCGACTCCAGTTTACGGGGTGTTATGGTACTGTATAGACTATTGGCATACCTATAAAATGTGTTAAGGAGGATATGGGTAATGCCTTAATGCTATTTTAGTAGTTTATCTTACTGTAGACATATTATAATAGCGTATTGTACTATATAGTAGATAGTTTAATGGATCCTTAGGAGATGTGATTCCCGAATGTAACAACCCGGTATTTTATAACAATTAATTAGCGTTGTTAAAATGATTAATTATATTGGCTAATTGTTTCTGGGATTTTGTCGAGTTGAAATTCTTTGTAATAATGTTAAGGATATGCGGGCTTAAAATTTATTTGGCCCTCTTCCTTTTTAAATTGTGGCCGTGATAATTATCTTAACTCATCTCCCTTTCTTATTTTTGTTCGACCCGTTCCCTTTCTTTCATTTTTTCTCGTTCGAAAACCCTACACCGAAACAAATGAAAAGAAATCGAAATGGCTGCTAGAGTTCGCTCGTCTTCGAGACGCCATGGCTTCGATTCTGGAAGTCGGCAGTGGTTTTGGGCTCGTTGAATCAAAGGTGAGTAAATTTATTTACTCACATCTTGCTCAATCTCAGTTAGTAGGCTTTAATTATGTGATTTCGTGATTACTTGGTTTGGTTGGGTATTCCTTTCTGGTTTACATTGTGGTTACTTCGAGTAGTATTATTGAAGATTGTAATTTGAGGGTTTTGTGGCACTGCTTACTTGATTTACTTCTTGTGTTTTACTTGCACTTATATACAGTTGAGTTTCTGTTCGACCCAGACTATTTCGTTCATACATTTGTAGCTGAAGTTGCAGCCTTTGGTTTTCTGGAGTCTAATCTGGCTAATAATTTTTTTTTCTTTCATGCTTGAGTTTGAGTTGTTTTATGTGTACTCGAGGGTATACTATCTAAACTGTTTGATTTCATTTGGATTTATTTGATCATGTTGATTTCTTTCGTGACTCCGGTCTTGACTTCGGGTAGCACTTGAGTATTGCCACTGTATTGTTCGACTTTAGCCTTGACTTATCAAACCGTGTATATATCGGTAGTTGGCTTTGACTCAACTTGATACGTGTAGTTGTTTTCACAATACATGTATAGGTTGTACCATTGTTATCCCTGTTTCATATCTGCACTTGATCTTTTGAGTGCTTGCAGTAGTATTGATTTCATTTGAAGTCTTACTCTTGTTTGGTTTGGGTTCCACTGTGGTACACTTTGTTTTGTTTAGTTTCTGTTGTCTCAGAGTTTTATTTGTTCCACATAAATCGTTGTACTGCACGGTCATATGACCATTTGGTTGAGACGTTGCATTGTTGAGATTGAGTTTTACTGTCCAATTCAACTCACTGTTGCATACAGGTTGATTTCATTGTAGTGTTGCAATCATTAACTTATGTTGTCCCGTTGAGTTCGGCACTTGTGTTGTCGTTGCTTGACTGCTCAGTTTCTTAGCTATTAGTTGGTTTCAACTGCGGTTTCATTTTGGAAAAGCATTATATTTTTAATTGTCGCACTTGTGAACCATTTCAAATGCACTTTAATATACTGATACACTTGAGCATTGCCTCGGTTTTTCACTGCATATGACTTGAGCCTTCATTCGGTCTTCATTTGGTTGTGCCCTTGGGCTTGTAGTATTGATACTTACTTGCTGCTGCACTATTATTTGGTTGCTCCTTAATGTTCATGTACAGTAGTTCTTGCTTGATGCGCATTGAGTCTTTGTTATTCACTGATTTGACTTGAGCTTGTGCATTTATTAGGGTTTGCCTGTTTTGGGCTTGTTTCACTGTTTGGTCTTGGTGCATTTTGCTGTGTATGTTGACTTTGCATAAGCTCGAGCTCTGTAGCCTTGCTTTGTTCAGTTCATACTTGTAGCCTTTGTACCTTGTGGCTCCACTGTTGCACATTCATGTGCTTGCTGTCTTATACGCTGGCACTTGACTTATAGTCTATCTTGTTTTTAATGATGCATTCATTTGTGCATCACTTGTTTGCCTCTTTTATTGCCTGCACTGTTTCAATTCACTGTTGCATTTCAATTGCTTCTGTTGGTTCAGGTATAAGTACGTGTCATTACCCTTGTGCTCTGATGCTTACTGTCAAGGTGAATTTGAGAACTTTTGTGTGGTTTTGAGTTTGCTGTTGCATTATGATTTGTACAGTGAGTTGAATCCAGTCTCAAAGACTTGGGTTTGACCTTGTGATTGATTGTGAATTTTCATTCTGCCTTCATGTGCACTTTGTTCATTTGATGGTCACTGGGTGGATATTGTGCTTGATGTTGCAGTTCCATCTGGTTCCTTTTGATTTGAGTTGACGTCATTTATTTCTGATTCACTGAGCTTTTGTGTGATTCATCACTGTAGTGGCGAGGCAGTACATGAGTGCGTGTTCTGCAGCCCTACAAGAACTGACGTCTTAATTGATATTTCAAATTGTTTGACTTGTTTTATGTTCAATTCAACATTTTGAAATTATATTTTGAGTTGGTTTGGCTTGATCATTTTGTGATTCTTCTAATTATCTATTGATAATCAGATTATGAGTTTTTAATTATTTATTTAATAATTAGATTTTGTTGTTAATTGTCGTTTAGACAATTCTGGTGTTTTCATATTATCTTCATTGATAATCTTTTTATTTATCTTTGTTGATGATTTGAATTTGCCGATTTACTGTTTAACACTGTTTAGTGTTATATCTGCCGTTATCTGATTCTCTTATCGAGGAGTTGGATATACGAGATTTTTGTGACTATCGTCTATTTGATATTTGATTATTATTGCTTCTGTGCATTAATATCTGAGTTTGAATTAGACTGACCTGTGTATTATTTTCTTTTGAATTTAATACTCGGGTCAGACCCGAGTTATTTCAGGTTGTTGATATCTTGCTTTTGGGTTGCTTCTTGAGCTATGAAGACTATTCATATCTTTTGGAGTAATCGGTCATAGTATAGGTTGATATGTATTCATGTATATTAGTTGATAATGTACTTGTATATATAACTTCCAGAGTCGACAGTTGTAGTTGTATCATATGTGTCGTGTCAAATGTATTATAACTAACATCAGTTATATATATATATATATATATGAGACTTTTGTTATCTATGTTCCGCATTTTATTATCTGTGTTTTTATTATTATATACATTGTCCTAAACTATTATAGCCACTGTGTAGTAGCTTTGAGTTTGTATCGGTATGTCGGATTCCCTCCAAAAATGAAATGCATGTTATACTATTTGACATATCGGTGCTCGCACAAAGCAATTACATAGATGGTCGCTCCTCAATAGCCTTATTCTCCGTGCTAGTTGACAGCATTACACCGTAGTGTTCTTGGCTAGCGTGGGCATAGAGGTGGGGCGTCACAGCTTGGTATCAGAGCCTGGGGTTTAGGACAAATATAAAACATAACTTAGATGGAACATGTGTTACAACTATTTGTCGATGTTTTATCTCTCATCTTTACATATGATTATCTTTAGTTGTTAGGTATGAATTCCTAATGCTTATTCATGTGCATTTGATTTTGATTTCGTGAAAGTATTTTGGCTTTTGCCTCCGTTTGCTTTGCGAACTCAAGTTGGGTTTTTGATGATGAGGATTTTGTTCTTGTGTTTTTGGCTTTGAATTGATTTAGCCGATGTTGATTTTGTTCGAATTTGGCCAATCAAAGCTATTTTGACCTTTGGACTTTGTTCCACATTTGTGCTATGCTATGAGTGTCATTGTGCACCTGTTACACTGTGATGAAAAATAGCTCAACCGGTTGCAAATTGAGTGATTTTGATTTTTCACTCATATCTAGTTCGAATCTCAGCGATTTTGAACTTGATATTTTGTGTTTTCCTCGGCTTGATTTCCATTCGACTTTGGTCACTTTGTTTTTGTGAAATTGCTAATTTCTTGATTTCCAAGACTCTGACTTTGTTTGCCATTGGATTCTTTGATGATGATGTTGATTCATTTTGTACTCGACAGTGGCCATTAATTGTTGACTTCGGCATTGACTTGATTCTTATTTTTGTTGAAGTCATTTATGCATTTATGCTCGTTTTGCTTTGTTTTTCCAATTGATAATCGATTCTTCTTTTCCAATTAGTTGTTATCACCTTTGTCGACTTTGATAACTTCTATTTGTGGAATTTTTGGGTATTTCTACTTTGATGAATTTGGAATCGAATTCTTTGGATTTTATTCACGTCTTCGAATGTGAATTTTAGTGAATTGATTTGGTTTCCAAATTGAATCGATTCATGATCATTTCCCCGATTTGTTGCTATCATTTATTAGCAACTTTAATGACATTTTCTTCGGGATTTTTGTGAACATACTTTTTGATGGATTCAGTATCAATTTCTTTGGATTCTATTCACATCTTTGTATGTGAATTCTTGTGATTGATTGTTTCTACAATCATTTTTGTGATTTTTCACTTTAAAAATATAAAGGTTTTCTATACTAGTAGTAAATATTAAAATCCTTTTCTCCAAACGATTTCAAAACTATTTTACTACAAAGCTCTTTTCCTAAACCATTTTCCAATCTATTAGTATATACAAACCTTTATTTCACTTGTATGAGAAATTGAATTAAACGGCTTAGTAAAACAACTTGTATGAAACGCTTGCATTTACTTCGTCGGTTAACTCCTGGACTTGTTCGATTGAACCTTTTGTGACAATTTTCTAGTGAAGATCTACAGTTTGTTCGTAAATATTTGAGTTAAGCAAGTGGTTATGGGACATGAAGCTTAACTCTTATATTCACTAACTTAGTGTAATTGACACTCCTTGATGATCATGACGATCATTTTTGTGATTTAGACTAGCAACTGTGCCATGTCTTTTTGTCTGCGAGGGAGACTAAACCATGTTTGTGTGATGTTTCACCATCACATAGAAGTGGGGTAGCGACCCACGGTCTTCGGGCCATTCTTGTGGAGCTTCGGCTCAAAATTAATGGTTGGCCACCATGAGATAGCTTCTCGTTCTTGTGATACCGGTCGGTGAGTTTTCATGCTCCCATTTTGTGATAGGCCTTCCCCTTTTTATGATTTAGACTAGCGATTGTGCGATGTCTCTTTGTCTGCGAGGGAGACTAAACCCCGTTTGTGTGATGTTTCGCCATCACATATGTGGGGTAGCGCCCCACGGTCTTCGGACCATTCGTGTGTCAAAATTTAATGGTTAGCCACCATGAGATAGCGTCTCATTTTGTGATACCGGTGTTTTGAGTTTTCATACTCCCGTTTTGTGATAGGCCTCCCACCTCTTTGTGATTTCTGGATTTCGTGTGTAGATTTCTAGAATTTGTGTTTTCTAGATTTCTTGTGATGATTTCTAGAATTTGTGCTTCACCAATTTTCGTGATTTCTATTGATAAGTTTTATCAATTTTTGGTGCATTGGTGAATTCGTGTGTAATTGACTTGTTATGAATACAAGTTTGGGGTATGGTATCCCTTTCTATCTTTGAGAAGATTCTTGTGACATTTTTGATGAATGAAAATTCATTGGTATTATATTTTGATGCCAGTTATTTTGATGAGATTTTGACGTGTTAACTTCAGTAACCGTCAATTTTAAAATGTATTTACAAGCGGTTCTCCCGCAATGCTGATTTTGTTGTCCGTTTTTACGGTATTTTGAGAAGTGCAATTTCCTTATCAAAGTTGCTACTGATGTTGCTAATTTAATCACGTGTTTTCAAAATTCGTTATTTTTAAAAGTTGTTTCAAAATATAAATTAAAATTGTTTTCAAAATTTTTACAGATTGCATTTTCAAAAGAATGAGGAAGCGATTTAAACGTTTCAGCAAAATCGAGGACTATGACCCTTTTTCTTTTACTGATTCGCTTAATTCCGGACTTGTCCTTTTGAGAATGTGAAATGTTATTTTTAGAATACACAATTTTGCACTTTCAAGGAAAAGATGAAGTGAATTAAACGATTTAGTAAAACTCATGGTTATGGGACATGTGCGTTTGCTATTTCGGTTAATTCCGGACTCGTTAATTGAATATTTGGGATTTCTGATTATCGTTTTTGATAATCGGATATTTGTGATTTCTGATTATCGTTTTTGATAATCGGATATTTGTGATTTCTGATTATCGTTTTTGATAATCGGATATTTGTGTTTCTGATTATCGTTTTGATAATTAGATATTTGATGTTTTCTGATTATCGTTTTTGATAATCGGATGTTTGTGATTTCTGGTTATCGTTTTTGATAATCAGATATTTGTGATTTCTGATTATCCTTTTTGATAATCAGACATTTTTTTGTTACTAATTATCGCTTGTGATAATTAGATATTTGATTATCGTTTTTGATAATCGAATATTTGTTGATTTCAGATTTGATTATCATTTGTGATAATTAAATATTTGCTGATTTGTGATTTCTGATTATCGTTTTTGATAATCGGATATTTGTGATTTCTGATTATCGTTTTTGATAATCGGATATTTGTGATTTCTGATTATGGTTTGTGATAATTAGATATTTGAGATTCTAATTGTCGTTTTGATAATTAAATATTTGATGATTTGTGATTTATGATTATCGTTTTTGATAATCGGATATTTGTGATTTCTGATTATCGTTTTTGATAATCGGATATTTGTGATTTCTGATTATCGCTTGTGATAATTAGATATTTGAGATTCTAATTGTTGTTTTGATAATTAAATATTTGTGGTTTAATTATCGTTTGAGATAATTAAATATTTGTGATTTGAAAATTCGATTATCGTTTTTGATAATTGAATATTTGCGATTTGAGATCTGATTATCGTTTTGATAATTAGGTAATTGCTAATTTTGCTAATTATAAGATTTTCTAGTCTCTAATTGATTCTAGATTATGTTGATTATATTGAATTGCTGTTTTCTACCTATCTCTGTTGATAGTTAGAGTTCGCTGATTATAAAGTTCGTGTTTTCTACTTATCTGCTAGATAACTAGATATTTGCAGTTTTGCGATTTGCGAATTTCTTTTATGAAATTGAAAGATTTCTTTGGTGTTGTGTTCTCGACCTCTATTTTTCTAGCTTAACCAGTTTATGTTAGAAAAATAATTGTTATTGACGACTTTAATTATGAAAATTGCAGGGACGCAATTTTTATAAGGAGGGGAGTCTGTAACAACCCGGGATTTTATAACAATTAATTAGCGTTGTTAAAACGATTAATTATACTGGCTAATTGTTTCTGGGATTTTGTCGAGTTGAAATTCTTTGTAATAGTGTTAAGGATATGCAGGCTTAAAATTTATTTGGCCCTCTTCCTTTTTAAATTGTGGCCGTGATAATTATCTTAACTCATCTCCCTTTCTTATTTTTGTTCGACCCGTTCCCCTTTCTTTCATTTTTTCTCATTCGAAAACCCTACACCGAAACAAACGAAAAGAAATCGAAATGGCTGCTAGGGTTCGCTCGTCTTCGAGACGCCATGGCTTCGATTCTGGAAGTCGGCAGTGGTTTTGGGCTCGTTGAATCAAAGGTGAGTAAATTTATTTACTCACATCTTGCTCAATCTCAGTTAGTAGGCTTTAAATATTGTGATTTCGTGATTACTTGGTTTGGTTGGGTTTTCCTTTCTGGTTTACATTGTGGTTACTTCGAGTTGTATTATTGAAGATTGTAATTTGAGGGTTTTGTGGCACTGCTTACTTGATTTACTTCTTGTGTTTTACTTGCACTTATATACAGTTGAGTTTTTGTTCGACCCAGACTATTTCGTTCATACATTTGTAGCTGAAGTTGCAGCCTTTGGTTTTCTGGAGTCTAATCTGGCTAATAATAATTTTTTTTCTTTCATGCTTGAGTTTGAGTTGTTTTATGTGTACTCGAGGGTATACTATCTAAACTATTTGATTTCATTTGGATTTATTTGATGATGTTGATTTCTTTCGGGACTCCGGTCTTGACTTCGGGTAGCACTTGAGTATTGCCACTGTTTTGTTCGACTTTAGCCTTGACTTATTGAACCGTGTATATATTGGTAGTTGGTTTTGACTCAACTTGATACGTGTAGTTGTTTTCACAATACATGTATAGGTTGTACCATTGTTATCCCTGTTTCATATCTGCACTTGATCTTTTGAGTGCTTGCAGTAGTATTGATTTCATTTGAAGTCTTACTCTTGTTTGGTTTGGGTTCCACTGTGGTACACTTTGTTTTGTTTAGTTTATATTGCCTCAGAGTTTTATTTGTTCCACATAAATCGTTGTACTGCACGGTCATATGACCATTTGGTTGAGACGTTGCATTGTTGAGATTGAGTTGTACTGTCCAATTCAACTCACTATTGCATACTGGTTGATTTCATTGTAGTGTTGCAATCATTAACTTATGTTGTCCCGTTGAGTTCGGCACTTGCGTTGTCGTTGCTTGACTGCTCAGTTTCTTAGCTATTAGTTGGTTTCAACTGCGGTTTCATTCTGGAAAAGCATTATATTTTTAATTGTCGCACTTGTTCGAACCATTTCAAATGCACTTTAATATATTGATACACTTGAGCATTGCCTCGGTTTTTCACTGCATATGACTTGAGCCTTCATTCGGTCTTCATTTGGTTGTGCCCTTGGGCTTGTAGCATTGAAACTTACTTGCTGCTGCACTATTATTTGGTTGCTCCTTAATGTTCATGTACAGTAGTTCTTGCTTGATGCGCATTGAGTCTTTGTTATTCACTGATTTGACTTGAGCTTGTGCATTTATTAGGGTTTGCCTGTTTTGGGCTTGTTTCACTGTTTGGTCTTGGTGCATTTTGCTGTGTATGTTGACTTTGCATAAGCTCGAGCTCTGTAGCCTTGCTTTGTTCAGTTCATAGTTATAGCCTTTGTACCTTGTGGCTCCACTGTTGCACATTCATGTGCTTTCTGTCTTATATGCTGGCACTTGACTTATAGTCTATCTTGTTTTTAATGATGCATTAATTTGTGCATCACTTGTTTGCCTCTTTTATTGCCTGCACTGTTTCAATTCACTGTTGCATTTCAATTGCTTCTGTTGGTTCAGGTATAAGTACGTGTCATTGCCCTTGTGCTCTGATGCTTACTGTCAAGGTGAATTTGAGAACTTTTGTGTGGTTTTGAGTTTGCTGTTGCATTATGATTTGTACAGTGAGTTGAATCCAGTCTCAAAGACTTGGGTTTGACCTTGTGATTGATTGTGAATTTTCATTGTTCCTTCATGTGCACTTTTTTCATTTGATGGTCACTGGGTGGATATTGTGCTTGATGTTGCAGTTCCATCTGGTTCCTTTTGATTTGAGTTGACGTCATTTATTTCTGATTCACTGAGCTTTTGTGTGATTCATCACCGTAGTGGCGAGGCAGTACACGCGTGCGTGTTCTGCAGCCCTACAAGAACTGACGTCTTAATTGATATTTCAAATTGTTTGACTTGTTTTATGTTCAATTCAACATTTTGAAATTATATTTTGAGTTGGTTTGGCTTGATCATTTTGTGATTCTTCTAATTATCTATTGATAATCAGATTATGAGTTTTTAATTATTTATTTAATAATTAGATTTTGTTGTTAATTGTCGTTTAGACAATTATGGTGTTTTCATATTATCTTCATTGATAATCTTTTTATTTATCTTTGTTGATGATTTGAATTTGCCGATTTACTGTTTAACACTGTTTAGTGTTATATCTGCCGTTATCCGATTCTCTTATCGAGGAGTTGGATATACGAGATTTTTGTGACTGTCGTCTATTTGATATTTGATTATTATTGCTTTTATGCATTAATAACTGAGTTTGAATTAGACTGACCCGTGTATTATTTTCTTTTGAATTTAATACTCGGGTCAGACCCGAGTTATTTCAGGTTGTTAATATCTTGCTTTTGGGTTGCTGCTTTAGCTATGAAGACAATTCATATCTTTTGGAGTAATCGGTCATAGTATAGGTTGATATGTATTCATGTATATTAGTTGATAATGTACTTGTATATATAACTTCCAGAGTCGACAGTTGTAGTTGTATCATATCTGTCGTGTCAAATGTATTATAACTAACATCAGTTATATATATATATATATATATGAGACTTTTGTTATCTATGTTCCGCATTTTATTATCTGTGTTATTATTATTATATACATTGTCCTAAACTATTATAGCCACTGTGTAGTAGCTTTGAGTTTGTATTGGTATGTCGGATTCCGTCCAAAAATGAAATGCATGTTATACTATCTGACATATCGGTGCTCGCACAAAGAAATTACATAGATGGTCGCTCCTCAACAGCCTTATTCTCCGTGCTAGTTGACAGCATTACACCGTAGTGTTCTTGGCTAGCGTGGGCATAGAGGTGGGGCATCACACAGAACATCTCTTAAGTTACTGCACTCACGTTAGACACTGGATAGTAGATGTCAAACCCCGTAAACATCTCCGATGCGATTTACACTCATATTTATTTACCGTTGATTTAACTGACATAAGATCTTTTTGTTCTGACTCGAGTGTTTTGTCTTTTCGATTCGCTCGGGTCAGCCTAAACATTTCAGGATTTGAAGACCATATTTCTGGAGGACGAAGATGAAGATTTGTACTACTATTATTTACTATATTATTCCACTACATCATACTTTTCCGTTGCATCATTTGTTTATCTCTGATATGTGTAACTCTGATTTTGTATTTTATAAGTATAATCAAAAGTTTTGTAAACAGCTTAATGAACTGTTATTTGATTATTATATTTTGTCATTCCGCTGCGAGATTCTATTTTGTTTTTATTTCTTTCTCTTTTTCTTGTTTATCCCAAATAACAATCCATCCTTCTGTATGGTTTGAGTCAACATGTGTGTCTGCTTAAAGCGTACAAAAATGCGGGATGTTACAGTTGGTATCAAAGTGAGGTTTAGCGATAACCTTAGCTTTGTGGGGTCAGACTCTTTATTAATAGGGTAGTAATACCCTAGAATGAGTCATTGTGTGACGCCCCACCTCTATACCCACGCTAGCCAAGAACACTACGGTGTAGTGCTGTCAACTAGCACGGAGAATAAGGCTGTTGAGGAGCGACCATCTATGTAATTGCCTTGTGCGAGCACCGATATGTCAGATAATAAAACATTGCATTTCATATTTAGAGGAAAATCCAACATACCGATACAAACTCAAAGCTACTACACAGTGGCTATAATAGTTTAGAACAATAGATATAAAAATAACACAGATAACATAAATGCGGAATAAAGATGGAACGAAAAGTCTCATATATACAATAACTGATATCAGTTACAATACATTTGACACAATGCAAATGATACAACTACAACTGTCGACTCCAGAAGTTATATATACAAGTACATTATCGACTAATATACATGAATACATTATCATCTTAAAACAGACACACTGACTTCTACAACAAGACGAAGACCACTTCAAATGATATAAAAAGTCTTCATAGCTCTAGCAGCAACCCAAAGCTAAAAATCTACAACCTGTAAATACTCGGTCTGACCCGAGTATTACATTCAAAAGAAAATAATACCCGGATCAGTCTAATTCAAACTCAGTTATTAGCGCATAGAAGCAATAATAATCAATCTCAATATGGATGACAGTCACAGAAATCTCGTATATCCAACTCTCGATACGATAATTGGATAACCGCAGATATAACACTAAACAGTGTTAATCCACAAAACAGAAATCCAAAGCAGTTTAAGCAATTGAAATGTCAATTTAAAAACATCAAAGCTAATTGGCTGCAGTACACGCTAACGTGTACTGCCTCGCCAATACAGCCTACGAATTACGCAACAGGTCGATGAATTAGGAATAAAAGAGATATCGATTAAAATCTGTCAATTCGGTGTGGCTGCAGTGCACGCACGCGTGCACTGCCTCGCCACAACAGAATATAAAGTCACCACAATTCCGAGTATTAATAGTAATTAATACGTCGAAGAAATCAAAATATCTAACCCATATTGGTCAGAAAGTGAACAGACTCAAAAGATATCACAAGAGATACGAGTGAAGCCACAACATAAGCTTCAACAAGCATAGGAACATGAACAGCTAAAGACAGAAACAAGAATGGGCAGACCTGACTCAACATGTATGAATGGCCTCAACGTCAAAGACAGAGAGGCTAAAATGAAACTGCACATGCCTCTATAAAAGATAAAGTCATCAGTGAAGCAAAATGACAAAAATGCAAATGATACAAGGCATCCATGCAATATATCAGATTCGAGAACAAGGCAGTGCAGCAGCGAAAGAGCTCACTGCAACAATATTTTTTTTTTGAATGGTGACAGTAAGATCATGAATCAGATCAACATAGTAAAGACAAGTACACTTGAACAAAATGAAGATACAGCAATGCCGATACATCACTGAATCAAGTGACACCAACCTCACAGCAAAATGTTAATCCAAGACAAGGTGATAACACATATGTTCTACATGAATGCATATGCAAGCGATCAGGTACAGCAGCTCCAGCAAGGATATCAATATCATCACCGAAATAGGTGATCAAAGTCAAAGATCAAAGTCAAGTGAAGTCAAGACAGTGAAATGTTTCAAGTCAGAAGTGCTTAAATTCACAGTAAAGTTTAAAAGAAAATATCACAACCAAAGTAATTCAACTCGAGTCAACAGCAGTTTTTAAATGGTCAGGAGAATCAAAACTAAGTCAAACTCAATCAATGATGAATTCATGCAAGCTACAATGCAACCAAGTGATAAGCTACCTAGACTTGTGGCAAGTGGTGAAGTAAATGTCACGGCAATATCAATATGACAGTGATAAACCACTGACTACAGTAAACAGCAGGTGATACAAGGCAAGACCAACAAAACTAAGACATCTAGCAGCTACAAAGCAGCCAACAGAAGTATAGTCTTAACAATGGAGAGAAAGTGAAGATGCAATTATCAATGCCACTGTCTTAATAGTTATAGTGCAACAAGTTAAGGCAGCAAGCATTCACGAACATAAATACAAGCTGAATGACTCAAGGGGTAAAGGTGATATGCACCACGCACAGAGAAGCTCAAGTATATAACTCGAAGCAATGCGCTAAGTTCACCCTGAAAGCCCAAATTCATCACATAAACAACAACATAAATCGAAGCTAGGTGAAGGCGAACAAATGTTGTCAGGGGCAGTAAACTATATGGCCAAAGTCAAACAGAATCACTTTCGAAGAGCACCGAGACGAAGTCAGGAACAATACAAATGCAACCTCAAGTGATACTAGAAGCGATTATACATACGCAGTGCAAACATGATATTCAAACTGCAGATCCAAGAAATGACCGAAGTCAAATGTAATAGCAGTTTTGAACAAAGACAGAGGCAGTAGTTTCAAAATAAACAATTCGAACAAATCCAATTCAAAGCCAGTGCTACCAAAAGTCACATATCATCACAACATTAAAATGACCGAAGTCAGGTGATGTTAAATGATCAAGTCGATAAAGTTTCAAAGTAATGATATACAGACAAGTTTCAAAATGATCGAAGCCGTGTGTCGAACAAGCTAAAGATATCAATGTCACTGACTCAAGTGCACAGCAACTAACCCATATACAGGATTCAACTCAAGTGCAATAAAATGATGTCACAAGGTCAAATCCAAATGTCAGGTAACACCAACGAATTCAAATGCAGACCAGGCCGTATTCAAGGTAAGGGGTTTTAAAATACTCAGTAATGAGTTTCACAAAGAGATAAATGGCCGAAGACCAAATGAATCAATTCGAAGGCCAGGGAATCCAAAACAACAATTTCCAACCGAAATCAAAACTCATGAAAACCAAGAAACCAAAAACAATGACTCTGAATTAGATGTGAGTAGTATAATTTACTCACCTTCTTCGACGTGGCAACCGAGAGCAACGGGGAATCGAAAGCCCCAATTTCACCAGTTTGGAACGAGGAGAACGAAGCCCTAATCTGCTAAAGGCCAAAGTCCTAGCGAATCTCCAAGAACCCAAAAGCAAGGCCGAAGCCATAGCAAGACTCATAGGAACGAACGCGAGAATTGAAGGAGCAGCCATTATTTATTTTCTTCGTTCGATTATAATGTAGGGTTTCGAATGATAAGTTTAAAGAGGAGGGATCGGTTTATTTTATTTATCACGGCAAAAGGAAAAAGCATGGGCCAAAACAAGTTTCAAAGCCCAAACTATTTTATAAAAGAATTTCACAATTCTAAAAAGGATTTAAATCGATTCAAATCTGCAATAGCACTTAACAATCGATTTCAATCGTCTAGAGACGAAATTTAATTGGTACGAAATACTGGG